>OZ010789.1:281133422-282383422 GCA_963932465.1 Maratus speciosus | reverse complement strand
CATAATTGAATTCGATAATACTGCAATTCTATGAAAGTTTTAAAATAAAATATGATGTTTATTTTAAGAAATGAATTCCGCAATGTTTTAAACTTATTAATGCATTACTCGTATTAAATATTAGGAATCTTATTTCAAAAGAAAATTAAAAAATATTATTTATCTATACATTTTAATAAAAAAAAAGATTTCTCAATTGTGAGATACATTCAGTTTTTATTACAAAGAATAATTATTTCATAATCAGACATTATAAAAAATAATCAGTATACTTCAAAAAGATTTAAACTAGTTACTTACTTTATTGGTTGATATTGAAACAAAGAATGACATTTGTTCAGAATATATGAGTCTCTGAGTGCCTAGGCAGCTGTTTTTTATTCTTCTTTATTTATCAAAATAGCTAATGGAAAGTAAAACATGAAGTACGCATGCGCAAAATGTAGTTTACGGAAAAAATGAAACCTCTCAAATATATTACACGAATTATTGCCGTAATTGACGTGGGACATAAAAAAATTCGAAATTCCGATAAAATATGCAGAATGTTTCAGGATAATTTCCCGAAACGTTCCAAAAATTTTTTACAGTGTGTCGGGTGTTACGCTAAAATAATGCAAATTAGTATATACTTTAATAAGTATGTCTCCAAATACCTTATTTTATATAATTATTTATTTTATAAAACTTAATCTTTAAACCTTTAATTTTCATGATAAAATACGTTGTAGAAATTACGTAGTTCAAAGAATCTGACTTTGCACTAGAAAGTTTTTATGATTAATTTCGCTTTATTTGAATACAGAATGTCTGTTTTTTAATTAAAGCAAATATTGCTATTTTAATTTTCGGATGTGAGTTGGGTATATGCGAATAAAAAAAATCTATTGAATTCAAAACAATGTTCTTTGTATATATTCAAAGCTGCGCATTAAAGGGTTAACCGAAGTGTGGGAAGAATTGGACTTTAGGTCGGACGTCTGCCGTATAACTAAAGGTGCGAATATTGAGCATTTGTAAGAAAACTAGATTAGTTTACCTTCACTTTGATGTATAATTTGTTGTAAATAGTCTACATTAAACTGTTATCATATAGGGGAGCTAGGGGATGAATTGGACAAGGGATGGATGGGACATTCTCAATATTTCAGGCAATAAATATTTATTTTAAATTGCTTCCTATCCCCATATAAGGCTCTACTACAGTGTGCTTCAGAACTAAATGTAGGACCACATTGCTGTTTTCATTTTCCTTGAAAGTTGCATTTTCCGAAATCTCTGCTTAAAAGTAAGTTTTTTTTTTTTTTACATTTGCAGATGTGAAATATCTTATATAATATAAAAAATTAAGCTATGTTGTAGTTATTTATTTTAAGGTTCAATATCGATAATTAAAATGAATGAATAGTAACCATTGTGAAAAAATAATTTTTGAGGCAAAATGGCTGAGAATGGAATATATGCATCATGGGGATGATTGGGACATTTCAAATGGGGATGAATGGGACATTTTCGTTCATCCCTAGAGATGTTGAAAATTTGATTTATTAACTAAATAATATTATATAGGTTGATAAATTAATAATTTACGTTAATTAATAGTATTAAATAGTATTATATGAGTTATTATTGTTTAAAATTTCTGAGTGTTATTTATTGTATTGTAATAATTATTAATAGATTATCAAAAAATTGGTACTAAAACTTAATCAAAATAGATAAAATTATTAAAAATAGTATATGTTTATTGATAAAATGGGGAAAATTATATTGAATTCTGAAATGTTGCACAAAATAACCCCCCACCCCTAACAAATTGGGTCGATCGGAAAGTCGTGTCGTGTTGGGAAAATCAATTCGGACCGAAAAATTCTATCATTTAACTGTTAGGCATTGATTCCGATATCCAATGTCTAATAATTAACCTTGAAAAATTTTCCGGTACGAATTGATTTTTCCAACACGACACGACTTTCCGATCGACCCAATAATTTCCGTCCTGCATGTTTCTCAGATACATTTAATTAATACTAATTAATATGTTATGATTGAAAATTATTAGCTATGCCATATTTAAAAGACATTTTTCACTTTCATTTCAAATCTAAAATGCCTCATAAGTGGGGAAAAATAACAGATTGATAGCCGAAGTCTGCATTAAAAGTTAAAACTGCAATAAAAGAAGTAATTGAAAAAAAAAACCATATCGATTCGTGCTGTAAAATCATGTATTACAAATATAATTACATATAAGGTTATAATTATAAATTTTAATTTGGTAAAATTGAATACAGGGAGGAAAATCTTTGTGTCCCATCCATCCCTCTTAGTGTCCCATTCATCCCTGCTGTGGAGATGATTGGGACAGGGAAGAACGTTTTTTTTAGTTCATAATATTTTTCTGAATAAATCATAATTTAGAATAAATATGTATATATGTTGTTAAATACCTAATGTATGAAATGTGATATATATCATTGATAATAAATTAAATAAAAAAATTAAAAAAAAAATATTTTTGTGAAAATATCCCATTCATCCCCCATCTCCCCTACCATTGAAACTGGGACATTCTTTAATGGACATCCTATATATTATTTAATAGAGTTTTAATACTGTAAAAATAAGCATTTTTTAAAAAAAATAATCAAATAAATAAAAGATGTATGTAACAAACATTTTTTTCAAAGTAAACAAAAAATGAAAGATGGATGTAAACTAGACCTGAATATGCCTGAAAGTTTCCACAGATGTTAAAAGAAAGTAAAATGATCCATTATAGTATTCTTAATCCCTTAACACTCGAATTAAATTACGGTTTAAAAATTCAAATTGCTTATTGGCACCACTTTTATGAAAAAGAAATATTCACCTTATTTAATGACAGGTAAAACGATACTAAAATATAGCCAATTTCACTATTTTATAAAACTGGTGGGAATCAAACAATTTGAGTAAAAGACACAGCCCGTGAATATGACGGGAGCGAGAATTAAGAGGTTAAATAAAGTTCAAAATAATTTCTGACGATTTTAGCTATGAACAAAACAAAATATACTCGAAGTATTATTCCAGTAAAATAATAAAAACATAATTGGTTCTATTATTTTGTTAAGTTTTATAATGTAAAAATAACGAAAGGAAACGGGGAACAAATAACCTATTTATTGCTAAGAATAAAAAAGTTTTTTCTTTGTCGACTAATTAGATATTTAATTAAAAGAAAAAAAAAACTTTTTGTTTGTGTAGGTGACATTTTTACAATTAATTGTATATGCTGACACGTGAAGAATAGTTAAAGGGTACTTAATTGTTTTTGTTGGAACGTATAAAGTTCTAAAGCAATTTAAGGCGTCTCAGGACCCTTTAAGGTTCAAAATTTTCGAAATTTTAAATTTTTTTAGATGTTAAACTCTGATCTTTTCTGAACATTTTGATACAATTGTTTCATTGAAACTCCTGTTAGAACAGAAGTTATGACTTTTAGAATTATATTCTCTCAATAGCTGAAGCGGCGTTTTCGAAACTTTGAGTTCATTTTTCTCCAAATGACGTTTTTGGGTATAACGCGCAGGATATCTCAAAAACTACCGAATATTTTTCATGAAATTCTCAAAACACGTGTTTCATGTTAGTCTGTATAAACGGAACCTAAAATTTCATTTTTATTGTTAAAAAAAAAAAAAAAAAAAATATTTATTTTAGGTGATTTTATTGTTGAAATTTTAAAATTTTTGCATTTGCTAAATACAACTTTGTATTAAAAATAATAAATTGCTTTAAATACAAATTTATTTAGCTTTAAGGTAATTACTATAGTTTGAAGTATAATTAGGCACGAAAAAGTTCCATTCTAGTTGCAAAATTTATTTTGTAACCCTGCGTGTAAGATGTTATGCCGATTTTCTGCTTGTCAAATATCTGACAGTTTGGAGCCCCCTGTACATGCTAATTCTGCAACTCGAAATATTTTAAATATTTGATATGAAAGAACCTACTTATACCTTTCATTCCCAATTAAAATTGTTTCTTGTAGAACAATCAAAAAAGTTATGCCATTTAACAAACCAAAGATTAATTACAGTTAAAATTAAGTGGTATCTAAAAACTTTTAGTATCGAAGATAGCAAACGCTTTTTGCCCCAGCCATACTCGGGCAAAACAGTTAACACATTAAATCTAGCAAGATTTAATATTGAATTTTTGCCGTAATGGCACTTTCATTGATTCGTTGTTTGATCACGATACTTCTGAAGAAAACTTTTTGAGCTAATTTCAACATTTGGGATAAAATGTATGTGTCTACAAAAGTTATAAGAAAATGCAAATAGACAATGTCTCTTAAAAAATGGCATTAATAAAACGAATCGTGTTGGAAACCTCGTAAGAAAAAACTTATTGGCGGCTATGACAGTACTTTTCAAGAGAAGGACAAGGCACTACGTCCACTGCTGGCATTCATTTGTTTGTGTCCATTTTGCAGGCCTGTCAACCATGGAACTATTAATAAAGAGCTACTGACTTAACATTAAAATAGGGAAGCTTCAACTGTAACTGCTTTTGCTGCTATTGATTAACGCCCGGGAAAATTTCCACCAGTTAATTTAAATAGAATTTTTCTCCTTATTTAAACGCCTAATAAATGCAAAATTTCAGTCAGAAATAAAGGCCAAAACTGATTACTGGTGGAAGTTTACTTCGGCGGTATAATCAGCCCGTGCGTTTCCGCCATATTGTGATAGCTTAGATAAACCCCTGTCAGTGTCAGTACAAAATATATAGAACCTGCGCAGTCTGCCACCAGTAAAAACAAATTGAAAATTTAACCATATTTGTGAGAGAAATTTCTCCTGAAAAATACCTTAAAATGAGTCCGAAATTTCCCTTTAAAATTTACTGGTGCTCAGGAGGTAACAGAAATTGTTTATCCGATGTAAAAAATTAGCCGCCCTCTGGTAAAAATCTCCTCACTCGCAACTCGTAGACTATACACTATATGTCTATTCCTCCTTATACATAACTTCATTTTGTCAACCTATTTCCTCCCACATTAATTTAATGTATCCATCTGCTAGTGCTATGTACTGATAGACTTCCTGTTCTTGGCTAGACTTGTTATACGTCTTACGCAATTTGATTAAAAAATGCATGAAATGTAAAATGAAACACGTTCAGTGACAAATGAAACACGGAAATTCATTCATGCACAACATTTACACCATTAAATCTAATATGAAAAAATTGATATTTTTGTAGATTCAGAATATATAATTCTTTTTACCTGTATGATTATAAGATGGCAGCCAATTTTTACGGGTTTTTTTGTCGCCACTAAAATTTAGTAGAATTGTTTCATTTCTTTAATCATACATTTCAACGTTTAACTGAAGCAAAATTTAATGTTAAATTTTAGCGGTAATGGCACTCCCATTGTTTCGTTTTTTGACGGTTCGTTTTTTGATTGGTTCGTTTATATTTTTACCTTTCATGGAAAATAGACGAAAAATTGCTTTTCCTTATTTAATAATAAATTTTTTCGATTATTCCGGTGAGAATTCAATATTTAGAGACATTTTTGTTTGCCCCTCAAGGGTTTAACATTTGCGATAAAATTTATGTGTCTACAAATGTTATAAGAAAATGTAAATAGACATTTTCTCTTAAAAAGTGATATTAAGAGCACGGATTGTGTTGGAAGCCTGTGGTAAGAAAAAACTTTCGAACAACGACAAGAAAAAAACGATATTTTTCAAGAGTTAAGAACAGCACGATGTCCACCGCCGGCATTCGTTTGTTTGTGTTCATCTGGCAGTCCTCTCATATTAATTTAATATATCCATCTGGTAGTGCTAGGTACTACTGATAGATTTTCTGTCCTTATCTTATAAGACTTGTTATACATTTTAAGTATCGCCAAGGCGTCAAGTTTATAAGCAACTAGGAATCCTTTCAATTCTACCAATGTTCACCGCTTGCTGTTGAGTTTATTAAAAAATGCAGAAATTGTAAAATAAAACAAGATAAAATATGTTACACACTACCACTGTGTCCCGTCACTGTTAAGTTGATTTAAAAATGCATGAATCGTAAAATGAAACATGTTTAGTGATAAATGAAACACGGTTCTTTATTCATGCATAATATTTCATTATTAAATCTAATATGAAAAATTTAATATTTTTGTAGATTTAGAAAATATAACTGTTTTTACATGTATGGTTAAAACACGACTGCTAACTTTTACGAATTTTTTTGTTTTGTACTAAAATTTAGTAGAATTTTTTAATTTCTTTAAACGTACGGCGTTATCTTTTCAATTTTTCTTCTTTTTTTTATAGATTTATATTGTTAAAGTTTTTAGTAATTTAATGTACTTTCATTTCATTTTCTTTTTTTTATTCATTTAAAAAATGTATACGTTTAGTTTTTTTCATGTGTGGCTACAAACCACATCTAAACAATTTTCTTTTTTACCGCTCTCTAATGTCTGTGCAATACAAATCACCTCTCAACTGGTTGTTAAGGCTCATTTCCCTGCCGGCGAAGAAATTCACGAGCTAATGCTAATGCTATGGCGAGGGATTTATCTAATATCTTGTTTGCATTTCGACACTTTTAAATATTTTTTTTGTATTGGATAGCCGAGGTCCGTCTCTATATCGCAACTTTTTTATTTTTTCGATTTTGGTCGCAGATATTTTTTATAAAGTTACTTTCGCTTTCAAAACCGGTTCTGAAAATGAAAGTGTCATTCTAAAAACTATCTGCAACCAAAATCGAAAAAGTAAAAAAGGTGCGATGTAGAGACGGATCCCGTCTATCCAATGAGAAAAAAATTATTTAAAAATGTCGAAATGCAAACGAGATGTTAGAAAAATCCCTCCCCATTGGATTAGAATTAGCTCGTGGCAGGGACAGGAGCCTTAAGATGCTCCGCGACTATGAAGCCCAAAAAGCTGTTTACATTGCTCCACTGAATTTGAATGAAGTAAAATTTTATATTTAATTTTAGCTATACGGCACTCCCATTGGTTCGTTTTTTGATCGCGAGTATTTCTGAAGAAAAATTACATCTGTACAGTATACATATTTATTTTGCAAGGAAAATATGAAGAAAGTATAGAAATTCAGGGTAACTTTGAACCATAGTGTGTAATATTGCACCACCTCCTATTTTTCAATATTTTTGATTCCAAAAGACTAAATAAGCTCCAGAACTGTGCTCTGTTGGCAAGGTTCTAAACTGGGATTTCTACTCTTTATTTTAGAAAATAAATTAGCAACATTATGCGCAATTAATTGCATCACCTAACTATTTTTGTGAAGTACTATTTTCAAGTTAATTTTGAATGCTGTTTTGAAGTTGTTGTAATCCAATTAAATTTTCATAGTAAGTAACAATATACTCATTTATGAGACATATTAAAATCTAAATGTTGTGAATGTGTTAATATTTTGTGATTATTTATTTATTAATAGTTAATAAAATGTAAAATAAGAAGGCTCTAACATTTTACCACATTTTCAGGGTAGCTTTGAGCTGGCTCAAAGTTATACTGATGTTTATAATTTACTGATTATATGTGCTACTGTCAAAATTTCCCATATTTGCACGTATATTTTTTATAAATGCCGAAAATGTGCATTATATATAACATGTAAATATTTTCACAAATATCTATAAAATACATAAAATTCATTTATAAGCGTTTTTCGGGACGGAGCTACTCAAATTTGACATTTCACATATTCGACATTTTTTATTCTTGCTTGAATAATATTAGTACTAGTATGTATTACTATAACTATGGATATATTATTGAGTTAAAGCATTGAAAATTGTTTTTCACTGCATTTTTATGTTTTATATGAATAATAAACAGGTTTTTTTCTATTTCTAAATATTCATGGTTCTCTTCTTCCACTTTTCTTATGCATGATATTTGTTGTAATATCATAAATTATACAAATCTTGTGATGTTGTGAAATGTAAATTCGGAGTGTTTACATATCTGAAAACATTTTTTGGGGTTTCATTAGGCTGTAAATGTAAAATAAAGAAGTTTGGTTGCCATTTAGGTCTCCGTTTTTATTATTCCCGAAATAACAATGGGGACCAATAAATAATGACCAATTTGTCAACCCTGCATGAATTACTTTTCAGTTTTTCCCAAAAATTGCGTACGTATCAAGCGTGCAAATTTAACCTGTTTGGGACCATGGGTGCATATATGCACACTCAAAAAGTGTTTAAAACACTTGAGTTTGATACCAGTAAAAAAGAAAGGTAAAATTGATTTTATTTAATTACCACATTTTCATGATTTTTCAAGTTCATTTAAATAGTTAACAAAAAGTGGTGCAAAAGGGTTAAATTCGTGTAAAAGATTCCGGTCCTGAACGGGTTAATGGAGGAATCGGGCGTAAACTAACACAGCTGCGCCATCGTGTAGACGGGGTTGATAATCCACTTACGCATAGATTAAGGACCAAGATGGGACATTTACGGCAAAATCTGTAATGGCAACAGTACTAGCGTCACTATCGACAAGGGGGAAGAATTAACAAGCCTCCGAAATTTACCTATGTTAATGAAATATGCTTACGTTTTATACTTTGACTATCTATTCTTTCCTGAAACGAAACAGGTGTCAGACGATATTCTACCCATGCTTGCTTAATTTATTTAGCATTTTTTTTTCTTACCGTCCTTGTATTGGTCACCTTACAAAATGATAATTAGAGTAATAATATAAAAGAAAACCCTAGAAAATTCTGTTAATAACGTAAATAGGTAAGTTTATGAGATTAAATTGTAAAAAATTATATTCAGGTATTGCGTCAATTTCTTCATCTATACTAATATTATAAAGAAGTAAAGTTTGTTTGTTTGTTGGAGGTAATCTCTGGAGCTACAGAACCGATTTCGAAAGTGATGGTATCAAATTGATGGTATTACTCCAACTTAGAACATAGGCTATATTTTATGTCGGTGCCACTAACCCAAAGGGGGTGCAGGAGCAAAAAACGTTCTAAAAATGCCATTTTTGCGTTACTGAAGGGCCTAGAAATATGAAATTTGGAATATTAGTTACTTATCAGATATAAATGAACAGTTCTTAAACAATTCAAAATTTAAAAGGGGTGAAAATGCACAAAAAGCGTTCTAAAAAACGTTCTAAATGATAGTTTCTACACAATCTCAGGAAATACCAAACCGATTTAAAAAATATTGGTGTCAAAATGATGGTGACAACCCTTGCTCCAAGATAGGATATGTTTTATGTCGGTACCACAACCTGAAAGGGCGTGCAGGAGCAAAAAACGTTCTAAAAATGCGATTTTTGCGTTACTGAATGGCCTAGAAATATGAAATTTGAAATATTAGTTACTTATTAGATATAAATGATATCTAAGAACAGTTCTTAAACAATTCGAAATTTAAAAGGGGTGAAAATGCGCGAAAAGCGTTCTAAAAAATGTTCTAAATGGTGGTTTCTACACAATCTCAGGAAATACCAAACCGATTAAAAAAATATTGGTGTCAAAATGATGGTGACAACACTTGCTCCAACATAGGCTATGTTTTATGTCGGTGCCACAACCCGAAATGGGGTGCAGGAGCAAAAAACGTTCTAAAAATGCGATTTTTTCGTTACAGAAGGGCCTAGAAATATGAAATTTGAAATATTAGCTACTTATTAGATATAAAGGATTCTAAGAATAGTTCTTAAACAATTCGAAATTTGAAAGGGGTGAAAATGCGCGAAAAGCGTTGTAAATGGTTGTTTCTACACAATCTCAGGAAATACCAAACCGATTTAAAAAATAATGCTGTCAAAATGACGGTGACAACCCTTGCTCCAACATAGGATAAGTTTTACGTCGGTGCCACTACCCCAAAGGGGGTGCGTGAGAAAAACGTTCTAAAGTGCGGTTTTAGCGTTACGGAAGGGCCTAGAATCGTGAAATTTGGAATGGTAGTTAGTTATAAGATATCAATGATCTCTAAGGACATTTCCTAAAAAAATCAAAATTTAAAAGGGGGTCAAAATGCGCAAAAAGCTTTGTAAAAACGTTCTAAATGCCGATTTGTGAGCAATCTCTCAGGAAGAATCAAACGGATTTCAAACGTAATGGTAGGAAATTGATGCTGACAGCCTCTGCTCTAACATAGACGCTATTTTATGTCGGTATCAATATCACCTAGACGTTGCAGGAGCAAAAATCGTTCTAAATTTCGATTTTTGTGATCGGTAGGGTCTAGTAACTTAAAATTAGGCAGGGTACATATTTATTAGATATAAATGATCTTTAAGAACAGTTTCGAAAAAAATGGAAATTTAAAAAGGGGTGAAAAAGCGCGAAAGCATTCTGAAAACTTTGTAAATTGCGATTTCCACTAAATCTCAGGAAATACCAAAGCTATTTCAAAAGTAATGATTTCAAAACAATGGTGACAGTCCCTGCTATAACATAGGTTATATTTTATGTTGCTGTCACTACCATCTGAGGGTTGCAAAAGCAAAACATGTTTAATTTGCGTTTTTTGCACAACTGAGGGGTCTAAAACATTGAAGTATGGCATGGTATTTACTTACAAGATGCAACTGCTTTCTAAGAACAGTCGAAAGAAAATTCCAAATTTAAAAAGATGAAGTGAGCGAAAAGCGTTATAAATTACAATTTTTAAGCAAACTTATAAAATACCAAACCGATTAAAAAAATAATGATGACAAATTTTGGTGATAGAACCTGCTCAAAAATAAGCTATATTTATGTCTGTGACACTACCACCAGAGGGTTGCAGGAGCTAAGAAATTTCTAAATTGCGATTTCTGTGATACTGAAAAGGCTAGAAACTTTAAATATTTCATGGTAGTTACTTATAAAATATAAATGCCCTCGAAGGACTGTCGAAAATAAATTCGAATTAAAAAGGAGTGAAGGGAAGAAGAGGTGCGAAAAGCGTTCAAAAAAAGTCCTAAATTACGATTTCTATGCAATTTCAGAGAATATAAAATAAAAGTAATAATAGTTTCGAATCAATGGTAACAGTCTCTGATCCTACACAGGCTATATTTTATGCCGATGATTCTACCACTTGGGGTTCACAGGAACAACACACGTTCTAAAAAAGGCCTTTAAAAGCTTTCTAAATTACGTTTCTGTGGAATATTTGGAAATAACGAACCGATTACAAAATTAATGTTGGCAAATTAATGGTGACAGTTCCTATTTCAACATAGCCCTTTATGTTGAGAGAGGTGATAGGACTTGGAATTTGACATGATAGTTAATTTTAAGATGTACAAAGATGGTTTCTAAAACATTCAAAACTTCAAATGAATACTGAAATGAGCGTATTAATTGAGCATAAAAGTTTCAAAATATTTTCTAAATTATCATTTTTTTTAGTTTTATTTCGTTTTATTAATTTAAGTCTCATTTCTGCCTAATGCAGTATAATAATGATGTTTAGTCAAACTGTGTTTTAAATAGCAATTTTTGAATTATTCCTAAAAGTAATAAGTACCTTTTAATAAAATAAAATATTACCTTTTAATAAAATAAAAATTTAGTTAGTACTTTTTAATAAAAATTAGACATATAAATATCACTTGGCATATTTCAAATACTACGCGAGCAAAGCCGCGGGGTTTGCTAGTATCGAATAAAACTTTATTAAGTGTAATATCAGTACCTCTATTTATTTTTTACTGTTAGATTTATATAATTCTAAAAATTTTTCGAAATGAATTTTTCCCCATCTGTAATTTTACTGTTATTTCTTATATGTTAATATTATAAATATTATTGAATTGATTGTACGTTATTTACATTAAAAACAACATTTTTATTTTATCTGTAAGAAAGTGAAAATGCGTAAATTTTAAAAGATTATTGTAACGAATGTTTAAAACGTTAAACTTCATAAATTATTAAAGCATCGGCTATAAAAATTTTCCTACCGAATGGGAATATTTATGAAATTTTCTGGGATTTGTAGAGTGCAGTGTTTCGTATATTTTTATATTACACCATTACTTTATGTAGCTTTAAATCCAACTATATCATATTTAGCATTCAAGACGAAATTTTTACCATGTTTTTCGTTGCACTTAAATCGTTCACTCATTATGTTTAAAAAAAAAAAAAAAAGGATATATCCGTGCATGAACATAAAATAGATATTAGATTTATAAAATAGAATATCTATTCTATGTTCATGTATCGGTGTAAGATTCTGTAGATTCTATTGAAAACGTAAACATGCAACATTAAAAAAAGAAAGATCAGAATAAGGTAGATACTCAATAATAAAAACTTTACAAGGATTTTCTTCCCCTTTGTCACTAAAGGCGCTACGATCGCAATCGCATTACCATTACGCTCTATGGAAATGTCCCATCTTGAATGTTAATCTATGCACATACGCGGGCTTTTCGTGTGACGTCATATATGATAGAAAATCTACCGTCTGTGCATATTTTCTAAATCTTTAGTCACTCATTGAATATGAATCTCGTTTACCAGATTTATTGCAAAATAATTTTTTTACTGTTTGTTTTGATAAAATTATGTATAAAAAATAGCCACAATATTATTTTAGTTTCGGGAGTAAAGGAGTAAATGCTTCAAAAATACTACTGCATTTTGTACCGAAACTAAAATGGCATTGCGACCAGTGGCGTAGCAAGAAGAGGGTAGGGTCCAGATGCACTTGACACCACGAAGTTTTCTTCGCCTTACCTAATCAGATGCTTTTTAGCTATTAATCAATGTAAAAGAAAACTTTGCAATTCTAGTGGTGTGAAGTAAGAAAACAGTTAGGCACCTTTCTGTAATTCAACCCCGTCCGCTACGTGGGGCGTGATCTTGATTGATGTGACCTCCTCTTTTACCTTGCGGTTACCTCTCCCTTTTAAGATAGGACGCTTAATTTGCATCCTGCTTTGGTTTTTCCTGATAGTGTGTTATTAATCCCCTGAGGAGCAATCAATTGCGTTTGTGTAATGCTGAATTCCCAACGGAAATTTAGAAAAATTTTATTTCAAAATAAGGAAAAACAATTTTACGACCTTTTTTTTTTCCGCCAAAGTTAGAAAAGTAAAATTTCATAAACTTTTTTTTGTGCAAATATTCATTAATCGTAGGTGGGATAAAATATATCTCACCGCCCCTCAAGGGGTTAAGAGAGGATATTCTGAAAGCGCTGTGTAAAATTCTTGGCATTTACAAAATTACAATAGCAGATTTTGAAACATTCAAGAATTAAACTTTCATTGTAATAATAAGATAATCTGCCTCAGGTTAAATTAAATTACATCTGATAACATCATTCGCTTTCAAAGGTGGTACAGTCTAATTTTTAAAAAAACATCAGTATAGATTTAAATTATATTAATATTAATTAAGACAAAATACGTAATTTTTTTAATTTTTCAAAAAGTCTATTTTTCTAAAAATAGTTTCACCAAACTTCATAAAATTAAAATATGTTTTAAACGTTCTAATAAATTATAGTTTGATAGTTCTCTTTTACAATTTAGTTCGGAGAAAAAGTGTGCAAATAACGATGATATATATTTTTTAAATGTTAAAAACATACTCATACATAATACTGAGTAAACTACGACTTGTTTTCTTTCTATTTTTAGACATATATGTGTCCGTCAAATATTCCTTATGGTTGCCCATATCGTATAATATATTCAACTTTATTATGTGTGATGGGGATCACACATAAATATTTACAAATACACATGCATACACACTCGAAAAAGGAAGAGTGTACACATTATTTCGATTTTCTTCCTGAGCCTTGTTCATTTTTTTTCTTTCCTGTAATTTTTCTATATCAATTTGTAAGCATTCATGTGCAGAAATTCCTTTGAAAATCGCTTTTTCTACAGATGTCTGCTATTTATTTTTACATGCTTATAGACAGGGGTGTAAAAATGTAGCGGGCGGTCTCTCACCACTAAATTTTATTCGTTATTTTTCGTCTAATATTTCGTCTAAATTTTTAGTAAGAATGATAATAAAATTTAAGCGAAGAAAACTAGTAAAATTCAGTGGTGAGAGACTGACCGCTGGCGCCTAGATTTTTAACCCCTTAATTCTCGCTCCCCTCAATATCACGGGCTGAGGTGTCGTTCGTTATTTTTCATATCCGTCATATTTCCAGGCTGCAGATTTATTGCTGGAAAAAACTTCAGAAATTAGAAAAATTTAACTGGCATTTCCGTGTGACGTCTTTGAATATTAGCGTTTGGGTTTCGTTTTTGGTGCTGATTGTGATGTTGGACTTTATATTGAATGTTTGAAAATATATCACACTCAAGAAAATTTTTAATAATCATATATTATTTCAAATATTATTAGTAAGAATTTGTTTGATGATGATAAATAAAGACCTAAGATGTGAAAAATAGAGGTCTTATTCGCATTAATATTTATGGTGTAAAACAAACATTAAAACACAGACTTCTCGCATGATGGCTTTTCCACAAATGTAAATTTGTTCTGTAAAATCCTTTTTTTTCTCCTTAAATAAAAACTAATTGCGTATTTTATATAGAAACCTTATAATTATTCAATTTTTGTAATAAAGAAATATGTACTTTTTTGATGGTTTTTCTAAATATTAAGCGACCGTTAAGGGGTTAAACCCCTGCTTATTGCCATATATAATAGTGATAGCCAGTCAGAAAGTAGTATTCTTTCCATGTCACATGACAGAATAAAGGGAATTGTCACCACTCCCTGAATACTAGGCCTAAATAATGACACAAAGATGGCGGCTTTCGTAGGTGGATTTTTTTTAAAGTATGTACGGTCCCCTAAACTTAGACACCAGTATTTTATAAAATAATTTCTTGACTTGTTTAATCACGGAACATTAGAGCGTAAAAATTTTTAAAAATTATTGGTTCGAAAAATAAAGTGACCGTACACACGCTTAAAAAAATCCGCCTTCGGCAGCCGCCATTTTTGTGTCTGCGCTCAGGGTGCGGTAGTATTGTTCTTTAGTAGTCTAGAGGTAAAAAACTGAAATCCATGTGAGAACGATGCATCATTCATTTCGCCGTAAATCGTCCCAGCGTTCAGATCGCTGAGATATGTGTATCGGTAGGGACGGTCTTTTTCAAAATCAGGACAGAGTAGGAGGTCCGCTCATTTGTGTTCATTTGGCAGGCCTGTCAACTGTTTTCCTCGAGTTGCGTGGGTGGATGCCTTGGCAATTCCAATCGGGCGGTATCCGATAGATCGCCAGAGTCGCTTGCAATCAATTTCTGTTAAGGATTATGAAAGTAGATTATATTGACTGGAGCTTCAACCACTTTGACAATAAAAAATAGCAAATTAACATAGTGCCCATATTTTTTTTTTTTTTGAAGTATATTTCTGACCCCTTTTGTCGCACTTTGGCGTGATTCTAAAAATATTTATTTTTTATAAAATTGGCTGAAAGTGGTCGAAGCTCAAATACATTATATCAACATTAATGGATGGTATTCCTGTGACGTCACAATCGGTAAAATGGCGATTTTTTATAGCTTCGAACCGAAACGAAAAATAGTGTCCATTTCTTTAAGTATTATTAGGCTAATGCCAGACGGACGTCTTTTTGCACGCTTTTTTACTTAAACGAATGCTAAACTATTTTTATTCTATAAGTGTTAACGACATTTTCTGTAATCGTCTGCATGCAGTAAGTACAATGTACAGTATTTCTGTGACGTCACAATTTGTAAAATGGCAACTTTTATATCCTCGAACCGAAAGGGAGAATAGGATTCATTAAAAAAAAAAAACAAATTAATGAAGTTTTTGCGTTCTGATCCCGTCCAGTTTGAAAAAAGTCATTTTTCGTAAAATACGTTTGTACATCGATGCCAACATCTCTTAATCATTCCGGAGTTTGATCCAAGACAAACAAGTTCAAAAACGGAAAATGTTTATAAGAAAATATGTTTTGTTTCAACATGGTTCTTATTAGATTTCATTTTAAAATCGATCGTTAAAAAAAATTCCGTTTGGAAACACGTTTGTCTTGTATCAGACTCCGGAATTATTAAGAGATATTAGCATGTATGGTTTATAGTTCTCCAAAATATGGTAAACCTACGGATGCGTTGCACTACAGCACTAAATAACTACGACATGATATCGAATTTGGCCAAAGTACACGGATAATCTTCAAACTACATGGAACAGAAAAAAATCGATTTTTTCAACAGAAAAAAGCAAAAGATTATCAAACATTAGAAGTTGAACCAATGGCGGATGCAAGGGGGAGGTCACAGGGGGAAATGACCTCCTCCTGACTAAAGAACATTTCCAAAGGACATTTAAAAAAAGAAGTATCTTTAACCCATGACTCTTTAACCATAGCTGCCAACTCTTCCGCTTTTTCAGACCACAAAAATTTAATAGAAATTTTTGCCTTATTTAATCGGCAGATTACGGCAATTTAAAAAGGTAAAATTTACTATAAAATTTTTGTGGTCTGAAAAAGCGTAAGATGTTGGCAGCTATGCTTTAACCCATTAATTCTCGCTCCCTCAATATCACGAGCTGAGATGTCGTTCCTTATTTCTCGTGCCCGTCATATTTCCGGGCTGGAGATTTATTGCTGGAAAAACTTCTAAAACCAGAAAAATTTAACTGGCATTTCCGTCTGAAGTCTTTGAATATTAATGTTTGGTAAATAAATAAATAATAGAAGTGCTTAATTCATCTTTCTTTCGTCATACATCATTCATAAAACGTGTAATTTTCCACTACTCTATATCCATGTTTTATTTTCGCAATATTTCCGGATCTATAAATTAACTTCCACTTTCACTCCTTTCTTCACCATCTACGTGGATTTTGAAAATTTGGCGTCAATAACTGTTGTATTTCTTATATTCCTCTGAAGAAGACTATGTTTTTATAGTTGAAAGTTCTAAGGTATTAAAATAATTTAACTTTTTTTAAATACTGTGTCATCTTTTAAGTAATTTTGCACATAGTGTAAGTTTAACTTTAACGTTTGGGTTTGGTTTTTGGCGCTGATTGTGACGTTGGGCTTTGTACTACATGTTTCGAAATATATCACACTAAAAAAAAAATATTAATAAACAAAATTTAATGTGTATTATATTATTTCAAATACTATTTGTAAAAATTTGTTTGATGATGATAAATAAAGATCTAAGAATTGAAAAACTAAGGTCTTATTCGCATTAATTTGTATGGTGTAAAACAAACATTAAAACACAGAATTCTCGCATGATGGCTTTTCCACAAATGTGAATTTCTCCTATAACATCTTTTTTTTCCGCCTTTTTTAAAAAAAAAAAAAAAAAAAAAAAAAAAAACTAATTGCATATTTTATATAGAAACCTTATAATTATTCAATTTCTGTAAAGAAAAGGGTACTTTTTTATGTTTTTTTCCGAATATTAAGCGACCGTGAAGGTTTAATGTTCTACTTATATCCAATGTAGATAATTTCTGGCACATGAAGTCATTTGACACATGAAGTCATTTTTAATCTCAGGTGCAAGACATTTGCAAGTGTACTTATTCAGAACAAAAGTGATTGATCTGCTTTTTCTATTTTTCGATGAAGGCAAAGATTCTGTCGAGAAATCTCCGTAAAATGTGGGGTTTAAAACTGAATTTCAGGCCGCGACAGCTATTGGGTCGTTCGGAAAGTTGTGTCCGTTTGGGAAAATCAGTTCATACCGGAAAATTCTGCCCGGTAATTCTTAGGCATCAGATATCGGAATCAATGTCTAGTTCAGTTTTTTCTAATCAGTTTTCTGGTGCGAATTGATTTTCCCAAACGGACATGACTTTCCGAACGCTCCAATAATTGCTCCCTCGTGACTGTGTTTTTGTAACTGTCGAGTCTTAAAAATTGAGTTCAAATGCTCAACTTCTGAATCAGTCTTTGCCTTTATAAGAAATTGGAAAATTCTCCAATTTCTTGGTATCTGAATAAAATGTGTAAAATTTATATTTTTACGAATATTAATGACATTTTTTGTATTTACGAATAAAATGACTTTCCAAATGTATCAGAAAAATAGCTTATTTGGATATAGGAACAACCTTCATTACAAAAATTGCGTATTAAAAGATTTTAACCCTCCCCGATCCCCTCAAAAAAAGGAACCATTACCAGCCTCTAAATGGAAGGCTGGATTTGCCCTTGAGTTGAACCTTTACATTCAAATCATACATTAGTCTGAATGGATATTATATTTCTTAGCAAAATTTGTTTTTTCACCAGTAATAAAGGAAAATAAAATTTGCCTTATTTAATCAGAGCATTTTTGAAATTGTGTACTTGAAGGAAACTTCTTTTAAAAAGGTGGTGTCAATCGAATAAAATTTGTGCAAGAGACGCCGGAGTCCAAAGGATTTAAATATGAATATGTCAAACTTGTTTGATTGTTATCAATTACATTATTTACATATTGAAATTTTTTATATCGCATTAAATTGGATTTCTGAACATATTTTTCGAAGCTAACATAGTTTGTAAGTAATGCAGACATATTTCATTCAAAATTACTGATCCCAAGAAAAAGAACATTTTCCGATGCAACATAATTTAATTATATAAAAATAATTTTGTTTTTATTAAAGTTTTTATCATTTTTTATAAATTATACGAAGAAACTATTCAAAATATATTCATAAACGCATAAATATAAAGTTAATTTAATCAGCCAAAATAATCTTTTCAACACAAGAGAGTTAAACTAGACGGAATAATGAATATTATTTTACATTGTGGATAAAATATTAAGGTCATTTTTAACGGTTAATTAATCTCATTAATTTATCTCATTGAAAACAAATGTCGTTATGCTTAATTATCTGTATTAAATTGCTTTACAGGTAAATTTTACGCGAAAGTTATAGAATATTTATTAAATTATTCTAATTCAGGAGATATCTAAATGCCAGACATAATCAATTTAATTTATATCTGTGTAAAGACTACTAAATCTTTGCACTTTTATATATATTTTTAATTATATATATTTGAATAATTATTAACTGTATTAATTGTTTTTTTTAAGAACGCAATTTAATCAAGAAAATACAATTCTTAATTCGATAAAGTTAATAAAAATAAATAATATCTTAAGAAATAAGCAAAAGTGCAGTAAAATTGACTATTTACTTTAACTTTGCATATTTATAAAATAAATTATTTATATCACAGAAAGTCTGGTCTTTAATTTTATGATATGCAAAATGAGAATCGCCCATTTAACACATAATGTGCAATAAAAAGAAATAAATCACACTTCAAGGGATTCTGTCTCACTTTTGTGTTTTGTAGCAGTCCAGTTTTGTTAACCACACTAAACTGTAAATTAAGGGGTCTGAGGATTCTTAACCCCTTGGGGACGAGCGACACGTATACGTGCCGCATGAAGCGCTCAGAATCCTTGTTTTTCCTCTCCAGTAAAATTTGCCTTATTTAATCAGCGCATTTTCTCGATTCAAGAAGACACAAATTTCTGTTTTTAAAAAACGGTTGCAAAAGATTAAAAACTTTTTAAACGGCTCCCGTCCCGAAGGGGTTAATCTTCAAAATTTTCGACATTTTATTTTTTTTGTGTGTGTGTTAAACTGCTATGTTTTCTGAACATTTTTACATAATTGTTTCCTTGAAATTCTCATTAGAACATAAGTTATGGTTTTTAGAATTATAGCCGCTCAATAGCTGAAGCGGCAATTCCGAAATTTTGTAATAAATTTTCTCCAAATGACGTTTTAAGGCAGAACGCGTACGATATCTCAAAAACTTCTGAATAGCTTTTCATGAAAATTTCACAACATACGTTTTATGTTAGTCTGAATAAACTGAAACTAAAATCTCTTTTTTCAGATGATTATACTGTTGAAATTTTCAAAATTTTGCATTACTCCAATACAATTTTGTGTTAAAAATATAAAAATGCTTTAAGTAGAAATTTATTTAGGTTCAAGATAACTATTGTAATCTGAAGTATAACTAGGCACCAAAATTTTACTTTTAGTTACAAATTTATTTTGTAATCCTGCGCGTAAGCTGTAATAACAATTTCCTGCTTGTTAAATGTCATACAGTTTGAAGCCCTCTGTAAATGCTAATTCTGCATCTTGCAATTTTTTAAATACATGAAGTGAAAGTACATACTTATATCTTGCATCCCTATAAAAATTGTGTTTTAAAATCATATACACTGGTGTCCAAAATTAAGGACCAATCACAAAGTACTAATTTTCAAGTACGCGAATACTCAAAGGGAAGTAATATAATTCGAATAATTACTCTCTCTAAAGCACAGCTAGTCCATATAACATCTCATTCATGTCACACATGGTCACAAGTGTCACAGTCACTACGGTGAAGCAAAATATAGGAAATTCCATACATCTCATTATGAGTCTCAAATGATCACCATATGTGACTCCACTGAGACGTGACTGTGACTGCTGCTTTGGGACGAGTCACCAGGTGAATTTACAATGTAGTTATACTGTGACTCCCACGTGACTGCCATCTGTAGACTCAATTTCAAAGTCATCGTGAACGCTGCATTGTGTTAACCCTCTGTCTACCAGAAGGGTCCAATGGACCCGACATGTACATTCAAAATATTTATTCAAACCAGAAATTTCTTCAAAACAAACTAAATGTATAAATCAGACAATAATAAGTTAAATAAACAAATTAAATAGTTTTAAGTAAAAATTCTGGTGTAGAATGTTTTTATAAAACTTGAGTAAAATTTCCGGTAGTTCTAGGGTTAAGTTACCAAATAATGTCACATTAACCCCTTAACGCTCGAATTAAATTACGGTTGAATAATTCAAATTGCTTATTGGCACCACTTTTATGAAAAAGAAATACTCACCTTATTTAATGACAGGTAAAACGATACTATAATATAGCCAATTTCACTATTTTATATAACTGGTGGGAATCGAACAATTTGAGTAAAAGACACAGTCCGAGAATATCTCGGGAGCGAGAATTAAGGGGTTAAAGTCAGATGATGACTTTCAGGTGACAGAGAGACTACTGTGAAGTCATCATTGTGCTGTTTTGTGAAAAGTCACTATGTGACTATTATGTGATATTATTTGGTGACTTATCATAATGCAACGTCCATGATGACTTTGAAATTGAGTCTAAAAATGACAGTCACACGAGAGTCACACTTTAACTATATTGTAAAGTTACCTGTAGACTCAATCTCGTCTCAAAGCAGCTGTCACATTGACGTCTCGGTGGTGTCACATATAGTGAACATTTGAGACTCATAATGAGACGTGTGGAATTTCCTATTTTTAGTTTCACCGTAGTGACTGTGACACTTGTGACCATGTGTGACATGAATGAGATGATATATGGGCTCAGTGTTGCCAGTGGGCTACTTTTTTAAAATTCAGATTTCTTGATTGCCACCACTTTTTTGAAACGGTAAAATTATCTTTGTTTTCGCCTTCATTAATATGACAGTAAATAAGGCGCATTTTACCATTTCAAAAAAGTAGTGCCAATCAAGAATCTGAATTAAAAAAAAGTAGCTCATCTGGCAACACTGTATGGGGTAGCTGTTCTGTAGGGATAGTAATTATTTGAATTATATTATTTCCTTTTGAATATTCGCGTTCTTAAAAATTAACCTTTTGCGACTGGTCCTTAATTTTGGACACCAGTGTACATTTTAAGATATTAAATGTTGAAAATGGTCTTTTTTTATTTTTTCCAATTTTAAGAGTCCTGAGACCCTTTAAGAACTAACGGAAATGATTTTTAATCTTCGAAAATATAAAATAATCAGACAAAAAAATACACCATAATCATTTCCGAGTTAACCATGATTCCGAAAAGCGTTATTTATTATTAGAAAATTCTGCAACTAATACAGGGTGATCTAAATTCTTGGGCAAAACTTTAAGGGGTGATAGTACACATCAAGACAAACAATATTAAATAGGAAACTAAGGGTTGATCGTCACCGCTTTTTTGGCATAGAAATATTCGCCACATTTAAAAAATAGATTAAAAGTTCTGAAAAATAAGGCGAATTTTACTATTTTAAAAAGTGGTGACAAACAAATAATCTGAATTAAAAAAGTCCCCAATCTGACAACACTGGTTCTATTCCACATAGATTTTTCAAAGGGAAAAATATTTTGGAGATTATGTAGAAACATTCAATCAAACCTATCCCGACCCACAAGAATAAAAATTGAACCCGAATCCGAAGCTATAAATGTTAAATCAGTGTGAATGAAACTCGACCAGTGCAAGTAACGAGGATGAGAACCCACTTTTACTGCAATCCGACAGTCGGTTGTTTTTTTCGTTGTTTTAGTTCTCGGAAATATACATGGTGTATCTAAATTCTTGGGCAAAACTTTAAGGGGTGATAGTACACATCAAGACAAACAATATTAAATAGGAAACTAAGGATCCCAAACGTCTTCCGAAAAAGATAGGTGCAATTAAAGTTTAGGATCCAAAATTTTAAATGATTATAGAAAACGGAAAATTGGTCGATTCATATGCAGTTTTTCTCTAAAACTATTCTTTATGTCAGTATTTTCTTCAAAATAAATTTTAAAGAAAATACCAACATAAAGAATAGCTTTAGCGAAAACCTCAAATGAATCTACCAATTTTTCCGTTTTTATAATCATTTGAAATTTTGGACCCTAAACTTTAATGGGGCCTATCTCCTTCAGAAGACGTTTGGGACCCTTAGTTTCCTATTTAATATCGTTTATCTTGATGTGTACTATCACCCCTTAAAGTTTTGCCCAAGAATTTAGATACACCCTGTATATTTCAGAGAACTAAAAAGCCCCATGCGAAAGAAAACAACTCACTGCCGGATTGCAGTAAAAGTGGGTTCTCATCCTCGTTACTTGCACTGGTCGAGTTTCGTTCACACTGGTTTAACATTTACAGTTTCGGATTCGGGTTCAATTTTTATTCTTGCGGATCGGGATAGGATTGACTGAATGTTTCTACAGAATCTCCAAAATATTTTTCCCTTTGAAAAATCTATGTGGAATAGAACCAGTGTTGTCAGATTGGGGACTTTTTTAATTCAGATTATTTGTCTGTCACCACTTTTTAAAATAGTAAAATTCACCTTATTTTTCAGAATTTTTAATCTTTTTTTTAAATATGGCGAATATTTCTATGTCAAAAAAGCGGTGACGATGAACAATGCGGAGACAAAAAAGTCCCCAATCTGGCAACACTGCATAGAACCACCATAATTAACTCTCCGGAATAATGGACACCTCTATTTAAATACCTTTAGACCTTTACAATTCCTAAAACATATATTTCTACCCTTTTACATCTGAATGGTGGACACCTCCAAATCTAAACACAAGTTATATGTGTGTGTATGCATAAACTATCACCAATACAATATGTGTAATTTGTGTGTTTCGTAAAGGAATTTTAGAATTTATTTTTTAACACGTTCACGCCGGCGCGGTGGGTCACACTTGACTGTCTTAGAGTTGTCAAGTCTCCAGCTTTTTGCACACCACTGTTATTTTAGAGAAAATATTGTTCCTTTAAATCGCCCAATTGTTCTAATTAAATAAAACAACATTTTCTGTATTAAAATACTGGTATACAAAAAGCCGGAGACTTGGCAGCTCTGAGACAGTCGAGTGTGACCCACCGCGCCGGCGTGAACGTGTTAAAGTCCGTGAGAATAAAAAATATATTTAACTGGGCCACACGTAAACAATAATTTGTGATCACATTTCTTATTTACATTTTATTTCCTATGCCGTAAATTGAAGATATATTCATTCATATTCAAATATGTATTTATTTTCATCTGAAACATAATATTGATGGAACTATATGGTATCACTATTTCTTAACCCATTTGTGCCTGAATTTTTGTTTTCCCAAATTTGTTGGTAAAATCAGTTTGAAATGTCGGAAAATGAACTGAAAAAATACTAAAAAAATTACACTAAACATTTTTTGTATTTATTTGATAGAATGTAAGCGTGTTAAACATGGGAATATGCATATTATTTAGATTAGTATAATATGCATAGTTATATATTTTGACTAAATTTGACAAAAAGTTTGACTATATAGAATGAGCTTTTAAATTTTATATTATAAACTATAATTAGTATTTTTATGAACTACTAAAATATATATTTATTTTTTTACAGAGACTAATAACATTATAAGTATAAATAATAATAAACTAAGAATAATCGTATTTGAGGCTTAAAAACAATTTATTTATTATTATTTATAATTATAAACAATTTATACAATTTATTAAAAACTATCATAATTATCTTGAAAAGAACTTTACATAAATAACTGTTCCTTAAATGGCTAATAAAAATGTGTACCCATTCGTACCTAGCGCCCTATATTTTGTTAGCTACAAATAATCATAAAAAATAGGCTTGAAAATATTATTTCACTAAAAAAAAAAAAAAAAAAAAAAAAAAAAATACGTAATTCAAAGAAGTCTACAAGCTAAGATTATGACTTATTTATTGAGATCATTGATAGAAAAAATACAAATAAACTCACTTTTCACATTTCACCACCTCTCAAAATGAAAAATCTATAAATTAAACACCAAAAAAGCCTTCATTTAGGCAAATTAAAATATCCACGTTATGCTGTTATCTTTCGGTAACATATAAAGATATTTTTAGATAACTAGTAACTTATAAAGAAGAAGGAATTTTACAGATTTATTAAAATTCGAAGCATCCCAAAAATGGAACGCTAAGCATAAATGGGTTAATTGGCTAATATGAATCACTTCGTCGTAATTTGAATAATTGCAACGCACGATTGATATTATTAGCAATGACATTTCCTTTTACTGGCCTTTATAGATGAAGAAGCCTCAAATAGAAGAACTATCATATGAAATTTTACACACATTATCAATTTTGAATTTCCATGCCAAATATAGTCAGTTTTGGATAATAACCATTTTTTTTATTCAAAATATCTACCATTTTTTGTAACTCGTAATCTTCATTTTATTTAATCGCAGATTTCTGCGAATTAATAAGCAAACACAATAATTAGAAAAAAGTGGTGGATATTTTAAATAAAATATTACCCTATCTGGCATCCAGTGGTGCAGCCAAGATGGAGGTTCAGAGGCTCAACATACCACTATTTTAGTATAGTAAACATCGTCTTATTTAATTCCAAATTCTCCTTAGATTAAATAATGCAAAAAAAAAGAGAAAAAAAACGCCAAGGAAAAAGTGGTATCCAGTGCATCTGATGTCTGAAGCCACGCTCTGGCTGCGGCACTGCCATATCCGCAATTAAACATTACTATTTAACATATTCGCACAGGATCGGATTACAGAAGAGACTGCTTCCACCTTCAGTTCCGAAAAGAAATTTTGTTTTATTTATAACATAATTTGTCATTTTAAAAATGATGACAATTACTTTAAAAAATTATTTCAGTACACCTATAGAATTACTGTTAGACTCTATTTTTATGGCTCCTTTAAGCCCTTGAGGGGAGCCGTTTGCAGTCTGCAAACGCTTAATTTTAATGCTTAAATATTCAACTGGCACCAGTCATTTTTTAGTACAATTTCGATCTCATAATAAACGAGGAGGGGGGGGGGGGGCTTTTGATTATTTTCAAATAAATTTGTTTGTTAATTGCGGTGTAAATTAATTATTTCAACATTTTTTGGGCAGAAATGCCTTGCCCCTGAAAGGGTTAAGATGTGTTACACAAATACTCATTCACAGGGAGTGGAGTTGCTTTGCCACTAGATATTCCCTAATCCGCTTCCTTCGAAATACTCAAGGCCAGAGGATACGAGTGTGACTTCATCACTAATCGACCGACTTCTCACTAGTGTTGGAATTCCCACCGGAAATTTTTGAATTGCAATTTTCCTTTATTTGTGGAATATTTTATTTTAACCCTCTCGCTGCGTAATTATTTTATCAAAATAACTTCAAAAATTGCGTATTTAACACCTTTGCGACGAGCGTCTTTTAAGAATTTTTATTCTTTTGCCACAGGTTTTTCAAAACAAAAATTCTCGTCTGATTCAATCGGGAAATTTCTCCGATTAGATAAGGCAAAATTTAGAATAAAAAAAATAACTGGTGGGAATGATCAAGGAGAGTTAATTAGACGGGAAATGCATACCCGATTAAATCTCGGGTTGCGCAAATTTTGCTACTTTTACGTTGTCCGAGAAACTCTCGGGTTGCGCAACGAGAGGGATAACTTACTCCTGAGAATTCGGAATCCCTAAATAAAATCTCAGCCAGAGTTGGAAAACCACAGTGTTGCCGCATCTGGGTGATTTTTTATTGGAGGATTCCAAATTCTCATCAATAAGTTTAAATAGTTATTATTGTGTTATAAGATGATAGATATTCCCCAAATAAAATAAAATAAAATTGCTATTCAAAATTTTCCTGTGTGAATTCCAACACTAGTGAGAAGTCGGTCAATTAGTGATGAGGTCACACTCGTGCCCTCTGGCCTTGAGTATTTCGATGACAGCGCCTAAATGGTGATCAATGGACTTTATTCCAAATCTGGGTTCGAAGCTGAAAAAAGTCACGTGATACCGGTAATTTACCGAAAGAACTTCTAACTGATAAGAAGGGAGGCTACTACTGCTTTACGCATGAATTGTTTCACTGGCTGGCGAGGGTTTTTCATTACGTCTACGGAGCCTTTCCTTCTTAACGCTAGAAGTTTTTACCTTGACCACGTGATCAAAACGTAGATGGAATATCATCCATTGTTGACATGTTTTCGGAATGGAGTTATGAATAAAGAGACGGAGACATGTGGTTTAGAGTCTACCAGTTGCGAGTGGTGTAACTGAGGAAGTTGTCACAAAATGTAGGCTGATTCTTTTCATAGGATAAACAGTTGCTAATTACCGCCAGTGCAAACATCCACCAATGAATTTTAAGTAGAAAAAAATGCCTTATTTTAGTGGCTTATTAATGCATATTTTAGCGGTTTATTCATGCAAAATTTATCTCACGAACATGGTAAAAATTTCTATTCTTGTGGCCCTTACTCAGGTATTTTAATCTCTTTCACTGGCACTGACAGGAGATTGTTTAGGTTGACACAATATGGCGTAAACGCAGTAACTGACAAGGGAAGCACTTTTGGTGTTGCTCGCACCTAGCAACGAGACCTGGTGTATTTTGTAGCCCTATACATAAAACTAAGAGAATCGATAAAATATCTCTGTTAAAATCATATCTTATATACATTTTTATACTTTTATTTTTTTATTATTACATTTTTATTTGTTTATTTCATGCCAAAAGTGAGTTAAGTCGCCAAATATTGCGCTAAATATTTCTGCCCGCTTTATCCGAAGAGTAAATGCACAGTACATATTACTAGAATTATATAGGATTGCGATTTTTTTTATAATTGATAGCATAAGAAACAAATATTAGGTTTTTCTTCTTTTTTTTCTATGCAGACGATAAATATAGAAATAGTAAATATAATTCTATAAAAGCTTCTAAGATCATTGAAAACTATGTTTTAGTGAAATACAAACCAAGCAAACATTTTTCTTTTAAAATCGAATGGAATAATGTTTCAATTTTTTAAAATGAAATGTTGCTGTATTAAGTGATCCTTTGGTAAAAGTAATTATAAAGTAAATTAATATTTTTACACAATAAAAAATTATTGTGACTAATTAGGTCGGAGGTCGGACATTACATTTTCTACCGAAGTCCAAAGCACTCCTCACACAAACAGCTACGACATTTGTCTAGGGTTGCCGGAAAACTCTACTTTTGAAAAATAACCGCCAACTGTTTCCCCGCCAAAAATGTGAATATAATGTTGCAAATTTTCAAAGTCAAATTCGTGTGTTCTTGGAAGAATTTTTAAACTTTTTTCAATATTTTATACTTATTATTAACTATTTTTTTATTTTTAAATGCTTTTCTTTAAAAACTTCAATATTAATAATCCGATAAGCGGTCTCGAAAATTGCATTTTCAGAAAATTATGCTGCTGTAAAATCAAGAAATATTATTTTAACAGAAAAATTTTATCGATTCTCAAACTTCGTAATATAGGGCTTTAAAATACACCAGGTCTCAATGCTAGGTGCGAGCAACACCAAAAGTGGTTCCCTTGTGAGTACCACCAAAGTAAGATCCCCCCCCCCCCCCAGAAAAAAATGAATATCTGTTTTTGCCCACAATTATGACTGAAATTCGTCTTTAATAAGGCGTTTGAGTAAGTTGGAAATTTCTAGACAAATTTACTGGTGGAAGTTTTCCTGGGTGGTAAAAAGCCACTGAAATACCTGTCTCAGTTGAAGTTTCACCATTTTAATCATATGTCAATTTCTGGTTATTCATAGTTCCACGGTATTATGTTTAATTGTTTGTAAACAAGTTCCAATTTCTACAGTCTTTTCTACAAATTTGTGTTCATTTTCACATATATTGTTTTATAAAAATTGTTCATCTTACTTCTTTTAATAAATGGATAGAAATGAAAATACTAAATATTTTCGTAAACTTATAAATATTAAACAGGCATCGTACGCTTCTGAGGATCTGAATACCAGAGTTTTCGTAAAATAAGGGTCGCCATAAATAGACACATAATTCATTCATTAAATATCTTTAGGTGATATCTTGTAATCAAATTCTCAGAGGCGAGAGAATCTTGTTAAAGTTAATTTAATCAATAAAAATTTTTTATTTAACTCAAAAAAGGAAGAATAAATATTAATTACCATTTTTCATAATCTTAAGTATTGTTTTAACGATTAGATCGGATTAATTTATCTCACTAAAAATAAATAGTGAGCTTATTGTTTATTCTGCGATTTCATCTTATGTTAAATTAAGTTTTCCTACAACAAACTGCTAATTAAATAAAGTTTATGCATAATTATCAAAATATCTGTTAAATTATTCTGATTTTCAAAGTGAGTAAAAGACAGACTTATACATACATTTTAGGTAGCTTTTATTACAAGAAGTAAAAGTCTATTGCAGCTGTCCAGAGGAAAGCACTTCCGAATAATTTTGTTTTATTTATACCGATCATGACCCTCGACCCCGAAACCATCCTCCGTTCAAGTATGTCTTATGTATAATATATATATATATATATATATATATATATATATACAATGGTGGCCAAAATTGTGGACATTTTTTGAAATTTTCATGTTTTATAACTTTGTGTGGTTATAGAATATATTAATTTTAGCAGAATTGTCATATTGAGAGAAAATAGTCTTTCTTATGCTGAAATTGCAAGACAGGTTGATGGATCAGTCACTTTATCTGGTGTACAAAAGTTGTGCTTACGTTATGAAGAAACTAAGTCAGTGATAAATAAGGCAAAATCAAACCGGAAAAATGCACAAGTGCTTCCGACGATAGAAAGATATAAAGGATATACCTCAAAGATTGAGGAATTTCATCATATTCTGTTATGTGTGAAATTAATGCAATGTGTATTTCAGTTAGTTCAAGAACAATAAGGAGAATATTAGCAAGTTTTGGATTGAAAAGTAAAATTCCGACGAAAAAACCATTTTTAAATCAAATCTTCAGCAGCGCAAGAGACGAGTTCAGTGGGCAAAAGAACACATTAATTGGCCAGAAAATCAGTGGAAGCAAATAATCAGGTGCGATGAGAATAAAATATCGCTCTTTGGTAGTGATGGGCGAAAATATATGAGCCTTCAAATTTTCGCCAAGCTTGGCTTAACTTAGCAAAATACCATCAAATTTAGCGACAGAAACTAAGCAAAAATAAATGATGCCAACTTGGCTATAGCTTACTAATTTGGTGCAATTCTCATTCAAATTCCATATTGACGATGTCGTTTGATGGACTGTATACGTTTTAATTATTTCTAATTGGTTTATTCACCCTTGGACAGCACACTGCACCACACAATCAGAAACATAAATCTTCAATAATATGAAGTAACTATAAATTATGTTTAATATACACCGCATGAACTTGGGCGGAATTTTCATCGTGTTGATGCTTTGACGATCAACAGCTTAATGATTACTTTTTTTACAGATTGCTCTCTAGGTGAAGCTGGTTATACTTCCGGGACGGGACATGCCGTCTGGGGATGAAAATGAAATATTTCAGCAATTAATTTAAACATAATACAATAGATAACTAATTAACACTACAAATGATACTAGAATACAAGATACTTAACGTACAAAACAATAAGTAAAATTACTTTAAAATGATATATAAGAAGTACAATGATGCATAAACATTATTTAAGTGTCCTGAATCGGCAGATGGCATATTTTAGAAATGCCTCGTAAAATCATGCCAGATTCAGTTTTGATTTTGGCTGCTATAATCCTGTTGTCCTTGCCTGGAATTATTTCTATAATCCGGGCAAGAGTAGGAGACATGGTAGGAGATTTTCGTCTTTTTAATAACACTAGAGATCCTAGCTTAATGTTTTCTTTTGTGAATTGCATTTACCACGCTGCTGCAAATAATTTAGGTAGTCAATAGACCAACGTTTCCAAATGCATTGAACATACTTGGTAACTAATTGCCAGTGGGTTAATTGAGAAACGTGGAATTAGGTGTTACGCGTTGCGATGGGAGATCTCCCATTAATTGATCTATTGTTTTGATATTAAGCCTGAAACATGTGACACAAGTGTGCACTGTTTTTCGGGTACCTAATGATTTTAGACTTTATAGGCCAATATTTCATCCGTACTTGATGAACTAATCCCTGAGCCCCTATGTGAAAGTACTTTTTATGAAAGTACTAAAAAAATATTTTAGTGAGATTGTGATTACTGGGTAAAATTAATTGGTGCTTAGCATTAAAAGGAAGTCAGAATTTATTAATCTACCACCTTCGCGAAATAATCCAGAGTTGTCAATGAATGGGTGTAATCCCTGTAACTTACTGGACGAAGGAACAGTTTGCCCCTTTTTAAGTGCTGCTAATTCAGGAGCGAACATACCTTCCTGGGCAGTTTTTAAGAAAAAATGTGTGCTCATTTCTAATTCCAATACTAAAAGCCAATTCCGGTTTCCATTTCTAAGCCTGGTGTTACTCACGAACCTAAAAATAAAACTACATATTCTAATTAGTTTGAGAAAATTATTTAAAAAGTTATAAAATACATAAAAAAATCGTTAGATTCACTATGAATAGCCAATAAATTGAAATCAGTTTTAAGTTCATGGTCACATTCAATGTCTGTGAGAGTAGCAAATTGCTCGGGAAGTATGATTTCCCTTTGAAGAAATTCTGGCCGAAACCACCACAAATCATTGTTTATGAGATCCTTAGGTTGCTGCACCTCTGTAGATGATATCTTCCGGATTAGATTTATAGGATACGGGGCTCCAACGGTAATTCTCAGAAAGAGACTGGATCGTGGTTACTCTGCTGGCAACGAAAGTTTTATGTTTGTGGGTTGGTGTATTAAGCCAAAATAGAACAATTGAAGAATCTGCCAATAGCCACACCCTTTCAAAACATATCTGTAGGGTAGGAATTACCTTTTTAACCAGTTTTGTCAAAAGTAGAGCTGCAGACAGCTATAATCGCGGAATGGTTATTGGCTTTAGATAAGCCACACCGAACTTGCTGCACAGAAGATTAGACCTGAACTGTCCAGTTGTGGAGAGAGACCTTATGTAGATACCTGCTCCATAGGCCTTTCGAGAAGCATATGAAAATCTGTTTAAATCTAGACTTGCAATATTGTCTGACAACCGCGGAAAAAAAATAAACGTAAAAGTGGCAGCTATGAATGATGAAGAAAAAAATCGTCTTTTTTTCTGATAGGTTTAATGAAAATGAAAATTTCTTTAAAATAAATTAATTTACCTTGTAAATTTTAATATTTTAAACTCATAATATGCAGTGCCTCCACTGGTTCTATTTTTTCTAATACATCTATTTCCGAAGGAAATTTACCAGAGAGATATAAAAAGAAAGATATTCTCTTAGAATACTGATATTTAATAAACAGACCTGCTATATGTAATTAAGGGTTGATTTCAGCATTGACATACTGATAGGATTTTTTTCGAATAGAAATTGTGGAAGTTTGCTTTGGCAGTAACGTATGCAATCTGTAATTAAAATTAATTTGCTATGACAGAACTTATATTATTCCAATTATTAAGTAATTGGTTTAATCATACAAACATACAAAGGAAATTATTTTAGATTATTATTTTTAAGACTGAGTTCAGCTGTCAATTCGACCTACACTGATGCTGTTTACAGACCAAATTATTGTTACCTATAGTGCAAATTTCATCTGTAACAGGATTTCTACGCATCATGTGTTTTGATTACGATACTTTTCGAAGAGAAATTTGGATTTATTTAATGATAGTTGCCTTATTTAATAAACAAAAAATGCTAAGTTTAAATATGTCGATCACAAGGTGCCATGGAACTATTAAAAAAGAGGAACTTACATATCGCTGGTACCATGTCAAACTACCCAATGTGAAAACAGTTGACCACATTTTTAAAATTCATATTTCTTGATTGGCACCACTTTTCTGAGATTGTAAAATTCCACTCGTTAATTAAACCTTGTTGCCTTCATTAATATGCCATTAAATATGATAATTTTTACTATTTCAAAAAAGTGGTGCCAATCAACGAAATCTGAATTTTAAAAAAGAAGCCCACTGTTTTCACATTGGATAATTTGACATGGTACCGACGATATCCTTAAAATAGTAAAGCTTCAACTGTAACCGCTTTCGCAGGGATTCTCTACCCGCCGGTTAAAACTTCCACCAATAAATTTAAGCAGAAATTTTTTCTTTAGTCAAACGCCTTATTAATGGAAAATTTTAGTCAAAAATAATGGTAAAAACTGATATTTATTTTTACTGGTAGAAGTTTACTTTAGCGGTAGTAGTTGCTCCATATTGTGGCAACCAAGACAACCTTTCGTCAGTGTCAGTGAAAAGATTGTAATACCTGGAAAATTGACACCAGTAAAAAGAAATAAAAACCTTGTACCATATTTGTGCGAGAAATTTTCCATAAATAAGACGCTTAAATAACACGAACTTTTCTATATAAGTTTACTGGTGGAAGTTTTCACCGCCTTTAAGAAAAAACTGTAGATCCGATAAAAAAAACAGCAGCCATCTTTTGACAACCTCCTCAGTTACTTCACTCGCAACTACTAGATTAGCGTCTAGCGATCACACTTTTTTATTTTGATCCTGTGATTTTGCAGGATCAGCGTGCTCCGCGCATATCGTTCCACGCATAACGTATCGATGTTTGTGTAAAATAATAATCTAAGCAAAATTGTTTAAGGAACTTTGTGGTGTAGTGGTATGACGTTCAACTTCAATTAAACTGGCATAGGTTCGATTCCTTACGGAGCTGAATGAAAATAAATGTCAAAATTGCTTAACTAAATTTTTTTTAAGATAAAAACTGAAAATTTATATTTTTCAATATTTGTACCACTATTAACAATTTTTTCTTAATTGTGAATTTTCCAAATATTTGACATGGTGATCGTAGTTTTAACAGATTTAATGCCTTTAGTATCGCCATCTAGTGGTGTAAAGATAAGCTAATCATAAAGAATGTTTTAAATTTAATAATAATTAAATATTTTTTCATAATTTTAAATTTAATAATTTTAATTTTTATCATCATTTTAAAAGAACTTTTAATTTTGAATAAATAATAATTGTTAATATTTTTTTCGTAATTTGAAATTTTATAATGATTTAGTAATTTATTTATTTTTTAATCATTTAAGGGCACTTTAAATTCTGAATATAATAAATTTTTATATGTTTCTAGTAATTTTATGTTACATCCCCTGTATGTAACATAGATGTTTATCTATGTAACATCTAAATATAAACAAATATATGTCATGCGCGGACGGTATGGGTATGATGCAAAATACGTCATGCGCGGAACGATATGCGCGGAGATCGCTAATCCCGCAGGATCACAGGATCAAAATGAAAAAGTGTGATCGCTAAACGCTTGTCAACTACTAGACAACACACTATATCGTCGGTACCATGTCAAACTATCCAATGTGAAAACAGTGGACTTCTTTTTTAAAATTCAGATTTCTTGATTGGCACCACTTTTTTGAAATAGTAAAATTTGTCCTATTTAATGACATATTAATGAAGGCAACAAGGTGTAATTAACAAGGGGAATTTTACCATCTCAGAAAAGTGGTGCTAATCAAGAAATCTGAATTTTAAAAAAGTGGTCCACTGTTTTCACATTGGATAGTTTGACATGGTACCGACGATATGTAAGTTCATGTTTATTCATAACTCTATTCAAGGTGCCTACATTTTTACCACAATTTTTGTTATAAAATGTTTCGCCATTTTTAATTGCAGAAAAATATTACACCGTCTGCGACTTAAATATTAAATAGAAATTCCTTTTAACTTTAATAGCGGTGGCAGAAATTTTGGAAATTCATAGGCGAATATGCACGTTGTGATCATTTATTTAAAAAAGAAAAACAGGTATTCAAATAGCTTAAAGTGCATGAACCCTGTTTAAATTACGTTCATTTTCCTTTATTATTAGTTTTTGGCTGTGTCGAATCTACCATTGGGTCAACGATTATAATCAGATATTTAGAAATAATTGATAGGTTTCACGTACTAAAATCTATTGAAATAGTCGCTGATTTTGTTAAATGTGTCTTTAGTTTACTTATAACGCTATCTCCATATAGTGTTGACAGTGGGCTATTTTTTTTAATTCAGATTTCTTGATTGGCACCACTTTTCTGAAATTTTAAAATTCCCCTTGTTTTCGCCTTAATTAATGTCTTTAAAAAAGGCGAATTTTACAATTTCAAAAAAGTCGTGCCAATCAAGAAATCTCAATTAAAAAAAAAGTAGCCCACTGGCAATGCTGTCTCCACACGATTCGATGTCGTCAACAATACAATAAACTTTGATTGATTAGTTATTTTTAAACAAAAGTTTTCATTTATTATTAATTGAAGTAGAAATGCCGTTTTATCTTTACATTGTAAAAAACAAAAACAAACAAAAAAAACCCCAATATTTTTTATCTTATAAAAAAATGACATATTTTACGAGAGAAGAAAATAAATAGATAAATTCACCCACTGATAAACGAAAACGTCAAACTACGAGACTTTTTTTTACAATTCAAATAGATATAATTTGTACAAGAAAAAATATTTAATAAAAGTTATTTTGATATGGTTACTTCTTAATTTGTTTCATTTAATAGGATTTATGATTTTATTTCACTAGGGAAAAAAATGCCGAGAGGTTGGCAGATATAAAGAAATCATATCAATTGTTATCCTCTACCTGATAAAAAATACCTTACGCGTTTTCGTTTATAAAATTGAGTTTTCTAACACTTTTGAAATGTTTCTGATGTTATTACGTTCATTTTTTTCTTTTCCGATGCATTTCCTCTTACGTATAACAACAACAAAAAAAAAAAAAAAAAAAAAAAGCTGAAAATAGAATTTTCTCATTCACCGTAAAAACAAACAGATAATACAAAAAAAAAAAATTATCGGAACCATTTTGGAACAAAGGTAATTTACATTGCTTTCACTTGTGAATATGATTTACTTTAAGATTAAATAATTTTTTTTAACATATTTAGCAATATTTAAAAATGAGAGAAATAAAAAAGTACCTTATGAGCTGATTTATTTATGCAGCAGAGTGGATACGATTAGGTTTGTTAAAAAGTAATGCATGATTTTACGATACAACTTATTTTATGACCATTTTGTTTACAGAATTTAATCTTAGTGATATGTATTATATGTCATTTTAAAGTTTATTTAAAGCACTTTATTTACAAATTGCTTTATTTTGTTTTATTTTTACCTCACAGGCTATCAAAGCCTGAGAGCTAATGTGCCCACAGGTTCTGCATGTATGTAATGTATGTATGTACGTAACGCGATAACTCTTGATAGAAATATCCGATTTGCTTCACATTTTTTTCCAGGTTCATTCTGATAAGGCGCTTTCCTGATTAGTTTTGGGGCCTCATTGGTTAAGTATAAAGGCGGGAACGGGGGCTAATGCGTCCTTAATTTAGATAAATGGATTTTTCAAGCAGAATTATCAGATTTGCTTCAAATTTCGTATACCGGTTTATTCTGATACGGTGCTTCTATGATTAGATTTGGAGGTTTATCGGTTGAGTATGAAGGGGGTAATGGGAGGGGGGGGGGGGCTAATCCCCACCATTAATTTAGATAAATGGATTTTTCATGCAGAATTGTTATTTTTGTTTCAAATTTGGTATACCAGTTTATTCTGATAAGGCGCTTCCCTAATTAGATTGTAAGGTTCATTGGGTAAGCATAAAAGGTGAAATGGGGGAGCTAATTCCCTCCTTAATTTAGCTCAATGGGGTTTTCATGCAGAATTATCCAATTTGCGTCAAGTATACAGGTTTATTCTAACAAAGCGCTTTCCTGATTAGATTTGGAGGTTCATTGGTTAAGTATAAAGGGGAGAAATTGGGAGGGGACGTAATCCCCCTTAATTCATTTTTCGAGGGGCATTATTCTTTGAAATAAGAGCGTAATATGCAATTAGTGTGAATAGCCTGTGAGCGCAATGCCATTAGTTTAACTGGGCACTTTTCTATTTTATTTAAACTATCAATTTATTTCAAAATCTGAGAAGACAAAACAATATTCTCGTCATTTTTTTTTATTTTTTATTTATTTTTTTTTTTTTTTTAGTTTAAATTCGTTTGCTTTGCAGCATAAACCACGAGAAACATTAATGAAGTTTGGAGCGATGGAATCATCGACGTAAGAACAATTCAGTGTTGGTTTCAAAACTCTCATCGAGGAGGTTTCGACCCTCAAGACAAGGCTGGTCGCGAGCATCCTTCTGTTGTGGACAAAAATCAACTGAATATAATAACCGAAGTTGATCCAACCACAAAAACCTCTAGCAATTGCGATGGAATTCAACGTTGATCATTCCAGTATCTTTCGCCACTTAGAGCAAATTGTCAAGGTGAAGAACCTCTATAAGTGGGTGCAGCATAAATTGAAGGATAACTCACGTCACACAATTGATCCTCCACAAGTCACACCCGTTGGCCTGCGAAACACTACCACACCAACCTTACTCAGCTGAGCTTCCTCCAACTGACTATCACTTCTTTAAGAGGTTTCGAGACTCTTATAGCTTCAACCTTTTCAAAATTTTTAATTATTTTAGATGTTAAACCCCTATCTTTTCTGAACATTGTGTTATAATGTTTTCCTTGAAATTTTCATTAGAACAGAAGTTATGGCTTTTAGAATTATACCCGCTCAATTGCTGAAGTGGCGTTATGAAACTTTGAATTCATTTTCCTCCAAATGACGTTTTTGTTCATAACGCGCTGGATATCTCAAAAACTTCCGATTATTTTTTCATGAAATTTTCAAAATAAATATTTCATGTCAGTCTGTATAGACTGAACCTAAAATTTCCTTTCTATTGTCAAAAGAAATATTTTTTATGTGATAATACTGTTGAAATTTTCAAAATTTTGTATTAACTAAATACAACTTTTCATTTAAAAAATAAAAATGCTTTAAATACAAATTTATTTAGGTTCAGGGCAATTGTTATAATCTGAAGAATATCTAGGCACAAAAAAATCGTTCTAATTGTCATATTTATTTTGTAATCCTGCACGTAAGCTGTCATACCAGTTCTCTGCTCGTCAAATGTCTGACAGCTTGGAGCCCCCTATAAATGCTAATTCTGCATTTTGCAATTTTTTAAATACATGAAATGAAAGAACATACGCTGCAAATAAGGGCGTCTTAAATTCAGACACATATGTGACTGAAAAAGTAATTCAGACACTTAAGTGTCTGAATATGAAATTTCAGACATCACAGGTGTCTGAAATTAAGACACTTAAGTGTCTTATTATATGATCATGGTATAAACACTGTAAACTGACTTGTCTGAAATTCAGACACATAAATGTCTTAAACTGGAGTGTTCAATTTTCAGACATTTTAAAGTGTCTTACTTTTTAAGACACGTGTATGCGTCTGAATTTAAGACATTTCAAACGTCTGAATCGCATCCATTTTTGACCAACCTGCAACTTCGGCAATAAGCAGCCAATTTTTCCCTGTCTTTTGTAAGCTTTATACGTTGTAAAAAATATTCGTTAAAATATTTAAATTATATTGCCAGTTGAGACGCCAGTTTACGTATTTTAATGCAATGTTTCTTCCGTTAATTCCAAAAAAATTTCTATTTTTTGCATATTTCTGTATTTAAAAATTTCCATTTAAAGATACAATATAATCTTTCACGGACTTATCCACATATTTAAATCACCACTTTTTAAAATCTAAAACTTTCTAAAAATATTAGACATGATTTATTTATTTTGTATTCTAACCAGTATCAGTGGCGTATCTAAAGGGTGGGCTAATGGGGCTACAGTCTCCTCTGAAATTTGTAAGAAATGTCAAGTTTAATTACGAAAGTTTAGTAAAAGACAGGTTTTAATCTTAAAAAGTGTGTTATTTCGCAGAAACCATGAAAATTTTCGTTTCAGCCAAGTTTCCGTTATACAGAGGTTTACAGAAGTTTTATTTACTGTTCCTCTTTAACCCTTTATCTACTGACGGTACTTATAAGTACCATTAAAATAACTTATTATAAATTCATTTAACACATTGATTAGAATTAATACAGTTTAAAATGAGTTATAGATGTATTACTTTATCTTAAATGATTTATTTTGCCTTTGCATCTTTTCTGCTATCTCGGCGTTGGGAGAGGGGGGGGGGGGATTTTTCAATTCGGAAATATTTCTATATTTCTATTGTAAGAACATTATATTTGTATATTTCCTAATTCTACAAAATACCAAGAAAAATATTTAAAATAAAACGATTGAGTGGGGTTATAAATATTGCGCAAAATCCCTATAAATTCAAATTTAATTAATCCTCCTAAATCCTCCAATCCTTCTAAAATTCTTCTAACATTTGTTAAATGAATATGTAAATCTTCTAACGTAGTTTCAAAAATTCACGAAAAATGCTTTAGAAGATAAAATTTTCATGAATTCATAATTCAGTACATAAAGGGTTAAACCTGTTTAAAGTCCTTTTTAAACCTGTTTAAAAAGGAATTTTTTCGGCATCTTGTATTCTAATTTAGAAATTTTTACTGTATCTCAGACACCTGCGTATTAGAACAAAAATAAATTAAAATTTCTGCATATAGTTGTCTAAAAAAGAAAGTGTCTTAGGATATGAAAATAATCAAACGCAATGAAAATTGAAATAACTGCAATGAAAAATTATTTGAAATTAACGGAAAGCAGTGGCGCCATCTGTTTGACTAAGAGAAGTTGAACTTCTCTTTCGAAACTTTCTCTGTCGAACACGAAACAAAAATCGTTTAACACAAAAAATTTCGTGTGAAATGTAGTTTCCGACGACCTGACAACGCAATCAACGATGTAGATCTTGCCTCCTCTACTTCATAAATGCAAAAAATAATTAAAAGTGTGCACAATTAATAAGATGCGCTTTCGAATGGAGAGATGAATAAAACAATAGATGATCTCAAACAATTTATGGGCAATATGGTGCTGAAAAAGACACTTCAAAAAAATATATCTAATTTTTTCTCTAAAAAACAATAATTTTTTACTTGCTTTTTATCCCAATGGATGCAACCTACACGAAATCGAAATAAAATTTGACGACATCGAAAATATTGGTGAGTTTTCTTTTCTTTTACGAATCTTTTAACTCGAAAAAAAAAATTCGGTCCCCTGAGTTTCGTGTTAAACGTATTTCACTGCATATGGAATAGGTCTGTAATTTTTTACTATGCTAACCTTTTAGCTAACGATTGACTATCGATTTAATGAGGATTTCACCGTGAGAAAATTAGTTTCATGAAAAAAAATTTTCCTGTATTTCGATCGGAAAAAAAAATAACGACAAAAACATTTGTGCGTAAAACAGTGAATTTTTATTATTTTTCCAGAAAAATTCTACACAATATTTATAACTGAGAAATTTTCTTCACAATATATAGCATATAGGAAGGGGTTAATCAGTCCGATTTCAAAAAAATTGCCATATATTCCATTAATCAGAAGAAAAAAAAATCAAGGAAAACAGAAAACTATATCAATACCTTCGCATTAAAATTATATACAAGATTTGAACAGTAAGAAATGCAATTTTTTTTAATGAAAAATTGATTTTATTTTTAAAAGGCGTTTAATTATTACCCCCCCCCCCCCACACACACACACATAACTGAAACGGGACAGGCCCCGAATTAGATACACTCACATATATATGCACACTGTTAAAATATTTTAATACACAAATAACGTGTTCTGTATAAAGCATAATATTTGTGTTCTGAAAATTTCTTCGGTAGAGGAAAAAAAAAAAAAATTCTGCTGTCCTACATCGCATGAAATTAAAAAGCAAAATATTCAAAATTCTAGAGAGATCTGTAAAATCGTTCAGAATTACAAGTAGATTGACATTCATTACCATAAAATAAATTCTGAGTCATAAATAAGTAACCATATTTGAAATTATCAGCTGTCTAGGCGTGGCCGAGAGGACAGGACGCATCGTCTAGGAACCAACAAGAGGTCCTGAGTTCGTATCCTGCGGCGGGTAAGTACAATTCTGTAAATTGAGTAAATCATGTGAAATACGCGGGACCTTGTATTGAAATACGTGTATGTCATTCCTTGAAAGGTTACATTTTTTAAATGCAAAAATTTCCAAAAAAAAAAAAAAAATTGAAAATTGAAGAAAATTTCCATTAAAATAAGTAAATTGACGTAAATTGTACTGGCGTTTTGATTGATAGTACAATTTTTATATTTTAAACGATTTTTTTTTCTCTGTTACTGAAAAAAATGTGGAAAAAGGCTGCTTTTGCAGAGAAATTAAACGTGGTCAAACATGGATGCAATTCAGATGTTTGAAGTGTCTTAAATTTAGACACATACAAGCGTATTAAAAATTTAGACACTTTAAAATGTCTGAAAATTGAACACTCCGATTCAGACACTTATGTGTCTGAATTTCAGACATTTCAGTTTACAGTGACTTATATCTTTCACCCCAAAAAGAATTGTGTTTTAAAATAATAAAATATTAAATGTTGAAAATGGTCTTCTTTAATTTTTTTTCTTCCAATTTTAAGAGTCCCAAGACCCATTAAACACCTACACAAGTTCTTGAGAGGAAAAAGTTTCGTCAATGAAGATGATGTCGAATCGAAAATGTCTTCCGGGTGTTTGTCACCGCCAGAAGCCGTAACCTTTATGTCACAGGAATCATTAAGTTTGTTTCTCGTTGGCAAAAATTTATTGATCGTAATGGCTCTTACTTTGATTATTTAGTTTGAAAAAAGTTATAACGCTTTAAATTTGAAATGAAAAATCATTCATTATTTTTTCTAACATAACAGCAAGTTCGTAATTTAGAAGAATTTTTATTTCAACCCTTTGAACTCAACAATACCGAATAGAAAAAATATTTACTAAGGTGTTATAATACATTATGTTAAGGTTGTAAAAAGTAATTAAAAAAATTAGAACATAAAAATAAAAATAAATTGATAAAAAAGTACTTCTTCCTATCTGCAATAAACATAAAATTACAATAAGAAATTACATGGCACAGTATAATTTAAATAAAAAAAAAGTTTAAAGCACAAAAACACTTTATTTCTTGTTGCAAACTAGATTAAGTAGGCATAGCGTACCGGCGTCAGTGCAAAATATAATTGCTCACTTGGAATGAACTTGGAATGAAATAGTTATGGACCACCTTAGAAAACATCCATATCTCCAGTAGGCAAAATGTTCGAATACAAAAATAAGTGCTCAGAACCATAGTTGTTGCAGCAATTACCAGGACGTGACTCCCCAAGATTCATACCAGAAAAAGGCACAATTCAGAACCATACGGTAATAAAAATACATAAAAATAATAATTAAAAGGTTAATATTTACAGTACAAGATTAAAAAAGAAAGAAAACACCCGCAGACAGGGTCTGTGGCGCCCTCTCTTAGCTTAAACAAGAGTTACAAACTATTTACAAATAGAAGACTGAGAGAAATGCAGCCGGCCCCGACTGATAACTTTTCCAGCCAATCAGCGAAACCCTTACAACCCAAACTCCGAAGAGATGGCAGAAGGAATTTCATTGGCCAGAGACCAAAACTGACAGCAGAGTAAGGATAATAACGAAAAAATAATTATTTACATGAAAATTTACAAGAAAAATGACCAAAAAGGTCGGTAATAAAATTTAGAAAGGAAAATTACAAAGTTATCTTGACTGACGATCGCATAATAGCGGATTATCAGTCATACTAATGGTGTTATTACACGAGGACTCAAAGACGCTTGGAATCCCGGGCGTCTAGCGACAACAGCCGCCTCACGGCCCGTCTTTTCCAAGCATTTCATTGGCTGTTCCGGAAAAGGCTTTTCTATTATCAGATTTCCAAGCATATGATTGGCTGTTACTGGCGACTCGCCTCGTTTCGGGCGTCAAAGATGCTCCGACAGAAAAAAGACGCTCGCTGTCCAAGCGACTCCCCTGGAGCCATAGGAATACATGGAGACGCCTGGAATCTGAAGGGTCTTTGACCCCTCGTGTAATAACACCATAAGTAGATTTGAGGCAGGAATGCCAAGTTTAGAGATGATCGCATCGATTTTTTCGAGCAGAGTTAGTACAGTTTGAAGTTTGTTGATGAAACTATCTAAGTCAGTATTAAATAATTCAGGAAAATTTACTTTGCTAAGCCCGGGAGCACCAAGGGAAGGAAAATCAGCAATATTAATATTAGAGTTAGCCGCATTTTATGATTGCTCAGAAAATAAAATTGCTGAAATATATGTAGGAGAAGCGGATTCAATGATAAAGTTTATCAGCCAATAAAATTACGGGAAATTTTAGGAAAAGCCAATGAAAGAAGTGGATTCAAGTTTATTATCCATTAGAATTACGACAGGAAATTTTAGGAAACGGGCCATGTAAGCGGATTCAAAGGTCAAGATTATTGGCCAATAGAACTTCAGGAAAATTTAATTTGTAAAAATTATATAAAAACCTCTTGTTCATTAATTCACTTGCATGTTTTCACATTACGTTTATTATACCTTACTATTGGCTGTTTTCTAAACTTTAGGTAAAAATTTAAAGCTTGTTATAATTTCTATATGTAGAGTAGAACTAAAGCAAAATTAAGTATAATTTTACTTAATGTAGTACATTACTTAAGTATAACTTTAACATAACATTACTTAACTTTACGCTTGAAGGGCAAGTATTTGTGTTTGTGTAATGTTGAATTCACATAAGAATGTTTGAAAAACGCTATTTAAAATTAGCAAAATGCAATTTTACAGCCTTTTTTCATCAAAGCTATAAAAATAAAATTTCATTCAAAAAATCTGGTACAAATATTGATTAAAATTAAAATGGATAAAGTAGATCCCATCGCTCTTCAATGTTTAATAGAATTTTTACTATTCGATTGGAACCCGTCACGTTTTTACTAAAGGTTTTGCTGCAAGAGTTAATGTTATTTCTAAACCTGCGCCAGAAATTTTATAATTGCAGAAATATTTGATTAAAAATAAATGTGAAATGCAGAATGGTAAAACTATTGGTGATGAGTCTCTATTTTGCCTTCTATATTTTTTTTATATTTTAAATGGATTGCAACAGAAATACACACTTTTATTTTTTTCAATGTTTTTCTTTTTTAAGGTAATTTCCAACTTTTTTATACAGCTATAGTAAATAATTGAAACAATAATAATAATAATAAGAAATAAATTTCGTAAAATTTGCCCACCAATTATTAGCGCATATATTAAGCTTTCCTATTTTTGAATACTACTATTTCCGAATAATAGAATTCAGAATTTTTCCGTTTTCTTCGTTTTATTTAATCGCGATTTGCTGTCAATTAATAAGGCAAACATTTCTTTTCGAAAATAAGGGTACTTGAGAATCGGATTGTTTGACACCTGTGTATTTGTCATGACCTTTGTAATAATAATGCTTCTAATACTTCAACCGCCCCTTGAAAATTATCAGCCTACAGGCTGACACAAAAATGTAGACGGATTTTTTAAAGCGATTTTATGGTCCCCTTAGTTTCCACAACAGTGTTTTCTCATAGTTTTCTTTGACTTATTTAATCTCAGAAAACTTAAAAATTTTTTTGCTATTCAAATTCAAGGGACTATACTAACACTACTAAAAAGATCTACCTACGACAGCCGCCATTTTTGTGTCAGCACGTAGGCCTAGGATTCAGCACGCAGTGAATACTTTATCGCCCCTGAATACTAGGCCTGAGCGTTGTCGTAGGCGGATTTATTTTAAGCCTTTGTACGGTCACCTGAATTTAGACACCAGTATTTTTTCCCCTTTTACCTAATTAATCTGAGAAAAGTAAAGAAGAAAACACTTTCAAAAATTATTAGTTTTTAAATTGAAGAAACCGTATAAACGCTGAAAAAAATCTCCATCTTTGTGTCAGTATTCAAGCCTACTATTCAAGTGCGGTGGAATAGTTATTTTTTTAATTGAAAAGAATCTTATTATTATATTTTTATACTAGGGGACTGTGCCCCCTACGAGCTACGATCGCCAACCACCGTTCAGACACCACAGACTCTAAAAGCACGCTAATTTGATCAGCTTTAAAAAAATTTCGGAAGATTGAATTATAATTTAATAAACAGTGGTGATCTCCCTATAAACGGGTTTCTATTCATTTCCCTTTGATTGGGGAATTTTAAGGCTAAATCATCTGCTGTTAAAAGATACAATGACTGTTTTCGTCTTTGATTAAATAAAATAAGTGAAACATTTCAAAATAAGCTAATATAAAATGAATTAAGTAAACAAAGTCTTTATCTCCCGGTATTTTTTAACAAAGTGAAAAGAAAGTTCTTTTAAATAACACATTTTAAATGGATCGTTTTTAATCTGACGTAGTTTTCACCAAACTTTTCTTTCTCATTTTAATATTCACGTGAAAATATTTTTGTTAGAAAAGAAATATTATTTGCGTTGTCCTAGCAAACATATTTGAAAAGATCATTTCAAAATATCCAAATAAATGTCTCGCGCAATTTTTAAATTTAAACTGTTATTATTTTTTGTTCATTTTACGTAATAAGTGTAATGCGACGTAAATATGACATAATTTCTTCTATTTATAACGCATGCTAATGAATTTATTATTTTACAATATCCTTTTTCTTTTAAAATTCACGTGTAAATATAGTTTTTATGACGTAATTTTCAGTAAGTTCCTGCTTTTTATACATAATTATTTAATTCTAATTTAAAGGGGTTTTTTCTGTTTATAATAGTCACGTGTAAATAAATTTTTAATTTGAAGCAAACATTATTGTTTGCTCTGTTTATACAGTTGGCAACAGTTTAAATTATTACCATTTTCTAAAATCTCTCTATTCTAAAAAAAAGTAACTAACGCTGTCACCGCCGCCGCCGGTTTTAATTTTTTTTGTAACCGGGAGTCTTTCTTCGGTAATATTAAGAAAAATATTGCATACAAAAATATGAAAATCGGTGGTGTTATAGAGAAATGTTTGATAAACACACTGATGCAGACAGTTTTCAAATTGAAGAATTATTTTAAGAGATATTTAATGCTAAATTTGGACAAAATCGTTCCATTAAAAAAGTTTTATAGGAGCAAAACTATACATGGGGTTAATCATTTTTAGATTATATGATGCATTAGAATTTACCGGTGTGCATATTGCATTTAATTCTTTAATTTGACTATTTTTTTTAAGGTTTTATTTCTATTTTAAATTCAAATTTGCAGCATTTCGAGAGATATTTTTTATATATTTTAGAAAATGGTATTAATTCAAACTGTTGCCAACTGTATAAACATCGCAAAAATAATGTTAAAATAATTAAATTAAATAATTAAATAATTAAAATTAATAAATTAAAAAATTATTTATACGTGACTATTATAAACAGAAAATATAAAAAGTAGGAACTCATTGAAAATTACGTCATAAAATCTATATTTACACGTGAATTTTAAAAGAGAAAGAATATTGTAAAATAATAAATTCATTAACATGCGTTAGAAGTCTTAAATAGGGTAAATTACGTCACATTTACGTCATATTACACTTATTACGCAAAATGAACAAACAATAATATTGCAAAACAGTTTAAAGTTAAAAAATGTGCGAGACATTTATTTGATATTTTGAGATAATCTTTTCGACTATTTTTGTTAGGACAGCGAAAATAATATTTTATTTCTAACAAAAGTATTTTCACGTCAACATTAACCCCTTGGGGACGAGCGACACGTATACGTGCCGCATGAAGCGCTAAGAATCCTTGTTTTTTCTCACCAGTAAAATTTTACTGTAAAATTTGCCTTATTTAATCAGCGCATTTTCTCGATTCAAGAAGACACAAATTTCTGCTTTTAAAAAACGGTGACAAGAGATTAAAAATTTCGTAAAAGCCCCTCGTCCCGAAAGGGTTAAAAAGATAACAATAAGTTTGGTGAAAATTACGTCAGATTAAAAACGATACATTTAAAATGTCTTATTTAAAAAACCTTTTTAACACTTTGTTAAAAAATACCGGGAGACAAAGACTCTGATTACTTAATTCATTTTATATTAGCTTATTTCGAAATGCTTAACTGATTTTATTTAATCCAAGAGAGAAACAGCCATTGTATCTCTTAATAGCAGTTGATTTGTCCTTAAAATTCCCCAATCAAAGAGAAATGAATAGAAACCCGTTTATAGGGAGATCACCACTGTTTTTTAAATTATAATTCAATCTTCCGAAATCTTTTTAAAGCCGGTGAAATTAGTATACTTTTAGAATCTGCGGTGTGTGAACGGGGGTTGGCGAGCGTAGCTCGTAGGGGGCGGAGCCCCCTAGTATCTAAAAAATATCTCTGGTAATGCTGATAATTTGAATTTAAAATAGAAATAAAACCTCAAAAAATGAGTCAAATTAAAAAATTAAATGCAGTCTCCACGCCGGGAACTTCAAACGTATAAAATGGTCTAAAAATGTTTAAATTCCCTTGTACACTTTTTGCTCCTATAACACTTTTTTAATGAAACGATTTTGCCCAACTTTAGTATTAAGTATCTCTTAAAATAATTCTCCGATTTGAAAACTGTCTGCACCAGCGTGTTTATAAAATATTTCTCTATAATACTAACGATTTTCATATTTTTGTAAGCAGTATTTTTCTTAATATTAACGAAGAAAGACCTCCGGTTACAAAAAATTCAAAACCGGCGGAGGCGGTGACAGACAGCGTTAGTTACTTTTTTTCAGAATAGTGAGATTCTTCTTGTATTTTTAATCCATGTTTTCGGATTTAAATACCCGTTATAATGTAGTGACATATTTTATTTTATACTAGAAAGGTAGCCCGTCAAAAATGACGGAAATTTAGATATAAAGATATATACAACTCATGTGCAAGAATATGAGTTTTCTCGCTTGTTCCGCAGTGATAGATGAAAATAACACATTTTAAGAACGAAACACATTTATGAAAAACTGTGTACAGTAGAAGACCACTAATCTGCACAGTTTGGTTCCAAGTGTTATGCAGATTTGAGGCTTTTTGCGGTCATATCTATTCAACCTTTGTTTACATTTTTTTTTAATTCATATATTGGACAATTTAGATTGTTGAGCCTTAAAAATAAATAAATAACACACTTGAAGTAAGGTTAAAAACTATTAAATTATCGTATACGATTTCATGAAATGGTATTATATGGTATTATGTGTGTGTGCTTCACGATCTTGGTTACGAAGTTCGCGAAATTGGCTGCAACTTGTCATAATCCTAATAGTGTGGGCCGCTATAACAAAAAAGTAACCAGTTTTTAGTAAAATTTCTGATATAAAGTAGCTTTCAAAAACTTGTGTAAAATTGCAGGCCGTTCTCGTGTTATGTCAGTCCTAGGAATAATATTTCTAACACTGAAGATTTTCCATGTATATATGGAATTTTGAAAAGCTTCTTCAAAAGAAAGGTCCTGAAATGACATTGTAATTCCTCTAACTTCAAAGTTTAATCGGGTCCTGATGTTGTTTACTGAAATCTAATAAATACAGTTATTTTGAACATTACAACAGAATTAAACAGTTAAACTTATTTAACTTAAACTCGCTGTTACTTCCCGATGTTATTTTTTAGTATTAAGAAAGAAAATTATTTAAAATTTTAAAATCATGCATTTATGATTTTTTTCCGTCTTTAATAACTAAATAATGAAAAAATAGGCTTTTGTTCTGAGCTCATAAAAATGACAATAAAATAATGTAACTAAGAGACAGTGCAAAATTAAATCTTTGTGATTACAAACCATAAACAAAAGATACCGCCACCATTTTACCTACTATGACGTCATTAGAATATTGCCCATTGATTGTTGGAGACCTTACTTTGTGAATGATTACCTCAATGATTTAATATTTTTGACGTTTCACGATGAATGAATCACTTGTGTTTGTTTAGGTTTATGAAATGAGATATTAAGCTGTGAAACTAATTTCAATTGAAGTAATCCAAGGATATATGTATTTTTAATCGAAATTAAAAACAATGCTTTGATCCCGAGATAAAAAGTTTTAGTTTGTATAATCTGTTATTTCTGTTAATTATTTATTTAAGTACTTTTCCATTATAGCGTATTTTTAAGAAAAGCTTGGCGCGATTCGAACATCAGAAAGTGAGATATGTTGCGAAAATATATAAACAGCTATGAAAACAAATCTAATGAACTTTTATCTTTGTTTATATATGCACTTATATGCATAAAAAATCGTTTCTATATATATATAATTTTTTTTTATATACAAATTACGGCACAGATTTCAGATATGAACCGGGTTACCTAACTGGCGCCAAAATGGTGTTATTTTGCCTGCTATGGTAACCCGACTATTGTTTTTTATTTATTAATAAATTGTTTATTTACTTTTATTTTCTGTTTTTTAATTATATAAACTGCTTTGTTCGGAACAGATGTCATATTCGCCCCATATTGGCGCGATTTTTTTCGGTTGCCAATTTGGCGAAAAGATCAACAGCATAAACAACATAATCCGGGTTACCACATCAAGCCCTTTGGCGCAAGTTAAGTACCCGTTGCCTATATGATATTGGCGACAGAAAAAAATCGCGCCAATATGGGGCGAATATGACATCTGTACCCTTTGTTCTATAGTTATTATTCAAACTTTTATTTATTTATAGTTATTTCCTTTTCAAAATGATAGCAAATAATTGAAAAATATATGGCACAGATGTCATATTCGCCCCATATTGGCGCGATTTTTTTCTGTCGCCAATATCGTATAGGCAACAGGTACTTAACTTACGCCAAAGTGTCGTTATTTTGCTTGATGTGGTAACCCGGATTATGTTGTTTATGCTGTTGATGTTTTCGCCAAATTGGCAACCGAAAAAAATCGCGCCAATATGGGGCGAATATGACATCTGTACCAAATATATAAGTAACTGGTATTCGAAAGCGAGATTTTTTATAGTTATTTCCTTTTCAAAATGATAGCAAATAATTGAAAAATATATAAGTAACTGGTATTCGAAAGCGAGATTTCTGCCAAATTGGCGTCATAGAAAAATCACGCCAACCCCCATGCGTATATGACATCTGCGCAAAAATTACTTCTGTTTCTTTATAAAAATGCGTAAATAGCTTTTTTTATATTAAATTGTCGGCACAGATGTCATATACGCCCATATTGGCGCGATTTTTTTTTTTTTGACGCCGATGTCATATACGCACCGGGTACTTAAGTGGCGCCAAAGTGTCGTTATTTTGCTTGTAATGGTAACCCGAATGTTGTTTATGCTGTTGACGTTTTCGCCAAATTGGCGTCGGAAATAAATCGCGCCAATATATGACATCTGTGCCAAATTGTATACATATGGAAAAAATTGCTTGTGAGTATGAAGCAGTAAATAGGTTGCCAGCAAATACGTTGGCAAACTTCTTTCTCGCCAAGAAACTTTTCTCCGAAGTATTGTACATAAGCAATGATTGCTAGAAATGCATTTTTAATTATGATATGCGCTTTTATGTTTCACTATATTTATGCATACTATACTGTGTGTATAAATGCTACAGTTCATATGCAGGGCTACACAAAAGAATTCGTAAGGGTTAGTGAGTATGAGAGTAAATTGCTTAAAGGTGGTTTTTGAAGGAGTTATGCATTTTTACGCTGAACTGCATTTAGTTTCCTAAGAAATGTTTCTGGAATATAGATAAAATGATATACATGGTCACGCAAAGAATTGGATACATAACCGTCTATGGATGATAATATCTGGAAATGTGATTTCAGTAGTTTTAAGAGTAGTTTAAATTAAATTTTAGCTAAATAGTGGCATGTAATAACGGTACTATTGGCTATGGACGGTAACTGCTGAAATCAATTTTTAAGTTTTTTTATACGTTTTCTAAAATGTTTACTTAGTTATCTTGGTACTTCTTAGTTATCCCGTCGACCAAATTACTGTCGCCAAATTGTAAGATTAATTGCCAATAATGGTTGCCATTAATTAATTAATTAAATGCCAATAATGGTCAATAAAACCATTAATTCGACGTTTTATTTGTATTTTTATTAATGTTTTACTATTTATTTGGCGATTTATATAATTTGGCGAAATTGGTCGACGGGATATCTAAGAAGTAACGTTATCTTATTTACCTTATTTCCCTAAATAACGAAGTTTTGTTAAAGCATTCAGGATGTGTTGGAAAGTGTTTCATATTCTATGCTTAACGCATGATTTTTCTTTCTTCTTTAGTCTTATTTTGCATTTATTTTATTCTTAATTTTTTAGTCTTATACTGCTTTACAGAAACTTTGGCACAGTTGTCATATACGTTATCATATATTGGCGCGATTTTTTTCCGACGCCAATTTGGCGAAAACATCAACAGCATAAACAACAACATCCAGATTACCATATCAAGCAAAATTACGACACTTTGGTGCCAGTTAAGTACCCGTTGTGTATATGACATTGGCGTCAGAAAAAAATCGCGCCTGTATGGGGCGTATATGACATCTGTGCCCTCCCTTGCATATAGTACAAATTATAACACGGATAGCGCAAAATAATAGACAGTTTGGTACTTTTCCACTGTAGGGGCTTTGGCATTTTTTTAAAAAAGCTTGGTGTAATTTGGACATCAGAAAGTGAGATTTGGGTACTTTTTCGTTATGCGGACACCATTGTCGCCAAGCGTAATAGTTGGCGCAAAATCGTGAATTGAAGCATTTGAAAAATAAAAGAAAAACCATTGTCGATATTAAAGTGAGCATTTAAAAAATATAACATTTGAAAATTCCAGACTTTTACGAACTATTTCATCAAATCATAAATATATACTTAAAATAAGTGAACAAATAACTGCTATAAAATAAAGCAATAAAATAAAACTCATATTAAACTGCTGGCATAAAATTACAAATATCTTTTAGCATTTTGAAATAATTGGCGCATTAGCATACATTTTGGCATGGTGTCCGTATAACGGAAAAATATCGAGATTTGTTGTCAAATCATATAAACAGCTATGAAAACAAATTTGATGAGCGTTTTTGTTTGTTTTATATATATATTATTGATGTTTTTATGTACAAATTACATCTGTTTCTGTATAAAATTAGAGAAACGGCTTTTTTATGTTAAATAAATCGTATAAATATCGAAAAAAATGCGTGTGTATATAAAATGAAACAGTGAATAGGTTCCCGGAAAATATGTTACCAAATTTCCTTTTTCGCCAAGGCACCTATACTGGAAAAGTACCTGAAGCACATTAAAATCGCGCAGTTAGGAGCTCACACAGTACACCGTTGTCTGTTGGCGGTTATTTTATTAGTAGCATCGGGAGGAAGATGTAAAGATGTACTTTAAATTCTCACCCATAGATTTCGAAAAAATATCTTAAAAGAGTGGAGTTTAAATTAAATTTCGGTGACCTCCATTATGAAAGATTAATGGTTTTAAATGGGAATGTCGCCAAATTAGCCAGCTATCGGCAAGTTGGCTAACATTTGGCGCTACTGTGGTAACCCTGCATTAATATTTTTCAACAATTACTCATTTCAATGAGGCGGTGCTACCGGAATAGTGAGGGACACACAGAGACTTGGATTTTATATAAATAGATATATTTCACTCTGAAACATGTTACAGTATGTATCACATAATTTTAAATTGATATAAAACACTTTAGAAAACGTTTAATTAATCAAAATGTAAACCTAAAAAATGTAAAAGTTTTGGTTTTGTATTAATAGGGATGAGATTCTTCCGCTTTTTGCATACCATTATAATATCAGAGAAATGCTGTTTTGTTAAATCGCAATATTTTCCAACTAAATAAAAGGGCATTTTCCCTAAGATTATAAAGCTGCGCCAAAAAGTGGAGAAATATCATCCCTGTATTAACTTACAACAACGTGTGAGATTCGTGGTTTTGTATTCGGGCCGAAACTAATTATTACGAACCTGACCCGTAGTCAATGAACGATGCGAAAGGAATTTAATTTTACCACTAAAATTTTATTGTAAATATTATCTTATTTATTCATCGAAATCTCATGATTATAGAAGACGAAAATCTCAGTTAAATTTTAGTGGTAGCTATGGATTTGCCGAACCGTGGAATGGTTCGAAGGCTGCGTGATCCTGTTTACGTTTTGAGCCCAGGCTGTTGAGACGTAAATTGTAGGTTTAAAGGGTTGGTTGGTTGATTTTTGTGACGGCCGATTATCTACACTAGGGATATAGGCCCGAGGGGGAGTTCCCTTCGTGGGGGTCTTTCTAAAGGAACCTAACCCGTATTAACGCATGGAAATCCATGGTTCGAAGAAAACCACGAAAACTCCGAACGATTAGGCCGACGGGCGCGATTGGGATCAAACCCAGCACTTCCCGTCTACCAGTTTCGAGAGCAGAACCTCTCAGCCACTGGTGGGGCGTAGGTTTAAAGGGTAAAATAAAGCTTATAGATTTCTTTTATCCATATGTTCTAAATTTAATGAAGTGTTTATATTGAGACAGATGGTGCTATGTGCAATAAGCGTAGTAAGTTGGATATAATCCCATTTAAAAATTACTCTGCGATATACTATCTACAATACTATAATAATACAAAACTACTCTGCAATACAAATTACGCTACACATGTGTAGGTATTTTCTTTCCTTGAAATTAGTGATGATACATTGAGAGAGATTATTTTAAGGGTTTAATTTTGAAGCATATATTTTTTAGTAAAAATGAAGAACAATAAAGACAGTTTAAATATTGATTAAACGTAAATAATTTTGTGTTAAAGTTATATATTAAGCTAACACAAGCTAAAAATTAGTGATGTAGAAAACAAAAAACAAAACAAAAAAAACAATATATCGAAAGGTAATTTTTTTATCTAGAAAAATGTATGTTAATATTCTCAAAGTAGGATAATATTTCATAATGGCAATTAAAATTTTTTGTTTCGACACAAACTTGCTATAATACGTAGTAGGTTGGTGACAATAATCATTATTTAAATGCTATATTTTAATTAGAAAATATCTGTGTAGGTATTTTTATTTTAATAAAGCGATGGTGCATTCCCTGGCGTTATGTTAAGGATCTAGTCTTAAAAAGTTATTTATCTTTATTAATGACGAAGAATACGAAATAAAGTAAAATGATTGATTAACAGTGATTAAATTTATATTAGAGTAATTTAACAAGCTAAAATTATTCGAGTTAGAAAATAGAAGATGCAGTACACCCACATATCATATAATTTAAAAGTTTACCTTGGTATTCTCAAACTAATTTGTATTATAAGCTGACAAGTTTCGCATTTAAACCCTTGAAGGACAGTGCTTCATTCTTGGACTACTTAATTTTAATTTCTAGATGACACATTGGCACAAGAATTTTTGAATTCAAAATTTTCTTTTATAAAGTTCGCGAAGAAAAGCTTTTGCTTATTTTCAAATAAATTTGTTGTAAGTTATGGCGTCATCTCATCATTTCAGAGTTTTACGAAAAAAGTACTCGAACAGAAGTAATTTGAACTAGATCATGATTTATTACTAAAAATATTCCGTAATCATCTAAGCTTTTCTGACAATGCCAAAATTAGCGAGTAATATATTATAAATTGAGAATGATTAATAACGAAGACACTTATAGATATTTAAATTTATTTAATAGGAACCTGGGGTGTTTCGTAAATGTATTTTTTAATTATAGGTTTTCTGGCAGAGTATATAATTTGCTACTACATATTCTATGATTACAATAGTTTTCATAGATAAGTAATCATATTGACAAAACATCAACAACAAATTTATAACAAGTGTAAGTAATCTATTATAAAATTAATTTTGGAGTGTTTGTTATTCCTCCAATTTGATTTCTGATATTTCTTTCTTATAGATATCAGGGATGAGAGCGCTCCGATCCAAATCACCGATTACTACCACTAAATTTTAATAGTATTTCTCGCATTATTTAACGACAGAATTTCAGAGATTTAATAAAGCAAAAAATACTATTAAAATTTAGTGGTAATAATCGGTAATTTGGGTTGGAACGCTCTCATCCCTGAGATATAGATCATATTTTGGCTTGTTAAAAAAATGTTCCTAGATAAAAAGGTTTATATTTCAAGTAGATTTCAAATTATTGAGTAACACATATGTAAAGCTTTAATGATAATGTCAAAATTAGCGAATAATATAATTTGAGAGTGATTAATAGATACTTAGATAATTAGATATTTAAATTAGATATTAGCTATTAGAAATATTAGACATAGATATTTAAATATCTAATTAATACCTAAGTATCTAAATTTATTTATTCCAAAACTGTGGTGTTTTATAAGAATACTATTTAACTGCAGATAATTGGTCGGTAATGTATAGTTTAGTAAAACATATTATGTGTTTATACTAGTTTTGAATAGTTTAGTAGCCATATTCATACAACATCAACAACTGATTTTTAACAAGTGTCAGTAATCTGTTATAAAATTAATTCTAGGAATGTTTCTTGCTCCTCGCTTAGATTTCTGATGATTGTTTAATATAAACATAGATCACTTTTAGCTGTGCAAAAAAAAAATGTTTCTAGAAAAAAGATTTATGTAGTATGGGAATTATTAAATAAAAGATTTCGTAACATATATATAAGGTACCCTGATAATGTCAATATAAGCGATTAACATATTATAACTTGAAAGAGATTAATAACAAAGCCACTTCTAGATATTTAGATTTATTTAATCCAAACCTGGGGTGTTTCATAAGTATTTTATTTATTTACAAATTATTAGTAAACTATATAGTTTTCTATAATATATTATGTGATTATAATAGTTATGAATAGTTTAACAGTAATATTTATAACTCTAGAAAGATTAATAATGAAGCCGCTTATAGTTATTTAAATTTGCTTAATCCAAACTTGAGGTGTTATAAGTAATACCATAAGTGTTTATAACCATGGTTATTTTTAAACCATAAGTGTTTTATTTATTTATAGATTATTGGTGAATTATATAATTTGCTATAACATATTCTGTGCTTATATTAGTTTTGAACAGTTTAACAATCATATTTATAAAACATCAGCAACCAATTTCAAGCAAATGTCAGTGATCTTCTACGAAAATAATTCAGGGAATGCTTGTTGTTTTTTCTGCATTTTATTTCTGATTTTTTTTAATATAAATATGGATCATATTTTAGCAGTATTAAAAAGTTTTTTAGAAAAAAAATGATTTATATTCGAAGTAGATCGTGATTTATTATCCACGATATTTTGTAACATACACATAAGCTTTCCTGACAATGTCAAAATTAGCGAGTAAAATATTATAACTTGAAAATGATTAATAACTAGGGTATTTATAGATATTTCAATTTATTTAATATGTTGTTTCAATTATGTTGTTTCATAAATGTACTCTTTAATTATAGATTATTCGGAATGTATATTGTTTGTTCTGTGATTATAACAGTTTTGAATAGTTTAGTAATCATATTCTAACTCAGCAACTAATTTCTGACAAGTGTAAATATGCTGGTATAAAATTAATTATGGTAATGTTTGTTGTTCCTCCATTTGCTTTCTAATTTTTGTTTAACACAAATATACAGTAGACTCCCGGCTATCCGACCTGATGTGGCGGAAGGTTAGGCCGGTTAACAAGAAAGCCGGATAAGCCGGAATTCTATAAATATTTAGCCACTTCCTGCCTTCTCCGCTATGATATTAAAGACATATGTAACACATTTTAAGATACATTTTATATATACACTATATACAGTTTCAAATTAAGCAAAACTTTAACGTAAAATGTAAGCCTAATTTGTAAAATAAGTCATTAAATATTAGTTTACTGTTTATTTATAAATAGTAGCAAAAAAAGGAAAAGTTATGGATAAGATAAAAAAGTCAAAACGTACAGTTTTTTGATTTTGAAAAAGTCCTTGATAGATGACTGCTTCTTTCTGTTAACCCTCTTCCGCGACACAATGTTCCCCATTTACGGAAGCAGATGCTATCAGTTGGCGTCGTTTCTTCCTCCTTTTGACTAATGTACTGCAGTGCTGCCTCAATCGTCTTGAACCCTTCAGAATGTGGGATAAGATTTTCCCTGCCATCGTCCTTTTTTCTGTTACTTCTCCATGGGTCACCATGTCTACAACATTGTTGCCAGCTAATTCATTAACTTCGTTGTTTGTCATCCATTCAATAATGTCCTCTGCATTGATATCGCCAGAGCCCGGTACAATTTTCAGCAACGAAAATAAGTTTATAGTTCTTATCTTCCACTTCAGTTTTCCACACGTGTTTATGTCCACATTTATGATTCAAAAGAATGTTCCACGACCTTGCAATTTCTATGTTTGGAATTTCTTCCCATGCTTCTGCCACCCACCTGACCTTATGCCATCTAGCATACCAATCTTTTTCATAGTGGTTATGTAGTCTTCATTATTACCAATCGCTGATATCAACGAACGGAGATGACGTCGGCGACATTTCTTTATTATTTTTAGGGCACCCTGGTCCATCGGCTGACAAATAGCCCTCACATTGGGTGGTAAGAATTTAGCATTGATGTTTCCATTTGTGAGTTCATCAATGAACGCATGAGAAAGTGCTTTGTAAAGAATTAGAAGAGCTTTTCTCGGAAAATTTTTGCATTCCTCATTTTTTATACTAGGCCGGATAGTACGGAGAGCCGGATATTCGGGAGTTTACAGTACTTAGATCATATTTTGGGTGCTTAAGCCTCTCTTTCTAGCAGAGTGATTTTTTTTTTAACGCTCACACATTTTAACTTATTTAATATCATTAAATATAGAACTAAAACAGCATTTTTATGACTTTCCAATATAATTGAAAAATGTTTATGAATTTCTGTTATGAATGTCTGTCGGTCTGCTTTTCCGTGCTCTAACTTGCCTAAATATAATCGGATTGCCGTGAAATTGATATATATTACCGAGGTTTACGATAGCATTTTCGGTATTGAAAATGAAATGTGCAGATTTTTATCAATTCTATTACATCACATTCTACGGGAAAAAATCGGCTCTTTTAGAAAATATTCTCAGAGAGCTCTTACATCTTATAAGTAAGTACCACCAAAATTTCCAGTTTCTAGGCCCTTCAGTGACACAAAAATCTCTGTGTTTTGCTCCTGGAACCCCTGGGTGATATTGACACCGACATTAAATATAATCCATGTTGGAACAGGGACTATCACCCTCAATTTTCAACCATTACTTTTGAAATCTGTTTGGTATTTTCTGAGATTCCATAGAAATCGTAATTTAGAGTACATTAAAACGCTTTTCGCTCATTTCAACCTTTTAAATTTGGAATTTTTGAAAAAGTGTTTTTATACATCACTTATATCATGTAAATATCTAACACCCAAATTTGAAGTCTCTATCTTTAACATTTGCCTAGAAATCACAATTTAGGACTCTTTTAAGAATGCTTTTCGCGACTTTTCACCCGTTTGAAGTTTGAATTTTTTTCTCGACTATCTTTATAGAGGATTTACATCTTATAAGTAACTACTATGCCAAATTTAAAGTTGGTAGAAGCTTTAGTATCACAAATACGAAATTTTATGAAGTTTTTGCTCCTGTAACCCATGGTAGTAGTGGCAGTGGCATAAAACATAGCCTATGTTTGAGCAGGGACTGTCACCATAAATTTCTAACCATTTCTTTCGAAATCGGTTTGAAATTTCCTGAGATTGCATTGAAATCGTAATTTCAAACGTTTCATGAACGCTTTTCGCAAATTTTCACCCCTTTTAAATTTCCATTTTATTTTCAACTGTTCTTAGAGAGCATTTTCATCTTATAAATAATTACCATGCCAAATTACAAGCTGCCATAGGAGCGTGATCGATATGCTGAAAATTGTAAATTAGCCTGAATCGAAATTAAAAACCACAATACAAGGTGTGTTCAGAAAGTTTCAAGACTGATTGTTTCCTGAGTAGGGGCGCTCGGCCATACCCATTCCACTAACCGGGTGAAGTAGTAGGGGGTGTCAGCTAATGAAGCACAAGCGCGTCAGTTGTCTCCGAGACGATGGAGGGAGTAGATGGCTAGTGGAGTGAATGTGTGTCATTGACCGCCGTCGAAAACTGGTTGAGTTGCTTGCAAGACGATCCCAGTTTTTTGTATATGTTACTGGTGATGAGATCTTGGTCTACCAGTATGATCCTGAAAAGAAATATCAAAGTGCGGAATGGCACACCCCCTTAATTTGTTCATCACGACAATGCGCTCTCTCACACACCGATCGCTGCTGCCGATGTTTTGACTAAGCTTAACGTGGCAATACTGCCGCAATACACAGCCCCGAACTCGCTCCCATCGACTTTTCTTGATTTGGAATGAATCAAATTCTCCCGGATCAAGAAAGACCTGAAAGGGAAGCGATTCGGCATGATTCCAGCGATCCAGGCAGATTCAACGAGGTTCCTTAACAACCTTGCGCGGGAATACTGGAATACTTCCTGGGTACTTATGAACAACGGAAAAACGCTGGCATTGGTGTATTGATGCCCAAGGGTCATATTTCGAAGAATTCTAATTCTCTGTACAAGAAAGGTTTAATACATTTTGCATTCTCAGACCAGTCTTGAATCTTTGTGAACACACCTTATATATCAAGATTCATTTGATTCAAGAATGGAACGCGCGTATACGCCGAAGGCAGTGCTGTTCTCATCCCCAGGTTCGATTTGAAAAAAAATGAACAGCAAAGACGGCGAAGCACTGCTGGTAGTTTTATTAAGCACGTTCTGTAATTATAACAGCTGGAAAATGCCTTAAAAATAGAAAAATCTTTGCCTTCTTTAATCGCAGACTTCAAATAATTAACTAAGATATTTCTTTTCGAAATTTCTTGTACCGAAATAACAAGAAGAATTATAAGAAGAATAATAAGAATAATAAATTAAAAATGGCAGTAATTTGTAGTTAGGATTAATATATTACTTTTGAATAGTTTCGTAATAACAGCAGAGGTCTGCAGGGACCGGAATATTAAGACTCGGTCTCGGACCAAACGAAAGCTCTCTGGTCCGTTCCGGACCGTTCCAAAATCTAAAAGTTCAACCCGCCCGGGCCTGGTCCATGTGACAATCAATGAAATCTGACCCTGCTCCATTTCCACATAAAAGTAGATTTTGGTGAACATATAATTAAGACATTTTTCTAGACTACTGCATACATATTTATTCGAAAATTTAACATTATATCATACTATATGTTTTAGATTAATTTATGTTCAAAGTTATGGAATTCAGAATAGCATCCATACCGGTCCCGGCCGTTTAAAAAGTTGTTATTAATTCGCCGACCCGTCCCGTTGGAAATTTTCCCATCATAATTCCGGGCGGAGCCGATTACCGGCCTCTGGTCAATCTTAAGCCCGTGCAGACTTCTAAGTCACAGTTATAAAACAGAAATAGCTAATATCTAAACAATGTAAGTAATATGTTTTAATATTAATTTTGAAAAAGTTTATAATTTCTCCATTTAATTTTTAATGGTTGTTTAAGATAAATCATTTTTTTTTTGTTTAACCTTCCGTCTACCAGACGGGTCCATTGGACCCGACATGTACATTCAAAATATTTATTCAAACCAGAAATTTCTTCAAAACAAACTAAATGTATAAATCAGACAATAATAAGTTTAATAAACAAATTAACCTTCCGTCTACCAGACGGGTCCATTGGACCCGACATGTACATTCAAAATATTTATTCAAACCAGAAATTTCTTCAAAACAAACTAAATGTATAAATCAGACAATAATAAGTTAAATAAACAAATTAAATAGTTTTAAGTAAAAATTCTGGTGTAGAATGTTTTTTATAAAACTTGAGTAAAATTTCCGGTAGTTCTAGGGTTAAATAGCTTTAAGTAAAAATTCTGGTGTAGAATGTTTTTATAAAACTTGAGTAAAATTTCCGGTAGTTCTAGGGTTAACAGTTCCAAGAAGCCTGTTACTAACGTAATTGTTTTGCAAATGCATTATACAGGGTGTTCCGTTAAAGGGGCCCAATATTAATAGGGGTAATAGAGGAGATCACATGGAGCATAAATCAGTATATAAAGCCTGGTCGGATCTCAATAGTTTTCAAGTTACAGCAAATAGAATGAAAATTCGGAAAATTGTAAAAGAACCCTCATCGCTAAACTATCGATAATGCTACATAAAAACGAAGCACATATTTAGAAAGAGCAGAAAAAAACCTACAAAATGACATCAATTGTATTAAAATAGCAATATTTATTGACAAGTTACAAGCCCTGAAACAGTGAAAAAAGTACGAAATCCAATATACATCAAAATAGTTAATCGTTAATTCCAAAAAGACAACTCTAGCTACAACAAGGAAAATGTAGTAAAATTTGGTCCATTCCGAAAACTTTCGAAAAAGCTTACAATGAACCATATCGGTTTAATTGTGTGAGAGAAATTAATCAGTTTCTTAGTTACAACTCCGCTTTCTTTGACACTAGCAAAGGTTAAACTCCGCCCATCACGATTGGAAACACCGCCTTTTTAATTTCTCTCAACTATACATTTTCGATCATGCTTCTTCTGAGATGCAACATTTTTAATTATTCAAGAGTTGTATGAACCAAAATAACTTTACAATAATAGTCTACATTTTAAAGTGGTCTTTTATTGATATAAAGCTTAAGTTAAATTCTTTAAAATTAAACTGGTGGTGAAAATTCGGAAATAATTAAAAATATTGCGATTTGTAACTATGCAAGAAGTTTCAGTACATGTTTTACATGGACAATTATTGTATGTATATGTGCATCATAATTTATGATAGGAAATAATAATAACAAATAGCATAATAATTTTATATTATGCTATTAAATTTAATAATTATTAAATTTATTAATTATAAATTTAAAAAATACACTAAATTTTAAATTAATTCATACAAACTTTGTAATTTACAATTTGAGTACACCACAGTCTGTGACTTACAAAATACTGTGCCAAAAAGTGTTGAAAATAAAAGAAAAATGACAAATAAAGAATTACATTCCACGTACTTTATGACATTATGTGAAGCATAGTCTTCTGGCCTGCGCTGCACAGTTCAATGTCGGAAGGCAGACGAACGGACATTATTATAATAGGTGTTCGAGGTTGCGCCCATTAACAGAATCGCACAGCCGACAGCGACGTCGTAAAGATTGGCGAACACGCCGAAAAACTCCGACGGAGTTGGGAATGTCTCCTGCAGCGACAACGATTCGCGCTAGTAAATCCTCCGGTGTATCCGCAGGCGTTTCATACACCAGCGATTTAAGGTGTCCCCAAACAAAAAAGTCTAACGGATTGAGGTCTGGAGAGCGTGCAGGCCAAGCAACAGGTCCACTGCGTCCAATCCATTTACCAGGATATGTTGAATTGAGGTGATTGCGAACACCTATGAAAAAATGTGCCGGTGCGCCATCGTGCATAAACCACATATTGTGGCGCAATGTTGCTGGCACATTTTGCAGTAACTTCGGTAAGATATCCCGTAGGAAAACCAAGTACGTACTGCCATTGAGTACATCTGGGAGTAAATATGGTCCTATGAGATAATCGCCGAGGACACCTGCCCATATGTTCACACTGAACTTTTGTTGTGCGTTCGACGGGAAAACAGTGTGCGGATTTGTATATGGCCATGTGTGCATATTGTGCGTGTTTACCACGCCCTCTCTCGTAAATGTTGCTTCATCAGTAAATAAAATATTTTCCAGAAATTGTGGATTATTTTCTGTTACATTAAGCAACCAGCGTACGAATTCTGTCCGCTGAGCACAATTTGTTACTGATAACAGTTGTACCCGCTGCACATGAAAGGGGTGCATGTTTTCTGCACGCAGAACACGCCACACACTTTGGTGAGAAACACCGACTTCAGACGCAGCAGCTCGTGTACTCGTGGAGGGGTTATCTTTAAAAATATTCAGTACATCTTCTTCCATTGCAGGTGTTCGTACATGTCGAGGTTTCCCTGCATCAATGCTTGCTGTATTAAACGATCCAGTCTCCCGTAATCGTCTATCGATTTTTATGAAGAGTTTCGAACTTGGTCAACGTCTCCTTGGAAATTGCTCACGGTACATGCGCTGTGCTAGACATGCGTTTCCATGAGCTTGCCCGTACATCAGATGCATGTCCGCATATTCTTCGTTAGAGTATTCCGGCATAATTATTATACATCAACTTACTACAATCCCACTTACAACAGCCTCCCTTTAACATAACGCCCACTGATGACTGCTGTTTTATTACACTTTTCTTCCTATAAACATAGAAAATTTGCATAAAAAGTACTTCTTCTTCATCATCCTGAAAGTTCATGGAGGAAACGCAGCAGTCACGGAGTTTGCTTTAAGACAGGGCGAGAGCTGCACAATATGTCATTCACTTGACCAGACTGAATAATGAAAGGGTATTGATAGAGGTTGATCAGAAATGTATAATTGAAAGATATTAAAACGGGGTGTTTACAATCGTCATGGGCGGAGTTTCGCCCTTTCCGAGCGTGCAACAGTACAGAGTTGTAACTAGGGAACTGCTTGATTTCTCCCATACAATTAAACTGATATGGTTTATTGTCAGCTTCTTCGAAAGCTTTCGGAATGGACCAAATTTTATAACATTTTCCTTGATGTAGGTAGAGTTGCATTTTTGGAATTAACGATTAACTATTTTGCTAAATATTTGATTTTGTATTTTTTCACTATTTCAGAGCTTGTAACTCGCCATTAATTCTCAATATTCTAAAACAACTTATGTCATTTCGTAAGATTTTTTCTGCTCTTTCTAAATATGTGCTTCGTTTTTATGTAGCATTATCGATAGTTTAGCAATGAGGGTTTTTTTACAAATTTCCGATTTTTCATTCTATTTGCTGTAACTTTAAAATTATTGAGATCCGGTCAGGCATTATATACTGATTTATGCTCGGTGTGATCTCCTCTATTACCCCTATTAATATGGGACCCCTTTAACGGAACACCCTGTATATTTAATAGCACTAAATATTGAATGAATACAACATCTCACGTTAATCAGGGTTAGTGCGGATCCTGGAATTTCCAGACCAGGAAATTCTTTCCAGTATTTTATTGTAGAAAAACTCTCCTTAAATATGGCGAATTTTCCCCTAATGAACTAGATTTATTTTTTTATGGAAAAGTACAGATATCGACCTGGAAAATAACGAGACCCGTACGAACTCAGTTAATATTTTTAGTCATTTTTAATTTTTTTTAAATGATTCTTAAAAAACAAGCAAAAGAAAAGAAATATCATAATATTAAAAAGAATGTTAAAATATTTAATGCCAGATATGAATTATTGTAATCTTTAAACATGAAAGTAATATTTAATATGACTCAAAATACTGAAGACAAAATAAAGACCAAAACAGATGGTATTTGAAATTCTGAGATGCTTTTAAAAATGCATTTTACTGAAAGTGCTTTAAAAAAATATTTTTATAGGTAGAAGAAGCAAAATAAGCAAAATTATGGTTATATAACGCAAGATAAAGTCGTAGTTAAATAATGCAAGAAAAAGTTGAAGTCAATGCATCATCGAGTGCAGAGTAGAATAAAGGTAATAAAGGAGAGGATACGAGTGAGTTTAAAAGTATATATGTTTAAAAAACTGCAAACTTTTAACGTGAGTCTGTAATGTGTGTTGTTAATTTGTTCCTAGTTTCAAAAGTTTACAAAAGAACTGTTTTCACTTTTATGGATATGTAATTAATAATCATAACAATAGGAGAAATAATAATCTATATATTTAACTTACAAGGCTGCTTTTTAGTCATCTGCCCTGAGAACCAATTTTAGTAGTTATTTTTTTTATGAAAGCTGTTCATATGTCGATGTTCCAGTTCATATGTAGATGTGTAGGTATATTTTAAAATATTCTCATTTATTTTAATTTTAAATGTCTTCATGAAATTTCTGTAAACTGAAATTAAATCTGATGAATATTATTCTATAACAAACTAGCGTGTAGTTAACCTTGAAGGAGGTTCATGTGGGAAGCTGGGAATTACTTTACTACGCTTTCTTGTTATAGTTCCTCAATATCACCGACAGTTGTCGCTGCGCTGCCTCTAATTCTAAGAGTGCTTAATCTAGAGTAAAAATATGGATCAAAGTACTCTCAGCTTTTATCCTCCATTATGTTTTACGGTTTAGACACCGCGAAAACAGTGTGTAGCACCATCTATCGGGAATATTTTAAACTAAAAAGTGTAAGTGAAAGAAATTACTGACTTCACATATTAATTTCATAGAAGAGTAACTGCATTATGTTACTTTTTATTAAAATTTTAAGACGTTCTGAACATCAACCCGTAAGCACATGTTTGTAACGTTGGCACATGGATGAGATAATTCTCCCTCCATTTTGTCTCCCATTATATTTTTGGCTAAATACGTTTTAAAACAAATTTACTGCTGTATATTGTAGAATTCATCAGTTCTACTTATTTTTATGTGAAAAAAAAATTATGCTTTTTATATTTATTTACAGATTTTTTAGCAGTGTCTGTAAAAATCACGTTTATATATATATATATATATATATAATAAAGATGAAACCCCACACATATATACATATATAGAAAATATGCTACACAGTTGCAAACGATTTATTTTACACCTTAAAACATGAATTATTTCACAAAATTGATATTAATTACATTTAATACAATTTTATCAATATATTCAAGTAGTTTTATGCTACTCTTTCGTTAAAATTATTTGAGTGTGCGTTTAACTGTAAGAAAAGAACGTATCGAAATGAAACGTTCGCACACGCGCGGGTTTATTCACTGCCAAGAGGTACCTTTCTGCCCTCCTAGCGAACAAAGAAACGATATAACTTCACCCACCCTTTCTCGACCTTGACCCTGAAAAGTACAATTCAGATCAAAAACGTCCTCTAAAAATTTATCCTTTTTCTTTTTAAGAAAAAATGTGATTGGGGTGAGATGTATCTCAGCTCCAGGCATGTATGCTTATGGGTTAAAACAGATTAAGTACATTATTTTCAGTAATACCACATATATCTAACACATTTTAATAGATAGGTTTTTATTTATAGATAAATAAATAATACATTATCAAAATATTTGTAAAACTTGACTTTCGAACAAACAGAAAACTATAAAGTACTTTTTATTATTATTTTTATTTCTAAACTGATCTTTTGAGTGAAAAAGGGGGATTTTGAGTCTACATACATGCCAACATCTCTTAATTATTCCAAAGTCTAATCCAAGATAAACATGTTTAAAACCGGAAAATTTATATAAAGAAATGTGATTTTTATCCATAAGGTAATTTTTTAATTTCGCTTTAAAATTTTCGATTAAATAAAATTCCCGTACCGTACATTTTTGTCTTGGAACAAACTCCGGAATAATTAAAAGATGTTGGCATTTATGAGTGAATATCACAAAACGCGAGATTTTGAAAACAAAAATTTTGAAAATTTAAATCATTTCAAAGCTTCTGATTTTTTTTTTTTTAATGTTGGCTGAATAAAGGAATTTATATGCAAAATTGTTAAAGTTTGAAGAGTTTAAGTTCATTTTTATGTAATTATAATTATGTGTCATTTTCTTGGCATAATGGATAATGACCAGGATAATGACCACCAAGATAATGACAATTTCATAATAAAACATTTTTCACATTTCTTGTTTTTTTTTTATTTTTGGATCTAACATTTCAATTTTGTTTAAATGAACGTATTTCCTCTATAGTCCCTAAAATTCAATGTAATGTTGAGTTTTATTTGTAATTTATAGAAGCCAGAAAAATGACATAATAAAAGTCTACTCAATTTTTACAAAGCCTTTAAATACATTATTTTCAAGGAAATATCTAAACGATCTTGCTGGTAGCAATGATTTTACTACTTCTGACTTGAACTATGTCAAGAACAAGAATAATTACTCTGCAGCGCCATCTTTATACCTCAAAAAGAACTCTAATGAGCAGGACAGGACAATGACATTCATTTTCAGTGACAATAATATTTTAATTATGGAAAATTATTTGTAAAATACAGAACTTGTAACCTTCCACATATATGTGATATATAAGGTATAATTATTAATTAGAAATTAAAAAAAAAAAAAACTAGAAAAGGATATTTGTACATGATAGCAGAAAGCCTTTTACTTTGCACACATCACAGTGTGACATGCAAGGAAAATGACAATCTGAAATTTTAAGTCTTTTAATTGTTTTATTTTTGTGCTATTATGAATATAATTCTCCTTGAAAATACTTCTAAGGATACTTTTTATTAGAATGTAAAAAAGAAAATTGCATTATATAATATTAAATAGAATTTTATTGTGTCGATTGCAATTTCCTTATTTCCTTCTTCCCTTATGCACCATAGGAGATATCTTTTCACCAATTGTATAAATATAAACATGTATTTAGTCATTTAACTATTTAAAAAAAAGTAATTAATTTTGTAAAATAAATAAAGAGAAAAATGGAGCAAGAAAAGAAGTTTTTAATCATAGAACATTATTTATGATGGTTTAATGAGTCTTGTTTTACCATGTCTATCCCATCTAAAAATTCTCAAAATTACAAAACTTAATTAAGTACGGGGAGATAACTGCTAATGTTAGACAAACTATTTATTTTCCAAAAAATCTTTTTTATATTTTAACGTGTTTAAAGTTTTAATTTCTAATTTTACTTCACGAGTCATTTACTTTCGAAGCCATTTAAAATCTTTGCTACAGAATATTTCGTGATAAATTTAAGTTCTTTATGCAATTTCAAAAATAACCAGTGATAAATTACAACTTGAACGTGTTTAATATTAAAATTGCTACCCTCTTATGTCGCTTAATCAAATTTTAACGTGTTATGTAAGTAAACTGTATAAATTAAGTCTGCTATCAGGTTTGCCATTTTGGCTTTTTTTTTTATTAAAAAAAAATCGACTTCACACCAGAATTTTTAAAAGAAGAAATTTTAATTTAGTTTTTCGCGAAATGTTTTTCCTTGAACTTCTAATGCCTATGTTAGAAAGCATTCTAGTTCGAATTCATAACAGATAGTATAAATAATAAATTTAGATTTATTTAATACCGAAAACTTCTAATACCTATGTTAGAAAGCATTCTAGTTCGAATTCATAACAGATAGTATAAATAATAAATTTAGATTTATTTAATACCGAAATGTCTATTATCATATAAAGCGACCCTGTTTGTTAGTGGATCATTTACTTTGTTTAAAACATATGCGGTAACTATAAATATTTTTATTAACCTGTGTACAAAATTTAAAGAACATTAAGAAAATAATTGAAAGCAACTTTATCTAATCTTTTATGTTGTGAATTCTGGAAAAGTTATATGACTTCTTTACTTTTTTTTTTATGAAAAAAAATTGTTTTCTATTTTAGTTGTATGAAGTAATTAATGTAACATCAAAATGTTTTAATGGGTATGTATTTTAATTTATTTACTTTTACTAAAACTTGAATAAAGTTTTTTTTTACTATTAGCTCAAAAACCTTTTTAAAATATCTCAAACTTAATAATAAGAAAATAAACATATAATATTGACATTATATCCACTTTATGTTGCTTAATTAAATTTTAAAGTTTTACTTAAGTGAACTACATAATTTAAGGGAGTAAAGCATTAAGTTTGTTTGAAACATTATTAAAGTTTTGATAAGAGCGTATTTATATCTATACACCACATAAAACTAATTATCTGCAAGTATCGTTCTATAGAGTAAATTTTTTATAGAGTTTTTTCCTCCCGTTAATTTTTTGTTGTTTCATTAATGAGAATAAATTCAAAGTTTTAATTGCATCACAGCTGGCATCTCTTACGCTTTTTCGTACAACAAAAATGTAAGAGAAATTACTGCCTTATTTAAAGGGCAGATTAAGGCGATTAAAAAAAAGGAAAATTTACTATTACATCTTTGTGGTTCAAAAAAGCGTAAGAGTTGGCAGCTGTGTTCCATCAAGATGCACTCCTTGGAATTTCAAGGAGTTTGCAGCCGCTATTTAAGATAAGAAATTTTCTATTTATTATTTAAAAAGGAGAAATCGAAGATACACAGAATGTTTAGTCACAGAATTTGTAATAATTTGCTGTGGCTAACTCCTTGAGGGGCAAGCAATAACGTTTGTATAATGCTGAATCCCGACCGGAAATTTAGAACAATTTTATTGCAAAATAAGGAAAAGCAATTTTATTGCTTTTTTTCCACTAAAGTTGTAAAATTTCATAAAATTTTTATGGTACGAATTTTCATTAATCGTAGGTGGGATAAAATATATCACACCGCCACTCAAGGGGTTAAATAAGGTGAAACATTCCAGTAGAAAATTTTGATAGAACTGTACGCGTCTTGTTGCATGAAGAAATTATTGCAAGCATTATATTTTTTACACTTTCCAGGCAAGAGACTGTGATCACAGTCCTGTATAGAACAGGAGACTGTAATCTCAATTGTATGATTATTATTATTATTACTTATACCAGAAAACTTTCAACAGTAAATTATATTTCAAATAATATACAATGAGTACGACATTGTGTCAGTCATTGTCACCGCATCTGGCTGATTTTTTTTTTTTTTCCGGATTCTCAGCAGTAAGCAAAACTGTTAAATGATATGCCTAATCAGATGAATGGAAGAAATTTCGAAAGTTGACAATAGCGCTTTCTAACGTCTGGTGATCTTTTTGCATACTGTAACATGAAAACGTGACACCAGAAAAATTAAAAAGATAAATTATGAAATATTAACCCAAAATTAACTTAAAGATGAGTGGATCGAGCTTAGAACCTAATTTGGAAACTCATGCTGAGATAAAGTCAGAGTGATAGACTATGTAACGTAAGGACTACTTTTAGTTCTTTCCCTCCGCTGCTTTTTTATTAACCCTTTGCACTTCGCGTTATTTTGAGTATGGGCTACCAGCAATTCCGAGTCGTTACACAAATATTTTATTCAATCGGCACCACGGCCCCACCAGTGGCCGAGAGGTTCTGCTCTCGAAGCTGGTAGACGGGAGGTGCTGGGTTCGATCCTAATCGCGCCCGTCGGCCTAATCGTTCGGAGTTTTCGTGGTTTTCTTCGAGCCGTGGATCTTCCATGCGTTAATACGGATTAGGTTCCCTTAGAAAGTCCCCCACGGAGGGCACTCCCCCGGGCCTATATCCCTCGTGTAGATAATTGGCCGTCAAAAATCAACCCAACTCAATCGGCACCACTTTTTTAAAAGAAGTTTCCTTCAAGCACACAATTAAAGAAGTGCTCTGATTAAATAAGGCAAATTTTATTTTCCTTTGTTAATGGTGCCAAAAACAAATTTTGCAAAGAATGATGATGTCGCTGCAGCGGCGACAACGGAGTTTTTCACTCATCTTACAATGTCGCCGCAGGGGCGACAACATAGTGCAAAGGGTTAATAACCGGTGGTAAGAGAGAAGAGTGGAGCTCATGTATTCGAACAAAATTTACATAATGTACGTATGCAGGTCATTTCTATTTTGCACACCTGCCGCAGAGTGGCGCTTACGTTCGCTAACAAATTTAACACGTAGTGAACACGCTCAAAGTATAATCGCTCTGGTGGTAAGTTTTAATAGTTATTTTTACTTTACATTGTGATAAATTATCCATAAATAAAATTTAAAAATGCTATTAAAAATTTTCTGGTGTGAATTTAATATTTCCAAATAAAAAATCCATCAGATGCGACGACACTGCCACCAATATATAAAAAAAATACTAATTATTATAACTTCCTGATGACAATTCGAAATTTTGGAATAAAAACAAGCCAGAATTGTCAACACTGCCGATTTGTTTATCAGATTATTGTTTTAGCGATCGCAAACTTTCAGATGTTCAGGTTCACAGTCGTTATTCAGTGGATAGTGACATTTTTCCAATGAGAATACGGCCTTGTGCTTATCATTTATCTAGGAGAAATTCAGAAACAGTTGATTCAATTGCGCAATAATTGCATTTGTCCACTGCACGATGAAAAACACTACAAATGCCACCCGCCTACATAGCGTAATTATACTGCATAGTTGCCAACCTTCAATTTAATTTCCCTAAAATGTCGGTTCATTTGATTCAGGTTAAAGACGTTTCGAACCATAAAATTTATTTCATGTAACATTGTATTTTTAATTTCATATTTCCACAGAAAGTCTATTTTCTTACATTTATTAAATAAAATTCTAGTTTGAAACGACTTTAACATGGATCAAATTAACCCTTTGAGGGATGGGATATATTAATCTTAATCAAGATTTGAACCAGAAACCGTTAAATAGATTTGACTTTTCTAACTTCAGTGGGGGAAAAAAAGAAAGTTGAAAAGTTGCATGTCGTTAGTTTGGAATTATTTTTTTCGAAACTTCCGGTGTGAATTCAACATTACAGAAACTCAATTACTTGCCCTTGAAAGGGTTAACTGACATTTTAAGGAAGTTAAATTGAAGGTTGGCAAGTATGCACTGGTATTTTAATTTATTTAATATCAGCAAAATTTGTATGAATACAAAGATTGAAGATTAATATTTGTAATCCTTTTCAAAATGCTTCAAAAAAAAAAAAAAAAGCAAACAATACAAAGATTTAACTTAAAACTAGACAAAGTGTGTTTGAATACTACGTTGTTTAGAGATTGCTGCTTTTATTTAGAGAACTTTATGCAATACACATTATTTATTGAGTGTACAAATTAATCCTTGATAAACCTGAGATTAATTTGAGAGTGTCGGAAGTTGCCTGCATTGCATTTTAATTTGAGAGCATTTTATAGTTGAACTGTAGTCAAATATTTTTATTTTAACACTGAATCAAAATGTAACTAATTGTCATTATTAAGCATATTGTGTAGTATTCAATCGAGTATAGTGTGTGATTTCAAAATAAAAATAGAGTGTTTATGGCTACTGTATATTCCGTATAACGACCACTTTTGATTTGATAACGTATTAGGTCTACTCAGTGGCGTAACCAGGATTTCGTTTCGGGGGGGGGGGGGGGGGGGGTGGGGGGTCCAAAATTTTTCCTTCAGGTTATATATATATATAGTAAAACCTGTCAAGATGAAATCGTAAATATTGCTGGAAAATTCCGTTTTACTCAGGTTTTCGTATTATTAGGTGTATTTGTATAGTATTCTTTTCCGTAGCACGGAAGATTTCTGTTTAAGGCAGAATTCCGTTATAGGCAGGTTCCATTTTTACAAGTTTTGTGTATTTATATAAATATACTTATTTATGTCATATGAATAGAATAAAACTTGTTAAAATAGTAATTGTCTATAGCAGGATCCTGTCTTTAACGGAAGCGTTACATGGTATTAATATGAATTGCGATACAATTAAATTTGCTGAAAACCTGTCTGAAAGGGGATTTTCATTGTTCTTTAGTGAAACATAGTGAAACCTGTGAAAGTGGAATCTTTCTATAACGCAATCCTGTCTCAAACGGAAGAGTTTCAGAATCCCTGCGAAACGAACAATAGATCTTATTGAGGTTGTGTATCTTAGAAGCATAATTAATTACACTTCTTTCTATGGAAACCTGTCTAAAATGGAACTTTTTACCAGTCCCTTTGAATCTTGTCTTGACTGTGTATGTATAATAGAAGTATTTCGAGTAACTTTAAGAATTTAGGTATAACCTTATCTAATTTCTTAATTTAAAAAAAAAGCATGGATAAAAAATGTAAGGTCAATCTCTATAACTGCAACTAATAATACATTGAAGTTACATTAATATTTACCAATGAAAAAGATTCACTATGATGAAAAAAGCTGAGAGCATACTGAAGAGTTAAACTTAATTAACCCATTCGCTGTCATCCACGAGTATACTCGTGGCTTTAATTTATTAATTACTTTGTCACCACTATTTTAGAATTTAAAAAAATGCCTCATTTATTGGCAGAAACTTCGCTGCATTAGTAAAGCGAAATTTACCTTTCTGAATTAGTGGTAGCAAACGACTTTTAACAAAAAAAAATTAAAATTATTACTTTATAGTTTTGGCAGCGAATGGGTTAAATCAAGTTTCATATTACATAACATTTGCCTACAATAAAGTTAGGATCAAGTGGTTAAGCTTAAAACAGCAATTTCCATGTTTAATTTCTTGCCATTGAATTAAGAACTTGTGCTGTAATAGATATTGGATAATGATTTCACATAAGTGTCAATCGCATGAGACATTCATGCGATCCGCCGCGCTCCCCATTCGAGCTTTTGAGATAACCCAGATAGCATGAACATTAGCAGCAAGTTTATTTTTTTTATATTATCTTGCCGTGGCAAATTCGAATTGAGAAATTCGCAGCAAATATCCCGCAAGGTATACCATCACCCACTTGCAAGAGTAGTTTTTTGTGAAACTGATGCAAGACTGTCTTTAATTCACGAAAGTGACGAAAGCAAAAAATCCCTCTGTTGAGAGAATAGACAATCAGCACATACACAGAAATTGCAGAAATTTTATTCGGGAGACACCGCTTTTTCTAAGCGTTATACTTATTAAATACCAAAAAATGCTCGACATGAAAAGTACAAATATTACCTAAACTTGTTTGTGGTGATAAAACCGATGCATGCACCTTCTGACGGCGCTATCGCATCACTAGACTTGATCAGGTCTATGGACACCTTCGAAGGGATTAAACTTATATAAAAATAGCAAATAAAGCCTTTGAGCAACAATATTAAAAAGCAGAAAAACCAACGTTTAAAATGCACAAATAATATATGAAAAGCAGCAAACAGCTGTTTCGAATCTACTAGCGAGATTCTTCTTCAGTGCAAAAGGAACAGCGTGCTAGAAAAAGCAAGGCTGCAGCCTTGCTTTTTTTCTAGCACGCTGTTCCTTTTGCACTGAAGAAGAATCTCGCTAGTAGATTCGAAACAGCTGTTTGCTGCTTTTCATATATTATTTGTGCATTTTAAACGTTGGTTTTTCTGCTTTTTAAATAAACTTATAGTGTGACATGGAAAGATTACTACTTTGCAGTAAGTCTGCAGCATTTTTGTTTACTTGTTTGCCGTTAGTTTGCAATGAATTTGATACAGTATGAATTTAACTTGCACGACAAGTTAGCTGCAAGTTCAAATTGTGGTGACTTCGGAGTTTGGGTTATCTTGTTATGACCTTTCAGTCTTGTCATGCTACGCTTAATGCAACTTTGCAGGTTTTCAAAGCAAAACTGTTGCAAATTTTCTGCAAACTAAAAATGCTATGTGGGAAGGTTTTAACTTTAAGAAAAATATCTTGTATTTTCAGCTACAGAAACTAGTAATGTAAGAAGCACACACATCAAATATAGTTCATGCTGGAAAAAGCAGTTTTGTTACAATTGTCTTATTCAGCCATAATTCTTTTGGGTTTCCATGTTTCATGTCTCGCCACTTTTGATACCATATTCGATCTAATAGTTGCTTCCGATATCTGGTCGTCTTTAACCCCTTAACGCTCGAATTAAATTACGGTTGAATAATTCAAATTGCTTATTGGCACCACTTTTATGAAAAAGATATATTCACCTTATTTAATGACAGTAAAAACGAAACTAAAATATAGCCAATTTCACTATTTTATAAAACTGGTGGGAATCAAACAATTTGAGTAAAAGACACAGCCCGAGAATATCTCGGGAGCGAGAATTAAGGGGTTAAGGAAGTTAAATTTTTGTAAGAAGTTTATTTTTGATGGATTAGCACTATTTTGGAAGTATTAGAATGTGTAAAAAATGGTTCATGGTGGTTTTTGTTTTTGTACTTCCCAGCCAATTTATTTTAGATGGTTCCAAACAGTTTTAGAACATTCTCCAAGTTCAGCAGTAAGCTTCGGACGGGTCGGATTTATGCAGGATACTTAGGAGTTCCGTGGAAGGGGGTAGCGCCCTTCTAGACCATTAATAATCATAAAATACCGAATCTCCCGATTGCACCCTTAAACAACTTGACAGGAGAGTCAAGAATCTCAACTCTGTATATTTCAGCATTCACAGTTGCACTGGTAAAAATGTGTCGGTCACTGCGGCTATTCAAAATGATGTCCGTCTATACCACAATTCCACGACCTTGTATCGATGCCTTTCACGGATGTTTGCAGCCTTATTGCATGTGATTTTCTCCCTCCAGATCCACACATCTGTGGTGACTCTTTCAACAAAGTCGGTATTCATCGGTAAAGAGAACTCGGCTCCAGTCCGTGGTACTCCAATGACGATGATCTCTGCACCACTTTAACCGGGCGCATTTCGCTATTGGAGTTAGCAGAACACAAATTATAGGTTTCCTTGCATGCAGCCTGTCACTCACAGTAAACCAGGACAGTCGAGTTCTTGTTGCTGCAGCAAACTCCCTGCAATCTGAACTGACGTCAGTTGCCTATTTCTTTTAGCAATCGTTGGCAAATTACAGTCCTGAGAGCCTATTGTGGTGCGTTTTCTACCTTGACCTGGTTGTCTGTGGACATTATACCAGTGTCTTTAAACCGTTTACAGATTCTTGACATGACGCTTTTGGCTATTTATAAGTCTTTACAGACCCCTAAGAGTGTCTGTCCTGCTTCCATTCTCCCTATCGCACGCAATTTCTCAAAATCGGTCAAATGTCTTTTGGACGACATATTCTACCTATTAGAAGCAAAGTTTTACCTAATTTCACGTACATTCCTTAAAATTAGACTTCAAATTATCCACGTGCGCTCCTTTTCACACGTGAACCGAAAGAACGGGCTGAGGCTTGAAAATTTGCATATATTTCTGTAGCGAATGTTAATCCCATTGGACTACGTGATAACGTTGACATTGAGTTACCTTTCTGGAAGTTCCCTTAATAGAATTAACATAAAGCACCTTTTTATGGTTGTTCCTTTATTTTTTTTCGCCAGTGTATTTTGAAAGTGGTAACAAAAAACCGGTCCAAAAATATAGTTACTTTTATTAATTGCACGCAGTAGATTTAAAGTAATTGTTAATATTGTCCGTTATAATGTGGACAAAGATAAGGGTCAGGAAACTCAACCAATGTACCGTTATTGCGTTCGTATAAAATCGTTCTTTCCCATAAGGGTCGACAACAGAACCCCATCAAAGTCCAAGATAAAGAAGTTTTACGTTTAATCTAGTTACAGTAAATTTGTGTAAACGGAATAGCAGGTATACTTGTTTAGTTATCCTTCCGTCTCGGGTCATTAAAATGTTTTTTTTATGAGAAGATTCCGTGTTTTCAGAAAACCTGCCAAGAAGGGTTCACAATTGGAACAAATTTCATTTCAGATAGGTTTCAAATGTTAGCAAGCACAAATATATAGTGTTGTTTTCGTCGAATCTTGAATTGTTTTCATTTGAGATAGGTCATCTTCACACATTTTCCTGTAATAGATTTATGCTCTTCAGAGGTGGTGTTATAGCAGCGGTTTCCAACCTGCGGTAGCGTACCCCTGGGGGTACGTGGCGGGTCTGCTGGGGTATGTCAAAATAATATCGGTAATGGAAGTCACAAAAATGTTAGGAATATCAATGTAATTTGCATCGATTTATTATATGGTTGTGATAAGAAGATTACTAATGGAAAAAAGCATGTTTACGTTATCTCCTTGAGTGTGGCGGGGGTGGGGGGGGCGTGTTTATGAGAAATGGGGGTACTCCGAAATGAAAAACCTAAGAAAGGAGTACATGAAAGAAAAAGTTTGGGATGTGAGATCGTTTTAGCAGTTTTAAGAGATACTGTGAAAACAGAAAGTGTTTATCACGGAAACCTGTCTAAAACGGAAAAGTTCATAGTCCCGAAAAAAGACATACCTTTGAATTATACCTTTTAAGACGAACACCTCTCTAAAGCGGAATTTTTTATAGATCCTTTGTGATTCTGTCTTAGCAGTTTTTACTGTTGTATTTGTATCCATGATTCAGTAAACCAGGTCTACTTTCGGGGGGGGGGGGGTCCGGACCCCCTGGACCCCCCCCCCCTTGGCTACGCCACTGGGTCTACTGGAAAGTTCTATCCGTTAACCCCTTGGGAACGAGCGACACGTATACGTGCCGGAAATAGGCCTAAGAATCCTCGTTTATCCTCACCAGTAAAATTTTACTGTAAAATTTGCCTTATTTAATCCCAGCATTTTCCCGATTTGAATAGGCACAAACTTCTGTTTTTTAAAACTGGTAGCAAAGTAATAAACATTTCGTAAAAGGCTCCCGTCGCGAAGGGGTTAATGCTATTTCACGCCTACTTTTTAAAAATTCAGATTTCATCATTGGCAACCATTTTTTCGAAATCGTAAAATCCCCAATGCTTTCACATCGCACATTAATGTAAAAACAGTGGGAATTTTACCATTTCAAAGAAGTGGTGCCGTTGAAGAAATTTGAAAATTAAAAAAGCAGGCGTGAAATAACATTATCGAACAGGAGTATAACATTATCGCATCCGGAGACCTATTATTTTACCATATTTAGCTGTATCTACCAATGGAGTTATAAATAAAGAGGAGGAGACATATAGTGTGTTGTCTAGTGGTTGCGAGTGAAGTAACTGAGCAGATTGTCACAAGATGGCTACTGTTTTTTTAATCGGATCTGCAGTTTTTGATTACCGCCGGTGTAAACTTCCACCAGTAAACTTATGTAGAAATGTTCGTGTTATTTAAGCGTCTTATTCATGGAAAATGTTTCTCTCACAAATATGGTACAAGATTTCTATTTATTTTGACTGGTGTCAGTTTTCCAGGTATTATATTATTTTCACTGACACTGGCAGGAGGTTGTCTTGGTTATCACAATATGGAGCAACTACTACCGCTAAAGTAAGTTTCTACCAGTAAAAATAAATACCAGTTTTTTCCATTAATTTTGACTGAAATTTTCTTGGTATTTAATAAGGCGTTTGACTAAAGAGAAAATTTCTACTTAAATTTACTGGTGGAAGTTTTCACCGGCGGGTAGTGAATCCCTGCGAAAGCGGTTACAGTTGAAGCTTCATTATTTTAAGGATATGTCAGTACCTCTTTCTTAACCCCTTAATTTTCGCTCCCGTCAATATCTCGGGCTGAGGTGTCGTTCGTTATTTCTCGTGCCCGTCATATTCTCGGGCTGGAGATTTAATTGCTGGAAAAAACATCTGAAACCAGAAAAATTGAACTGGAATTTCCATTTGAAGTCTTTGAATATTAGCACTCTGGTTTGATTTGTACGATCTATAATTTGCCATGGATATGCCATAGATTAGTAATATTTTTGTCATTTTGATATGGATTCTGATGAATCAAGCCTTTCAGATGATAACTGGAATATTAGCCCCTTCACGCTCGCTTAATATTTGAAAAAAAACCATCAAAAGTGTACCTATTTTTTTATTACAGAAATTGAGTAATTATAAGGTTTCTAAATAAAATATGCAATTAGTTTATTTTTAAGACGAAAAAACAATATTTTATAGCCATATTCATATTTGTATAAAAGCCATCATGCGAGAATTATGTGTCTTAACCTCTTAAGCTCCGCCCCCGATAAATGTAGGCTACTATCTTTTAATTCAGATTGTTTGACTCCCACCAGTTTTTTTTTTTTTTTTTAATAGTGTAAATGGCTTTATTTTCGCATCATTTTATCTGCCGTAAACTACGGTGGTGGGAATCAAACAATCTGAATAATAAAAAAAAGTAACCTACATTTATCGGAGGCGGAGCTTAAGAGGTTAAGACACATAATTCTCGCATGATGGCTATAAAATATTGTTTTTTCGTCTTAAAAATAAACTAATTGCATATTTTATTTAGAAACCTTATAATTATTCAATTTCTGTAATAAAAAAAATAGGTACACTTTTGATGGTTTTTTCAAATATTAAGCGACCGTGAAGGGGTTAATAATTCCATGTACCCACCAGTGATGCCAGATAAGCCTAAATTTTTCTTTCGAAATTTCAAACTCACCCCAGAAATTTCGAACAGAGAATTTTTCGCTAATCACGGAATGTCCGTCATTAAATAGAGCAAAAAACGTTATTTTTGATTTCTGGTGTGGATTGGTATTTTCTGAATAAAGCCTTTCAGATGCATTTTCTGAGGCCGAACTGGCATCCCTGGTATCTACCTTATTACAGGTCCACCTCTATTTACTAAGAAACTACCACGAGTCATTTATCATTCAAATATAATGATGTAATAAAAAAAATATAATAGCTAGTAAGAGCAGAAAGAAAATAGGAAAAAATTTTGGATCAAAATCACAAACAGGCCACGGAGCAGTCACCTTTTTTAGCCACCACTAATTTTTAAAATTATTTTTAACGCATATTAACACAAGACGTGCAATAAAACGTGTACCATGAAGCTGTTGCCTGCGACATTTCCGAGATAAATCTAAAATAAAACTTTTCACAAGGAAATAGTGGCGGTAAAAGTTTTGATTTAGTTTCTATAAAAAGAGACGCCTCTGAGGCGTACATAAATTAATGTTCATCTGTTACCAGAATCTCCACAAATGTTTTATTTTTTGTTCATTGGAAAATTCCATTCATTATGTTTTTTTTTTTCTCTTCATTAGTGTCGAATTATAAAATTCTATGTTTTATTTGTCTGTTAATATAATTTTTGTGCTCAGCGTATAACGCGCACCAGTAAACTATATTATATATATATATATATATATATATATATATATATATATATATAATATATACAGTGAAACCTCCCTGTGCGACCACCTCCATTAAGCAACCACCTCCCTGAACGACCATTTTTTCATGAACGTAATTTTTTCCCATAGGCTCAATACTAATTTTACCTCCATTCATAGGCCATCCGAAATGAACTCCTTCCATGAGCGACCAATTTCTTTGAAGAAAATGAAACAAATTCCGTTTTTTCTTGGTCGCTTGAAGAAGGTTTTATTAGAAAATTAATTTCGGAGAGCGAATTATTCATCAAATTTCTAAACTAAGTTTGGAATTTTTTTTAGTCTGGTAACTTTTAAGTGTTTAAACCCTTTTGTGCTTTTTTAGGAAATGAATTTAACTCTGATGACAAATTAAAAATGACGGTCAATAAACTCTGCTACCCTATTCTGTCAAGAAACTCTCAAAGAAATAAATAAATTAATGAAATCGTCATTATTTGTTCCCTTCTCCCCCCCCCCCCCTCAAAAAATTGCATTTATTTTCTGAACTTCAGAAGAACTTGGAAATAAAAGTTATAAAAGATAAAACTGTAAAATCAAAGCAAACGTCAATGTATTCATTTTTTAAACTCTATGGTAATTAACTTATGTAACTAAGTTTGTTTTGATACTTAAATTTTCATATTTTTTCCTAATGTGAAAAATAAATTTTAGTAACATTAATTGTTACCTTTTTTAAACAATTAAAATCTAGATTTAAACATGACCTCCATTAAGCGACCACCTCTCGGAGTCACCAGTTTTTATTTGAACAGAATGTGGTCGTTTTATGGAGGTTTTACTGTATATATATAATCTTTTTTGTTTTCGGGGTGCGCGTTATATGCCGAAATATAAGGTAGGTATTTTCTGCAATTTTAATAGTTCACAATAGCAGTTTATTTTATTTCATATGACATATACATACTAATTAATAATTACAGTAAGTAATCTGTTGTAAGATGACTTCCAGAAAAGGTGGGGGCAACATTTGACTCATAATACCTGTTAACCCTTTATCTACTGACGGTACTTTTAAGTACCATTAAAATAATATGTTATAAAAGTCATTTATCGATTAGTTGCATACAGTTTAGAATAAGTTATAGATACATTACATTATCTTGCTCCAAAAGTATTATTGGTTACACAAAACAAATATATTTTTTAAAAGGGTGATTTCTTTTCCCTTTGCATCTTTTCAGCTTTCTTGGCGTTGCGAGGTGAGGGGGATTTTTCAATTCGGAAATATTTCTATGTTTCTATTGTATAAACATTATATTTGTACATTTCCTAATTTTACAAAATACTAAGAAAAATATTTAAAATAAAAGATTTGAGCAAGGTTATAATATTGCACAAAATCCCTATAAATTCAAATTTAATTAATCCTTCTAAATCCTTCAATCCTTCAAAAATCTTTTTAAAATCCTTCTAAAATTTATTAAATGATTATGTAAATCTTCTAACGTAGTTTAAACAATTCACGAAAAATACTTTAGAATAAATAAAATAGATAAAATTAGAAAAAATTTTCATGAATTCGTATTTCAGTACATAAAGGGTTAATAGAAGTAGATCTTATATTCTTTCTCTATGAAGAAAGAATATACAGTCTGATATTTGTAGAGTCTTTTTTTTGTGGTAAAGCATACTTATTTACTTAATACTACTACGTTTATTTAAACCTTATTTAATATTAATGCTTATAAGTTATTTTATCCTGTCTTAAAATTTCTCAAAGATAAAACAGTATGAACAAAAATCATACTTTACGTAATATTATGTTATTTCATACGCTGACAGACAACTATTAGAATATAAGCTGACACCGCGAAGTTAATACAACGCCAATAATAATAATAATAATAATAACAATAATAATAATAATAAATATTCAAACCTCTACGCCTTGGAGCGGTCTCTTTTTATAGAGATTAAATTAAAAACTTTTGCACCACTATTTTTTTACGACAAATTTCGTAATTTTCATTTTTAAGTCCGATCATTATATTGTGAATCAGAACTTCATAAATGAAATCAAATAAGAAACACAAAGGAACGAGGCATATTTTCTTTTCTTTAAACCCTTAAGTGTCGCATTAAATTACAGTTTAAAAATTGAAATTGCTTATTGGCGCCACTTTTTTCAAAAAGAAATATTCACCTTATTTATAGACAGATAAAATGATTCAATAATAAAGCCAATTACAGTATTTTATACAACTGGTGAGAATCAAACAATCTGAATAAAAGACACAGCCTGTGAATATCACGGGAGTGATAATTAAGAGGTTAAAAAAGTGTTAGTTCAAACTATGCTTATTTGATCTGAAATAAAATTAGAAGTTTGGCAACTAAATAAAATTTAATGCCTAGTTAAGAATTTTATTTCATTTCCAAAATTATTTTACCTTTTTTTTTATCAAAAGGTTTTATGCAGAAGGCATGATTTTAACCCTTTCAGGGGCAGAAGAATTCTGTTCGTTAACTGATGAAATAATTGACTGACACCAGAAAATTCAAACGAATTTCTTGTAAAATAAAAACCCGCTAATTTGTACATTCATTACAAAAGCAAAATTTTATTAAAACATTTTGGGTGGCATTTGTCAGTTTTTGAATTAAAATTATGCGGCTCGACCGTCTAGCCACCGCACTTGAAAGGGTTAATATAAAAATAGATAAGGTTTTAAAATTTAAGTATAATTTCTCATCAAAATACGTGTAAAATATCGAAGGATTGAAAATTTAACAATCAGCGTGGTTCCATTCTCATTTAAAATATACACGATTTCAGATTTCAGAATATTATTTAAATTATTATGACACATAAATTTCAATATAATTGGAATCAAATGAATAATAATTTTAAAAGCAATCATTAACCCTTTCGGGACGGGAGCATTTTATGAAATTTTTAATCTTTTGTCACCGTTTTTAAAAAAACAGAAATTTGAGTCTTCTTGAATCGAGAAAATGTGCTGATTAAATAAGGCAAATTTTACAGTAAAATTTTACTGGCGAGGAAAAACAAGGCTTCTGAGCGCTTCATGCGGCACGTATACGTGTCGCTCGTCCCGAAGGGGTTAAGCATAATACAGAAAAATTAATTTAAAAAACAAATTCTCAAAATGTTTGGCATTCGTCGCGTCGGAGTTAAAATATGAAAAATTTAATATTTGAAATAAAACGAATAGAACGGTTTAAAACGCTCCCTTCATGTCAAATCAAATTTGAAGTTTCGCATTTTCACATTACGCATTTTGCAAGAAAAGTTAAACGCAATTTCATTTAAATATTATCAAATAATGTATTTCAAATCACATCTGTCTAAAATATAAAGGCTTCAGACAGAATACATTTTATTTTATTTATAACTGAAATACAAATCTCTTGTATAAATATATCGCTTATATAAAATGAAAACGGTTATTTCGTTCCGACAGCTTGTAATATGAGTTGTGATGAATGGATTTTGAATAAACTTAAACTATTTATTAGATAATATTTTAGGGAAGATTTTCGTATATAATAGATTGCTCTATGTTGGTTAGTTATACTGTTATGCGGTAAAGTTCTATAATCAGGTGCATCCTATAATGAAAGATTAGCCTTTATAAAAAGTTCTTCTGGAAGTATTTTGATGGAACTTACGCTGTTACATTGGCAAGTTTTGGGGAAAAGCTTTAGTACAAAACATGTCATTCTACGTTCTTTAATTATAGAATTATGGGCGGAAGTTCTATAATCAAATGAAACCGAATACGAAAGATTGGGCTTTAAAAAAAAAAAAAAAAAAAAAAAAAAAAAAAAAAAAAAAAAAAAAACTCTGATGAATTGATTTCAATGAAACTTTCACTGTTAGTTATAAAGTTTTTCATGAAAGGTTTTAGCATATAACATATTATTCTACGTATAATTATGGAATTAATGGAAAAAATTCTGTGATCAGATGAACCCGAATATGAACACAAATCTTGTTTTAAAAAGTTCTACAGAACGGCTTTTGGAGAGGCTTGCATTGTTAGATTTTCAGGGATGGTTTTAGTGCATTGCATATCGTTCTATCGTTGTTTACTAAATTCTGTTGTAAACGAGTTGGTCTTTTATAGCCTAAATTTTGGCTGAAACGAAAATATAATAGCACAATGGCGTTGGAACGTTTTTAGCAATGCAGAAGAACATTCTAGATTGAAGTCCACGTTGCTTTAAAACACAATATCACATTTACCGAAATATTTCGTTTAATTCTACATTCGTTTGGATAAACCGACCAGCGTAGCGAGCGAAGCCTACTAGTCTCGAATAAAATAAATGTATAGAAACTTTATTTAAGTAAAATCAACTTTTTCTATAATTTATATGTTGCAGGTACATTACAGAAAAGACTCTTTTAGAACTTCGTTGCGCTATTAAAAACTTTAAAAAATGACCCAATGAATCTCTTTATAACTTTCATTTTATAAGAAACAAAAGAGGTAACCCCTAACTTTATGTGTCATTATTGCATTTTCAAGAATCCATAATATTACATTTTTTTAAAAGCGCATTTTTAAATCTTCCTTTAAATTTTTTCTGGCAACATTTTCTGAAACCTGCCCCCGAAGCATATTTTTATCGCAAGAGTTGTAGAAACTGAGTTGTTTGAATAAGGTTTTTTCCTTAGAAAATAACGTTATTCAAAAAGCAAGACCATTTAGGAACTCTGCATTTTATAAGAATAATACACTGCTCAAAACAATTAAAGGATATTGCAGTTTTAGGTGGATTTTGTATCTGGTAAACTGTTTAGCTGATTGATACATGGTCGACAGACATAGTAGGTTATATGAGAATAAATTACACATGTTTGGCAGAAAAAAATGCATTTTATTGCGCATTTGTGTACTAAAGGAAAAAACACAATTTGTGCATATGAGAAAAAAAGAATAAGAAAAGGTGTTTTCTTCAAAGAAAATCATTTTCAGTAGGGGGTATGGTTTCCACGGGCGGCCAGCAACGTTGAACACCTTTGAGGCATGGACTCAATGAGGCTATTAATGACGAGTTGGGGCATTCTGCCCCACTCTTCCAGAAGAGCTCTTTCCAGTTCTTGGAGAGTTTGTGGGGTTTGTTGGCGGCCAGAAACTCGTCTTCCTAGAGCGTCCCAAACGTGCTCGATTGGATTCATCTCTGGAGAACACGCTGGCCATTCCATTCGAACGATTCCTTCCTCGAAAAGGAAATCCTCCACCAGGTTTGCACGATGTGGCCTGCAGTTATCGTCCATTAAAATGAAGTTATCTCCGATTGCTGCAGCGTAAGGGACTACAATAGGTCTGAGGATCTCATCCCTATATCGGCGACCAGTCAGAGCTCCATCTCGAATGATGTAGAGGTCAGTGCGCCCGTCAATGGAGATGCCACCATACACCAACACTCCTCCACCGCCAAATCTGACACTTTCGTGCACGAACGTAGGATTATTCCTACTGCCACGGTCCCTCCAGATGAAAATACGCCTATTATCCAGATGCACAGAAAAACGGGACTCGTCAGAAAACAGAATATTGCTCCATGCATTTCTCCTCCAGTTGACATGCTCGGTTGCCCACTCCCTGCGGTCGCGACGATGCCTTGATGTTAATCTAACACATACCATCGGTCGGCGAGCATACAGACCTACAGCATGGAGCCGGTTTCGGACAGTCTGAGTTGAAATCGTGGTGCCTGTAGTCGAGCGAAGGTGTTGTTGGAGAAGAGTAGCGTTCATGGTTCGGTGTCTCCGAGCTGTTAACGCTAAATACCGATCTTCATTGGGCGTTGTTGCCCGTCTACGACCTTGCCCTGGTCTTCGGCCTGCACATCCACTCTCCAAAAAACGGTTCCAGATCCTGGAAATGACACTTTGTGACACTCCAATGGCTTGCGCTACTTCGGCTTGAGTTTGGCCCCCTTCTAACCTACCAACAATTCTCAAAGCTTCTGAATCTGTCAAATGACTTCGCTGAGACATCGTACTCATCGAAACAAAGCAATCACTGAATGCCGATCATCCTTGTCTTCATTCTCTTTTATCCAGTTGAAAGCCAAATTTCATTCGCTGCCGCTGAAGCGACGTTTTTGACGTCGAACTCAAAATTTGCATACTCCACAGTTTGAAAACCAGAAAAATTTGCATTTGTGATTCTCTTCTTCTATTTTCGGCAAAAAAAAAATTTCGTTTATATCTTTATTTTATATAAAACTTCAAATATCCTTTAATTGTTTTGAGCAGTGCATTACAGAATAATAAAATTTTAGAAAAAAAAAGAACTCTCTCAGCTGAAATTATTTTGATTTTAAATATTTATTTTTTTTCATAAAATAGCTGCCAACCTTCAGTAATGTCTGGATTAATTTGACCCAGTTTAACCACATTCTGAACCAGAAAAAATTTTCCTTGAATGCTTTTGATTCCAAGTTTCTATGTGGAACATATTTCATTTCATTTCTCCAAAAAATTTCTGGTTCGAAACGTATTAAACCGGGATCAAATTAACGCAAGTATTAAGAAAGATTAGTTTAAGGTTGGCACCTATGTGGGTATGCTACAATAAAACCAGAACTTGATTATCACAGTGGCAAATATTCAGCAGTAAAAACAAACGAAAAAATTAATTATTTATAACAGAAATTCTGCACGAATAATGCTTTTAAAAAAATAGTTAAATTTGCTGTTGAAAGTTTCTGGTGGAAGTTTATCCCTGCAGTAATTAAGTCCTGAATTTAACCGCAATTGCTTGTCAACCCGGTTAGAAATACACATGCACGCAGAGTTTTAACTAGTGTTTCCAGGTGTACCGCTAGTGTTGCAAATGCTCTGGACATCACTAATTTCTTACAGTTTATTTCGCCATCTTTAATCTCAGTTAATTCCGCCATTCAATAAGGCGAAGAAAATTGCTTTAAAATATAGGTGTCCAAAGCATTTAAAGATCCCGATTTACGAGAGACAGATGGCAACAGTAGTGCTAACGCACTTGAAGCCCACCTCTGTAGCCTTTTCTGTAGCCTTATGATCTTCGGGGGAGAAAATGAACTTCTGTGAGCATTCAAGCATTCCAATACCGTAGTATTTTCCCAGCATCGGAGTTCAAAATTTGCGCGTGCAAATCTTTATATAAATATTATGTATACGCATATAGAGTTCAAAGAGAGGTTTTTTTTTTTTTTTTTTTTTTTTTTTTTTTTTTGCATTGCGTTTTAAATTAGTAATTCACCACTTTTTAAAATATTAATCTTTCCCCTCTTTAATCACTGAATTGCTGTCATTAAATACATATTTTATTAAAAATACAATGGCATCAAAATCACAAATCTCGCATAATTTTCTACTACTAATTTTATACTTCATTTATTCTATTTTTTTTTTAACTTTTTCAATTCTAAGCAATTCAATTACTTTAATTACTGTTTCTGATACCTGCATAAGCAGAGTCCAACAAATGCAGTCACCACAGGCGACTCTTTGTAATTTTTTATTATTTTTCAAAATTAATTCATTTACTAGGTTGAAATGTTAAAGAAATTCATCATACATTATTACTATACTGCTAATTATTTTTTCTGAATCAATTTATATCTAAAACGTATGTGATTTTTGAAAATCCAGGAATAAATAATGGAGTTGGAACACAAATGTTTTATTTACGGCAAATAAAAATTTTTCAAATCAACCAGTTTTTCTCTATTTGTAGTCTCCCTGCAATGAAATTTTGTGCAGAATTCGCCTGATATATAAATGTGTACAATATATTATGTCCAGTATTTTCCATCTGAATTAAAGTTTTTCAAATATTTCGTGAAATAAAAGATTACTCGAATATAAAAATCACCCCTTGTTACTTAGAAATATTGTTTTTCAGCATATTTTTTGTACATTCTCATACGATCCAACTGATGTTTTAATGTATTTTTCCTTTTTAGGTGCGTTCGTAATTATATGAATACGTAACACCTATAGTCGTTGTATGCTCCGTCCGTCTGTCTGTTCGCCTGTCCGCATAAAAGTTTTCTTCATTCTATTAAATTCTTTCATACGTTAATTAATTCAATTATATCGCATGATAGGTAATGATTCTATGTTACCATGGCGATTACGTCCTATTTAAGATGGAATCCTATTATTTCCTTATTGCTGAATTTAATATATATGATCGTAATAAATTTTATATTTATGTATTTTTGCATACGAGTGCAACAGCTATTGCACCAAGATCTGAATATTTATAAAACTATTTACAGTAAGAATGCACCTCATTTGCTGCGTGTGACGCCCAATTTCCGACTTGTTTCCCTTGTGAGTGTTATCATTAGCCTTAAAATGCTATCAAAATTAAATAAAATCTGCGTAATAACATTGGAAATAAATGTTTCCAAAGAAAATATTTTCTTGCGTATATAATTAATTTTGTGCTCTTTTTTTTTAATACATCCGAAGTTTCAGTAGGCTGACAAACCCTTGACAATTAATCATTTCATTTTTCGTAAACATTTATAATAAATGAACAATAATTGTTTTTATCGATTAATCTTAGAAGTAAATAATAACCCACTTATTTTATAACGCATGATATTATTTACAATTTTCATCTGTAATATCAATTTATTTATTCTCGAATAAACATTTATTTATTATATTTAATCAAACGCCGCATCATTTTCAAATTAATTTTCCCAAAATAATAGATTTATTTTTATGCAGTTTGTTAAGCACTGATAATATGAGGTACATTCCAATGGGATAAAAAAAATACCTCAAATTCAATAAGAAAATAATTAGTATGGTTAGGTTTTTTCCTTTTCAAATTCAGCCTAATTTAGTATGTATACAGATATTGTTTTAAGTAACAGAGTACAGATATTAAAATAGCAATTAAAGCCTTTGTGCAGGAATATTGAAATGCAGTAAACCAACGTTTAAAATGCACAAATAATGCGTGAAAAAGCAGCAAACAGCTGTTTCGAATCTACAGCGAGATTCTTCTTCAGTGCAAGAGAGGGAAAAAAAGGAACACCGTGCTAGAAAAAGCAAGGCTGAGCAAAGTGATAGACAGAGACGCGCTGCCTTATATACCCTATGCGGGTAGCGAAAGCGCCAGAAACAACCAATGAGAGAGAAGCAGTGGAAACGACTGGGTGGACAAGTAGCGACATCTACCGTACAGGCATTCTTCTCATCCCCCTAACCAGAAATTCGCTGCTTTCAATACTTTTGTTTTTCGGGCTACCAATGTTTGTTCCACTCCTCAGTTACTTAGTGCTGAACTTAATTACCTCAAAGCTATTGCTGTTGATCGTGGTTATTCCTCTAATATTATTGATTCTATTTATAAGAAATTGACGAAATCCGTCCATTCTGAAAAGCATTCTAATTCCAACTCTAATACTTCAGTTGTGTTACCATTTTTTCCTAAAATCAGTCAGCAAGTTGCTAAAATCTTAAGAAGGTTTGATTTTAATGTTATTTTTTTCTCCTGTTAATAAAATCACTTTTTCAAATCTCAAACACCCCATTGATTGCCTAGATAACTGGGGTATTTACCAAATCTCTTGCCAATGTGGCCTTTCTTATATTGGCCAGACTAAACGTGCTCTTAGATTTCGTTTAAAAGAGCATGAAGGTTATGTTAAAAATCAAAAGCTCAAACGTTCTTCTATTGCTCAACATTCTTGGTCTTCTCAACATAGGTTAGATTTTTCCTCAGCCACCATTATCCAAAAATGTTCTTCTAACCTTGATCTTGATTTTTGGGAAGCTTACCACATCATTAAAAATTCTCACTCTTTAGTCAATGACTTATCTAGTACTCCAGATTTTCCAAGTATTTGGAAAGCATTAATTTAATTTCCTCTTTTTTGGTTTTTTTTTCTCCTTTTCCGGTAGATGTCGCTACTTGTCCACCCAGTCGTTTCCACTGCTTCTCTCTCATTGGTTGTTTCTGGCGCTTTCGCTACCCGCATAGGGTATATAAGGCAGCGCGTCTCTGCCTATCACTTTGCTCAGCCTTGCTTTTTCTAGCACGCTGTTCCTTTTTTTCCCTCTCTTGCACTGAAGAAGAATCTCGCTACAGATATTGTTTTAAGTTTGATAGTAGTTCCGGGAAGAAGCCTAACAGAGCATTCCAATAATGGATACTGGTCCTCAAATTCTAAAAAAAAATGGAATTTTGCTAATGGAAATTAGTATATCCAATTCTGAGTTTCTATTAATTTAAAAAAATACAATTTTTTAGTAAGGAAATAAAGAAGATAAAAATTAGTTAAGTAAAACCAGTACTTAGTTTGCTAAGTAAATGCTCACTGAAAGACAAAGGAACAGTGAAACAGTACTTTTTCTTTCCTATCTGGTTTGACTAAGATTTATGTTATTGTTGATCGTCTCAATTTGACAATCTAATTTCATAATATCTGTTAAAACCACATTATAAAACATGGAAGAGGTATTATAAAAAAAAAAAAAAGAATTCTTTTTGATATATAAACCAAAAACTTTCATATTGTTGCATTTTCATTGCAATGTTTATATTTTTCTCAAAACTATTGCAGTCAACCCAAGCTCAGTTAAGACGAAACACCCGGTATTTGTGACTAAATAAGTGGTTTGCGACCCCATTTTTTATTATCCTGTTGATGCCTGCTATCATACTTCTGAACTTGTCCGTTGAATTCGGCAACATCCTGTATAACCTCCCAAACTGGTCATCCACACAAATCAACATGCATTTTTTAATCGCCATAGTGTGTCGGGTTATCGAGGTTCCACAGTAAAAGTAAGTCTTTTTATGTGAAGCAAATATAGGGAATAGTGAGGTGAATTTAGAGTTAAGATTGCTCACTAAACGTAAGTAAATGATCTGTCTTATAAGTTTTAACTGTGAAAAAAGATATTTTCTATAGAAAAAAAGTCCTTTCGGCATGTGCCGGGAGGAAAAGGTAGCTTTCATATAACAAAACATAAACATAATAATTGTTCATTAAAAGAGGCTTTTTATAAAAAATTATAATGTAATCATATCAATTGAATTTTAAGATTGTGTAAAGAAAAAGTTTTTTTATATTATAAATTATTCATGAAATAAAATTTCACACGCATACGGCTTGCAATCGTTAATTGCACTACAAAATTTATTTCGTTTTGTTAGTTCTAATAATAAAAGATTCTTGAATACATTTAGTATTTAGGATATCTAAATAATTTCGTTTTATATAAAGAAGAAAGAACTTTATTTTTACTTTATATGATTTATTAGAAAAGAAAAATTCACCTAAGTTATTACATTAAATAATGAATTTTAATGTTCATAAGAATTTTATTTTGCATTCCATTTATAGTATATATTACATTAGACAAACTTTGTGGTTTTATGTAATTTGAAAATATTTGACTGTTAGTTGGGATTCGCTTACGTATAACTTTCTTTATATAGTAGAAAACCATTTTTATAAAAGCATATAACATGCTTTATCAAACTAATTTGTAAATTATTGAGCTCAAAGTAAATAAATAAATATGTTAACTTTAAAATTTATGTCACAACTCTCATATTATAAAATGCATTTAATTTAGACAGACTCTTTTGTAACGACCCGAATTTCTTTTTTCCATTTCACATTAATTATTTTTTTATTCAATGTTCAAAGTAATCTAAGGCTAACCACATCTCCCTTGGAAGTAAAACTTTTAAAAGGTTTTACACTCAACACGTGCATGTTTTTTCAATGCTCAAAATAATAAAAAAATAAACAACGAGTTTCGGGAATTAAATTTATTGGTACATACAGTGCTGAATTTCCGGCGGAGTTCACTGGATCTCAGCTCCTGGAATTCTTTGCCTTTAGCGAATATTTAAAATTTGTTCGGAATTCACCGGAGCTCATAAATACTGCGCTCCGGAACTCAGCAAAACAGCGCTTTCAAAAAAACGAAATCTAAATTATCTTTCTTTGATTTTTTTCCAACCAAAGCGTTGACATTTATGATGTAGCCTATCGTGCACGTAGAAGCATACTTCTATCTAGCGCTCAGAAAAGTAGACTCAATGGTTTCCGAACGGGGACGAGGAATTTCAGAATAAAAATTTAAAGCAACCGTTTAGTGTTTTTGCTCGAGGTCATGTTATGTTTACTCTCTGCTTTTTGTTCTTGTTTGTTAAATAATCTTTTTATCTCCAGGCGGTGTTTAATTGTCGCCGAAGCTAAGAAAAGCCAATTCTCGCGCCTCTTTTTCTTTTTAGTGAATATTTACATATTAGTGGGAATCCAGTGGCACTCATAAATACTGCGCACCGAAGTCCACCGGAACTGTCCGTTGTCGTTGCTAGTATTTACAAAGAAATGCTTGGTGAGTTGGATTTTCTGAAAATGGCCTACCCCTGATTTTAATGTTTTGCTCAGTTCATTTATTAGGTTTTGTTATATAAAAATGCTTATAGATATAGTCAAAATATACAGGGTTTACATAAATGAATATCCCAACTTACAGGGCTATTAAAAGAAAACAGAAAAGTACAACTTGTTGTTCATCAGAAATCAAAAATAACAGTTGAAAGATAAAATTTAACACAGTCATAAGTGTCGAATGTGAGCCGCTTCCGAAACACGTACGATATCAAGGTGGTATAATATATCCTCCCACACTTTTCTCAGCATGTCTGGTGTGACACTTTGAAAGAGTACAGATATGCGTGTACTAAATTCGTGAACGTCAGTTGGTAGCGATAAAACAAAGACATGATCTTTGATGAGGACACACACACACACACAAAAATCCCATGGAGTGATGTTAGAGCTGCGAGGAGACCATTGGTGAAGAGCAAGGTGCAGTGGTGCTCGGCGACTAATCCAGTGCAGCAATTTGTCATTTTACTTTCAACTGTGTTTTTTTTATTTTCGATGAACAACCAGGTTGTACTTTTTGTTTGTTTTCTTTAAATAGACCTGTAGGGTGGAGATGTTGAGATACACTTCGTACACCCTGCATTTAAAAAATTATTTTTCTGGAGATGAAATCGCTTTACATTTTTCAAATAATATATAGAATATAAATATGGATCATTGGGATAGATGGGACGGAAGGATAATACACTATGGATGTTATTACTGCAGAATATTAGAGTTACGGTACTTTTGTGGCAAAGCGAAATGCAATAAATTTATTTATTCGATCGTTTTCATCGGCAGATGATAATTGAGACGAACTGAAACAACTCTTCTCCGATGCTTTGAGATCGACACAAAAAAAGTTTGTGTACACTCGAATGTTGGTGGCGCCAAGATTTGTTTGCTACTTTGTAAATAATTTAATTTTAAATGTTTTAATTCAAGTATATTTTTGCATCATAATGTCCAGCGCCTTCTTCTGCTACGCTACGCCACAACAACTGGTGACCCGTTTTACAGGCACGTAGCCAGGGAGGGGGCTAAGGGGGCTGAACCCCCTCCCGCAAATTTTTAAATACTTTGCAAAATTATCTCTAAATGATAACAAAAATTGACAATATTTTCTTGATTTATCGTCCATTACATCAAAACTACGTACATTTTTAGTCGTAAAATTATAAATTTATTCAGTTACAGTTATAGCAATCTCTTGTTATATCGCTTATTCGGACATATCGTTCTTTATTCATATATACCACTGAAAATATCAGTTCTTAAAATGCAATTTCTTTATTCATATCTACCACTAAAAACATCAGTTCTTCTTAAAACGCAATTTTAACTGTCTTTATGCACAATAAAATTCGATAAGGGTAATTCCATATCTTTAATTTGAATAAGAAAAAGTAAGTGTAATACATGTATGGCGTATACGTTAACTTTAGGAGTGCATGTTGTGATCTTTCTTAACCCTAGAACTACCGGAAATTTTACTCAAGTTTTATAAAAACATTCTACACCAGAATTTTTACTTAAAACTATTTAATTTGTTTATTTAACTTATTATTGTCTGATTTATACATTTAGTTTGTTTTGAAGAAATTTCTGGTTTGAATAAATATTTTGAATGTACATGTCGGGTCCAATGGACCCGTCTGGTAGACGGAAGGTTAATTTTCCCTATCCTGATTATATCACGCATATAATGAAAACTTAAGAGTGGTCAGTTTAAAATGTTTTGTAGAGAAATGAGCCAAAACTTTAATAGCCAGCTATAATGTAAAATCATGTGAAAATTAATGATTTCAAAGAAAGTATCTTTGAAAATGTTGTTATAAATATAAAAGGCTTTTTATTTATTAAAAAAAACTTGTAGCAGGAAATTTTGAAAAGAAATAGTTTGAAGAAAAACGATATGATATCGAGAAACCTTCAAAAGTGCCATGGCGTCTGGCGTCCCCCAGGATCTTCACGGGGAACAACTTTGTTTTAAATTGTTTGCATATGAATCTTTAATGGAAAGAAAATGTGCACACAGTAGTCTGTTTGTCTGGTTGTTTGTCTTTCGAAGAATGATCAACTTTAGGGATGGATACTACTATATAGGGATTTTTTGGCAGTCTTTCAGAGCACCCCCTACAGAGTTCCCTAGGGGGCAACATTTAACATTCTAGCAATCTTATTTTGCACAGAACAAGAAATGCCACTTATAGGTGATCATGATAGCGGTCCTCTAGACCGATAAAAAAAATTGCAAGCTAAGAGCGCTTTTAAGATTTAGAGCAAAGTCTGGAGATGATGAATTGAACAACATGTTATAAACAGTCATAGAAATGCTACTAATTTGAACCCAGACATTCAGAATGATATCATTCAAACATGTTCGGATATAGCTACCGAAGAATTAATTACCAAAATAAATAAGGCGATCTGTTTTACCTTGATTGCTGATGTAACTATGGACACTCTTGCCCTTTGTGTTAAATATGTGGACTATTTATAAAATTTACAAAACCATATTTCGGGAAAATTTTTTAGGCTTCATCCTAGTAAATGAATTATCTGCCGAAAATTTAACAGAAGTAATATTACAACGTTGTGATGAACTACGGTTTGGCATGTCTAAATGTGAGGGAGTGGCCATGATATGTTAGTAAGTTCCAGAATGTTAGTAAGGTCCAGTCTGGAATTCGTCAGAAGTGTCCAAAAATTAGATACGTCCATTGTGCAAGCCACCAGTTAAACGATGCATTGTCCAACAACATGCTAATTCCTGCCATCCTAAACTTTCTGGGAACTGTTGCTGACATCTTCCAAACTGAAATAAAGATCCCAAGACTAATATTTAGGCAGACCACACGTGCAAACCATCAAAGTACATCAGCTGAAGAATATTACAAGGTCACAGTCTTTATTCTTTGTGTAGAATGTCTTATTTAAAGTTTGAATGACTGATTCATTTCGAATGAAGACATTCTAACAGATTTTGAAATATTTCCTCCAGGATTTTCTTCTCCGGATAAAGCAAGCATATTAGAGAATGGTACAGGAGAATTGTTGATATTGACGCAAACACAGAAGTCTCAAAATTTTTAAAATACTGTAATGCAACCTATTAGAATACGATCAAACACTTGCTGACAGTCTTGGCTACAATCCCCGTAACAACAGCCAGTGCTGAAAAGTCTTTTTCGACAATAAAAAGAATGAAATCTTTGCCTCGAAGCGTTATGGCCGATGAGATACTGAGTAGCATTGCAATGATTTCCATTCATTGGGATATTGCAGTTAGATCCTAATAAGGTAATCAGCCTCATGGCTGAGAAGAAGTCACAAAGATTGTTTCTGTAGCACTAGTAAACTTATTGCACCAATAGTTCAACATTTAAAATTATTCTAATTTTAATCAGACAATGTGAAATATAAATATAATTTTTATGAATACATATATCTGTAACAATTAATTTTTTCTTTTGAAAAATTATTATGTGTAATTAATTTCATCTATGTCCTATTATCATGTCCTACTATGTCCTAATTTCATCTAATTAATCCTGTACTTTAAATCTATTCAAATTACTGGTTTGCATTTAAATATTTTTTAACATTTTTATCATAGGATATATGAGACTCATCTCAAACATTGTAGTTTGTGCTTTTTTGTTTTCGTTGCAGTTTTTCCTTAAAAAACACTTCAAGTTTCCGACCCGGTTTGGAAACTGGAAGTGTTCTTGAAAGCCATAAATTGTAACAAAACTTAAAAAAAAAAAAATACGAAAAACAATTTTTGACATGGACATGAGTATTCTGTGCAGAAATATACTTTAAGTTAAGCCTTGCTTATTTTTTTATTTACGCCTTCAATTATGCAAACTACTGATGTTAGATCAGAAAAAAATCCAAGATTCAGCCCCCTCCGAAGGGAAAGCCTGGCTACGGGCCTGCCGTTTTATACGTTTGAATGCTGGATTTGGAATAATATCTTCATAAAGTATTTCTCTGCAAAACTGTAAAGTTATCGTTTTCATAAACAGGTATGAGATTTTCGAATGTTTATCTCCCGTTTGCCTTTATCGTCTGAGGTGGTGGTTTCATTATTTTAAATTGTTTCATATTTTCAATGAATATTTTGTTTTGCTCTGAATTTTGATATTTCTGTTATATTTTATTTATATTTTGTTACTGTAAAGAATGCCTGACGATATTCCAACTGTGTCTAATGCGGGTGGAAATGTAAATACAAGATGTGGTAGAGTGTCGGTAAAAGTTCCTAATTTCTGGCCTAATAATGCTAAGTTATTTTTTTGCAGTTAGAAGCTAGTTTTAGGTTAGCTGGAATATCCGTCGAACAAACTAGATTTGATCATTTGGTGGCTTCATTGGATGCGGAAACATTATCGTTTGCAACAGATATTCTTTGTACACCGCCGAATAATCCGTTTAGTGCTCTTAAAACACGGTTATTATCGGAATTCGCAGAATCGGAAAGTAAAGACATTGCTTGAAGATTTAGAACTGGGTGATAAGTTCCCCTCAATGTTGTCGCGTAAAATGAGAGAATTAAGTGAGAGTCATGTTGATGATGATTTTTTGAAAAATATATGGCTTCGCAGGTTACCGGTGTCGGTACAAACAATTTTGTCGGTCAGTTCTGAGGGTTTAAGTAAATTGGTGGAAATGACAGATAAGATTTGCGAATGCACGCAAGTTAGTGTTAATTCTCTGGATTCGCGTGGGTCTGAACAGGCGCAGATTAATCAGCTTAAATTGCAGATTGAAAAACTTTCAAAGTTGGTTAGTTCAGGTTCTTGTTCTCCTTCACCTAGGAAACCATACCGACGGAACTCATTTAATTCAAATGATAGAGCACACAAAGACGGATTGCTATGTTGGTATCATTTTCGATTTAGGGAAAAGACGCGAAGATGTTAGTAGGAGAGCTGTTGAACATTTTTGAGTAGGTATTTGAGGCACCCTGAAAATTTGTGCAACACTTGTTTTGCAATGCCTGAATACAAAATCGAATGTCTGGTTGAAGGATCGTGGCCCAAAACCTGTGCCAGACACGTGTCAAGTGCCACTTTTTTTACACTACCCAAAAAGGTATTTGAGGCACGCTGAGATTGAAACAGAATTATATTTATACGTAGAAAAAAAATATTTTGAAAATGACAGACACTTTAGTCGGACCAAAAACTGTGCCAGACACGTGTCAAGTGCCATATTTTGACTACCCAAAAAAGGTATTTGAGGCACGCTGAGATTGAGGCACAATAATATTTATGCTTAGAAAAAAATATTTTGAAAATGACAGACACTTTAGTAGGCACAAAAACTGTGCCAGACACGTGTCAAGTGCCATTTTTTGTCTGGCACAGGTTTTGGGCCACGATCCTTCAGCCAGACATTCGATTTTGTATTCAGGCATTACAAAAGAAGTGTTGCACAAATTTTCAGGGTGCCTCAAATACCTTCCCTAAAATGTTTAACAGCTCTTGGACTATGTGTCTCTCCGTGTGATTACCAACCAAAAAACGATCATCGCTCGCAAGAGTAGTGGCGGATACTGCACGTATGGGCTTGAGTCGCAGGATTTATGTTACTGATAAAATTATGCAATGCAGTTTCTTGATAGACACTGGTTGTGGTGTGTCATGTTCTCGTAAGTCGATTTTGGTTAAAGATACTAGTAAGAGCGATTTCACATTGTACGCTGCTAATGGTACTGAAATCTGCACTTACGGTACTAAGCTGTTGACTTTGGATCTGGGATTGAAACGCAAATTGCAACGGCCATTCATCATAGCTGAGGTAACTAAACAGATTATTGGTGCCGACTTTTTGCAACATTTTGGTTTATTTGTTGATTTAAAAAAGCGTTATTTATTAGACCCGGTGACTAATATTACTGCTCATGGTCACGCAAGTCTGTGTGATATCCCAGTTGTTAATACTATTTTCGTGATTCTGAATATATAAAACTAATAAAAATGTATAAGAAGATTACTCAGTTGAACAATACGGGCAATCGAACTGTAAAACATGATACAATGCATTTTATCCTACTGTTGGGCCCCCTGTTACGGCTTGAGCTCGTTGGTTACATCCAGGGAAGCTTCGAATAGCTAAACAGGAATTTGATTATATGCTAGATAAAGGTATTTGTAGACCCTCGAAAAGTAATTGGGCCAGTCCATTGCATATGGTTCCTAAGGGTGCGTCAGATTGGAGACCAACAGGGGATTATAGGGCGCTTAATCGAATTACAGTGCAAGACAGGTACCCCATTCCTCACATTCAGGACTTTACTTATTTGTTAAAAGGTAAAAAAAATGTTTTCGAAAGTGGATCTAGTCCGGGCATACCATCAAATTCCGGTGCATCCTCCCAATATCCCGAAAACTGCTATTATAACTCCTTTTGGTTTATTTGAATTTCCATCTTTAAACTTTGGCTTATCTTCTGCGACACTGACGCTTCAACGCTTCATAAATGAGGTCCTACGTGGTTTAGATTTTTGCTTTCCTTATCTCGATGGCATCTTAATTGCGAGTGAAACTCACGCAGAGCACATGCAGCATTTGGAGGACATTTTTAGGCGATTTCGAGATTACGGTGTTACAATTAACGAAACAAGATGTGAGTTTGGTAAAGAAACTATAGATTTTCTGGGCCACAGTTCTAAGGAAAAAGGTATTTGAGTCAATGCATGGGTTGTCGCATCCAGGAATACGAGCAACTAGGCAGCTAATATGTTCAAAGTACATTTAGCCAGGACTAAATAAGGATGTTGCTGTGTGGTGTAAAGCATGCATACCCTGTCAAAAGACAAATATACACTTGCATACTAAATCTCCTTTGATGCGATTTCTGGTCCCAGGTGAGAGATTTGCGCATATACACCTGGATATAATTGGTCTTTTGCCTTTAGTACCTGCATTCAGATATTGTCTAACGATGACTGATAGGTTTACTAGATGGCCAGAGGCTGTACCTATAGGAGATATAACTGTTGAAGCTGTTGCTCAGGCTTTTAGTGCCGACATGGATCTCTCGTTTTGGTACACCCCAGAAGATAACATGCGAAAGGAGTAGGTAGTTCGAGTCCATACTTTTCAAGACTCTGACAAGGTTACTCGGCACTAGTCTAGCTATGACTGCTTCATTTACACCACAGTGTAATGGTTTGGTGGAGCAACTTCATCGACCTTTAAATCAGGCCTTAATGTGCTAGTCGAATGGCTCGAAGCTCTTCCTCTAGTTTTGTTAGGTCTCCGAACTACAGTACGTGAAGATCTTGGTGCTTCTACAGCTGAGTTAACATATGGAACCACCTTACGGCTTCCGGGACAGTTGTATGAAGATTCATACTTGTTAGACCCACTAAATTATATAGCCAAGTTACAGAAAATAATGTATGCTTTGAGACCAGCTCAACATTTCAGGCATGGACAGCAAAAGATCTACGCTGTAAAAAAAAAAAAAAAAAATCCGACTAGCTTTCCTGTACGAATCGGAAAAATAGTTGCCCTTATCGTACCGGAAAATTTTCCTACCAGCTCGGAATAAAATCCGTAAAATCGGAATAAAATCCAAAAAATACCGTTTTAATGAATGGTTCCTTTTTTTACGGATTTTATTCCGAGCTGTGTCGGAAAATTTTCCTGTACGATAAGGGCAACTATTTTTCCGATTCCTACAGGAAAACTCTTCGGATTTTTTTACAGAGTACATTTCAAAAGAGCTAAATAACTGCAGCCACGTTTTTCTCCGGAGAGGTTCTTTCAAGAGGGCTCTACAACCTACTTATGAGGGACCGTTCCAGGTTGTAAAGAGACTGGAAAAGGACTTTATACTTCTCATTCATGGTCAAGAAAAACTTATAAACATTGATAGCTTAAAACCTGCTTTTCTTTTGTCAGAAAAAGAACTTGCTTCTTCGACACACTACGAGAGCTGGAAGAAAAGATCATTTTCGTCTCCCACTGGTTGTGTGAGACTGGCGGGAGAGTTGTGTGGCAAAGCAAAAGAAATTAAATTTATTTATTCGATCGTTTTAATCGGCAGACGATAATTGAGACGAACTGAAACAACTCTCTTCCGATGTTTTGAGATCGACACAAAAAAAGTTTGTGTACACTCGAATGTTGGTGGCGTCAAAATGTGTTTGCTACTTTGTAAATAATTTAATTTTAAAAGTTTTAATTAAAGTACATTTTACATCATAATGTTCTTCTGCTACGCTACGCCTCACTTTTCTCATTATAAATTTAGCTCTGGGTAGTAAATTACTCTCGGAGCTTCTTTACTTTATTACTTTTTAATTTAAGAGCATGGCGGAAAATATTATTTCTATTCTCGTAAAGTACAACTAAATTTTTTTTAATAATTGCGCAGTTTTATGCGACAACTCCAGCGACATGGCATTGTAGAAAACTGAAATCAAAATAGCGAGTGTACGCTGACAGCATGTGTCTGCTATACGACAAGAAATAGTCATTCCCTCTTGAATACTAGGCCTGAGCGCTAAGAAAAAAATAGCAGCTGTCCGAGGCGGCTTTTTCCAGCGTTTGTACGGTTTCTTGAATTTGAATAGCAATATTTTATAAAAGTTTTTTCAGATTGATTAATTTTTTGAAAAGAAATAAGACAAAAATATCTTTTTGAAAATACTGGTGTCTAGATTCAGAGGACCGTTCAAATGCTGGAAAAAAAATCAGCATACGACAGCCGCCAATTTTGTGTCAGCGCTCAGGCTTAACATTCGGGGGGGCGGGGGGGAGCAGAAATGTTGCTTAACCCTTTCAGGGAAAAGCACTTTCATTGCCAAAATGTTGAAATGAATGAATGACACCGGAATTTACAAATAAATATATTTACAAATAAAGAAAAGCTATATTTCATATTTATAATAAATAGAAAATTTTATAACTCAAATATAGTGTCAGTATGGCATTTAGGAATTAAAATTAAGTGGTTTCATAAACGTACCACCGCCCTTGAAAGGTTTAATGATGTTAACGGTTTTGCGCCTCCTCTGACAAGTATGCTGCTGATTGACCGACAGCACATCAGGCTGCCTCTGGCGGCTAATTTTTAATTCTATCTCGCGACCCTTTTTAAAAACAAAAAACTTTCACATACCTTTTGAAAGTTTCTGCAAGAGAAAAATACTAGAAAATTTATTTTCTTAAAATAGTGGTGCGGTAGAATATAAAAATATCCGCCAGTGGCAGCGCTGGAACACTTTGTAAGTTATACGCTTATTTGTACTTTGTAAACAATTTGTCACTTGCAAGCCATCTGTTAATCGAATAAAGAACTTCTCGAGCATTCGTTTATGCTTTCGTAATAAGAAATCCAGCATTTTTTTCCATCCGTTCAGTTCAAACAGCACCCTTATTTTTCTTTATTCATTTTCGAATTATTAATTTTTAAAGTTTTTCTTGTATTTTAGATCACCCGGCAAATAAAATCTGCTCAGATTATATTAAAGTGGGAGGAATCAAAAAAGTTAGTCGGTATAAGTGGTCTGCGTTATGACTGATACCTTTGAAGCATTTATAATTTGATTAAGAAATTTGGATTATATATACGCAGTTGTATGTATATATATATAGCCATAATAGACGTCATTATAATTCATCTTACACGAGGATAAAAGTAAAAGATGGAACTCATAACTGTTGATATAAATTATATATTTTGATATAAGCTGTTGATATTGAAAAATTTGTAAATATTTATAGTAGGAGTATCAAACCCAAATACTATAAATTCCCACAAAACATGCATTACATATACAGGGTGTCCCAGAAGTAATGGGACAAACATTAAGGGGAGGTAAGGGACATCACAAGGATTCAGATTTGCATAGCAATCCATGGTCGGAAACGCTTTCCTGTCGCGGTAGTGACGACACAAAACACAAGAAACAAATGACACGAACCGGGAGAGAAAATATGTTTATTATTCTTAGTACTGCAAAAATGCCGGGACAATGCTGGAAAGTGTTGAGCAACTTGTTGCACGCATCGTGGCAGCTGCTGGGGAAGTCCGGGGCACTCACAGTATTTTCGAGAACAATAGATCTTCCATACGCCGGAAACGCGCTGCCATCCATCACGGCCTGGGATCGTAATTTCGAACACCTACTTTGATGAAGATCATTGTCCCTTTAATGTTCTTTCTTCTTAGTTTTTGATGTACTAATTATAATAAAAATGTTTTCTCCTCTTATTCGTATCCTGTCTTTCTTGTGTTTTGTGTCGTCATTACCGCGCCAGGAAAGCGTTTTCGACTCTAGGTTGCTATGCAAATCTGAATCCTTGTGATGTCCCCTACCTCCCGTTAAAGTTTGTCCCATTACTTCTGAGATACCCTGTATATTTATATGACATACTTGCCAATGTCACGTAAATTTAAGATTGTTTGATCCATGCCAAAAAAATCTTTTTTATTAACAGGAAAAATTATTTAACAAAATGTGTTTTGTGTCTACATGGTGTTCAATTGTCTTTACCAGGTATGGTGGTTAATAATTCTTAATCTTTTCAAAAGATGGAGATGGAAACAAGGGTTGGTTCACAGTCGAATCTCTTATGTAATTTTGTGGTTAAGACCGTACCTTCTTAAACTCCACTGACATTAAGCTTCGAGTTTGCGTCACATTTTTTCATGTAGAAATCATGTCGAGTTTCCAGCCAAATACTGGGCATATGTGCGGCCGTCGTGTTTTTCTTGTTCAGTTAAAAGAAAATTGCCACAACGCATAATTGAGGGTTAACCCAGGACAACCATCAAAATCAACCACAAGTTCGAGTCGCTTTGAAAAGAAAACAATGCTGTGCATTCGGTGGGATCTGAAGGGTTTCGAGTGCAATGAGATTCTATAAACGTGTGAAACAGTTAATACCATTCGCTAACGTCCAAAAAGATCAATTTCAAACATGCATTGATCGAAAAGCGACCAGAATGGGATACAGGACAAGAAAAGGTGATTCTGCTGCAAGACAATGCCCCATCACGCACAGCGAAAGCTGTCACAGGCATCATTTCTATGCTTACCTTGGAACTCTTGCTCCACCCAGAATACTTACTTGACTTGGTACCTTCAGACTACCGCTTGTATTTCGCGATGTCTCACTCACTCTGCATGAAACACTTCAACAATTACGTAGATGTCGAAAAATTGTTTGATGACTGGATCACCTCAAAAGATGTATGGCTTCTCTAGGGGGGAGGGGGCATAAGAGCTTACCAGGGAGACTGAAAAAATGAGTAGCTACCGATGGCGCATGTTTGAATTAACCACATTTTACCTAAACAAACCAAACATTTTTACCTATGTATACAGACGGAACAATGTCCTTCTACATTGGTATGGCTAAACGTCTATTGTTTGAACGATTAAAAGAACACAAAACTAAATTTGAAGATTGATAGATCTTGAACAGCACTCTCAAGGAATTTCCTTAAAGGACATATTTCATTTATCGACTTCGACAAAACGCACATTATTTCAATACAAGATGTCCCGTTTAAAGCAGTTATTCGTGAATCTATAGAAATCGCTTAAGAAACCAAGAACTTTGTAACGATAGTGTTTCATTTCTTATTCTGGAAATCTGGATCAGCATTTTGAAAGATCTGTGAAGTGTGAAGTTTTCACGTTTTTCGAGCTTTCCATTCTTTTATTCATTTTGAATAACAGATGGATCCTCTGAGTTGTTTTTAAAGGATTTTTGATGTTTTCTGATGTTTATATCCAGTTTGAATTTAATATTTAGTTTTTGAAGATGTACACTATAGATTATTTCCTGTTGATTTCTATTTTAGAAAATTTTACTCCTAATGATGGTTTTAAACATTGAACCGAAACGTTGAGTTTCATTTTATTCATGTACTTTTATTTTACATCATCTTTAAAATTATGAATAAAATATACGTTGGATAACAGCACGTATTTTGTTTAGTATTCGATATTACAACGTAAAGTTCTTAATTATTACAATTTGTACATTTCTTCTAAATTATTTGCGTTTTTTTAATGAAAAATTTAAGAATTATTAACCTCTACACCTAGTAATTATTAAATAAAATTTCTGGTTCAAAACATGCCTACTTGACATAGATCATATTGTACAGTTTATTTAAGGTTAGCAATAACGACATATATACATATATATATATATATATATATATATTTTTATGAGGATGTTATAGTTTTTATTATATTTCTTTTCAAAACGTTTTTTTTTACCATATTGAATGTGTGACTTCTAATGGATTTTTGCTAATTGATTATTCTAAAATTCCACGTGTGCGATATTATGCAGAATAATATTAATTCAAAAACTTTTGTATGGTGTTGAAACTGCAGATAATATTTTTAAGCATTAACAATTTAGTTAATCTACCTTGGATATAAAATTTCGTTGCATGCAATATGTAGATTTTGAAAAGTTCATCTCATACTAGTTAGAAAGTTAGGGGAATAGTTTACGCTATTCAGAGAACTTTTACATTAACAATATTCCATTTTGTCTGGGTTCATTTTATTCGCATGCGGTATGTCCGCACTCTTGTATTCTATTAATTATTTACCAAACACAGATAAAATTTCAAGATAAAAATTTTATTAATTAAGAATATCAAGATTAACATTTTTCATTAACTGTTTGATTATGGGACAGGATGGACGACTATTTTTATATTAAGAAACACAATAAAAAAAAGTAAAATTTGTAGTATCAGTGTTGTCAGTCGGCTACATTTTTAAAAATTCATTTGCTTGATTGGTACCACTTTTTTTTTATCTTTACAAGAAGCAAGTATTGGATTCGTGGAAAAATTCGACTTCCTGTTTTTGACGGATTTACACGGTTTAGAATGTCCTGAATACAATTTGACTATTTTCAGAAAATGTGTGCCTGTGAGTCTGTATGATACATTAACTTTGTAGGGGCTCTATCTCTATTGAACTAATGGACGGAATTAAAAAAAAAACCTTTAGATTCACTTAGTCCCTGATATAAATTGCTGCTGCTTGCATTTTTGTGTAAATTGCCCAACAAGGGACACTTCTATGCTGCATTTTGCATCATTTCCGCAATAATTCTATCTGACTAATTTACGAAATTTACGAATTTTCATCAAACCAAAGATTCAGTTATAGCCCAGTGGTTAGGAAGTTGAATTCGGAATAATCTCGGGAGGAATGTTAGGGGGAAGCTGGAAATCGTTTCAACCCTTTCAGTTTATATCTAGAATGAATATGCTACGTTTTCCCCCTCGTACTAGGTGAGCGTTAGGAATTATACATTGATTTATAGTCAAAAACACGTTTTTTTTTAAATACCATAACACTATCTCGAAATTACTAACTTTTCCAAAAACATTGTCAATACAAATGTTGTAGAGCTTAAAATTATGAATAAAATGAGTACCTACACTTAATTCTTTTGTTGAATATTAAGGTCACAATTTTACTTTAAACCTTTAGCTCCGTGGTCAGAGGGTTGAAATCAGAATTAATTAGGAGAAAACTGGAAATCGTTTTAATCCCTTCAGATTAGGTCTAAAATGAATATTCTATGTTTTCCCCCTCGTACCAAGTGAGCGATAGGAAATATGTACGTATTTACATTCAAAAAACATGTTTTCCTTAATATTTTTAACAATATCTCAAAATAGTTAATTCTATCAAAAACATTGTCAAAGCAAATGTTGTAGAGCTTAAAATTCTGAATAAACTGAGCGCCCAAATTAGTATTTTTGTTCAAAATTAAGGTCGCAATTCTAATTTCAAAATTTTGCCTTAATCGTTAATCAAGAGCTTGAAGTCCGGGGAGACCAAGTTACCTAAGAATATCTCAAAACAGCTAAGTCTATCAAAAACAACATTATCAGTACAAATGTTGTGGAGCATAAAATTCTGAATAAAATGAGCACCCACATTAATATATTTCTTCAAAATTAAGGTCGCAATTCCATTTCAAAATTTTGCTTTAATCACTAATCAAGAGCTTCAAGATAGGAGAGATCAGATTACCTTAACAATATCTCAAAACTATATCAAAAAATTGCCAAAACAGATGTTGTATAGCTTAAAGTTCTGAATAAAATGAATACTCATATTAATATTTTTGTTCAAAATTAAGGTCGCAATTTCAGATATTGTTAAAAATATTAAAGAAAAACGTGTTTTTCGAATATAAATGTCTACATATTTTCCAATGCTCACTTGGTACGAAGAGGAAAACATAGAATATTCATTTTAGATCTAATATGAAGGGATTAAAACGATTTCCAGTTTTCCCCTAATTAATTCAGAGTTCAACCCTCTGACCAACGGGGCTAAACTTTTAACCCCTTAACTCTCGCTCCCGTCATATTCTCGGGCTGCGTCTTTTACTCAGATTGTTTGACTCCCACCAGTTTTATAAAATAGTGAAATTGGCTATATTTTAGTATGGATTTACCTGTCATTAAATAAGGTGAATATTTCTTTTTCATAAAAGTGGTGCAAATAAGCAATTTGAATTTTTTAACCGCAATTTAATTCGAGCGTGAAGGGGTTAAAGTAGATTTGTGACCTTAATATTCAACAAAAGTATTAAGTGTAGGTACTCATTTTATTCAGAATTTTAAGCTCTACAGCATTTGTATTGACAATGTTTTTGGAAAAGTTAGTGATTTCGAGATAGTGTTATGGTATTTAAAAAAACGTGTTTTTTGACTATAAATCAATGTATAGTACCTAACGCTCACCTAGTAAGAGGGGGAAAACGTAGCATATTCATTCTAGACATAAACTGAAGGGTTTAAAACAATTTCCAGCTTTCCCCATAATTATTTCCGAATTAGGCCTTTTGTTGCTCCCCTACCACTGGGCTATTAGTCCCTGATATAAATTGGTGCTGAATTGATACTTTCGTAGATTCGCATTAGATACTTTCGAAGAAATGTGAGTAATAGATCCAATATTTAGTATAGGATACGGTTCAGTTACGAGAATCGGTGAATGGGGAGGGATGGAGGAAGATTCGAATGCTCTTCAACAAATTACTAATTACGATTACTGCAGGACTCTGTGAAAGAATCATGTGCCAGGAACTTCATTTAAGAGTTTGCCGAAATTACCATTCGGAAATAGTGGTAAGCACAACTCATAAATAACTTTAAGACTTCGTAAAATAATTAATTAAGACTACTGCAGTACTTTGGAAAAAAATTGGGAGTGGCAGCGAGAAAGGAATATAATTTAAAGATTTTCAGAAATTACTATGGGGAAATGGTGGTAACGCCAACTCAGAAATTTACTTTAGGAATTCGGTTATAAATAAGGTTAGGTTTAAATTTGCTTCCCCCTCCTCTTCTAATGTCTGTGGATCGAAGATATGATTACATGTAGAATAAATTTATTTTCCATATAAAAACAAGTTTTTATTAAAATAAAAAGTTACCAATTTTCGAAAGTCTGAAATAGAGTATTATTTTGCGTGTATAGACCAATTTTCAAATTCCCACCGGAAATAGTTAAAAAAAAATCCTATATAATTTAGAATTTCTGACTAAGCTGCTTAGCGGATGTATAGCCCCGATTAGTACCTTTTTTGTTAAGTGGCCTTTGCTGCTTCCTTTACAGCTTTTCCTGCCCTATCTTAGTGAGTGTCATTCCTGAACAAGTGCTAACCTTAAATCTTTATACACATTTTTTATCTATATTTATAGTAGTTCAATGCAACTACAGCTGTACCTTAACTTAATTATTCTACTGACATCTTTAAATTTTCTTAAAGACTTAACTTTTTTTTTTATCTCTTAACACTAGAACGCCCGGAAATTTTACTTAAGTTTCATAAAAATATTTTATACCAGAATTTTTATTTAAAATTATTTAACGTAAATCTGCGTTTTTAAAATTTAATTTATTTTGTGAAAGAATTTCTGGTTCAATTGACATTTAATCAAATGGTCGGAGTGGAATCGACTCCTTCCGGGCGTTCTAGTGTTAAAAATAAATTCTTAATTTTAGCTTTTTACATTAATTTTTTTCTTTAATTTATCATGTATCGTCAATCTTTCGTGGTTTTTAAAACTATACTTTTTCTTTTCCCAATGGCTCATAATTATACAAGACATTAAATTAATAGGCCGGTTGTTAAGCTGATCAGAGCTAGGTAACTCCTTAATGCTGCTCAACTGTTCAGTTGTTTAATTATTCCAATCCGATGTTGATTTTCCATTTTTCTCTTTCATGGGAAAGTAGATGGATGTATGTACCCTAAATGCGGACGTAAGTTCAAAACGACCCACTTAAATGTCTGAGGGTTTCCAGATGAAAAAAAAGTAATATTTTCATTAAAAAGTTTTTAATTAATATCTGAGCAAATTGTGAACCATTTTTTTCGAATTTCGAATTTTCTTTTCAAATTGACAAATCGTATCAAATCGATTATCGTAAAAGTTTTCTTAATTTGAATGTGTCCGAAAAACTCTGACTGTGGAATTCACCTGATATCTCAGACTTGCGGAAACTGCTTTTCGGCTCTGAACAATCGATGCAGGTGTTGTCAAAACCAGATGTGTTTCTTTTGTGGTTCTGTGAAAGACGCGTGTTTCATGCTTCTATAATGGGGCACTTTGATTCTTTTTTAATTAATAACACGGCTATTCAGTAATTATCAAAAATGTAAAATACTGAGACTCAAGTGCATTCCGATCTGCCTTGGACTACCATCATACAAATTTTCAGACTTCTACGTACGATAGATTTTGCCGAACACACACACAGAGAGAGAGAGAGAGAAAACCTTTTTTTAATTAGTATAGATTATGAAAACACTGACAGGAAAACATTATTCAAAATTCGTGTGTTAAATTTGAACATTAAACAATTCATTTATTAAATGTTTGATTAATTTTACAAATCATAATTTATGGAAAGTTATAAGAGTACAATGTAAATGTACTTAAAATATTCCTAATTTACTGTTTGTTAACCCTTTCAGGAGCTAGCAATTAAGTTTCTGTAATGTTGAATTTACACCGGATTTTTTTTTTTAAGTTCAGTTCAAAATAATAAAAAGAAAATTTTCAATTTTTTTTCCACTAAAGTTAAAAAAAAGTAAAATTTAATTATAAGTTTCTGATGTAAATCATGATTAAAATTAGGTGGGTTATAATATATCCCACCGCCCTCAAGTGGTTAAATAAACATAAAAGTGATGCTGGATGTCCTAAATTCGGAATTAATGATATCTCTCTGAAAGTAAAAGGTTTTTTATGTGAACTAAAAGAATTTCTCCCAGGAAATTTTCGAACTTCGATTTATAAAGCATAACGTCTTCGCTAACTGGGTCCACATATGCGGACCTCTATTTTTTTTTCTCATGAAAACTAAACTGTTTGACTTTTCTTGTATATTTTTACTTCATTTCTTAATACATGAACGATTTTTGCTTTAAAAGCAAACCAATTAAATGGGAACACTGATGCTGATTTCCTCATAAAATAAATGTTATTTTCGTCTGAGTTTGCAAATTGCCTTCAAGACAGTGTAAGCAAGAAATTGAGAAAATTTCAGAATTATTTAACTTAAATGCTTTACAATAAAATGTTTTGATGATTTGTAAATCAGTCACTTCTTTAACACGTTCACGCCGGCGCGGTGGGTCACACTCGACTGTGTCAGAGTTGTCAAGTCTCCGGCTTTTTACACACCACTATTATTTTAGAGAAAATGTTGTTCCTTTAAATCGCCCAATTGTTCTAATTAAATAAAACAACATTTTCTATATTAAAATACTGGTAGCCACAAAGCCGGAAACTTGGTAGCTGTGAGAGAGTCGAGTGTGACCCACCGCGCCGGCGTGAACGCGTTAAAGTCCTTAAATTTAAGATTGTGTGAATGTATGTTATTGATAATTAAACTTATTTTTTAAGGGTGTTGGTAATTTTAGATTCCAATTTGTAAACCTAAATTACTATAGCCCCCTAAAGGGTCCATTTAACCCATTTATGCCTGAATTTTTGTTTTATCAAATTTGTTGGTATAATCACTTTAAAATGTTGCAAAATGAAATTGAAAAATACAAAAACAAAAACAAAAAACTCTCTATTTTTTTTTTGTATTTATTTGATAAAATGTAAATGTACTAAATATGGGAATAAGCATAATATTTATAATAGTATAATATGCATAATTATAGGTTTTGTCCGTATTTCTATAAAATAAGCTTATAATTGTATATTATGTGCTATAATTAGTATTTTTTTGAATTATTTAAAAACATATTTATTACTATGCAGAGACTGATATCATTATAAGTATTATTAATAATAAGATAATAATAATATAATCATATTTGAGTCTTTAAAAAAATTTATTTCATAACCATCTTGAAAAGGATTTTACATAAATAATTGTCCCTTAAATGGTTAATAAAAATATGTACCCATTCGTGACTAGCGACCTATATTTTGTACGTTACAAAAATGCATAAGAAATAAGCTTGAACACGTATATTCACAATTTAAAAAAATACGTATTTCAAAGAAGTCTACAAACTAAGATTATAACTTATTTATTCGGTTCATTGGTAGAAAAAACACAAATAAACTTACTTTTTACATTTCACCATCTTGTAAAAGGAAAAATCTATAAACTGCAATAAAAGCCTTCATTTAAGAAAATTAATATCCATCTTATGCTGTCATCTCTCGGTAACAGATAAAGACGTTTATAGATAATTATTTCGTACTATTTTTATGTTATAAAGAAGAAGAAAATTACACAAATTTCTTACAATTCCAAGAGTCCCAAAAATATGACGCTAGGCATAAATGGGTTAGGACAAAGTCTTTTTTCTGTCATCTGTGATGTTATCTCGTTTGGGAAGAATCAATGAATGAGTACTTATAGTATTATTTTAGCTTCAGGTCTGAAGAAGATAAATGTATCAAGGATGCATTGAATAATTTATCTATCAAGAGAAAACATATAACAAAATATAAAACGATAACTTTCGTTTAAGCAAGAATAGGAATTGCGATAAAAAAAACTATATATTATAGAAGACTGTTTCAGATGAACAAAAGGATTACTTCTATATCATTTGGATGGGTTATCACTTCGGATTCGGTTTATGCTAAGTTATATTTAATCATAAGGCAGTAAAATAGTCCAAGAGCTGTTAAACATTTTAGGGAAGGTATTTGAGGCACCCTGAAAATTTGCGCAACACTTCTTTTGTAATGGCTGAATACAAAATCGAATGTCTGGCTGAAGGATCGTGGCCCAAAATCTATGCCAGACACGCGTCAAGTGCCATTTTTGGCAAAATGTCACTTGACACGTGTCTGGCACAGATTTTGTGCCGACTAAAGTGTCTGTCATTTTCAAAATATTTTTCTCTAAGTATAAATATTATTCTGTCTCAATCTCAGCGTGCCTCAAATACCTTTTTTGGGTAGTCAAAAAATGGCACTTGACACGTGTCTGGCACAGTTTTTGGGACACGATCCTTCAGCCAGACATTCGATTTTGTATTCAGGCATTACAAAAGAAGCGTTGCACAAATTTTCAGGGTGCCTCAAATACCTACTCAAAAATGTTCAACCTACTAATGTTCCTCCTACTAAAAATGCTAGATTAAGTTTCTCGGTAACAATTTAAATTTGCGAATATTGTGAATTTTTCTGAATATTTTGTGAATTTAAAATTCAAAGGACCCATTTTATACATTTTATCTTTAAGTTTGTAAGGAAAATCTAAAATAGAAATTAAATACAGACTGATAAATATATATTTCCTATATATTCTATTTAATAATTAATTATAAATATTCGAATTTTGAAACAATTCATAAATATTTTAAAATATTAAAACACATTAGTTAGTGATAAAAGGATAAATGCAGAGTTAAAAAAATTCTAATGCTTCTTTTAATGTCTATTCCATCCAATCATTTTTACCTTTTATGTTTTCTTTCATAATTAAAAAATGCTTTTTTTAAATATCCGGTGTGAATTTTTTTTGTGGTAATTCTAAGTAATTTTTAAAATAGTTTAAACAGTCTTAAGATAAGAAAAAGCATATCAATCTATATTTCATAGTGATGTTTACAGGGAGTATGTATTAAAAAATGGGTACAAATGTCATATTCGCCCCATATTGGCGCGAATTTTTTCGGTTGCCCATTTGGCGAAAACATCAACAGCATAAACAACATAATCCGGGTTACCTCATCAAGCAAAATAACCACACTTTGGCGCAAGTTAAGTACCTGTTGCCTATATGATATTGGCGCAAAAAAAAATCGCGCCAATATGGGGCGAATATGACATCTGTTCCAAAAAAAGATATATAGTAGGAGAGCTGTTGAACATTTTTGAGTAGGTATTTGAGGCACCCTGAAAATTTGTGCAACACTTCTTTTGTAATGGCTGAATACAAAATCGAATGTCTGGCTGAAGGATCGTGGCCCAAAATCTGTGCCAGACACGTGCCAAATGCAATTTTTTGACTACCCAAAAAAGGTATTTGAGGCACGCTGAGATCGAGGCAGAATAATATTTATGCTTAGAAAAAAATATTTTGAAAACGACAGACACTTTAGTCGGCCCAAAATCTGTGTCAGACACGTGTCAAGTGCCATTTTGCCAAAAATGGCACATTTTAGCAAAACGGCACTTGACACGTGTCTGGCACAGATTTTGGGCCGATTAAAGTGTCTGTCATTTTCAAAATATTTTTTTTCTAAGTATAAATATTATTCTGTCTCAATCTCAGCGTGCCTCAAATACCTTTTTTGAGTAGTCAAAAAATGGCACTTGACACGTGTCTGTCGTTTTCAAAATATTTTTTTCTAAGTATAAATATTATTCTGTCTCAATCTCAGCGTGTCTCAAATACCTTTTTTGGGTAGTCAAAAAATGGCACTTGACACGTGTCTGGCACAGTTTTTGGTCCACGATCCTTCAGCCAGACATTCGATTTTGTATTTAGCCATTACAAAAGAAATGTTGCACAAATTTTCAGGGTGCCTCAAATACCTTCCCTAAAATGTTTAACAGCTCTTGGACTAATAGTGTACATACGTATGATAAATTGAAAGTTTGGGACTCATTTTCTATAACGTACATGTCTCAAGATTTATTGAATATTTTATCTATTTAAATCCACACTATAATGCATAAAGTTATGAAGTATGCATTAGGAACATCGATGAAAAATTCTGTTATAAAAGAATGTTTCACAGAAATTAAAGAATTACGGATTTGCCCATTTAATGATTATTATGCCAGTTTTTGTCAAGCAGGTTAATTTTCATTAAGAATTTTCTGTGACAACTTATTTGTACTTGGTTTATTTGAATTATTTTTAAAACATTTCCTTAATAAGTCTCAGGACTCTTAAAATTGGAAAAAAGGAAAAAAAAATACTATTTTCAACATTTAATATCTTAAAATTATGTATGATTTTAAAACGAAATTTTTTGGAGGAATGAAACATATAAGCACATTCTTTCATTTCATGTATTTAAAAAATTGTCAGATGCAGAATTAGCATTTATAAGGGACACCAAACTGTCAGACATTTGACGAGCAGAAAATCGGTATAACAGCTAACGCACAGGATTGCAAAATAACTTTTGCAACAAGAATGAAAACTTTGATACCTGCTTATACTTCTGATTATAATAATTATCCTGAACCTAAATAAATTTGTATTTAGAGCATTTTTATACTTTTAATACAAAATTGCATTTAGCTAATGCAAAATTCTGAAAATTTCAATAATAATCACCTAAAAAAATATTCTTTTTAAAAATAAAGAGGAAATTTTAGGTTCAGTTTATACAGACAGACATGAAAAATGTTTTGAAAATTTTATTTAAAAATATTTAGACGTTTTTGAGATACAGTGCGCGTTATGCCCGAAAACGTCATTTGGAGAAAAATGACTTCAAACTTTGATGACGCCGTTTCAGCAATCGAGTGGATATAATTCTAAAAGTCATAATTTCTGTTCGAATGGGAATTTCAAGGAAAGAATTATATCGAAATGTTCAGAAAAGATAGTAGTTTAACATCTAAAAATATTAAAATTTCGAAAATTTTGAAGTTTTAAGAGTCCTGAGAACCCTTAAGGTGAGAAACGACAAACTAATAGTAGAAACAATCAACAAGGTTAGCTGGGTGAAAGAGTTCGACCAGAATCGTCCGGGATAGCTCAGATGGCAGAGCACTGGCGGCTTCAGCCAGGTGGTCCCGGGTTCGTATCCTGGTCCGGACATTTTTCGCCCAGTTGGAAATTTATATCTAATATAATAGTAGAAAACCTAATAAAAAGATTGCTAATACAAATGCAATAGATAATGAAAAAAAAGCTACTTAAATCTATAATTAAAAGACACAAAAATACAACATGCTCAGAAAGAATATGTTCCTTTCTTTTCATTTGCAAAAGAAATGTCTGGTGTCATTTTGTGTTCTAGAGTAAGACTGAGAAGGAAATGCTAGAGATAAACAAAAAGAGAAAGTCTGTAAGGACAGAATATCCTATAAGAAAAGTCAACAACCATATACAGTGGATGAGAAACAACCAATCAGAAGTTGGTACTAGAAATACAGTTTGAAAACTATGGTGAATCAACATAAAGCAAAACGTAAGGATAGCGGGAAACAAAACAAAGAAAAACTAGAAATACTACATAAATATTAAAAATATAAATAAAAAGCATACTACAATAAAAAACAAAAATAATTTTACATAATTATAAATGGATTTTTTTTAAAACAAGCTCTCATTAAAATCCATAAAAATGAAGAATGAATTGATTTAAATGGGAATTTTGCCAGATTAGCCAGCTATCGCTAAGTTGGCTATATCAGAGACTGCATCTAAAGTTTTATTAAATTCCGTTCATTAGGTCTTGAGATAGAGCGCCCACAAAATTTGTGTCACACACAGACAGATAGACAGACTCACAGACAGACATTTTGTAAAAAAACATGTGTTTCGTGATCTCCGACCCGTAAAACGTGTAAATCCGTCGAAAACCGGAATTCGAAAATTTTCACGAATCCAATACTCTCTTCTTGTAAAGATAGAAGAAAGCAAAAATAATGTAAAATAATAATATCTTTACTCCATCTGATTATAACTTACTCTACCTTAAATATACATGAATGTAAGATTCCAGTGTTTTAAAAATTTAATTTATGTAATTTTCCGAAAACTTTAAATGTTTGTCTGCGAACTATAAAATAATTCTTAAATAAAAGTTTAATTTAGGACTTCCTTTTATGTATCACAAATGTCTTATAAATCTACTGTATATTTGATCGATCCAGAAAAAACACTATTATGTAAAAAGGCATAAAATACACTCTAGGAATAGTGATACAGGTTTCTATTACAAAAGAAATCTTCGGGGGAGTATAAGGATTATTATTTTATCCTTCGGATGATTGTTTTCCCTCTAGACATAGATTTTGTTTTCATAATATCGAGGCTCATTACCGTTTAACCCTTTATCGAGCAAGTCAATTCTTTGCCTGAAATGTTGAAAACGTTCACTGCCACCAGAATATGCAATCAAAATGATTTGAAGATAGAAAAGTACTTTATTTACTTCGCGCGTTATAAAAACAAAATATTTATTGAAAATTCCGGTGCGAATGGATCAGTTTTTATTAAAAATTAAGCAGGAAGTAATTAACTGGAAAAAATTGTAAAAATTCTCCAAAAACATCATGTAAAAGAAAACAGCCGTTCGTTTATGTTCACCTATCAACTTTTTCCGCGAAAACATACACGTTATTCGTTATTTAATATTATTTTGTGTATATATATATATATATGTATATAATACCTTTTAAAATAAAAAGGCGTCTAAAAAGTTCTATTAACAAAGCCTGACAAAATTCTCTAGTGTTAAGATGGCAGATGCTTGATAATACACAGGCGAGAAAAATTAAAGGAACAATCATAAAAAGATGCTTTATGTCAATTTTATTAAAGGAACTTCAATGAAAGGTGATTGGTCGGTAACTGAATATCAACGTTATCATGTAGTCCAATTCGATTAGCCTTCTCTGCAGAAAAATCTGAAAATTTTTGAGCCCGTTCCTTCGGCACGTGTGAAAAGTACTGCAGGTGATTTGAAGCCTATTTCAAGGATTACACGTGTAGTTATGATAAGAGTTTCGCTTGTAGTAGGTGGAATATGTTATTCAGAAGACATTTGACTGATTGGGAGAAATGGCATGCAATAGGGAGAATGGAAGCAGGACAGATTGTAAAGACTTAAAAATAGCCAAAAGCGTCCTGTCAAGAATCTGGAAATGGCTTAAAGTCACTGGTAATATGTCTAGACAACCAGGTCAAGGTAGAAAACGTGCCGCAGCGGACTCACAGGACACTTATTTGGCAACGATTTCTAAAAGAAATAGGCAACTGACGTCAGTTCAGATTCAAGGGAGTTCGCTGTAGCAGCAATAACTCAAATAACCGGATTCATTGTGAATTGCAGGCTGCATAAAGGAGGGCTGTATGCAAGAAACCCAGAGATTTGTATTCCTCTAACTCCGGCAACGAAATGCGCAGGTTAAACTAGTGCAGATATAATCCATATGGACTGTGAGTGACAGTCTGCATGAAAGAGGCATGTATACAAGGAAACTTGTGATTTGTATTCTGTTAACTACGGCAGCGAAATGTGCCCGGTTAAACCGGTTCAGAAATCATCGTGATTAGAGTTCCATGGACTAGAGCCAAATTCTCTTTACCGATGAATCCCGGCTTGTTTGGAGAATGATTCTAGACTTGACACCATATGGGGAAAGAAAGACACACGCAATAACGCTGAAAACATCCGTGAAAGACATCAATACAAAGGTCATGTAATAATGGATGGGCGGGCGTCATTTTGAATGGCCGCACTGACCTACACTTTTTTAACAGTGCACCTGTAGATGCTGAAATATACAGAAATGAAGTTCTTGATCCTCATGTAAAGTTGATTAGGGGTGCAATCGGTAATAAAAACCTACTAGTATCCGTCAGGCCGAAATGTCGGAGCATGGAGCCGCGTAAACTTAAAAGATATTATTTAAAAAAATGTTTTATTTTCTATATTGCTGTTTAATAGTATAAAAGTAAGTTTGAAATAACAGTCGTCGATACCTCATTTTAAAGTGTTTAACTCAGTCGTCAGTTGCTTCGGGTAATGGAAAAATTCTAAGCTGTCAGCAAGTGCTCCCATATTTCTAATTTGGGTAAAGCCTGTCCTTAGCGAAAATTGCTTCCTTTAGAACTTTCTCTAAATGAGAAACTACAATAAAAATGACACAAGTTGTTTTATGTGACAACACCTTTAGATGGATATCCACAGCAGTTTTGACAATGTTAAACTCGAGGATCTATGTATGGTGGCAAGATATGCAACAATTAAAGGTAACTAACTTCGTGTGAATGAGGCTTTTTCTTCTTTCCAATATTTACAAATAGGTTTGATAAAAAAAAAAAATTACAGTTAGAAATGGCTCATGATACTCAACAAAATGAACTATTATGGCCTGTGGCTAACTTCGAGATTGAAAACGTGGGCCATAGGCAATATCTTTTATCGTTCTTACGTTTACCAATTCTCACTCCGTTCAGATATTGGTATGTAGCATAATGCATAACCCTGCATCCAGCTGCTGAGAAAAGTCAAGACTGAAGACCAGACGCGTGTTCATCTTCCCTCCATCTTGCCATTTAATCATTGTGATCTGTTAAAATTCTTGTTTATTGGTCCCCGCTTTGATTTAAGAAGTACTTCTTGATTGTATTTTTTAGCTTGCTTGGTTTTGAGAAAAAGACATATGGCACCTTCAAATTATTCAAGTTAGCCGAAAGCAGTATATCTTTGCGTCGTTGCATAAGGAGTGAGAGGTAGTCAAAAATTGACTCACGCAAAGTGAGTTCAGAGTCTTTCGGAACTGTGTCTGCTGATCGTCGTTTTCTCTCAATGAGTTTGTTAATGTGAAACATTTTTTAAAAGCTCTAAGCATTTTTTGTCCGCGAAGAATCAAAATGACTTTTAAAGAATGTCTCTTATATAGAGGGATGTCTTTTACGCGATGTAACTACCTAATACGTCCAAGGATTTAAACAAATAAGCCTATAAAAGGCTAAATGTTATCTATTTTACTTTCGCGATATCTTTGTCCAAGTTCAGACATAAGACGATATCCTATCATAGAAAATTGGTCAATAATGAGAAATAACACTGTATCCATTCTGAGCTGTAGATGTATTGCTGACTTTTTAAATTAGCGAACTATTTAAAACACGTTGGTTCTTTAAGCACTAAGTGAGTTACCTTGTCTTTGACATTAAATGCAGCAGTACCTGTTAGTGCCAAAAGAATGATAGTTTCTGATCCTAACTACTCTATGATTGTTTTACTAATTTCTTTGATTTTTGTACATTTTACAGCTCTTCCATTTCCAATAATAAAGGTTGATTTAGGGAAATTTGTAACCTTTGTTTGCAAAGACAAAAGCTGTTCAGTGCATAACTGAAGGCAGCATAATTTGTTGTTCTTTATAATAATTCAGAAATGTTAAAAGTAAAGAAAAACCATTGGATAAGAGAATCTACGGTAAAGATAAAGAATTACCCCGGATGTATTTGAGAGATTTCGATTTTTTTAATTTAGCTCCGATCTTTGAGAATTTGATCCATCGAGTTAGCGGCAGAAAACTTCAAAGCTCCTTCAAAGACTTGCTCGTCTGGCACAGCCCACACTTATTTAATATGGCAGCAGGTAAAGTTTTGTAACACGTATGTAACACACACTCATAGATAGTCTGCTATACTCCTCTATCAAACTTGATACCTTTATTCATCTGAGTTGTTGTTATATCGTTATTATGAAAATATTAGGAAGCATCTGGGTTATTTTATGCGACTTTTTCACATAGAATTAAGCTGAATAACTCTATACATTTGAATTACTTTCTCTTAACCGTCATTTTCGAAACTTCTGTGTATAACGTTGCACATATAAAATATGTATATTTCTTAAAATGTACACTAAATCTAGGCAGCAGATTAAAAAAAAAAATCAGGGATTAATTTATGACTTTTAGTGAACATGATTTCTCACGAATTATCTTTCATTGTTGTATCCATTTCTACGATCATAAGCATAAGCGATCATAGTCATATACATTAACGTCGCATTTATCGCTAAGCTTCGCGACATTTCGACGAAATATAGCCAAATTTGGCAACCAAAAATATGTCGTCACAAATTAAGCCAATTTGCCTGTATCTGACTAATTTGGCGAATTTTTCATTGAAATTCAGTACTGGTGATTCTTCTCTAACCAGGTTCTTTGCATTTTAACTTCGTGTTCCCCAGTAAAATTAGCTAAAATCTTAAAACCAAGAAATAGGGAAGCTACCTTTTCCAACCCGTACAGGAATTTTTTATTTTGTAATCTACATATTTCTGTTTTCTAGTGTACATCTTGACAAAAAAATGCTTATCTCATTTACTTCAGAATGTTCACTTGCATTTCAGTTGAAATATATTCACTTACGATGAATTAAAATAAAATAAAATTGAGTAATCGTCAGTAATTGGGACAGCTACCAAACTGTTAAATTTGCGCATCAAACAATGCTCAGTAAATTATGAATTTTGTCCACAAACCCGATTACGAAAATTTCCCAATAGAAGCATACATTCGTCTGAATACAAACATACATACATATAAGTAATGCATACATGACATTATATTTTTCTCGATTTCTTTGAGTATCACTCGTAGCCATTCGACTAATGCCCAAAATCGTGTTTTCCGTATTCAATTTTCTTTTCCTTTCTCTTAATTTAAAATTCAAAATGAATTGCATCGATTTGGAAGATTACAAAGAATGAAAAGTTCGAAAAATATAGTGGTTGTTACATACGTAGAACGTAAAACTTCTGAAAGGGGGGGGGGCGTAATCTATATCTCAGGTCACCAATGTATGAACATCGACTTCAACATTCGATTCCATAATGATCCGTATGAGGTTAAAATGCATAATTTACAGCAATGCAGCTAATGTTTTAATTACTAACTCATACATAGGTTACTACTTAGTCTCTTAAAACAAATATTATTTTTATAAAACAAATATTATTTTTATCAAAATACTAATTCCATACACTTCGACTGTTCAAAATATTAAAAAATTAAACTGCATTATTTATTATACCTAATCAAGATATGTAATTTTGATGAAATTACTCATTGAGGCTATGTTTAAAAGACACAGATGTCATCATATTGGCGCGATTTTTTTCCCACGCCAATTCGGGGAAAACTTCAACAGCACAAACAATAACATCCGGGTTGCCATATCAAGCAAAATAACGACACTTTGGTGCCAGTTAAGTACCCGTTGCGTATATGACATTGGCGTCAGAAAAAAAATCGCGCCAATATCGTATATGACATCTGTGCCGTTTAAAATTGCCGATTGAAAATTTAAAGGGTACTTCTTAGTTATCCCGTCGACGAAATTACTGTCGCTAAATTGTAAGATTAAATGCCAATAATAGTTGCCATTAATTAATTAATTGTAAGATTAAATGCCAATAATGGGCAATAAAACCATTAATTCGACGTTTTATTTGTATTTTTATTAATGTTTTACTAATTTATTCGTTCTTTAAAATAAAAATTACGTCAATGCGTATAATTTGACGTGTGGTTTGGCGATTTATATAATTTGGCGAAATTGATCGACGGGATAACAAAGAAGTACCATTTAAAAAAAAAATGATTTCACCTTAAGTTAATCATGGAATTATTTTTCGCGTAAAATCTAAACTTTATGTTATTTTCACCGTCTCATAATTTGCATACGCATCTCTTATATTTTTTACATTCACCATTTCAAAAGTATTACAATGCGCAATACATATATTTCTAAACTTGAAATCAAGTTTGTCAACTACGACTTTGCATGTGAACATTCGCACTCTTGACTTGTAATTCTAATCTCTGTATCGGCGAGTAAAATTCCAGAAATTTATCTCCTTTAGAGGCGTTCGTAGTAAAATATTTACTTTTATCAGAGAAAATGATCGTTTTCATTTAAAGGATGTCATTTTGCCTCATTGAAGCATTTCACCAAGCGTCTCAAACTCAATGAATAAAAAAGAATTGAATTATAACAGCTTTTTACGGAAAACTTGAGTATTTTATTAAAGCATGACGTCATTTTCTGTTCAATTTTTTCAGAAAATTTATTTTGAATTTTATGAGAAAATGGCATCAATAAAGATAAGCAAACCTTATTATTTTTCCTTTCTTTACAACAATGGAAGTAATCCAATTGCTACCATTTTGAAACAAATTCAAAGAAATTTTTTAAATTTTAAATTTAAATATAAAAATGAGAATATTAAAAAAAAAAATAGCTAGCGCGGGCAAATCTACAAAGAAACAGCTTTCATTAAAAAAAAAAAAAGAATTATTAAAATTGGTGCAAAAAATAGCTCAAGGTACATGACTAAAAAAAAAGACTTATCTTTCAAATATATAGAATTAAACTTGCAATGTTATCTCTATAGGAAAATTTTGAGCCGACATTTCAGGCTATTAGGGTTAACGAATATTTATGATTTTCAATACGCGCTGAGATTTTGGCCCTACCAACGTCCAGCTCATTTTTTGTGTCGATGCGTCAGATATTTTGGACGCTATCGTGTTAACAATAAGTGTAATTTTTGCAGGGAAGCCGGAGCTGTGCTCCGACAACAAATGTATGATAATGTGCGTCCTCATTGTGCTGCACTAGTGACTGATCTTTAGGACGATCTTGAGTAGTGTTCTTTAGGGCGAACTTTAATAGTGATCTTTAGGCTGATCATTAGTAAGGATCTCTAGGGCGAAGTAATCCAGCGAATGGAGTACCCTTAATATTCTTCGAATTTAACACTAGAAAGACAGCGAGCTGTTATTTTGACCGCTGCCAAATGACTATATTTCGGTTCGAACCAGAAATTTGTTTAAAAACTAGTTTAAAAGATACAAAGGGAAAAAAAAAAAAAGTCGTTAAATAAATAAGTTAATAATTTAAAATAAAATTACTGGAGAGAAATATTTTTATAAAATTAAGTAAAATTCCCAGTCTTTCTAGTGTTAAATCCCATAGAAAATGTATTGGACGCACTAGGACGCCGATCTGCATCTCGGAAACACCCACCTAACATTCTCCAGGAGCTTCAAAGTGCTATTGATCTTGAATACACTTTGTTACCGCAAGCACTTCTGCATAATTTAATCCATAGTATGGAAAAACGCTGTAAAGCTTGCATTTCGGTCAGTGGTGCAGAGGTCGTACTTGTACTGAAATTTCAAGACCAGGAAATTCTTCGTTACCAGTAGTTTCTTACAGAAACGCTCTTCTTAAATAAGGCGACATTTCACGCGCTCAACCCGTTCGGGACGAGCGCCTTTTGCAGGATTTTTAATCTTTTATCACCCATTTTCACACGCCATTACTGATATGTACAGTCGTGGAAAAAAAAAAGTAAACACCCCCTACTAACTCCTCAACAAATTATCGTAGACGAAATTTACTGGAACCGGACGATTGGAAATAAAGTCTATTTTTAAATGGTGTGTATAAAATTTTCTTAGGAGGGCATATACATATTAAAACGAATCCAAACTTCATTTTTTTCAATGGCAATACCCAAATATAACGAGATATTTCAAATCTTCGGTTCAAAATATTCCTAGAAAGCAAATTTCAAGTCATTCGAATGATAAGTTTTTGAATTATAGGCATTTAAAATTTAGTACTTCTAATGTTAAATTACATTTTCATATTTTTCTTTATAGCTCCTGAAATTACGCTCCTAATGAGCTATTTTTTTGTGTAGCAATAATACTAATATACCCAAACATAAATACGTTGAATTTGCAATTTTTATAATTTTATGATATGAATTAAGAATTATGAAATTAATATTCGAAAAAATTATGAATTGCAACATACAATTTTTTTGATGGATTTAGATTTATTAAGTCCTGCTTTATGGAAATCCAAAATTTCACATTTTTCTTCCAAGTAGTTTTCAAATTATGCTTAGAAAACGGCAAAATGATGGTTTAAGGGGCCGTCTATGATAGAAGTGAGTAAATTTTGGAAATTTATTCTGCTGTCCTGTAATCAAACAGGTATCATTGACGCTTAAACGTGCCTTGATCAAGAAGGCGGCCCTCTCGGTTAACAATCGAGTTCGGAACTTCAATTTGGATACAGCCCTTAAAATACGCTCGTTTTAAAATAATTAATTTCTCGGAAACTTATGGCACGAATTGCATAAAAATTTGTTTATGGCTAATTGAAAGGTGTAGAGTTCATTTATGCTGTCAGAATTGTGTACTGCTATTGAAAAAAACAAAGTTATATTTCGTTTTAATATGTAGATGGCCCCTTAAACAAATTTTATATACATCATTTAAAAGTAGACTTTATTTCCAATCGTTTGGTACCAGTAACCTTTTTTTCTACGATAATTTGTTGAGAAGTTAGTAGGGGGTGTTTACTTTTTTTTTTTCCACGACTGTACATACTATCTATTCAACAGAAATGAAACAATCCTTGATTGATTTTCGTTTTTGTAGTTAAATATTATATTTCTTTTATTTTTAAAGTATTTATTTATTTTAATATTCGTAAAATTTTCCCAAACACGTCATTATCTTCTTTATCCGATTTAACCAAACACCTTATTCTAAAATTCCCTTTCATTATATTGATTACTTTACATTACGACTGTACTTCGTACTTACGACTGTACTTCGTATTTCTCTCGACGGTACCGCTTGTTCAAATTTATCTATGAAAATCGTGTTATTATTTCTACCATCAAAAAATATGGTTGTACAGGGCATAGCCGGATAAGCATTGGCAGCATGCCTTTCAGTCAAATTTCCTGATTTTTTCCCCAGATATGGCTGCATATCTGACAATATATTTTCCTTATTATCAACCTATAAATAATGATATTTAATGAGATAAAAATGTTTTTTCGATTTTTTAAAAAACGGATTTTCTCAAAATCTGCTGCACGGAATTTCATGCCATTAACTGAAGATATATAGATACCAAAGATGCATAGCTGGTAATTTTTGTATAATTTTCTGTTTATAAAAACTGTGTGAAATAGCGAAATAAAAATTTAAAAATAATAAAAATTATATCTTACGGTTGACCGAAAATTACCATTTTCTTGTACAAATTTCCCCCCGTATGTGCCCGTATATTCTATATAAATGCCGAAAGTTTGCGTTGGGTACTACATATAAATATTTACAAAAATGTATATTAAAATTATTGAAATACTGTTTAAGGCGTTATTTGGGGCGCAGCTACTCAACTTCGACATCCGAACAACTTTTGGAACAAAGTCAGCAGACAGTATGTCAACTGATGTATTTTAGATTCCATTAAGAATATAAGCCATGTTTTTCAACTTCATGTTCATTTTGATATCGACAGCGTTGAGAATGTTGCTCATGTGTTCATAAAAAATTAAGATACAGCAATTCTGTAACTGTTTATACCAAAAATTCTTCGGGTGTCGAAGTTGAGTAGCTCCGCCCCAAATAAGGCCTTAAAATGAATTTCAATAATTTTAATATACATTTTTGTAAATATTTATATGTAGTACCTAACGCAAACTTTCGGCATTTATATAAAATATACGGGCACATATGGGGAATTTTTTACAAGAAAATGGTACCTTTCGAATAACCATAAGATATGATTTTTATTTTTTTTTATTTGTACTTCGCTATATCACACAGTTTTTATAAACAGAAAATTATACAAAAATTACCAGTTATGCATCTGTGGTATCTATATATCCCCAGTTAATGGCATGAAATTTTCTCCGCAGTAGTTTTGGAGAAAATCCGTTTTTTTAAAAAATCGAAAAAACATTTTTATCTCAATAAATATCAATATTTATAGGGTGATAATAGGGGAAATAAATTGTGAGATAGGTAGCCACATCTGGGAAAAAAATCAGGAAATTTGATTGAAAGGCATGTTTCCAATGCGTATCCGGCTATGCCCTTTTCATTGTCCAAGATATTCCTCCTCCTGTGTCGTCTTTTGATGTTTCTTTTTCTGTCTCCTGACCAAGTCTTTATAGATGAGGATATCCTTATGCCTGGTTGTCACATTTCCTGCATCCTGAAGCACAGATAAAGCTGTTAACGCAGTTTATCAATATGATACACCGGTTCTAAATCGGGCGAAAGCTGTGTGAGAAAGGGATATGCGTCTGGGAGTGTCTGCTTTTGAAGGCTCAGGTTCAAATTCTTATTCAGGCGAAATGCCTGCTTCAAAACTCCCACTTTTTGAATCTTCTGACAACAGCTGTATTTTAGAGAAGAAAAAAAAATTAACATCCTATCTCGCAGTTAGTCCCATCTCCTATTTCCTCCCTCATCCTCATGATGACCGATTGAGTTTCCATTGGTTTCTGCTCCACATTCTCCTCTCTTCCAGAATTGCTGTCAAGCCATGCTGTGGTCCGGCATTCAAATATGTGACTCTGAACACATAAAAAAAAACCGAAGGAAAAGCGAGGAACATAATAATGACAAAAGGGAGAAACCGGCGAACGAACCAAACACTACTTACAATTTTTGCTCAATTATATGCGAAAAGGCTATAAAAACCGCCTAATTCAAAATACACATAACGAATAAATAATAGATAATCAGAGCTTATTTAAACATTTCGTACATTAAACATGACAGAGTAAATTCAGCAAAAACAAATTTAATTTAACATTTTAAAAATTTTTGCTGAAAAAGTTCAAAAATCAGCATTTGAGCAATCCTTCAAGCCATTTGCGGCAAATGAAGTAATTGCTAGAAAAATCTCAAATTTTTCGTGTAAACTTAGTGCCAAAAGTGGCCACTTTTCCGCACTACCCATCATCGAAAATCGAAAAAAGTTTTTTTCGTCCCACCCTAATAATCACTGACTCTGAGCACCTTAAGCGGCACTCTCTATACGGGTCGCTCATCCCCAAGGGATTAACCTAGATTTATTTTTCTATAAAAAATATTGTTACTTATCCTGAAAAAGTGCCTGCAGCGTACGACCCCTGGGAGTGATCACATACCTTAATGATTTTTCCCATGTGTCTCTAAAATGTTACAGTACAATTTTCTACTCTTTTCTTCTCTTTTATCACACATCCCTGTTTTAAATTTATTTTTTCCAGAAATAGGCAGTTATGCGTTTTGAATGTATATCACCCATGACAAAATAAAGATCTTGTACAAGTTTCTTGTTCTTATCTGCAAAGTTATTCAAGTTCGATGAGTTTTTATAGTTGTTCCTTTTATTTTTCTCGCCAGTGTACATTTCAAAAAACGAAAAGTTGGCAGCCATGCAATGCGCCATACATGATCACTTCCACACATAAATATATTTTCTTAATGTAATTTAGAAAAAAAACAGCATTCTTTGAGAATCATTTGTGTCGTTGATACATTTACTTTAAAATTAACATAATTTAATTTATTTTTTAGTGTCAGACAGAAAGACAATATTACATACAATATGAATATATCATAGGTCATTCCACCATGCTATATTTAGATTTACGGTATACCAAAAAGTAATAGATGCACATTAACCAAACTTTTTTGATATTGATTTGCAAAGAAAATAGCTGTATTTTAAAAATTGAACTGTTATTATTAGTTTCCAGTCAATAATTTTGTTTTCGTTAAATCTATTCAATAATTCTTCTCACGCGAAAACTTTTCATAAAACTTTGTATTCGGGATTATATGACTTTACAGACGTAAAAGAAAAATTTCTTATAAAAATATCTAAAAGATATACTCGCATATTATTTAAAGTGGAAAGGTATTTTTTACTCTCCATTTATAAGACACATGTGTGTTTAGAATACGTAAAATTTCGAAGAAACTCGACTGAATGAAAAATATTTTTGAAAGTAACACTAAAGCAAAAGAGTACATTAAAAAATATCTTCATATTGTGAAAAGAAGTTATGTACTTTTTCTATTAATAGATGCGGAAGTTAATAATGTGATTTTGCACTGTCTATTAATTAGTTGGTTTGTTGTACACATACTATGTGCGCTTTAATAATCGCTTATTGGTCTTCTTATTACACTGGTTGGCACCAAAATCCTCTCTGTAAAAACAATAGTTGATTATTACTGATTTCACTCTGCTAAATATAAATATGTTAACGAAATTAGTGTATCACGTACCATTTTTTTTTTTTTTTTTTTTTTTTTTTTTTTGTAAAAGGGTTTGCTTTTAAAATTAAGGTATTTTATATTGTGCTAAAACATAAGTGGGAATTTTGTGAACCATAAAATGTAGATAATAATATCTAAATTACCTGCAAATAAATGTATAAATAGAATTATTACCCGAGTTATAGCGGTATAAGGTATGGAAATATATTAGTAAATAGCAAATGGTAAATTTGGACACGAAGGTGGGGGGGTGTGATGTGGAATCACATATATGTTTCTTAAATTATTCCTTTCTCTAAATTTCAGTTAAAACTAATCTTTAATTACTCATTCATTTTATCCTAACCTTTATTTCAGTTCCCATTGTAACTTTCCTCCAAAAGAAAAGAAAGAAAAGAAATGTAACAGATGCCTTTACCACTAAATCGGCTCTCGCATTCATAAAATTCATTTAGATGATTATTCACGCTGACTAGATAAAAAAAAGAATAAAGATCGACTTTGCTTTCGGCCAGTAGAAATAACTCTTTGATCTCTGCTTAATTTTTGAGTATGACTTCCTTGTTAAATCATAAACATTTCCAGAAAATGCGGTCTGTATTGTCTTTAACGCTATGTTCTCAAAACTTTCCTCTTAACGTACAAATTGGCGTTCGAATTCTTTTTGGCTTATTTTTTAGGACTGCTATGCTGGTGGCCCTGCCACACAATTCAAAATTCTCCTCATTGTCCAAAGGTAACAGATAATTTTTCTCATATGACATCATTCATTTTTCATGTGCTCTTTTCGCCAATTGTTTGATGCCAACGTGTATATTACAGAATAATTGGCAATTGCTCCCTTGCGCTTCATGAACTCAGTCATGTAAAAAAATCGTCTTCAGAAATTCTATCAGGCACCATCCCTATCCATTTCTGTATGAAAATGCTTTAATTTTATATAGTTATTCCAAATAAACAGATTTCGTAAAAAACCATTTAAAAGCATTATTTCTACACTGATCACAGCCTACAGCTATTTATAGACTCCAGCGAATGCAAAGAAACTGAACCTGGTAATAATTTACGATCTCCAAATATTTTAAAGTGCGGATCTCTACTACAAAATATTGGTGCCGTTACAGGGCATTCGCAAAATTTTATCTTAAACTTTATGGGATGGTGCCTGCCTGTTTATTAGCCTGCCTGTCTGTTTTTATTAGCCTACCTGATGTTTATTAGTTTGCCTATTACGGATGTGAATTCCTAGACGTCTTTTCTACCGGTATTTTTGGAATGTCTATTGCCTCGATAGATGACTGCCTATTATTTATGAGGATCGTGGTCTGTTAAGTAACTTCCCATTTACCTGACTGCTGTATGAAGTGCCCGTGTTTCCTGTGAATTTATGCTGCCGGACTTTTTCTAATGGATTTCATTATTTTAATAATTATGGAGTTATATCCCAGTGGCGAGTGTCATTTATGACTGTTTCAGCTGATTCTTCGGATCAAGATTTTTTTTCACGATGTTCGCCGTAATCTCTCCCGCTTGTTACAGCCTCTCCTCCCAATGTAGGCTTAGGAAGCTGCGGTAGCCTATTTGTGACTCCTATAGTTCGCCTCCGGGTTACTCTGTTCACCGACTTTGGATGAATCAATGCTTTTTATTTCGACTTATTCGTAAATTTATGCAGAAACATACTGAGTCAATTCTCTACTTATGATTCTAAAGTGCTGCAGATTTCCATGTTTGACGTCGTATTGTTTTCACACTGATTTTACTTTTTTACTTCCACTTGTGGGTGCTGATATTGCCTTTCTGCAAAAAAAAGTGCATTAAACTATTTTGTGTTTTGAATTCAAATTCGATATTCAACGTTCATTTTCATTATAATATTATTAACTATTGAATGAAAGCAGTTAAAAGTGTCATAAAAAAGGTACAATATAATAATGAATATCAAATATTGATACAGTTACATCGATTATAAAAATGGAAGAGCATAAAAGAAAATATGCATATATATAAACAATTACAGCTTATCATGTGAGTATGAGAAAAATATTATATGCATTTTATATTTTTATAATTATTAATGCTCAATTTCTATTTTGACTACATGACATTTTTATAAAATGTAGTATTTAAAATAATACATTAATTTTTAACAATTGTCGTTGATTATGCATTTTTATTTTCTCATGCTCATATTTTGTTTGCATGAATAATAACAGCTGTAAATAGTTTTAGATTTCTTTGAAATTTATCACAGTTTTACAAATGCTATTTAAGAACTAAGATGCCAAAAGATAGCATGATAAATTACATTTTTCAGATATCCAAAATACTTATATACTGTTCACTTTTGGCTCGAATAAGTATCACAAAGATCAAGACAATCTATTTTTAAAAATTTAGAATAAGTATTGTAGAATAAGTACTAATTTAGAATAAGTGTTTTATGGATCGCATTCTTTTGGATTTTTTTTATGTTTTTTTTTTCTTCTTCTTAAAAAAAAGTTTTTATCATTTCTCTCATTTTATTTAATGATTATATATTTTGTTTATATTTTTAGTGCAGTTCCTTTTGAAGTATTATAAATTGACAGTTATATATATATTTATTTATTTATCTTATGTTTTATATTATGACTTTCATTTAAAAATTTTAGGGAATTTAATGGTCCATCTAAAATATTTTTGTTTCCAAGTAAATAATAAAACAGGATGCTGCCAGTTTCAAACTATTTTTTTTTTGGACAGGAAGTCTTATTTAAAAAAAAACAATATATAGAGAGATAAAGATGAATACTGGTAATGAATAAAGATTTCATTTATTATTGACACTATTTTCATTTTGAGGGATATAAAATTTTACCAGTTGAATCGAATCTCTATTTATATAAATGGTTCTCAGTTTAAAGGTAAGTTATGTTTTAATGTGTTTGTACAGTACTATTAAGGAAGTATTTTTATCTCTGCTTAAAAGTAGCCATGATTTTACTTGAATAATTAAATCTAGCTAGATATTCAATATGTTTAAAGTAGAGTGCACATTGATTATATCTATTCAAGTGAAACTATTTTTCACAGTGCATTATACTATAGCGAGAATATGAAATAATTTTTCTTGTCCTTTTATTATAGATACAAAAAGAAAGAAGATTTGTTTAAAAAAGATATAATATTTAAAAGTTTTGCATGCATGATTATTTTCCGCCAGTAACTATAGCCTTATAAGAACTTTCATTTTAGGTTATTTAGGTAAACGAAAAATCTTTTGATAATTTTCTTGATGCATTATAGTATTTCTTATGCATTTGATACAGAAGATAAACAATATGATTTGAGAAAAAAATTGGGTCAATTGAATTGACTATTTTTCCTCTTTTAATTTAATTTAAAAACCCTTTTTATGCATATAATTGCAATGTTTGTTGTTTCTATATGTGCAGTCACTAAAAATTATTCCGTTACAGAGAGTGAAGTTTTCCGATATTTAAATAACTATTTAGAAGTTTTTTTTTTTTTTTACATGCATTATAATGGTTTTTAACTGTGGAGTATAATACTTATTAGTTTATGGCTATATCTTTAACATTTAAAATTTTTAATATTCACTTCAAAAAAAAATCTCACATTTGACTACTATTTATTATATTGCATTTAGATAGGTTCATATTTTTGGAATTATCAGTTAGGGTACTTGTGTATTTGTTTTTGTATTTTATAATTCAGGATATATGATGGGTAAGAGAAAGTCACACAAATTGACACAAGAGCCCTCTGCTGTATTTAATTTTCAGTTAAAACCTAATGCACCACAGGTAATGTTTTCAAAAACTAACATTGATTCTGAAACAACTGGTTTGGATTCTAATCCTTTTAAGATTTCATGTTTAAGTAGTTTAAGTGAAACTATTAACAGATATTCTAAAACTATTGTTACAGATGTTCAGGCATTAATTGACCCTATTTTAAATGAGGCTAATCCTGAACTCGTTCAGAAGTTTAATTCTTATCAAAAAGAAATTGAATTTAAATTTAATATTTTAACTGATTTGATGGGTAGTGTTCAATCAGAGTGGAATGTTTTACAAAAAGGTAATGACGATTTACAAAGAGTAAATAAGCTGTTATTTGAAAAGGTAAGGACACTTACCTCGTCCAAACAGTCTACGCATAATGACATAGCTGTTCAATGCGACATTGATGAACCTAACTTGGATGAACCACTTAATATAATTAAAGTTAAAGATAAGAAATTTAATTCTAATGTTAAAGACTCGTCTTCCAAAATTTTAGATAATGCTAAAACTCAAACAGACACAGATTCTGGTACAACTATTTCTGACTTCTCAAAAAATAAAAATGTTAATTTTATTTCAGTACCTGATTACATTTTAAAGTTTTGTGAGAACAAAACTTCAGATAGGGATTTTTCTGACTGCACAAAAATAATTTTATTGGGTATTGATGATAATATAGGTGTGCCAGATATTATGATGTCTATAAATGAAATGATTGGCAACACCATTCCTTCCATTCACTTTGGAAGAAAACATAAATTAAAACAAGGTTTAAAATACAATTGGACTATTAGTGTTACATCATGGATTGCTAATTCCTTAATTCAACATGGTAAATTAAATATTAATTCTATTGATTACACTGCCAGGCCATTTATTAATATAAAACGTTGCTTCCATTGCCAACGGCTAGGCCATCTGGCAAAAGTTTTGTATATGATTTGGTATGTGCTAATTGCGGTGAATCTCACACTTCAGTTAATTGTAAAAATATTTCAAGATGTATTAACTGCATCGCACATAACCGTACTTACAAGAAGTCTTTAGACATAAATCACTCTGCTTTGCTCCCTTTTGTGATACATTTAGATTTTATTTTAAGCAAAAACAAGTTTTTTTTTCATCGTGCAACATAACTTATACATACATCCTTCCTTCGGGCATGCTAGTGAACGGTTATTTTTATTAATTCATTTACACTTTGTGTTACTTAACTCTATGCGATACATGGCTTTCTTCACTCCCTTCGACCGTGAATGTTTACATTGTTCGCATGCGTTTATTCATAAAATAAACGTAAACGATTAATAAGTTTTTTTTTTCTCATACATTTTTCTTACACAAATATATTTGTTTTCTTAGGATATACAAATTTTGAAACATTGCTATTTAAAGATTGATTAATGTCAATTATTTCATGGTCTGTGTTCTTCGTGCAATACACTTGTCTCGCATTTTCTTTCATTCAACTGTTTCAGGTCGACAGGAATAGATGAATGATTCCAAATTTCACATTTTTGATTTACTGTTAGTTTTCTTCTGGTGGTTAAGCCCTAATTGCCAGTAAGACTTCAGCGGTGGATCTCAAATGTTTTTCCTTTATTTTCTGTCTACTTTTCTTGGTTTGCTTTCTGATGTACATATTTTTAAAAAAAAATCACATATAGGTATACTTAGTTACTTTTTAATTATTTTAGATTACATTTTCATACTTACTTTGCATTGCGGTCACCATGATTTCAAAAAATATTACGTCTTTTTGGTCATAACTTGGTGTAGATATTCTGTTTCTTTGTAGGTCTTTCTGATCATCAATTGCACTTTCTTTTTTACACGCAGTGTTTATGCGAATGTTCATTGGTTTACCAATATTACAACGTTGAGTTTTCTTACAAAGGTTTTTCTCTTTTGGTGTACTTCTGGATTTTCGCAAATGACCCTCACTCACAAAAACTTCGCTTGGCATGTAGCAAGTACAAAATATTTTTTTTACAAAAGGTTTCTACAATGGTTCCTACATCGTTTTACAGTGGTTTTTCTTACAAAGGTATATTTTTGCAGCATGCTATTCAGATGAAGTTACTTACAAACATATTAATTACATGTGCAGTTGTTTGGTTAGTGGTCCTCAGTGCAGTTTTTGGAATATTTTATGTCATTTATTTAGAATACATTGGTCGTTTCTTTTAAATTTTCATTAGTTATGAATGATTCAATACAGCTCAAGTTGTTTCCTTCCCACTTGCACTAGTGTTACCAATTATTCCGTGTTTTTTGTTTACACATGCAAATTTCATTACATTTTTGGAATAATTCAGACAAATATAGATATATACACTTTTCTGCATAACATATGTTGATGTTTATGTATGATTTACATTTGCTTCTTCAAATTTCTTTACTTTCAATTGGGTACGCATGATATACAGTAGTACTTCACGCCACATACGCGACCATTAATAGTTTGTTTTTCAGTCAATGTATACTTATACACATACTATCTGTATTGTCATTATACCTAAGGAGCTTACTGCTTCTTTATTTAAAATTCTATCAAAGTGCAATTTTTTTACTACATCTGCCAAAATTCACACATTTTTTTTTCACCTTTAACGCAATATTCGTTCTCTTATAATTTGTACAAGGTATTTACACGTTTGCTCATGACACTTTCAAAAAGCTTACACTCCAGTCAATTTTATACACATCGGTAAACGGTACACGCCAGTCAAGACGATAAAGAAAAAATTGCATACCTATCAATGTTTTCACACTACTTTTCAGTGAAGGTATATTGTCAATTTTTATAAGCAAAGACACTGTTATACACCTGTTTAAAGGTCATTGCAAGTCTTTTATTGGTGTTTATACCAACCGTGCATTCTATTGAGATTATTTATCGGTTTACATATTACTTTTTCTTTTTTCACACATGTCTAGCATCTTTTACACTTTCTACGTAAATGTTCAGTGTCTTCCATTTATCAGTAACTGTTTTCAGTAAAGGTATTTTATGGGTGATACCGAATAATATTTTATGTGGATTTTTTTTTCTTAGTTTACATAACAATACTGTTTTGATAGTCAATATAATTCAATGTCTTCTCTAATTTGCAAATTTCATTTTCAAAATTTTAATGTTTCAGGTCTTAAAAAAAAAAAAATTAATAAATATACACACAACAACACAGTTGTCACGTGAATTAAATGGCTTATGGCAGTGTTTCAGCTAATTTTTTTCATATCCTGATTATATAGCATTTCTTGGACTGTCACCTTATGTACACGTTTGTTTAAAATCAATGCTGTGAGACAAAAAAAAAAACCCAGGAAGATATAAATTAAAAATATATATATACTTTTACTCATTACTATGGACATTATTTCAGAATCCTTTGTTATTTGTATTATGTTTTTGTTTATCTGTGTTTAATATTATGTGTTTCGTTGCATTATATTACTCGAGTATTTTATTATAATTATAGTATTGGTCAATACACATATTTAATGTTTATTATGAGAAACATTTTTGAATTTATTGCCAGTTGGCAACTGACCTGTGGACTTAGGCCTAATGTTTGTTTTATTTGTATGTGCACATTTTTGATACAGGTCATCGTCTGAATATGGCGAATTGAAAAGTGATCACAAATTTTATTGATGTTGCTGCAGCTGTTTCTAAATAGAAACAACAGATAATGTCATCTGTATTTGACAAAATTTATGGTACCAATATATTTATATCATGATATACTTTTATTTTAGGATGGTTGCCTACTTAGAGAGAAGTTCAATTGCTGTTGCTTTAATTTGAACATATCTGATTTCGTTTGCATGACTGCCGTATACATAATGTACCCCTAAGAGCATATGAAAATTGATTTCACGCCCTTTATGTACATTCTTTTCGTTGATTGAAGGGGAGATATATGTGATGTGGAATCACATATATGTTTCTTAAATTATTCCTTTCTCTAAATTTCAGTTAAAACTAATCTTTAATTACTCATTCATTTTATCCTAACCTTTATTTCAGTTCCCATTGTAACTTTCCTCCAAAAGAAAAGAAAGAAAAGAAATGTAACAGATGCCTTTACCACTAAATCGGCTCTCGCATTCATAAAATTCATTTAGATGATTATTCACGCTGACTAGATAAAAAAAAGAATAAAGATCGACTTTGCTTTCGGCCAGTAGAAATAACTCTTTGATCTCTGCTTAATTTTTGAGTATGACTTCCTTGTTAAATCATAAACATTTCCAGAAAATGCGGTCTGTATTGTCTTTAACGCTATGTTCTCAAAACTTTCCTCTTAACGTACAAATTGGCGTTCGAATTCTTTTTGGCTTATTTTTTAGGACTGCTATGCTGGTGGCCCTGCCACACAATTCAAAATTCTCCTCATTGTCCAAAGGTAACAGATAATTTTTCTCATATGACATCATTCATTTTTCATGTGCTCTTTTCGCCAATTGTTTGATGCCAACGTGTATATTACAGAATAATTGGCAATTGCTCCCTTGCGCTTCATGAACTCAGTCATGTAAAAAAATCGTCTTCAGAAATTCTATCAGGCACCATCCCTATCCATTTCTGTATGAAAATGCTTTAATTTTATATAGTTATTCCAAATAAACAGATTTCGTAAAAAACCATTTAAAAGCATTATTTCTACACTGATCACAGCCTACAGCTATTTATAGACTCCAGCGAATGCAAAGAAACTGAACCTGGTAATAATTTACGATCTCCAAATATTTTAAAGTGCGGATCTCTACTACAGGGGGGGGGGGGGGGCATAAAAAAGAAAAATGCATAATACAAGTATCAACAAACTATATTTTCATGCTATATTTTTTCAATTTGATATCTATGACAGTGAAAGGGCCTTTTCCATTATTCCAATTTTATCTAGTATTGCAAATTAACATAATAATTGTTCACTATTTGTTATTATTATAAAACTGTTTCTCAGAAAAATCGTATGTGTTGCAGCAATTTGGATAACATATTTAAAATTAGGAATGTTAGATCTGTACACTTTACATATTTAATTTGCAGGGGGAAAAAATTAATTTTTTTGCCGACAAGTGTTAATAATCGACAGTTAGTAAAAGACAAATTTTTATTCGAGCAAAAAATTTTAAGCATCCACAGAGAGAAAATAATGTATCATACCTTCGAATCTTAGGATCTGAAACGAAACCATTTATGTACTTTTATATACAAAGTAAATTTTACGAAGTGAATAACAATAATTTATGTACAGATAAAATGTTTATATATATATATATATATAAACAATAATAAAGTTTTCTTTTCACAGCTGTCACCAGCACTTATATCATTTCGTAAGAAATCTCACTTTCTGAAATCCGAATTGTGCCAAGTTTTTTTTTTTAAACTACGAGGTCTCTTTAAAGGTACTCATGGTACTAAATTTCACATACCTCCAAAAATTATTAAAAAACCCAAATAAATAAAGGATACAAACACTTTAATATTACATTACTGAAATGTTGTAACTAATCATGTATTGTTCTCCTAGATAGTATACTTCAGAATAATTTAATAGTTTGATAGTAATAGAATAATTTAATAGTCGGATAGTAGTGTCTGCCTTATTAAATCTCAGAAATTTTTCATTTAAATAAGACAGACATTATTACCTGTTAATAATAAATCCACGCAGGCCGCAATTAGGCCACTCTGGTTCCGTTTGATTCATTTAACAAGTTCGCACTCTGGCGTAAGATCAATATTTAAAAAAAAAAGAAAAATTATTACACATTCTACTATAGATATTTTCCTCAATCTTTGTGTGTCTGGCTTGTTATATTAAACTAATAACCTGTCTTTGAAAAATATCATAAAAAAATGGGTACAAAATAAATTACTCAGAAAATATCTCCACATTTTAAATTTGAAATAAGTACTGTTGTTCCTTAACATCTCCAAACGCAATATATTTCCATTTTCATAAAATAAGATTTAGTTTTTCCCGATAAAATGGATTTAAATAAGATGTCTGCTATACATATCAGAAATCTTTCTTTAGAATACCTTTAAAGAATATTGATGCTTGAAACTGGAGAAATGTAAAAATACGCATTATTTATGGATGAAGCGAGTTTCATTTTGTGTCATGTAGATACTATTAAACAATCGGTTATTTTTAGTTCAGATGACGCTTTATGAGAACAATAAAAGAGAATAAATTATGGAAAAAATCCCATGCAGGTTTATCCCAAATGCATGGCCGGATTAAAATATATATATTACATATTACAATTCAAATAAAAACGCAGATCTGTAGCTGTTAGAGGAATAAAATATTTTTGGCCAGGTTTTGGGGCTAAATACCATACTGTGGACGGTGTAAAAATTGAAAATGGGCGATGATTTGAAGTTAAACCTTCAGTGCGCAGCTTTGCACATATACAAACAATAGTGTTTTGAATTTAAATATTTTTTTTAATTCGTATGTACCTAATTCACACCAAAAAATTAAAACAGCAACATTTTCTTTAATTAATAACAGACATTCCGTATCTAAATAAAGCGAAATTAACCATTGAAAATTTCTGGTGTAAAGTCAGATTTGTTGGCGTACGTAATTTCTTGAAAGTATATTATCATGGGAATTAAAGGGTTAAATGTTAAGTTTTATAAAATAAATAATTATATAAAATAAGGCATTTGGAGACATATTTCTTAATATATTTACTAATTTGCAATATTTTAGCTTAAAACAGCCACATGACAGTAGTTTTTACTTATATTGTAGATGTACAACAGAAGAAAATTTTGACGAAAAATGTAAATATATGAAAAATGTATCTCTGATTTCTTTCAGTATTTTTCCTGTGTAATAAACCTTTCAGAGAATCATACATATTTTTTTTCAAAACTAAATAAAAAAATCGCGCATTTAAGGGTTAAAAAAATCCAATAGAATTTCACAATGTAATCGCACAATGATACACCTACTTCGTTTTACGGGCGGCTTATGGAAAAGTGTAACGTTATTCTTTACTACTGACATTTTAATTGTTGCCTGAAAGAAACAGCATATCCGGGGTTAAAAAAAAAAGTTCAAAGTGCATCTTCTTTAGACAGTCATTTCAATGTGTTTTCTTTATTTGGATAAAAATTGTCATTTTATTTTTGCATACGCCATTCTTATCAATAGAAAAGTTGGGTATTTTTATGTGTAGAATTTAAGGGATTTTTTTATTTTTTTATTCCCGACCGTGCGAAGTATACTGCTAATAAGTAATACGTAATTTGGCGTTTGTATCTAAATAAAGTAAACTTCATGCATAATTAATTTCTTTTTTGTGATCTGACAATTAAAAAACGAAAAAGAGAAAAAAATGAGAAAAGAAAATTCAGCCATCGTTATTTTATTGTGTCGTTCAGAAAGTCGTGTCCGTTTGAGAAAATAAATTCGTACCGGAAAATTCTATCAATTAATTATTAGACATTGATTCCGATATCTAGTGTTTAATAATTACCGGGCAGAATTTTCCGGTACGAATTGATTTTCCCAAACGGACATGACTTTCGAACAATCCAATAGTTTACTTCACGGAGTAAAAGAGATGGAGGCGAAACTAATGTTAAAATTTTGCTATGCAGTTTTTCCCCCGTTAGGTGGCGACACCGTAGAATGTAGGCTATCGGTCGATTGTTCCACAATGCTTTTCAATGGGAAAAGCACTGATTTAAAAAAAAAATTTTACTAGAAAATTTGAATTTTAAGAAAGTTGTACAAGTAAAAATATGATTAATTACAGTTTTCTTCATAAGATACATATTTTTTTTAAAGGCTCTAGGCTTTTTGATTGCTTCTTAAGACTCTTAAAATCAGAGATCATTCTGACAAAAAAAGTGAAGGCAGGCCATTTATAAACATTGAATATCACGGATTATTCTGCGACGAAGAAATAAATAGACTTACGACTTTTAAAATTTAAAAGTATTATTCAATATTTTTGAGTAAATTTTAATCTCGCGTAATTTTATAACCTTTGAATAATTTAATAATTCATAACTTTTGATATCTATGCAATTAATAAATCTAGAATTAAAACAAATTTTTATCTTAATTATTTGGGAAAGAAAACGTGTAAATTATAGGTCATTGTTCGGGAACTAATTTTTTCAAAAGTCGTAAGGTTTGATTTTAATATAATCTTACTTATAAGGAGGAAGGGGGGGGGGATTAGAGGACCGACCCGCCCCGAAAGAGATATAATTAGGCTTGGCCCGGACCGGGCGGGTGGAAAAACTAGAAGCTGGCCCACCCCGTGCAAAAATCAGTGAAAACAGGGCCGGCAAAAATAAATAAATAAATCAGAACCGACTCAATTTCTACAAAAAATTCTGATTTTTCTTACATACAATTAAGATTATTTTCCAGAATACTTCATAAATATTTATGGAAAAATGTAACAGTATATTTTAGATTACTTGAAGTATGTCTTCAAGTCAGAGCATACAAAATATCAAATTTTAAAAACCCTTTAGACTCACTCTTATGCAAAAATGCATGAATACAAAATTTATTACGATTATATACATTAAATTCAGTAATACGAAAATAATAGGACTCCATCTTAAATAGTACGCAATCATCATGTCAACCTAGAATCATTACCTATCACGGGATATCATTGAACTAATTACGTGTGATAGGATTTAATAGAATAATCACCATGGCAACCTAGAATCATTACCTATCATGGGATATCATTGAATTAATTATGTGTGATAGGATTTAATAGAATAATCACCATGGCAACCTAGAATCATTACCTATCATGGGATATCATTGAATTAATTACGTGTGATAAGATTTAATAGAATAATCACCATGGCAACCTAGAATCATTACCTATCATGGGATATCATTGAATTAATTACGTGTGATAGGATTTAATAGAATAATCACCATGGCAACCTAGAATAATTACCTATCATGGGATATCATTGAATTAATTACGTATGATAGGATTTAATAGAATGAAGGAAACTTTTATTAATTTCTTTTGAAGTTTTGATTCCATTTTCATAGAATTCGACATGGCAAAATTCTGCAATTTAAATGGTTTAATCTCAATTTAAATGGTATTTGACAGATAGGTACATATCAATTACCCACAGCAATTTTTAGTGTTCATTAAGTATAACATTTAAAAAACATATACACTAAGATCGATTTAAGATAAAAATTTCTCAATTTAAACACAATTACAAGCAAATAGCTTTATATTAAAGCCTAAAAAAATCTTTCACCTGTAAAGCACGGAACAAGCTCAATTTTATTTTCTCTTTGTTTTATCTTTTTTTTATGTCACTGTTATAACCTGTTTTCAATCCAGGAACAATGCACTTATACCCCATCTTAATTTATGCTTTGTAATATCAATAATAAAACATTAACGAATAACATAAAATATTTTTTAATTCTAACGTACGGTTCTTATACATACAATCATATGATATTCAGCTAAAAGAATGGCCAACATGCGGATTGTAGCGCCCTCATTATTTACCAAAATGTAACTTGCATTTTCGGCGAGTAATGCCTATTAAGTTTTCCCTCCACCTTTTTTACTCCGTGGTTTACTTTCAAATCGTTGTTTTAACCCTAGATCTACCGGGAATTTTATTCAAGTTTTAATAAAACGTTCTAAACCAGAATTTTTATTTAAAACTATTTAACTTATTTATTTACCTTATTTTTGTCTGGTTTATATACTTAGTTTATTTTAAAGAAATTTCTGGTTTGAATGAATATTTTGTATGTACCTGTCGGGTCCAATGGACCCGTCTGGTAGACGGAGGGTTAAACCCGTAGCAACCTTTCTTCCTCATTGAGGAAAAAAGATGGATGTTACAGTAAAATCCTGCACATTATTTTTGCCTCTTCTGTGAAATTTACTTTTGTCGAGATGTGTCACTTTTCTTGGTGTCTGTACCTAAATAAAGTAAACTCCATGCGTAATTAATTTCTTTTTTGCAATCTGACAATTAAAAAGCAAAAAAAGCCATTACAAATAGTGATGGGGGGAATGGATGATTTTACAATCAAATGAATCATTCGGGCATACGCAAAAACGTAGTTTCCAACCTTTGTTTATATTTTTAATCGATTACCTTCAGAAATTTTGAAGATAGAAAGATTTTTTATATTTGTATAGGTTTCTTAATTTAATTCTTATTAAAATTTCAATTTTTTTTCGATACAAAATTTTTGTAGAAATTGAATTATAAAAAAACACAAAGGTATGCTTTTCCGCATCCCCGAAAGATTCATTCAAATAGTAAAGTAATTCATTCTGCCCGTCATTAGTTACAAACCTCTTTAAATTTACGAAAAATACAATCTAAAATAGCAAAAATAGTAATAATGCAGCTCTTCGTTTGAACTGTTCAACTGTATAAATAGAATAACAGTATTGTAATATCTGAATTATAGCCATATATGTATGTATACTATTATAGTATATAATCCCCGTCAAAAATGTCGGAAAGTGAATCATAAATCTTCAAAAAATAGTTTAAAAAATATTTTTCTGACCTTATTAATCTGTATTTTTTATGAAGCGTTCAAAGAGTCATTCATTGTTTGTAGATTTGCTGGAATTTGAATCTGAATGGCAACAGTATCGTTTGCTTAGATCTGATTTCTATGTTTATAATAGCTTAATTTTAATTTTGAACTTAATACATTATAAATGGACATGATGCACATGTTTTATGTGAAAATATGCTGAACAGACATGATTTCAAGTAGAAAAAAATATCATTTAGCTGTTATATGTTAGGATATGTTTTTCATTAAGCCTAACATGGCGTTTAGTTACGGTCGATTCGCAGACCAGAGTGGTTCGCACCGGCATGATTACCAACAGTTTCCTGCACTCAGATTTTATTATACGTAGATGTATTAGGGGGACGGTATTCTGTCAAGTACCCGTAGCGTGTATGTAAATTCAAATTGTGAGAAACTTGCAAACAATCTATCCGCTCCTTCCCGCGTTATTATATATGTTATAATATTATTCTAAACATCCTCCAGTTTTTATTTTTAAGGATTCTTTTAATAAATTTTTAAACATATACTAAATTCTTGTAATTAACATTTCACACCAGTATTTTTCTAAGAACACATTTATATGTGTTTTAACCGTTGTCTGTTTCCTCTTTCCAATGTTTCGAAATGTAATTGTAATCAAAGCAGTTGAAAATCAACAATAAACAACTAAGTAAAATCTGAACACGTAACCCCTTTGAATTAATTCCTTTTGGATCGCTTGAAATTTGAAAACCATCAATGGCGTACCTATCTTTTATTGCAGAAATGGAGTAATTATAAGATTTCAAAATAAAATATGCAATAAGTTGTATGTTTGAGGTGAAAAAAAAAGATGTTACAAACGAATTCACATTTGCAGAAAAGTCATCATGCGGGAATCTTTTACCTTAATACCATACAAATAAGATCTTAATTTTTTTTTTTTTCTGCTTTAGAAATAATATTTAAAATAATACATACTCATGTAAATTGAAAAGTGTCCAGTTAAACTGGTGGCATAGAGCTAACATGCAATTCACACTAATTGTATATTATACTCTTATTTCAAAGAACAATGCACTCGAAAAACAAATTAAAGGGGCATTAGCCCTCACCTCTCTGTTTCCCATCTTTATCCTTAACAAATGAGCCTCCAAATCTCACCAGGGAAGCGCCTTATCAGAAAAAACCGGTAATGGGGAGAGTGATGCTGAAAGGAACATTTTGTCTTTAGAAGCTTATAAAATAATGACATTAATAGATATCATTATCATGATTGCGCCTAATTCTCGTCTAAAACCTTTGCTTTAATATTAGTAAAACCTTTTATCCTCGAATACAGTAATTTAAAATTTGTACACATTTTTATAAATTGGGAAAAATGTCCCTTTTAACCCCATTGTGGGGGATGAAAGGGACACTGTGCGGGGTTGAAAGGGACACACATAAATAAAACAATTTTATGAACATTTTTTTCTTTTTCATTTGAGATTACATTATTCAAAAATAAAATATAATAATACACACAAATAAAACATATTGCAACAAATTATAAAACAAAAACAAGAAAAATAACTTGTTTATGTCTACTTGACAAAAAACAACTTTAATTCAAAAATTTACAGAAAGATTTAGCTCCACCTGTCTCACCACCAGTTACGGATTTAGGTAAATTCATCACAATATCATTGATATTCGAGTCATTCATTTCAATAGCATCAGTTGAACAAAGTGATTTTAATCCTTTTTTTTCTGAAAAAATGTACTTCGAATTCATTCCGAGTGCTTTTCAGGAGCTTGTGGATAAACTGCGACAGGAATGTTACCATAATTATTCCATTACCTTTTGCAAATTTTATTGTCTTAATATTTGTATTGCTTTCATGATTATCAAATAAGAGAATAGTAGGATCAGTTTTGGAACATCTAGAATATTAGGCTAGTGCACAATTGCTTTAAAAAAATTCTGCGGTCATCCACCAACTTTGATGAGCAAGTCCAAACCTTTTGGATGGGGCAGCTTCGAGTATGAACTTTTTCTAATTCTTCCTTGGGAAAACGAATACTGTTGAACAGAGTTACCTGATGCAGAAACAAAAGTGTGACAAGTTGACCACGTTCAGCTGATGTTACGTCAGAAAATTGCTTTCACCACGTTTTACTACTATATTTGGAAGCTTGTGCTCTGTCATTAAACCTGTTTCATCACAGTTATATGTTATATTCTGTGTGAATTTTTAGCGATTCATAATTCACTAAAGGTTTTTTACAATATCAACATTAGCTTTGTTGAAACTTGTACTTCTTTTTAAACTAACGGCTATAGGTTTTCGTAAGAGAAAGTAATGAATTTTATTGATTAACATCTTGGAACCAATCATTTCTAGCTTGCTTGTTTGTGTCCCAAGACAGGAACATATTTCGAGAATTCAAAGAAATTGAATACTCATATGCACAATTGTTAAACCATAGTTCATATTAGATGCTTAGACCAAATTTGAAGCTAACTCTTTTTATTGACCTTCACTAAAATCTTTTTTATTACCAAATGGGTGTATTGAAATTCATCTGCTTGTGCTTTCTTACATTTTAGAACAATTCTTTCTAAACAGGCCTTTTCTCTGCCGTAGACTTTAGCTGCTGATCTAACATACATTCCTTTGTCCCCTTCTTCAGATACAGTACACATCATTTCTTCTTCATCAATTCGATTTTTCTAAAATTTCCTTTTATATTTTCGAAGCATATTGCCTTTTTGATGATTTTTGGAAAAGAAAAAAATACCAAAATTGTAGGTATATATTAATGTAATATTTGCATAATTTTGTTCTACATAGTAATGCATTCGTTCTTTCTACATAAGAAACTAAAACCATAACTTAAATTTTACAAAACAGAAATAATATTTTGTTTAAATAATAATAAAACACGAGGGGTTAAAAGGGACGTCCCTTTCAACCCCATACCCACCTAGCTAAGTAAAAAATGTATTCATGCATGACAGAATTTGACAGCTAACAAAATATACCGGCATTCATATAAAGTGCATACTTTATAGTGCTAAATAACATAAATATTCTAATGCTAAACACAATATTAATTTTTTAGAGAAAAAAAGAAAAGCAAGATCAAAATTTACTTTTTTATGTCAAAAGCAAGTTTTGATTTCACCACCTACAACGCTACAATTACTGACGTCAGTTTTAAGGGTTATTAACACCTTAACGGTCGCATTAAATTACGATTTAAAATTTGAAAGTGCTTATTGGCACCACTTTTCTGAAAATAAATATTCACTTTATTTAATGACAGGTAAAATGATATCATAATGAAGCTAATTACACTATTTTATAAAACTGTTGGGAATCACACAAATCTGAATAAATCTAAAAAAAGACACAGCCCGTGAATATGACGGGAGCGAGAATTAAGGGATTAAGGCAGACAAGTATCGCCATCGATTGAGCCAAACTTGAAAATTTCTGCATTTTATTTTCGTCCTCAAATTTTGAGTGTCCCTTCCATCCCCATTCTCCCCTACTAAATTTCAAGTAAATCGGACAGAGAAACCCATTTATCTAAAATAATAGGGGGAAATAGCTCCCCGTTCCCTCTTTATATTTAACCAATGAACCCCCAAAATTAGTAAAAGTACCTGATCAGAATGAACCTATTTGCAAAATTTGAGGCAAATCGGATAATTCTGCCAAAAAAATACATTTTTCTAAGTTAAGGGGCCCCTCGTTTCCCCTTTATACTTAAGCAATGAACCCCCCAAAAGTAATCAAAGAAGAGCCTTATCAGAATGAACCTATTTACAAAATTTGATGCAAATCGGAAAATTCTGCCTGAAAAACCAACTTATCTAAATTAAGGAGGGTTAGCCCCCGTTCCCCCCTTTATACTTAACCAATGAACCGCTAAAAGTAATCGGAGAAGCACCTTATCAGAATGAACCTATTTACAAGATTTGATGCAAATCGAAAAATTCTGCCTGAAAAACCAAATTATCTAAATTAAGGAGGGTTAGCCCTCGTTCCCCCCTTTATACTTAACCCTCTGTCTACCAGAAGGGTCCAATGGACCCGACATGTACATTCAAAATATTTATTCAAACCAGAAATTTCTTCAAAACAAACGAAATGTATAAATCAGACAATAATAAGTTAAATAAACAAATTAAATAGTTTTAAGTAAAAATTCTGGTGTAGAATGTTTTTATAAAACTTGAGTAAAATTTCCGGTAGTTCTAGGGTTAACCAATGAACTCCTAAAAGTAATCGGAGAAGCACGTCATCAGAATGAACCTATTTACGAAATATGATGCAAATCAGAAAATTCTGCCTGAAAACCCCTTTTATCTAAATAAAGGATGGGGGGGGGGAGGGATTTGACCCCTGTTTCCCCCTTTATACTTAGTCAATGAACCCCCCAAAACTAATCAGGGAAATCCCTTATCAGAATGAACCTAAAATTTTTTTGAAAGAAATCGGATATTCCTATCAAGAGTTATCGCGTCGCGTTACGTACGCACATACAGAACTTGCTGTCAAAGGCTGTGATAGCCTGTGAGCTAAAAACGAATTAAGGGGTTAATGGAAAAGTTTCGTCATTGTTCGAAGTTTAAGAGTTGTTTTTTTTTTTTATTCTCGACCGTGCGAAAAACAAGTATACGGCTAATAAGTAATATCTAAAACATTCTTCATCTGCATCTAAATAAACTTTATGCGTAATTAACTTCTTTTAAATGATCTGGTTATTAAAAAAAGAAAAATAAAAGATATATCAAAAGAAATTGATTTTACAAACATTTGGACGTCTTTAAATTTACGAAAGTAAAAAGTAAAGTAGCAAAAACAGTATAGTCATTCAGGGTAACTTTGATCCGCATTTTCTCTATTTTCGCATGCCACACTCTTATTTTAAGAATATTGTTGCAACTAGGGGCATAAAAGAGAAGAAATGATTCTAAATTATCGTATGACTATAAAAAATTAAGGAATAATAATGATACAAGCAATAAAAAATGAATTTTAAACCTTGTTCAAAGTTACCCAGCCATTTAGGGTAACTTTGCACCATATGATAAATATTATCGAAAATAATTCATTATAAAAAAAAGTATTATATAACTATAATAACAAACCCCCAAAAATGTTTTCAGATATGTAAAGACTCCGAATTTACATTTCCCAACATCACAAGATTTGTATTATTTATGATATTACAACAAATATTATGAATAAGAAAAGTGGAAGAAGAGAACCATGAATATTTAGAAATAAAAAAAACCTGTTTATTGTCCATATAAAACATAAAAATGCAGTGAAAAATAATTTTCAATGTTTTAACTCAATAATATATCCATAGTTACAGTAATACATGCTAGTACTAGTATTATTCAAACAAGAATAAAAAACGCCGAAGGTATGAAATGTCTAATTTGAGTAGCTCCGCCCCTAATCACGCATCTAAATCAATGTTATGTATTTTACACATATTTGTGAAAATATTTACATGTTATATCTAATGCACACTTTCAGCATTTATATAAAATATACGTGCAAATATGGGAAATTTTTGACAGTAGCACCCATAATTAGTAAATTATAAGCATCAGTATAACTTTGAGCCGACTCAAAGTTACCCTGAAAATGCGGTAAAATGCTAGTGCCTTCTTATTTTACATTTTATTAAGTGTTAATAAATATATATTCACAAAATATTAACACATTTACAACATTTAGATAATAATATGTCTGATAAATGAGTATATTGTTACTTACTCTGAAAATTTAATTGGATTACAACAACTTCAAAACAGCATTCAAAATTAACTTGAAAACAGTACTTCACAAAAATAGTTAGACGATGCAATTAATTGTTCATAATGTTGCTAATTTATTTTCTAAAATAAAGAGTAGAAATCCCAGTTTAGAACCTTGCCAACAGAGCACAATTCTGGAGTTTATTTAGTCTTTTGGAGTCAAAAATATTGAAAATTAGGAGGTGGCGCAAAGTTACACACCATGGTTCAAAGTTACCCCGAATGACTGTAATAATGTAGGTCTTCATTCTAACTGTTTAGATGTATATTTAGTAAACCTTTACTGCAATATCTGAGTTAAAACCAGATATGTATATTTCTTGAGGAGAAGTGTCACTTATAAGTACTAAGTATGTAACACTAAACTGTGAGAAATATTGCAAACAATCAATTCAAATACACCATAGGTTCCCAACCTTTTCTGGACCACCGCCCCCTTTACAAGAAAAAAATATTCCAACGCCCCCTCTTCTATAATAATCAATTATGCCAAAGATAAAATATTGTTGGATATTAGCTATACCTAATTTTATCTGTGTACCTTTCTATTAAGAATCACAAAGCATAGCTGCCAACTCTTCCGCTTTTTCAGACCACAAAAATTTAATAGAAAATGTGGCCTTTTTTAATCGGCACATTACGGCGATTTAAGAAGGTAAAATATACTATAAAATTTTTGTGGTCTGAAAAAGCGTAAGATGTTGGGACAAAGTAGAAATTAATTAATTAATGACCATCAAATGTGGTAAAAAATTGTTTATTAAATATTTAAAAATAAACACAAAATCAATAAGTAATAAAATGAGATGGGTGAGGCTGGTAGACTTTTAACCATTTGTTAGTATTGGGTTCCAATTTCGTTAACATCAGTCGAAAATTGCCACGTTCAGCGATGTGCAGTCTGTTCCTTTTCTTAGACAGTAAGTTAGCTACCTTACTGAACCCATGCTTAGCCAAATATAATGAAGAAAAAATTTCTGGCAATTAAAAATATCTGTACACTTACCCACAATCCAGAGTAGGGAGCTGGTATTGATTTTTGTAGCTCTTGGGTATCCATTTCTGAATTTTACTGTTAGTTAATTGTTAGTTGTGAGTTCTACGAATTCCTCTTCTAAATTTAATGATTCTACTGTATCTGCATTTGCTAAAGGATCTAAAAGTCAACTCGGAATATTCATGTTTGAAATATCCTGGAATCGCTCCCGAAATTCAGCATGAAGAATGTTCAAGTGTTGGCAGTAAGTAAGTTTATATTCTTGTTTTGCAGAGACTGCTGATACTGTGGGAAAGTGCTTATATTCATTCACATCTACCTAGATTTCTTTTAAACATCAGTTTTGTCAGAAAATCAGCTATGACGTTTTTTGTTTTAATTAAATTGAATCCACGCCCTTGCAGTAGCAAATTGACTTCATTAAATATTCTAAACAAGTATGTCGAAAAAGCTATGTGATTTTTGGATATAATCAATTTTTCACCTCTGTTTTCAACGAAGCCAAGTACTGACTCCAAATAGATGGAAAAACGATTCAGACAAATATCTCTTGTGAGGTAAGGAGTTTCTGTGTGCAGCAGCAAGCGATTGTAATCTTCATCATTTTCACTACAAACTTGACGAAATAATCTGTCATGCAATGAAATGCTTTTAATCTTGTTGACTACCTTAATAACATCATAAAGCGACGTATGCCGTCGTTCATTCAGACTTTTTGCAGCCAAATACGATGAGTTACATAATGTACAGAGAGTACAATTGATACTGCTTATTTCAAATGGACTATGAAACCCTTACGATGCCCCGTAATTGCTGGAGAACCATAAGTAGCACAGGACAAATTGTTTAATATTCGTAAAAGAAATTCGAATTATGGGGCCCAGCTATAGGTTTGATTGTGTAGATTTTAATTTAAAGGTATATTTCAGGTTTTATCACGGCCCCAGACAACGCCGAGGAAGTCAGCTAGTTTACATTATTATTACATTAATATCTTAAATTGGTAGGTATGCTACGGCGCCGCCCCCTTTGATTGTCTTAACGCCCCCCCCCCCCCATTTGCCTCTGGACCCGCCAGCTCCCACTAGGGGGCGTTACCGCCCTGTTGGGAACCTATGAAATACACCATACCACTTGTATCCGCGTTACTAAATATGTTATAATGCGTAAATATTATGTTAAACATTACCCAGTATTTATTTTCAAGGATTTCTTAAATAAAATTTTAAGCATATGCTAAACGTTTGAGTTTAATATTTCACACCGGTAACATTTAAAGAAAACTTTTATACGTCTTTTCACAATTAAGTCGTATGTGTGATCTTCCGGTTCATTGTAGATAAACCTTTCAAGATATCACTGTTTTTACAAGCAGTTGAAACAGAAAAGATATGATTAGGACTGGTCGAATTTAATGTACGTATTCATTAGGGTGGATAGAATTTTTCTCTTTACAGTTTTAAAAAGTACCTATACGCTAAAGATGGGTATGGAGATTAAGAGAAAAATAATAATTTTAAAATTTAATACTTCTGCAAAGAGATTGAATTTTCGAAAAAAATATCTAATTTTGTTAGATGATTTTTGGTTGAAAATAATTGTTTTATTATTAATCAAAACCTACCTATGTGGAAAAATTGTTTTATCGTGTTAAGATTAAGAGAAAAATAAATTAATTTCAAAATTTAATACTGTCGCTATGTGGTTGAAATTTATGTATTTGAGCCCTTTTACGGTAAAATGTCAAACTGATTTTTGCTAAGTGAAACATACATTTTAGTATTTTTTAATATTTATTGCAATGGGAGAACACTTACTTGGTTACAAGAAAAAAACTTCAGCTTCTTATCGTCGTTACCCTTTCCGTCACAGACAATTTTTGTTGTAAAATAGTGAAATGATTGACTGAAATCGGAATTTAGAAACGACTTTTTTTACATATTAAAAACATGTTACTTTACTTTACATGTTTATAGTAAAAGCAAAATTTTACTAAAATATTCTTGGTGCCGTTCGTAAGTTTGGAATTAAAATTATATCCCGACCTGGGCACACTGCATCGGAAAGGGTTAAAGCTTCTTCATAGCTGCCAACCTTCCTCTTATCTTCCGTAATGTCTGCATTAATTTGACCCAGGTTAACTACATTTCGAACCAGAAAATTTATTTCATGAATGTTTATTTATTTAATTCCAGGTTTCTACGTATAACATATTTAATTTAATTTCTTAAAATATTTCTGGTTGAAAACGTATTAAAACAGGGTCAAATTAACACAAGTATTACGGAAGTTTAGTTTTAGGTTGGCACCTATGCTTCTTTAGTATTAAATCGAGAAAAATCTAAAAATTCGTCGAAATTACAGTGGGCGGTAATCACGTTTGGTGTTTAAACTTGGCATGAGATTTCGTGATTCAATGCGATTTCTTATAAAACCGTTTCTTCTATATGGTCTGCTGGCAGCAAAAGATGCTTTTGTGTCTGTTTTGACTATTCGTTCTGTAGCTTGAGTGTGGCACAAAAAGCCCTTGATAGTAGGTATTATTGCCGCAGGAATGATTTCCGGATTTACTATTGTTTCTGAAATCATGTCGTTATTAAATCAGGTAGTGGATGTTCTGGCAGTGTTGCCAGATTGGGGACTTTCACAACTTTTTTAAAATAGTATAATTCGCCTTACTTTTTAGAATTTTTAATCTATTTTTCAATAGACCGAATATTTCTGTTTCAAAAAAGTGCTGACAATCAAATAATATGAATTAAAAAAGTCCCCAATCTGGCAACAGTGTGTTCTGGTCACATTTCTCCCACTTAACCAAATCAATATAATCGACCGCACAAAGGTCAAAAGCTGGTAAATTAAAAATACTAATATTACTCGTTGCAGTGATTGGGATTGCAGCAGACCGTTTGACTTCGTGCGCTTTTAGAATACGTCTAAAGGCCAATTGCCTTAATGTGAGTTCTGACGTCAGCTAATAACGATATCAGAATGTTTTCACGGTGGTTAAAAAAGCCATTTCTTCTAATAAGAGAGTCTATGACGTCATTCAGCTATCTTGACAAATAACGCAAGAGAACGACTGATTGATGCAAATACTATGCACCATATATTACCGATGGATTCGTCTTGATCTTGAGCCACATAGGCGCAAAGACTTTATGACGAACGTTGTTAAATGTTACGAAAGCTGAAATGGATTTTCGTAAGCTACATAGAGCTTTAGAATTCTTTTCGCGCTTGTAAGCCACCTTGAGTGGCAAACATCTCTTTAGTTTCTCTTCAATAGGCTTTCGCTGCGATGTCCGCAGTTGATCGTTTCACAAATTTCTATTAGTACTTAAGTCTTTCTTGTTAGTCACTCCACATAGTGTGCATTCCATTGACATGAATGAAAATACAGGTAACTTCTCAGATTGAATCAACAATATTCATATTTCATCATTGAAGCTTTTGGTTCTATCCACCTGCTCGAAAATATGACGTATTGGAAGCTCATTGGCATGTAACTGGCATACAAACCATTGTAGTGGACTTTTCAGGATCAGTTCCAGGGCTCCCTAATGGTCCGCCAACTGAATACCAATATTTTTAAGAAAAATTTTCCTTTTAGATTTTTCTTACAAACCGCCCCGGAACCTCCTTTGAAAGTTAATTTTAGCACAAACCTACCATAAAATTTTCTGTTAAAATTTATTGGTATTCATTTGACGGACCATTTGGGAGCCTTGCTGTTCAATATTTCGAATAACACCTCCTTTGACCGCCGTGTTAATCCTTCGGGTCCGGCGGATCTTACACAAATTTATTTCGGTTTGTGACACTTTTTTTTAAAAGTTTCCTTTATTTAAACAATGACGAAAATGATTTAATTAAAGAAAAGCAATATTACTTTTTTTTTTTACTGGTAAGATAAAACAAATTCTGTATGCCCTTTTTGAAGGTGGATATATGCACCCATGGTCCCGAATGGGTTAACCTTTTAGCGTGCGGTGTTCACACAAAAGGACAGCTAATTTTAAGAGTACTGGCACTAGGAATATTTAATTAAAATTTTCGTTATATAAAGTACGGTAGAAAGGCAGGTTTTTACTTTTTAATAAATTTTGTTTGTAAATTCCGGTGTCAGTTTAACATTTCATAATTTTACAAACCGAATTACTCCACGCCGGAAAGGGTTAACAGATGTTCCGTCGCAACCGATCGCAATCCACTTTGTTACATATATATTATTCTCATGATTAAAAATTACGATGTGTATTCCAATCATTTGCGCTCTCCCGTAATTTACAGATACGCGACCGATGTACTCGAAACCAGGTCCTAGATAGCATGAACATTAGCAGCAAGCGTGATTTTTTCAGCCATTATCTTGCCGTGACAAAAATGAATGTAGAAATTCGCAACAAATTTCCCGCAAGGTATACCATCCCCCATTTGCAAGAGTACTTTGTTGTGAAACTGATGGCAAAACTGTCATTAATTCACAAAATTGACGAAAGCAAAAAATCCCTTTGTTGAGAGAATAGACAATCAGCACATGCGCAGAAATTGCAATAATTTTATTCGGTTGGCACCGCTTTTCTAAACGCTATACTTATCAAACACCAAAAAAGGCTCGTATTGAAAAGTACAAATATTACTTGAACTTGTTTATGGTGATGAAAACGATGCATCCGTCTTCTGACGATGTGTTCGCGTCAATAGACCTAATCAGGTCTATTGATCCTTTCGAAAGGGTTAAACTTATAGTGTAACGATTACTACTTTGCATTTGCAGTATTTTTGATTACTTGTTTGCCGTTAATTTGCAATAAATTTGATACAGCATGAATTTCACTTACACAACAAGTTAGCTGCTAGTTCAAAGTGTTGTGACTTCGACGTTTGCGCTATCTTGCTGCAGTCTTGTTATGAACTTTCAGTCTTGTCATGCTGAGCTTGCTGCAACTTTGCAGGTTTTCAAAGCAAGACTGCTGCTAATTTTCTGCAAATTAAAAATGCTATCTGGGGTTCTTTTACCAATATTACATGCTCAGAGCTGCCAAGTCTCCGGCTTTTTGGATACCAATATTTTAAAACAGAAAATGTTCTTTTATTTAATTGGAACATTTGGTCGATTTAAAACAATAGCATTTTCTCTAAGATAATAGTGGTATGCAAAGCCGGAGACTTGGCAACTCTGCATGTTCTTCTATTATGACTTTTATTCTGTTGTCTTCTAGTGATATAGTCCTGTCTTTACGCCCATCGAAGTATAAAGCAAATTGGTCTTGGTTATAATCTTTTACAACTGACTGAGACGATAGTGTGGTTCTTGCCTTTGTTCTCTCACCCCGAGTTATATTTCTGCCAACAACGAAAGCTACATCACTTTGTGAGATAATTCCCATATCTTCAAGCACAGCTAACACGAGGGCAACGCCGCCTCGGTCGGAAAAGCCAAATCGGCCCAATGTTTTGGTTACGGCTTGAAATTTCGCCCCTACAGGTGTGACAGTAAGGTCTGGCCCCGCTTTTAATGATAGCTGTTGATGCAGAAAAGTCAGTCTGCTAGCTTTAAATAGGATTTGATTAGTATTAAAGCAATCATTTTTAGTTAAAATTCATGTAACCAAATTAAGTCTTTTTCCATCATTTTCGAAAATTCCACCCCCTTGTGGCCGTATTGAATTTTTAGAAATTATTTTTTTTACTCCTAATCTCCTTACAATAGAACATCTTTTCAGCATAGGTAGGTTTTAATTAATATTTATTTTTTCACCAACTCTAGTATTAATTTGGATTATGCGGAAAATCTTAATGGAATGCATTAAATTGTAGGTAGTTAAGGACACAATGCTTTTAACCCTTCCAGGGGCAAACAATAATGTCTCTGTAATATTGAATTCTCACTGGAATAAACGAAAAGTTTTATTTTACAATAAGTGAAAGCAATTATTTGACATTTCGCCCACCCAAAATTAAAAATATATAATTTATTTACAATTTTCTGGTACGAATCTTGTTTAAATTAGGTGGGATATAATATATCCCACCGTCCCTCACGGGGTTAAATACACACATATTTTAAATTTCCTGATACGGTCCAGGACACGGCTATCTTAAGAAAGGCTATGGCACCTGAGGTATGATGTCAAAGTAAATGTACATTGCTTTTCCAGAGTTGCTAAGTCTCCGGTTTTTTGCCCACCACTATTATTTTACAGAAAATGTTGTTACGCCTGTTATCTTCCCCACTCGCTGCAGCACTGCTATCGTTATGTCACAAAACATGCACCACGGCCTTAGAGATTTCAGAAAAACCGCGTCCAGGACTAAAATTTTGATTTTCAATCGTATTCAGATTTGAAACAAATTTTATTTACGATAGATTTTACTTAAGAATATCATTGGATAACTGCGTGCCAGAGATACTTTTCGAAAAGTGGTAAGTGGTATGAATATAATAAAAAGGAATCCACTGAGACATGTGTATGTCCCGCCTAGTGTTCCGCGTAAATTGTGTGGCTGTGGATTTCAGTATTTTAAAATAATTTGCTTCGCCTTATCTAATGACGCATTATCTGTGATAAAAAATTAATTAAACTGTAAGAATTAGTGTTGTTCAGAGCATCTGAAGCCCTAATTTATGAGAGATAGCTGGGAACACAAAGTAGTATTTCGGCTTCACCGTCTCCCACGAAAACTTTTAGAGGAAAATCTGATCACAGATAATGGTTAAAGGTAATTAAATTGAAACACTCCCCACTTATACACATTTTTTCTGTGCAAGGTATTAGTGTTGCGCTTTTTAGGCATTCTGGTCAGTATGTTTTAACAGCTATTTGTGCTTCCATGTTCCATAAATAATATAAAAGGAAATTGCTATTCCAGCTTTTCTGGTATCAATTCAATATCGATATACCAAAAATCCGCCAGATGCGGCAACACTGCAAAAGATCTTTCTATAATTCTACATCTCCGATATCACATAAAATAATACATTTTCATATCATAGCATAAACAAATATACAATATAAAAAGTCATAGAAAATACATCATAGTTATTGAATTAAAATTTTGAGAATTTTCTTTCATGCAAAAGTTATGATATCAACATAAAGAAGCTAGTTGATGCTCAATATTTATAATAATTTACTTTTCTATTTCTTGCTCTTATGTTAACCCTTTCAAGGGCGGTGGTCATATGGCGTGACCACCTAATTTTGATTCAAAACTTACAAATGACAACGAGGAATATTTTAATAAAATTTTTCTTTTATAATGACAGTGTAAAATATCACATTTTTATTTTCTGAATAATTCGTTTGTAAATTCTGATGTCAGACAATTATTTGATCATTTTACAAGCAAAAAGTTTTCTGCCCCTGAAAGGGTTAAAGTCCTCACATAAGTTTCAATGAGTTGAGCTTTCTAAAATTTGTTTCGTTGAAATCGAAAGAAACAGGTAATGAAAGGAAAATTTTAACACATGTAATACATAACTTTGAATAGGCATCTTTAACACGTTGAGTGCCACCATACAGATTTGCTAGTTTGGCCTCCATTTTTATCCAGAAATTTAGTGTTCATACCAGAAATGAAGAATAGTATCTTACGCTTTATTTAATAAAATACTTTTAGCGATAACATTAAGTAAAATATCTTCTTTCGAAATTTCCGGTATCAATTTAAAATTTCTGATCACTTTAGCTGTCGATCCCACGCCAGCGCGAGATGTCATCACGCGCTGGCGATAACACGGTTGGCGAACGGTTGATTCAATTTTATCATGACTCGCGAATCATCTGGGAAAAAGTAAAAAAACCATTAAATTACTTCTTAATTTTTTTTGTATTGTTTCGTAACCTATAGAGTATGTGTTTGATATGTTACTGCAGTACAGTATCTAAATACTCTTTCTGTATGAACGTTAAGTAGATTTTTATGGTTGGCAAGTAATCTTGACAAGCGTCTCATGTATGAATGTTTTCACATCGGCTGCCGTTAATGACTACGCATCAATGACAATGTGATTTATTATTATTATTATTATTATCTTAGGTTTAGAGCTTAAATTTGGTTTTGATTTATTATTTTTTAAGATCGTTAATTTTAGGGGCGTTTATATAAGCATTGTGTTAGTAGGTTTAGTTTAATTTTTGTTAGTTCTGTTTAGTTTTTGCTAACAAACAGAAAGTATGTTAGACACAGGGTAAAATTCTTACGTATGTTGAAAACATAATATAATAAACGAATATTAAATTTAAGAAGCTAAATTTAAGAAATATCTAATTAATAACCTTTTTTTTCGGAGGGGGGGGAGGGTTATGCCTCTTTATATTTAATCTTAGCGTTGAATTCAGGAGGTGGGTCGGGGATTCTTTACGAAAGAGAATCAAACGAGTGAAATCAAATACAAAACCAATGAAAATAAAGAGAAAATAGAACAAAGACGAAAAATTAGTTCATAGCAAAATTCCAATATTTCCTCCTGTTCATAAACTACTGCCATGGATTTGTATCAAGAAACTGTAAAATACTCCTTACAAAGTCTGCAATGTTTCGTCACTGATGAACTAATTGTTTACATACTGACTCAATAACAACTTTATGCTTCACAAAAGAATCTGCGTTTTCTGCTCTGATTATCTAACAAAAGAAAACATTTTAGTTTTTATTGGCATATTACTTATCTCAGGATATAATAAGTTACCATATCGAAGGCTTTATTGGTTTAATTCTCCAGATGTGCATAACAATTTAATTTCAAAAGCAATGAGAAGACATGCTTTTGATGGGATAATGAAATCACTCCATCTGGCGAATAACATGGAAATGAATAATGAAAATCGTTTTTATAATGTGCGTCCTTTATTTGATTTTTTGAATAATGCTTTTAAAATTTATGATCTAACTGAATATTTAAGTGTTGATGAAACTATTGTATCATGGAGTATATGAAATACCATTTCAGTTAAATAACAAAGAACTCAAATATTAAATAGGAATGACTAAACGTAAATTCAGCGAAAGACTTAACCCTTTAGATCCCAAATCGCCCGGCTGACGGCCTAGTTCATTTCTCCCCCCCTGTTTTGGGAAGTGCAACTGATCGAACATGGATTGGGCGTGACTGCCTAATCCGCTTAACGAACAATAGATAGTAACACAATGGGAATATGGGACGTTCAACAATAGGTATTCGGAGGTGTTCACTATTGACAGATAAAAATGTACAAACATATGGAGATCCAAAAAGCATCCTCTAAATAGAGAGATAATTAAACTAAAGATAATAGCTTGTCTACAGTAGAAAAATCAAATTAAATAATAAAAAGTTTTAATAAATATTTTCGCTTCTTTTATAATTTTTCACATTTTTTTCAATATTCAAGTAATAAGATATAAAATTATTAACGAAATCTTATTATCATGCTGACCATTGATTGGGTGCAAAACTTATTAACAGTTTAATCGCTGCAGTTAATGAATTACTGTGAAAAAAAGGGGTTTGCATACCCCTTTTTTTCACAGTAATTCATTACATGCAGCGATTAAGTCATAAGTTTTGACATGGACACATGAAATTTTGTTAATCTGTTTTAATACCACCAGCTGTAAGTATTTTGAAGTAAAAATTATCTAAATTCTTAAATTCATGAATTAGTCATAGGGGCTATTCAAGTATTACAGATTCAGCCAGGTGGGGAGGCCTACCAATTGGTTTGAGCTCAACTAGTCCCACCCAAAATTCAAGTATTACATAATCATTTTTAATCATTGTCATTTTTAGTCATTTTGTATCCGCTCCCCCCTTTTGTAAAGAAAAATAAACATATGCTTGACCCCCCCCCTTTTTTTTTGCTTATATCAGATTTTATAATATTTTGCACATCAACACCTTTTCCAAGAAGAAAACAATTATCTATAAATTACATTATTAATTGTTGTAGTTCTCCCTCCCCCTTGTCGGAAAAAAGTAGATTCTGCACCGCCCCCCCTCATCTTCCATACTGCTTACATAATACTTGAACGGTTCCCAACAAGAAAATGACATTTTTAATTACCTTCATAAATAAAAACTATAAGTGGACGAATATTTTATTTAATAATTATTTTTTTACATTGCCTTTTTTAAATATAGTTATTTAATTGACCGAATTTATTTATTAAATTTATTGTATCCATTGATATATTAAGGAAAAGTTACCTAGAAAGAATTGTATCAAATAAAGTTTTTAAAAAATTTCAAACATATGAATATCCATGTAATAATTTAACGCCTAATTTAAATTAATGTACAAATGTTTCATTATTAAACATTTTTAGCATATAACTTTATTTGGAAAAAAAAAATAGATATATTTTAAGAATATGTGGTATAAATGGTTTAAAAATGCATTAAATATTTTGATTTTTTCAAAAAATGTAGCAAGCATAAATTTTCAAATTTTAAATGTAAGTTCCATTTTTTTTGCTAGTAAAACAAAAAGCTTTTAAATATTATTACAAATATGTATGATTAATTTACAAGTAAAAATTAGGTTTATAAAACAAAGAACTAAAAAAAAAAATTATCATCTGATTATTCTGCAGAGATGTCATAAACATACTCTTAACCCCTTGAGGGGCAAGCAGTTACGTTTGTGAAATGCTGAATTCCCATCGGACATTTTGAAAAATTCTATTTCAAAATAAGTAAAAGCAATTTGACAGCTTTTTTCCACCAAAGTTAGAAAAGTAAAATTTAATAAAATTTTTCTGGTATAAAACTTCATTAATCGTAGGTGGTATATAATATATACCGGTGCCCCTCAAGGGGTTAAGTCTAAAAAAAATTTATCACTTCGCTTAGCAGAAGTTAACGGGAAAGCAAAACTTGGGGATTTATGGTTATTTGAGGATAAGGAGGAATTGGATAACAAAAGGTAATACAATAGGTTGTTCTTTGGACAGATACTACAGCAAAGGGATTGAACCATAGCATATTCATCTGAATAGCTAAAGCTGGCCGCCAACTCATTCTTGGGGGAATGAAATCTCGGGCGTTTGGCTGGGATCCTAAGGAGGTTAAAAAAATGTTTGTTTTGGGATTCAAAGAGTTAAAGAACATAAAAGAGATATTAAATATTGTAAACTGAGCACAACCCTATCAAGACTTTGTTCCAATGGTGAAATAAAATCAATCGATTTTGACAATGCAGCAATTGCTGTTCGACAAACGAACCCCCACAAAGCCAAGATTCGTGAATCACTGGAAATGTTAACAAGAAAAAAAACATGTCTGCAACGATAATGTATCCTATAAAATGCCAAGCACTTGGATCGAATTTCTGAAAACTGTAATTACATTTCAATAAACATTAAATCGGATTTCATTCAACAGATGGCACTACTACCGTGTCTAAAAATGAACCTTGGGAAACTCCCGCTAAAGAACGTCAGTATTTGTTTTGGAAAACTGAGTGATGCAAATGTGCTCTCTATAGCCGGTTGGCAAGAAAATTTGCCAATAAGAAAATCATATAAATAACGTTATGAAAAATCCTAAAATTTCATAGTATATTCAAAGTGACCTAAATAAACAAGATGTGGAAGAAAATGCAATTTTTTAAAGTATTTAAAAATCGGCTTTAATGAGTTAGGACACCGCCTGCGAAATAGTTAAGTCATTAGGTTCGTATAAAAGTAGCTGACGATCCTTAACCCTCTAATTCCCGGGATAGAATGCGTTCTAGAAATTGTGTAATTTAGAGAATCGGAATTCATACCAGAAAATCTAATAGCAACTTTCGGTTTAGTTAACCCTCCGTCTACCAGACGGGTCCATTGGACCCGACAGGTACATACAAAATATTCATTCAAACCAGAAATTTCTTTAAAATAAACTAAGTATATTAACCAGACAAAAATAAGGTAAATAAATAAGTTAAATAGTTTTAAATAAAAATTCTGGTGTAGAACGTTGTATTAAAACTTGAATAAAATTCCCGGTAGATCTAGGGTTAATAGCGAAATGTCTGCGAACAATTAAATTAAAATTTTCTTTTTTAAATTGGTATTTTAAATTTCTGCTGTAAATATGGAATATCTGAATAAAAAATCCACTACACCTTGAACGCTGATGGTAGCAAATATGCTACCATGGGCAGTAGGGGGTTAAATCCAGGGCTGCAACAGGCGCCTATTTTTTTTTTTAATCTAAGTCGCACCAGTTTCTCAAAACAAATATCTTTGTTATATGCTTGGAGAATATTTTCAAGAGAAATATACTATAATTTTTTTTAAAAATAGCGATGCGAATAGAATAGAAAATAGTTACATGTGGAAGACCTGTTACTCATTCTGCCTCCTCCACGTATATATACATGTAATAATAAAAATTTTCGCCTCTTTTTCTTAGTAAAACTATTTCAAATTCTTAATATTTTTCCTTTTTTACCTATCTTTAATAATATCTTAATATCTTTTGTCTTTTATTTCATGCATTTAAAGTTGCGTATTCTTTTATTATTCTAAAAACCTTAACCCATTCGCCTAATCTTATAAAACCCATTAAATTATTTCTTCATTTTATTCTAAAACTAAATTCTCTTTCTTTCGAATGTTTTAATATCATTTTTTCTTTGGTGTTCTATATCCACAATTCCATGCGTCCGCCAGCAATATTTGCACTTTAATTCTGACGCCGTATAAAAGAGTTCATTATCGACGTCATCCTTTCCCATCGAATCACAATCTGTTTTATGTCCCATCCTTCCCCACCTCTCTTCTAGAATTGGTCTTTTACCTTTCTGTAACCGTCCAGCACATATCTTAATATCTTTTGTCTTTTATTTCATGCATTTAAAGTTGCGTATTCTTTTATTATTCTAAAAACCTTAACCCATTCGCCTAATCTTATAAAACCCATTAAATTATTTCTTCATTTTATTCTAAAACTAAATTCTCTTTCTTTCGAATGTTTTAATATCATTTTTTCTTTGGTGTTCTATATCCACAATTCCATGCGTCCGCCAGCAATATTTGCACTTTAATTCTGACGCCGTATAAAAGAGTTCATTATCGACGTCATCCTTTCCCATCGAATCACAATCTGTTTTATGTCCCATCCTTCCCCACCTCTCTTCTAGAATTGGTCTTTTACCTTTCTGTAACCGTCCGCGCGCTGTTTTTTCCGAGTACATCGTTACATCGGCGAAGGAGCAGAAGATTTTACGTTTTTCTGGTTGTCTAATTAACCTGCGTCGCTTGGAGTAAACGTTCTGATGTTTAGATCCTATGCTTAGTAACATCTAAAGTTTAATGAAGTGATGATCCATTTTTGAGAGATGATGGAATAACTACTGGAAGTGTTTTACTATGTTTTTTGTCAATAAAACCCATTTCAAGTGACGATGAGTCTCTATATTCATTACGTAAGGGAAATTATGCCAATGTGTTTCGAGCCTGTCTTTCTCGCCACCCTGACTGCAATCCGATATTTTCAATATAACGGATGGATGGTCTTGATTGCTCTACTACATTTTATTTCGAGGTGTACTGGTGTCGCCTAAATATCTGAAAGTCGATAGCGAAATGCTACACACACACACACACACACACACACACACACACACACATATATATATATATATATATATATATATACAGGGTGTTCCGTTAAAGGGGTCCAATATTAATAGGGGTAATAGAGGAGATCACACGGAGCATAAATCAGTATATAATGCCTGGCCGGATCTCAATAATTTTCAAGTTACAGCAAATAGAATGAAAAATCGGAAATTTGTAAAAAAACCCTCATTGCTAAACTATCGATAATGCTACATAAAAACGAAGCACATATTTAGAAAGAGCAGAAAAAATCCTACGAAATGACATAAGTCGTTTTAGAATATTGAGAATTAATGGCGAGTTACAAGCTCTGAAACAGTGAAAAAACACAAAATCAAATATTTAGCAAAATAGTTAATCGTTAATTCCAAAAATGCAACTCTACCTACATCAAGGAAAATGTTATAAAATTTGGTCCATTCCGAAAGCTTTCGAAGAAGCTGACAATAAACCATATCAGTTTAATTGTATGGGAGAAATCAAGCAGTTCCCTAGTTACAACTCTGTACTGTTGCACGCTCGGAAAGGGCGAAACTCCGCCCATGACGATTGTAAACACCCCGTTTTAATATCTTTCAATTATACATTTCTGATCAACCTCTATCAATACCCTTTCATTATTCAGTCTGGTCAAGTGAATGACATATTGTGCAGCTCTCGCCTTGTCTTAAAGCAAACTCCGTGACTGCTGCGTTTCCTCCATGAACTTTCAGGATGATGAAGAAGAAGTACTTTTTATGCAAATTTTCTATGTGTATAGGAAGAAAAGTGTAATAAAACAGCAGTCATCAGTGGGCGTTATGTTAAAGGGAGGCTGTTGTAAGTGGGATTGTAGTAAGTTGATGTATAATAATTATGCCGGAATACTCTAACGAAGAATATGCGGACATGCATCTGATGTACGGGCAAGCTCATGGAAATGCATGTCTAGCACAGCGCATGTACCGTGAGCAATTTCCAAGGAGACGTTGCCCAAGTTCGAAACTCTTCATAAAAATCGATAGACGATTACGGGAGACTGGATCGTTTAATACAGCAAGCATTGATGCAGGGAAACCTCGACATGTACGAACACCTGCAATGGAAGAAGATGTACTGAATATTTTTAAAGATAACCCCTCCACGAGTACACGAGCTGCTGCGTCTGAAGTCGGTGTTTCTCACCAAAGTGTGTGGCGTGTTCTGCGTGCAGAAAACATGCACCCCTTTCATGTGCAGCGGGTACAACTGTTATCAGTAACAGATTGTGCTCAGCGGACAGAATTCGTACGCTGGTTGCTTAAGGTAACAAAAAATAACCCACAATTTCTGGAAAATATTTTATTTACTGATGAAGCAACATTTACGAGAGAGGGCGTGGTAAACACGCACAATATGCACACATGGTCATATACAAATCCGCACACTGTTTTCCCGTCGAACGCACAACAAAAGTTCAGTGTGAACATATGGGCAGGTGTCCTCGGCGATTATCTCATAGGACCATATTTACTCCCAGATGTACTCAATGGCAGTACGTACTTGGTTTTCCTACGGGATATCTTACCGCAGTTACTGCAAAATGTGCCAGCAACATTGCGCCACAATATGTGGTTTATGCACGATGGCGCACCGGCACATTTTTTCATAGGTGTTCGCAATCACCTCAATTCAACATATCCTGGGAAATGGATTGGACGCAGTGGACCTGTTGCTTGGCCTGCACGCTCTCCAGACCTCAATCCGTTAGACTTTTTTGTTTGGGGACACCTTAAATCGCTGGTGTATGAAACGCCTGTGGATACACCGGAGGATTTACTAGCGCGAATCGTTGTCGCTGCAGGAGACATTCCCAACTCCGTCGGAGTTTTTCGGCGTGTTCGCCAATCTTTACGACGTCGCTGTCGGCTGTGCGATTCTGTTAATGGGCGCAACTTCGAACACCTATTATAATAATGTCCGTTCGTCTGCCTTCCGACATTGAACTGTGCAGCGCAGGCCAGAAGACTATGCTTCACATATGTCATAAAGTACGTGGAATGTAATTCTTTATTTGTCATTTTTCTTTTATTTTCAACACTTTTTGGCACAGTATTTTGTAAGTCACAGACTGTGGTGTACTCAAATTGTAAATTAAAAAGTTTGTATGAATTAATTTAAAATTTAGTGTCTTTTTTAAATTTATAATTAATAAAATTATTATGCTATTTGTTATTATTATTTCCTATCATAAATTATGATGCACATATACATACAATAATTGTCCATGTAAAACATGTACTGAAGCTTCTTGCATAGTTACAAATCGCAATATTTTTAATTATTTCCGAATTTTCACCACCAGTTTAATTTTAAAGAATTTAACTTAAGCTTTATATCAATAAAAGACCACTTTAAAATGTAGACTATTATTGTAAAGTTATTTTGGTTCATTCAACTCTTGAATAATTAAAAATGTTGCATCTCAGAAGAAGCATGATCGAAAATGTATAGTTGAGAGTAATTAAAAAGGCGGTGTTTCTAATCGTGATGGGCGGAGTTTAACCTTTGCTAGTGTCAAAGAAAGCGGAGTTGTAACTAAGAAACTGATTAATTTCTCTCACACAATTAAACCGATATGGTTCATTGTAAGCTTTTTCGAAAGTTTTCGGAATGGACCAAAGTTTACTACATTTTCCTTGTTGTAGCTAGAGTTGTCTTTTTGGAATTAACGATTAACTATTTTGATGTATATTGGATTTCGTACTTTTTCCACTGTTTCAGGGCTTGTAACTCGTCAATAAATATTGCTATTTTAATACAATTGATGTCATTTTGTAGGTTTTTTTCTGCTCTTTCTAAATATGTGCTTCGTTTTTATGTAGCATTATCGATAGTTTAGCAATGAGGGTTCTTTTACAATTTTCCGAATTTTCATTCTATTTGCTGTAACTTGAAAATTAGTGAGATCCGACCAGGCTTTATATACTGATTTATGCTCCATGTGATCTCCTCTATTACCCCTATTAATATTGGACCCCTTTAACGGAACACCCTGTATATATATATATATATATAGGAGTCATAATTATTGAAGAATAAAATCTGACAAATTTTCGATTACAACTTCAAATACGAACTGTTTCGGCGCTGCTTCGCTAGAATTCGACGCATGTTTACACGACTAAATAAGCATATATGGGGCATTCTCACAATCTTTTGACTTTCGGGAATAAAAATTTGGTGAAATTAAACTTGCTAAAATAACATTTTAATCTGGTAGACGAATGCCTTAATGATTCAAAATAACTAAAAAATAGTCAGCAGCGAAATATTTTTTATTTAACTGAGGTTTAAGTTAAACTTGCGAGTTTAATTTTCCTTACCATTTTACCACTATAACTTTTTATTTTCTTCAAAATTTTTGCTTATAATGATACATAGTACTCACAGGACATTCAAATAACAAATAATAAAAATGTTGTATTTTCAATACAGAATTTTTGTATAACATTGTCTTAAACGGGTGTTAAAGAAGGGACGGTAAGGTAAAAAGGAGGAAATTGGTAAAAAGAGACGGTAAGGCTGCATACGCACGCGTATTTTGCCTACTTCTCCAGTTTTCTTTGAAAAGCTTTTGTACTGGACCCATCTGCGGTTTATTCACAAAAGAATGAATAGAATCAACAATGGGTCAGGAGATAAGGAGCTCGACTCTACTTGAAGGAAAGGTTCCTCTTTTGTTTGACATCATTCCCTTTCCTGCTAAAGTCGTTAAAAATCAAAGACACCGCGTCGCCACAAAAAACGAAGCCGACACTGCTAACAGTTAAAGGATGGTGCGGTCGCAGCTTAAAGATGGAACGATAAGGAAACTTACTACCTATTTTTTGGCAAATTATGTTAAGACTAAATGATAGCCACAATGTTCATTGATTTTTAGAAATAGTTGTTAACATTGGATAAAATTAATTTTTTTAAAAAATTTACCTCGAAACGTGCAGGAATAAACCTTGGGGACGGTAAGACTACCAATACAGTTACGATATTGAAATTGATATTTAAATGCTGATTTAAATTCTGCAGTAAATTTCCTGTCAAAGAATTTTAGACATTCTTTCTCTAGCATACTTCTGCATGAGAAAACACTTGGAACAAAATTCTGTGGCTGCATCTGAAGTGATTTTCTGTATAAGTTTAGCAAGAGGGACAGTAAGGATGAAAAACCCAGGGGCAGATTTCAAAAAATAATATCAACCATAAAAATGTGTGCAGGTTAATTTTTTCCTACATATTTATATAAAACAATTGTCCTAGTTTCGGAAAAAAAATTACTTCGAATTACTTTTATTGAAACAATTTGATGCAGACAGCTCCAAACTTAAAAATCAGCATCAGGGTCACGAGGCGGTATAGGGGTTTTCCTGGTATTTGGACCCCCAACATCGTCCAAAACTTATTTATCTCGTTAATATTATGCAATGGGATGTTCCACAGTATATGAAATAAAAAAAAAACCCAAAATGTATTAATATAAAAATTATTATTCAGGGACATAAAAGTCAAAAGATTGTGAGAATGCCCCATATTTTATATATTTTTAGAGAATTTTAAAGAGAACTTGGATTCAGTTTACAGGACTACCTCGCAGCACTCTTTGAAAACAAAAAAAAATTACATACTAATTGGCAACATCTGTAACAGAAATATGCTAAAAATTTTATTTTCCACAAATAGTGGTGCAAATAGAATATTAAAATAGTCGTCTGTGGCAGCCATGCGTTTATATTTATAATTAATTAAAATTTCAGAGTTTTCGGACGACAGGAACATTCTTTTATGTTAAAGGACCGGATGTGAAAAAAGGAGAAAACATATTATTTTTAGAACTAGATTTTAGTACTTTTTCACGAAATTTTGACACGGGTGGCAAAACCGTTATATTTTTAACCGATAACAATTTCAAAGGGTTCGGGCAGCAAAAACTATTTTTTTTACTACAAAACAAGTGAACGTGGGGAAGAAATTTTTTATGAGTAGCTTTACCAATAAATATCAATAAATTTTTCGAATTTTTCATTGTAAAATATAAATTTATATAATATCGAATTAATGGTATAAAATCATACACATTTGATGTTTGTTTAATGTTATTAGCACTGATCTGCGCAATGTCGGACCTGTGAGCTAGTCAAAATATAATCCAATCATTATGCGCATTACGGTGTATTTCAGTACGTGCAGATTATAAAGCTTTTTATTTAAATTATCATATCTTCTTGTTTCCAGGGCTTAATTTCTAAAAAAAAAGTACCGGACAACTAATATTCTGCAATACTAACAACTAAAGCGTTCCCCCTCCCCCCCCCTGTCACTCCAATCTGCATATTTATATTTAATATATTTATTGCAAAATTTAAAGCTTTTCTTTTTTTTTTTTACCAAAATAAAAATTTTAAGTATGTTTACCAGCATATGTAGCTGTAGCTATAGCTAGCTGTCAACTATTCCACTTTTTTCTTTTTTAGCAAAAATTTCGGAAGGAGTGATAATTGTCACTCCTTCCGAATAGAAAATTTTGCCTAATTTTTATGTTAATTGCATAGTTCTGGGACTAAATATGGTATGGATTATGATTCGGAAATAGCGTTAACAGAAAAGAGGAATAGTTCTCCAGCAATGTATTTTTATGAAAAATTGAATGGAATTTACAGAAATTAATATTTATACGCTGAAGAATTGAACGGCTTGTTTCGATTTCCTCTAGAAGGTGCATATCTTAACCAATAACACAGTACAACAGTGGTTTTGTCCTAGAACTAAAATTAGTCGGTTCTAGATCAGTTTTTGGCACTGATTCCGAATATGCTATCCGTTTATCTCGTGGTGATCCAGGTTTTGAGAAACTTGCATATCTAAATTTATGCAAATTTAAGCTTTTTTGTGCTATTTTATGCAAATTTTAGATACAATATATGTCACATGTAATTACGTTTTTTAGATAATGATTACTTGACTATTTGCTTCAGATAAATGTCACGATTTGCATATTCTTAACATTTATTTGTCAGTTATTAAGCCTAATTTGCATATTTTTCAATGGTGTAATGTTTACATCACTATCAACTTTAAAATAGTTACCACAGAATTAACGTAATGTTTTTCTAGAGTAGATTTTTATGCTGATTTCAAATCTGCAGTCCGTTTTCTTATGTCATGTCTAGTTTTTGAGTAATATGAATTTCTACTTTTGCAAGACATTAACACAGGTTTGATATAAGATGCTTTTTAGGGGGTTGTAATTCATTGACAAGAAGGTAAACAGGGTCAGATTCATACCAGAGACATAAACAAAAAATTATATAATCGAAAAAAAAATAAGTAGTAGAATCTATTCTAACTAGTTGAAGATTATCATACAAAGTATCATAAAAAGCTATTTCTGGCTTTTTTGACCAAAAACTAAAATTTCACTTTTTCAAAAACTGGACGTGATAGAAGAAAACAGATACAAGATTTGAAATCAGCTCAAAAGACTGGTTTAGAAACATATTAGCGTACTCGTGCGGCAGAAATATTTGAACGTCAAGAAACATTATTAGAAAATCATGAAAAATATGCAAATTAGGTACAATATTTCACAGTCACATGTCAGTATAATCTCAGAAACAATGTTTTTGTGAAGTACATTAGGTAGTAATCATAACATAAAACAAAAAACCCTGTCTGATATTGCTTCATACCTTAAATTTGCAAATAATTGTACAAAATTTACAAAATTTGCATAAATTGAAATATGCAAATATCTCTCAAACTTGACGTGCTTGAGTAAATCTAAAACTAGATTCGGAATCAGCACAAAAACCGCATAAAAAACAAATAATTTTTGTTTTAGGACAAAGCAAAAGTTCAAATTCGTTAACCAGTGTAACTGACTCATTCCGCTTAACAATCTTTTGCAGTGAGTCCCTGAAAATCAGATTAAATTAAAAATTTGACGCCGCTATGGGAAAGATTTGACGCTTTTCTAGAAGAAGCGGAACATTGCTCGATTGCTTTCTATCTGAATAACAATACATAACAATTATATCAACCTATAAATGAAAGTGACTTCGTAAATGTGCAGAAAAAGAGCCTTAAAACGGGCAGCGTTCATGTTACAAAAAAGACGCTATTGTACTGGGCTGTATTGATGAGCTCCGGTGAATTCGGACTAATATTTAAATATTTACTAAAAACAGAGAAGTAGTACCGGAGCTGGGCTCCGTCGCAAATTAAACCATGTTTGTTTCAGAGTTTAAGTAACTATTTAATATATACAGGGTGATTCATAAATATCGAAACAATAGGCTATCTCCTTAAATTTTGCCCCTAGGCACATACTTCCAATTGCAAAGTTTCATAAAAAAAGGTGCAAAATTTGATGATATAAGTTTCAACTCCATGGGGGATCTATATGAGAAAATACAAAAATTAAATTTTTATACGGCCCCCGTAGAGTAAAATTTCCAATTAGGAAATTTTTCCTTATCCATTTCTGAATTAAACACAAAAAAAAATTCATCTCGATATCTTCAAAATTCGCAGAGATATCAAAATCCAAAATTCGTGACTTACACCATTTATCCATGCCTCTGAGCGACGAGTTTTTGACTCATTTTGAATGCAAGATAGGGATCATCCAGAAATTGTACATTGTTAAAAGTCGATATAAGACAGTGCCTCTGCTTTGGACATAAAATAGGCAGCGTATAGATTTTACGTTAAACCTGTTTTCAAAGTATGCTGGTGGTCTGCACTAGAGGTCTGCACGGGTAGAAATATCTAGGTCCGGTTCCGATCCGACCCATAGGAAAAAGAGTTCGGCTCTGCCTGGCCTGGAAAAAAATTCAAATCGTAGCCTGTCCCGGCCTGACTGAATTTCTACATAGTTTTTTACATCGATATGGTTAAAAGTTGTTTCGTAAGGAAGAGTTCTGACCAAAAATACTTATTACATCTTTTCTTTTTTCATGTCTATATTTATTATTTTTAAAGAAGCGCCAGAACTGTGATTATTTGTTTTATTAATGAATCTCTATTTATATGTAAATTATTCACTTCTTAATATCGTTAATCCGTATTCCATGTGTTGGAGACAATGAAAAAGGCTATAAATGCTATAAAAATGCTAATCTTTTAAGATGGAATCACATAGGAAAGAAAAAAATGCGTTATAGACAAGTTCTCTTGTAAATGTAGTCTATTTTTTCTCAGGTATTACTATATTCATTTTCCGTGGATCAACAGATTTTTCCGTTTAAGAAAGGATTCCGTCATAGGCAGATTTTTTTTCACTAATTTTGCTGTATTTTAATTTTTTTGCCTTAAAACTACTATCCTTTAAAAATACGAATTTTAAAGTTTTATTGTAAAATAATGGGCATTTAAAAATGTAGGCATTTGTTGTAATAGTTTTTGGGCTGAGCCAAATTTTAGTTATTTTTGCACGGATGAGGTCAGTCAGAGGTAATAATTTTATTACGGGTTGTCTCGAGACCGGGACTGAAAATTTCGCCCGGGGCAGACCTAGGAATAAGGAAGCCAGTCCCGGTTCGATATAACCAGTGGCCGAGAGCTTCTGCTCTCAAAGCTGGTAGACGGGAGGTGCTGCGTTTGAACTCAATCGCGCCCTTCGGCCCCATCGTTCGAAGTTTTCAGTGGTTTTCTGGATATGACCTTGGATATCATTACGTAAATACGGGTTATTTTCCCTTAGAAAGACCTCCACGGAAGGCACTTCCACCTTCGGGCCCATATCCCTTGTGTAGGTAATTGGCCGTCATAAATCACACCAACACCCGGTTCGCTATGAAAAAATACTTTATGCCCGGCCTGGCCGAGTCCTCAGAAAAAAGTCGCCAATCACGTGTCTGTCCCGGGCTGGCCCCACAATACAGACTTTTTTAACGGCCTCGCCGGGACGATAAAAAGCCTGAATTTGTGAGGGCTAAATATGAAAAACCCCTAATCGGCATGTTAGAAAAATGATTGTTTCAAATTACACATTTAACATTTATTTGTGGACATTTAAATAGTACAAAAAGGAGGTGGAAACGGCAAAAGTTAAACTGAATCAGAAGTTTAAGCTACGGAAAGAAGTTGTTTTTTCACGTGCAATTTTTAAAAAAAGCATTTAAACATTTTATTAGGAGCCAATCAATGTTTAAAACTTTAAGTGCGTTTTTCTGCATGATGTATTTTTTTTTCTTTATACCATTTCGTCTTTAAATTATTATAAGTCAAGAATCTTAAATAAAAAAGGTGCAAACTTGGAACATGTCATTTTTGATTATTTTACGTTAATTTTGTTTCGGCAAATTTGAAAAAAAATTTACTTTTGAAAGTATGATTTTTATTTAAATAAGTTACATAATTTTTTTAAATAAATATTTTTAATATTTTTAAAATTAATATTTAAAAAATCCCGAAACAAAACTAAAATTATACAGTCCTCTTTAATTAAATGAAAAAAAAATTGAAATCCGATGAATAATGTTTCCAGTTATAAAGATTTTAAATTAAATCCGCTTTAAAAAGTACTAATAATTTAAATTTTTTAAAAACTTTATGAGAAATATTAGGATGTGATTTTGTTTGCAAATTATATGGTTAACCATTACAAAAAAAGAAAAAAAAATCAAAATTCTAACTCAAGAAATGTATTTTGTACATGTTTCCTAGAACTCTTAAAGTAATATTGCTTCTTGGATTGACGCATTTCAATTTGTGTCTAATCCCTTAAAACCTGATGAATTATTTAAACGGCCATAACTCTGCGAGTTTTTCACATATGAAGATGCAATTTTTTGTGTTTAATTCAGGAATGGATAAAGAAAGTCTTCCTGATTGGAGTTTTTACACTACGGGGGCCGTATAAAAATTTAATTTTCGTATTTTTTCAAATAGACCCCCCATGGAGTTGCAACTTATGTCATTAAATTTTGCAACTTTTTTTATGAAACTTTGTAATTGGAAGTATGGGTCTAGGGGCAATATTTAAGGAAATAGCCTATTGTTTCGATATTTATGAATCACCCTGTATATATATATCAGTTAAACATTTGATATATATATATATATATATACTAGGGGCTCTGCCCGCTGCAAGCTACGCTCGCCAACCCCCGTTCAGACACCACAGAATCTAAAAACACGCTAATCTGATCGGTTTAAAAAATATTAGAGAGGATTGAATTATATTGAAAAAAAAACTGTGCAGATCTCCCTGTAAACGGGGTTTCATTCAATTCTCTTTGATTGCAAAAATTTAAGACCGAAAAAGTAGCTGTTAAGACATCCAATGTTTGTTTCGCTTTTGATTAAAGAGGATCAGTTAAACATTTGAAAAGAAGCTAAAATAAATGAATTAAGTATACAGAGTCTTTGTCTCTCGGTATTTTAAGACAATCTCTATAAAAATAGCCTAATGCATGTGACCATCATCAACAGTTCCGCGAGAACCACTTCGCTTTTTATGCTCTAGGTGCCATTTTGGTACTTTAATGTTAGCCAGGCACAGGTGATAAGTCGCCAAATATTATTCTATCGCCATCATTTCATGTATATTATAATAGTGCAAGTCATCAACTGCCGCAAACAAATCCAGTCTGATCCCTTCGCCTTTCATATGAAAGTTCGGCACAGATGTCATACACGCCCCATATTAGCGCGATTTATTTTCGACGCCAATCAACAGCATAAACAACAACATCCGGCTTACCACATCAAGCAAAATAACGATACTTTGGCGCCAGTCAAGTACCGTTGCGTATATGACATTGGCGTCAGAAAAAAATCGCGCCAATATGGGACCGTATATGACATCTGTGGCGAAAGTTTTCAATTTTGATTAAAAAATCAAAAAAAAAATTCGAATAAAACTACATAAAATTTGATATGGCCGCAAAGAATTCTTGGTACTGTTACGCTAGCCGGGTGCAAATCTCGCCAATAGCTTTTTTTTCAACTCGCCAGTTAGCATTTTTTTTTCGAGTGGTAAATTAAAACATTGATTTGAAGTTGAAATTAAATGTCATGGTCTGTTGCATTATTTAATATTTGGCCGCATGCCATATACGCACCGCAGGTTTGGCGTGATTTTTTTTTCTTTGATAAAATTTGTCGAAAACCTCGTTTTTGAATACCAGTTACACATGTATTTTTGGTACTACTTAGTTATTCCGTCGACAAAAAATCTATCGCCAAACTATAAGATTACAATGCCAATAATGGTTGATCCTAAATGTCACATTCACTTGACTTTAAGCAAGTTACACGTGTTTACGTCATCAATTGATTTTTATTTCGACGTTTTATTTGTATATTTATTATAATGTTATACTAATGTATTTGTTCTTTCGTTATATAAAATAAAAAATATGTCATTTTGTATAATTTGGCGAATTATATAATTTCGCGAAATTGGTCGACGGAATAACTAAATAGTACTGTATTTTTTAATTATTTTTCTAATATTTTCAAAAGGAAATAACAAAAAAAAATAATTGATAACTATAGAACAAAATAATTTATATAATTTTAAAAAAGAAATAAAAGTAAATAAACATTTATTATTAAATAAACAACAATAGCCGGGTTACCATGTCAATCAAAATAATGCCATTTTGGCGCCAATTAGGGTCCCCGTTGCGTATGTGACACACGTGCCTAATATTTTTCTTTTCGTTTTGTTTTTAAAAAAAAGAAAGAAGTGAAAGCCATCAATTTTAAATGTTTCAGTTTTAAGTGAACCTGCGCCTCGCTAACATAAATTACCGAGTTCTCGATTTCTCTATCAGAATGTTTCGATTTGGCGAAAGATTGTTCAAGTAAATTGAGTTAGGAATAAAAGTAACATGATACATTTCTTAGCATACATTTAAGAGAGGCCAAACTGGTCGCCAAATTAGTTTAAAATAATAACCTTTTCTGAAATATGAAAAAAAAATATCTGTTATGATTAAATTTCAGTTGCCATTATTAGAAAAAAATTATTTAAAATTAGAAAAAAAATTAATATTTCGAAAACTAATTCGAATTTAAAAATTCTAATACCAGTTTTGAGACCTGCAGATCAATATGGGTTTTTGGTGTTAATTTCATCACAAAGTGTTCCATATTTTAGGAGAAATGGCCGTAAAACATAATCAGTTTTTTAATCAGTCGTTTCAAAGAATCGTTACATAAATTCGTTTCATATATCCGTTTCATAAATTTGTTTCATTAGGATTTTATATATATATAAGCTAGATATATCAAATAACTCACATTAATATTACGAATTTATGGAGCTGATCCACATACAGTAGAGTCTCGAAAATCCGAGTCTCAGAAGTTCGAGGTTCCGCTTAATTCAAGAAGTCAAAATTAAAAATAAAAATTTCTATTTTTTTTTCTTCGCCCGAAAGAATGGATGAGAAATATTGTTTACTTGATAGCTGATTTTTGGGATGAAATTCAATCTACAACATTGAATAAATCGTGATAGAAATTTTAACCTAAATTGGTAACATCCCCTGAGAATTTTAATGATGACGATGATAAAAACATTGTTTTGAAAGATTTGGTAAAGGGAAAACCTGGCTGTGAAAATTGTAATGCAGATGACGTTAAAAAAAAAATGGCTAAACAGTGATAAAATGCTAGAAATAACTTAATCGACTATTGTAGAATGATAGGAATGTAATGATACAGAAGTAAATGACTCCCTGCCATTTGAAAAATACTCTGTCTAGTGAAGATTCTGCATCTTTAGAACTGGCTTTAAAATATGTAGAACAGCAAAATGAAGCTACCTGATGAAGCTAAATGATGTTATGCATTTTAAGCGTTGGCTAGATATTGCATCTAAAGAGAGAAGCAATCTAGATTAATATTAAAACAATCGTTCTAATTGGTAAACAAATCATATTAGATGTAAATTTCCAACTGGGCGAAAAATGTCCGGACCAGGATTCGAACCCGGGACCTCCTGGCTGAAGCCGCCAGTGCTCTGCCATCTGAGCTATCCCGGACGATTCTGGTCGAACCTTTTTCACCCAGTTAACCTTGATGATTACAGCATCTGGTCTGAAACCTGGTTCAGCTCAACAGAATAAATCTCAGGTAATGGAATTCCAGAAATCGCTGGATACGAAATTACACTAGATTAATATTAACACAATTGTTCTAATTGGTAAATAAATCATATTAGATGTAAATTTCCAACTGGGCGAAAAATGTCCGGACCAGGATTCGAACGCGGGACCTCCTGGCTGAAGCCGCCAGTGCTCTGCCATCTGCGCTAGCCATCTGCCTGCTTTTCGCCCAGTTGGAAATTTACATCGAATATGATTTGTTTACCAATTAGAACAAATGTGTTAATATTAATCTAGTGTAATTTCGTATCCAGCGATTTCTGGAGTTCCATTACCTGAGATTTATTCTGTTGAGCTGAACCAGGTTTCAGACCAGATGCTGTAATCATCAAAGTTAGCTGGGTGAAAAAGGTTCGACCAGAATCGTCCGGGATAGCTCAGATGGCAGAGCACTGGCGGCTTCAGCCAGGAGGTCCCAGGTTCGAATCCTGGTCCGGACATTTTTCGCCCAGTTGGAAATTTACATCTAAGAAGCAATCTGTTAACGCGGCAAAAAATTGAATCTTATTATTTTTTAATTTATAAATTATCTTGTATATCATTACAAAAGGAATAAAGGTATGTACATTCTTTGTCATCCTACTTGAGTAAAATTATAATTGGTAACGATATTTTACTTTTTCGGAAAATTCGAGTTTTCAGTAATCCGAGGTAGTGCAAAGCCGCCTTAAGACTATCAAGCCAGACACAATTTCCTTCCCCCTCGTATGTGACGTAACGAGCCGGGGCTGGCGCCAACGAGGAGAATTTTGTATTCCTTTGTTTAGAATTAGAGTACAACGTGTTTTTTATTCGGAAGCAAAGGACGTATTCTTTTTAAGGTAAGTTTATTTTCAAATTAACTATTTATATACTATTAGTACTAGTTATCTTTTTTTGTTCACTACGTACTTTATTTTTAATTTGTTTAAAATAAGTTAACTAGTAAATCGTAATGAAATATCGTGTTGTAATATTCCGTGTCTAAAAAAAAAAAAAAAAAAAAAAAAAAAAAAAACGATATTAATCTAGATCTTCTGTTATCTTCTGCCTTCTAGATAATCTTCTGTTTCAATACAGCAATAATTTAAAATGGAAAAAATGACAAGAGCGTGTCGAGACTTACATCATTCCCTGTCTCTCGTAATTTTCTAAAAATTGGGGCTTGAATTGTACTAATAGGTGAATTATCTCAAAAGTTATTGATTAATACAGTTTCCATTATTTAATTATAACGTTTATTAATTTGTCAAAATAATCTGATTTCAATATCTGCTAGACAATTCTATTGGCGCCAGCACGTTTTGCCTCATAATTTGGAAGCTATTTATTCGATTCACTTGAAATTTTAATGTCCTATGTGACATATTTTTCTACCTCAACTGTTAAACTTTCAAGTGCAAATTTTAATCAGTTCTTTTAATTTATGAAAATTAGTAAAAAAAAAACTTTGAAATTATTATTACTCAGAAATTTCTCACTGAAAACTGATGATATTTTGCATACAGTAAGTACAGCATAAATATTATTAGTTTAAACTTTACCTTTCTTGCTATTCAAGAATTTCGATTAAAACTTCTGACTTTATTTACTCGGAAATACTGGCACCAGATAGCAGAAATTTATGTCAGACTGAGTTTCTTGGATGCTAAAACATTTTCAGCCGAAAGTCTTAATTACAAGCTTAATTATTATGTAATGTATAACTTGTCACACCTTCCTATCTTTGTAATTTGTTCTGATTCCTCTCATTAGAGTGACTTTTAATGATCGACTTTTATTAGAAAACACTTGTCGTGAGAATAATAACTCTGATTATTCTGTAGGCAGAATTGATTGGTCTTTAATATGATACAAAATTTATGTATTTTTATAGATATTTTCATACTTAAAAATTTAAATGTACTAGAAACTTTCATCGTAATTTCTACGGATGCATAACATTGTTACCTTGTTTATTTCTTTTAAAGCCCGATCAATATACATACTAATTTATTGGTGTTTTTTAATCTTAAACTCTTAATAAAAATTCATTTTATAATATTTGTTACACAGTGCATGCTTATACATGACAATTGCAGACATGGGAATGATGTGTCTGAATCTTTTTATTTTTACAATGACTGTAAACAATTTATCCACCCTCACCCTTCCGAATTCGCAAAAATTTTGTGTGTTTTTATATAACTTTTAACGTTTGATTAAAAATAACAATAAATAAAATTATTGTTATATAATTATAAATTTAGTTTTCTGTGTAGTCAGGACCCGACTTCGTCTATCTAGGTCCTCCGAGCAAGCACCATTCTGCCCCCCCCCCTTTTTATCTATCCGTAGAAATTATTCGCGAATAATGCATAAGTGGTTAGTGCTAAACTTCATACGTATTGTATGCATGCATAAATTTCGTACCAGGTACTATTTACATTTGTATACAGGGTATCACAAAAAGATGGTCACAACTTTATGAAAAAATACTACTAGAATAATAGTAGAAAAAAATCATGGATTTGTTGCAAAGGAGTATTTGTTTGGAAACTTTTATTTGTTTTTCTATTTATGTTATAAGGTGTCTAAAAAAAATACCCCCAATCGGTCCATAATAAATGATTTCAACTTGACTCGTTATGAGGAAAACGTGTATGAAGAATTTCTTTTGAAAACAATGTAGTACTAAGTTGTTATAATAAAATTTAAATCATTAGTTTTCTAATGATATATAGTACAAAGTCCAAAATCCAGAATCCTTCGGCACTCGGCGATTCCAAAATTCGGATTTTTCCGAATTTTGGCTTATTTACAGTTTTTCAATGAAAAAAAAAAATCTATTATATATATTTCAATTCCAATTGATGAAAGTGTTTTCTTTCTTTCTTTTGTTCTCACAATGTTTCAGTACACTTTTTAAAAACTCTATTGCTTGTACCTTGCATAATATCTTAAAATAATACAAAAATTAAGAAAATAATAATTTTCTGTTTCATGACCTTGTTTTGTTTTATTATGAGCGCTTTATGTTTTTTCAATTTAATCGATTCTATGTGAAAATTACCCATTTCTGCTAAGTAAAGTTTACAGTAAGAAAAATTTATCTGTGTTGTTACCTAATTTCATGCACTCTGTAGTTTTACTATTTATTTATATTAAATTTATTATATTCCTTTGCATGTTTCAAATCACTAAATTTAATAGGATATTTATTGTATAATTTCAAGCCACAATGAATAATAAAAATAGCATACAACTTGAATTTGTTTTCATTTAACAATCATTTTTCATCCACTTTAATTTAATTTTAAATGTGGGTTTTGATTGACAGAATATTGGTATTTATTTATTTATTTTTGAAAATGAAATAATTGAAAGCAAAGTAATTCTTTCTATGTGTTTAAAACTACATATATATGTGTATATATATATATATTATATACATATTTGTAGATTTTGCTTACATATATTTATTAATGTCTTGTTTTAGAATATATAGAAAATAGATAATTGATATTTTTGTAAATTTCAAAGTAGAATAAATAATGAAAACTGTTCACTAAATTAAATTTAATACTTCAATTTTTTTTTTCATTAACCAACCATTTTTCTTTAATGTAACTTTAATTAAGTGCACATTTTGACTGACACAGTGATATTATTTCATAAATTTTGTTTTTGCGTTATCATTATTATTATTGTTTCGAGTGATCGAAATTGATTAAAAAGCACTTAATTGGCGTCTGTAAACTATAAGTTTTTATTTTTTCCCCATATGCTGTGATAATAAATTGGAATATAGAGGAAAGAATTAATATGTTTTAAATAACGCATGTGCTCTCCACGGCTGATCTAAGCCCCGCGTCGTGATGTCACGAAACCTCGTGTTTGGCTTGTAGTCTTGAGGCGGCTTTGGGTAGTGCCAGCCCCAATTACCTCGGATTTTCGAGACTCTACTATTTTTCTTTATCGGTATTGAAACCGGTAAAAGAGTTTAATTTTCTTCAAAGCATAATTTATTGACATATTAACCCTTTCAGGACCGGCGTCTCTTAGCACCACTTTTTAAAAAAGTTACCTTCAATTACATAATTTCGAATATTGGGTTCGAATCCGTCAAGCGGAACTTTAAAATTTTTATTTCTATTATTATTACACTTTTTTCAGATGGATTTAATTAAAAGAAGATTCCCTTTTTTTTGGGGGGGGGGGGGGGCAATTTAAAATCTTTTTTTTGACAGAGAAAATCTGGAATTTTAATCTGAAATCAATACTTTTGTTTGGTGCTGCCTTCTATTGGCCATTTTTTGAAATAATTTGGCAAAATTTTTCATCCTATGGTTATGAGAATTTTTCAGGAATTGAAAGGTTAATTTTTATTTTTCATTTTGAATTTTAATAAATGTTAAAATTTTTTCTGGCGCCATCTAATGAGTGTTAAGAAATAATATGGATTTTTTCTGAATAATTTGAGCATTTTAAATATATTTTACATAATGTTTTTCTTTTAAAAATTTTATATTTTATTTATACCTGCGCTAAATTTTTGAAATTGCTGAATTTAAAAATATTCGGATTTTTTTAATTTTATTTAAATAATTTTTCTTGAATATTTTAAATTTGATTTAAAAATGTTTTTCTAATTATTTTAAAGTTAAATGTAATGGTGCTGCCATTTATGTAAGGATTTAATAACTATAAATTAGCAATTTTGATTTATTAATTTAAGGATAAAGTTTATTAAAAGATATATTAAACGAAACCCTCCGTGCGATCTGCGATCACACTTACCCGCTTGTTTTGCGCATTACCCTCAGCTGTTCTGAACAGCTATCCTGTGCGAGAAAAAATATAGTAAAAATATTATTTTCAATATACGAATAGAATATAAAAATGCTTGTCTGTGGCGGTGCTGTGAATATTCAGTGAATACAATTACAACCTAGAGACGAATCATGATAAAAAGCTAGTGTCCGATAAGGATTAATAATGAAACAATTTCGTTTACATAGTGCAAATTTTTGTTTTTGATGAAAAAAAGCTTTAAGATTTAACTAATATGACGCAGGCAATATTACTTTTTTTTTTTTTTTTTTTTTTTTTTTTAATCGTTATCACTATTTCACAAATAAAAAATACACGAATATGCAACAGAACATAATTTGTCATTTAACAGTTAGTTGCCTTATAAACTTAAATTTTGTGTTTAGATTTTTTAATTTTATGATACAAAGGTTAATATGGCAATTTTTTTCCTGAGTTAATAACTGTCAAAACTAATACAATCTATGAAATGACTATCTTTAACAAATAAGATATAAGTAAAGGAGAAAATGTAATTTACGTTAACTTAACAAGTCAAAAAGGTTTTTTACTGAGAATATTTAATCTAATAAGTCGAGAGTAATACAAACAATAATCCAGATCTGTGATGAAATTTTCCTTTTTTCTCAAGCAGGATAATCTAATTTATGAATTACGTTTATTTCAATGTACAAGTTAATGTTTGTGTGTTGTCATCAAAAGCAAATTATAAGATTATATGTACTGAGTAAATGGAAATGTTAATCTGCTTAATATTTTTTGCTATATATTTATGTTACGAGTAAATCATATTATTTTTTTTTTTTTTAGAGAGAGAAATTCATGCTAAGGTTATTTCAGAATATTTTATTAAGAAGGAAAAATGTTCTAAGTAGAATTAGAGATATATAATGAATTTAATATTAACGCGAAAATAAAAATTCACAGGTTTACAAAATGATGTATGCAAAATGTTGTAAAGTTAAAAACTATACAAAAATTTTTAATAAAATTATAATAATAGACGTTTTGGTCCTCATCTATGACCATCTTCAGCGAAGAGTTGTTACATTGCTTTTAAATCTTTAAGGAAACAAAGTCAAGCCGTCTTGAATTTGTAAAGTTCTTTAGTTTCCCAATCTATTATCGCTTCAACCAATCATAAGAATAGAATATGCAGTGGCATCATCTATCTCACAACAACAGAATACAAGTTTAAATGAAATAACGATTGAGTATGCAATGGCGACATCTATCAGATGAAAACAGAACATAAGAAAAATAAAAAAAAACAATACGGTATGCAGTAGTGACATCCAGTGTAAAATGATACAAATAAATGCAGAACAGAAAAAATAGAAATTGCAATTTTTAATTACAATGAATTTTGTTTAACATGTTCATGCCGGCATGTAAGTAAGTAAGTAAGCACCCACCCTGGGAACCCGCTTTTGGCTTATGGTTAGGTTTGAACCCCGAGCCCAGGGCAGGGAAAAGCACTATTACCTGTAAAACCCTCTAGTATTTAAGACACATAATAGAATACAATACAATTGAAAAAAAAATGAAAAAATTAAATTAAATTAGGTTTTTTTTTTTTTTTTTTTGCAGTCAGCTGCTGGCCCCTCTAGAAATATGAGATAAAGATTACTAAAAATATTTAAAGATAAAATAATCTAAATTTAAAGATAAAATTACAATAATATATAACTTAAAGACCAAAACAATAGCTGTAGTAATGAATTTATATGTCCAGCACTCCTGCTCACTGCCCATAACTCAGAGGAGGACCGTTGAACTGATATATTGATCTATGAGATCCCCGTTCATATTAAACCTTCTGAACGATATAAATATAGTTTTAAGCTAGATTTGAGATTAATTACTGTGAGCTATATATAAGTACAATAACATATAGGGAAGGTTTATCGGTTACCCACAACGTACTAGAGCAAGATTAAAGTTTTTAATAGCTGAATTTAAGTTTTAAAGAGTTTATCTGAAGTTGCTATATATCACGAAAAGTTCAACTGGTTATCACAGCGACATACAAGTTTACAAAAGCAGGACACCATTTTTGAAGATATTAGCCTTTGATACTCATATTAAAATCTTTCGCTGATGAGTTAATGGAAGTATTTTGTAAGAGATATTACTGTAGATATTTTCAAGATGAATGAATATATATATATATATATATATATATTTTTTTTATGTAGATACTTTATCTGAACCTCCTGTCCACCAATTGAGACTGAAATATAGGACACAAACTAGAGTCTGCTGTATGCTTCCTATAGTTTTCTTGATAATAGCAATTAGTACAGCGATGCTGTGATGGATCGGTGATATAAGGACAGTTGAGAGTTTGATGACCCATGGCACATTTGGCACATATGGAGTTCCTTCTACAGTTAGTCTTTGTATGCCCGTAAAGTTGACAGTTCTCACATCTAAGTATGGGTCGATATATTCTTATACAGCAATTATTGAGGCCAATTGAGATACTTTTCTGAGCAAGAAGTTTTTTAGCTGCATTTACTTCTAAATTCAGTACCATATGATAACTTGTGGATTTTTCTCTTTGTATTATTTTTAATATTGTTAAATTCTTGTCTGTTGAACGATCTTTTAAGTAGTTAATTATGTCATCAGTAGGTATCATCGATGGTATTCCTGTAATTATTATCCTTGAGTGTTTTTGCAGGTTGTAAGTTAGTTCTACTATTTCTGAAATGTTTGGGATTTTTTCAATTCTTTTCAATAACTTCTCTGTGTTGTTATCTGTATCTGATTGAATTGTCAGTGTATTGATTTGTTTTGTTTGTTTACAGAATATTGGTAGATCATTTTCTTTAATCAATTCGGTATTTAACAGTTCTTTCAATTTATTTGTTGATATTTTCTTTGAGATATTTTTTATAATTATTGCCGAGTTTGAATACTTTCCTTGAGAATTAAATTGTTTTTGTTCTTCGTTATCTTTAGATCTTTCATATTTCTTTGTATTTTTGTCTATAAGATTTTCTATTATTAGTTTTTCAATTTTGTGAATCTTTCTTGATAATTGTGGTATGTCTGTATCTATATTATTTTCTATATCTCTAAGCTTGTTCATGCACTCTTCTATTATTTTGTCTTGTGCTTTTAATTGTTCTTCTCTTGTAGCTATTTCCTGCTCCAATTTGGCTATTATTTCTTTGGTTGATTCTGTTGTTTGTTGTTGTTGCTTATCCATTTTTGTACCAGTCAAGATTGTCTGAGTATATTTTTGTTGTGTTTTTATTTGTATTTGTGTTGCCTTTTCTTTTGTTTCCGATTCTGAATGCTGTTGTTTGAAGTTCTTTAATTTTTTTATTTCTTCTCTCATTTCCTCTTCTTTGTGTTTGAAAATGGTATTTTCTTTTTCTTTTTCTATCAGTTTTCCTTCTAGTCTTTGTTCCATCTTGGAGCTTTCTTCCAACTGAGCTGCAATTTTATCAATTTCCTCTTCCAATTCGCTTATTTTTCTTGTGTCTCTTTGTATCGTTGTTGTATTTTTATGATATCTTATTATTCTAGATTCATCATTTTTTGCTCTTGTAAATATTGCATTAAGATATTTCTGTTCTTCAAGATGTTTCTGTGCTTCCTCTGTAGTTCCTTTCACCCTTTTACTTTCTATCCTTTCATATTCCGAAATCAATTGGCTTATCGGTAGGCTTTGCAGTGGGTCCTGTTTTTCAATAGGTCTTTCTGGAAGTCTTTGATATTGTTCCGTATATGACTTTTGTATGTTTATGCTTTCCGGAGAGTCCACTGTTGAGTTCAACAAGGAATTCATTGTTGAGTTCGGTGTTGTATTGTAGATTAATTGTTTTGGTGTCTGGTCTAATCTGACCAAACTAACTTTTGGGTTGTTTGTCAGAATTTCTTTCTGTAATCTTTGGTTAGGATTTATATTATTTTTCTGTGAATGTTTATTGGAATTCATTATTTGCAGTGTTTGTTTCAGAGGCAATGGTGTAAATTGAGTTGCTTCGGTCACTATCCCTTTCTTCCTTGTCTCTATTGTTCTTTTCTCCTCCTCCTTAGCTGTGTTTAGTTCTTTTTCCAAGATATTTTTCATCATATCATTTGAATCGTCGAGACCAATCAGTTGTTCGCATGCTATCATGGTAATTGCTCTGGATGGTGATAAATATTGAAATGAGTGTATGCATGATGTGTCCGAAATTGCTGAAGATCTCGTACTCGTTTCCAATGAATCTGATTTATTTCCTGACTCATTTATTGGACTTCCAGATGATTCCATGTTCCAATCTAGGTCGTGCTTAGTCGGATTTACCCTTGGGTTTTGTTGATTATAGATTATTCTACTTTTATATGGTGTCGCCATTTAGAAGATGATTTAATAATTCAACTACTAGTGGTAAGGCCATTATAGATATTACTTTTCAATTAATCAGAGAGATACTTTTATATGGATTACTCAGAGCTACTGGTAACTATATTCAGAGAGATACTTTTAAATGATAAGGTATACGTTCCAATGCCGGAAGCTAAAAATATTAAGATATATTAAAATATAATGAGATAATAATTAGAGATAAAGAACAGGGGTCCACTAGGCCCCGACCATACATCATTGAAGGAAAGGGAATATAGAAAGTAGAAAGCAAAAACCGGTAGTCGTAACTACCGAAAATGACTAAGAAAAAATTAATAGCCAAAGATGGGGAGAATTTTTGAGAAATAAAATCAAAATAAAACAAAACAATGATAGTGATAGAAATTAACCAAAAGGGAGAAGAAGGGGGGGGGGAAAGGTACATGAGTATGCTTCCCGTGTCCATAAGCTCATACACTAAAATTAATAAAAACCTGGTGCCATCGTAACAAAGATCAATTGCCCTTAACGACTTGCTCAATAAAACCCCCTTTACAAATATTCTGTCTCACACCACTGTATTGACATATTCAGATATGCAAACAGAGCATCAGAAAAGCAAAATAAGAGATAGTGAATGTGCTTATTAAATGACATATACGAGATATAAAACAAATGTATTAACAATAGATATATAGAACTGAGTATTGAAGCAATAAAACAGATTTGTTTACAATAGATATATAGAACTGAGTAATGAAACAATAAGTAGATAAACACTTAATATATACTGTGAATAATATGTAGCAATATATGTGAGATAAGCTAGTAAATATTTACAGCACAACGCGATACCAAATACTTGAAGCTGTGTTATACCTTGTAACATTGAATCCGATGTACTAGTAAAATATGTTAAATAATTTCTATAACTCTGCACAAAAATGTGTTCTATCAGAAACTCCCATAGAGAGGGAAAAATAACTTTTACTAAAGATTTACTGGGATGACAGCGATTGGGTGGACGTAGGATGACTAGTAAAAGAGAAAAAAGTTTAAGTAACAGCAAAACACTTACCTTACTCAAAGGTCCCGCTGCACTTGCCTGTATAGCATGTTAGTTAGAGCATCTAGATTATTACGGAGTGTTGCTAATCATTATTATGATGCTAAGTAAACACTGTAGAATACCCGAAATCAGTGCAGGGACCGCCGGAAATAAATTAGAGTGGTTTGGATAATTAATTTAACGGAAACCAATAAGTAGTATTAAAAGACTGTAAAGATAAAATTTTAAGCAAAAAGATGCCATTGATAGGGAAAAAATATAAAATATTAAAAATTTTAAGTGGGATAAGATCTCCACTCGAAAACTCCTGTGACGTCACAAATTGGAAAGCCGTAACCCCAAAAGCAAAAAAGTTCCTATTGTTAAGCAAGTTGAGATGTAACTGGAAGTGAAATTTTTAGTGGGACAAATCATTGTAGTGAAGGCAGTTAGCTGTGAGAAAAAACTAGAGAGATAGCTAAATAAATAAAAAAGTAACAAAAGTTAAGGATTAGGCCTAACCAATACCAAACACATAGATAATGAGTGGGACAACTTTAGAAAGTGAAATTAATATAATCAGAAGTGAAATCAAGTCTCTAGCTCAAAAACAAAAGTTGGTAATGTTAAAGATAAGTAAAAAAGGGGAAAACAGTAGTGTCAAAGTTGTTAAAGTTGAGAAACAATGTAAGGTAATAGAAAAGTTGGCAAAAAATGAATTAATACTATAGTTATAAGCTAAAAACAATGAGAGCCCCATTCAGCCCCCTCTGACGGGGTCCCTAAATGAGCTAAAGATAAACGAAATGTCGGAAAAGAAAGGGGGGCGGGGGAAGTTTCCTTAGGCGGTTTGTAGCTGATTCCGGCGCGACAGAATTTCGCTAAAGTTGATAGTTTACGAGATAATTGGACTTTTGTCCAAAAATCTCAACGAAAAAACCTATGAAAAAAGAGAAAATGGCGAATTATGTGACCCCATGGTGGCTCAACGGGTAAGTAACACCCCCAAAAGTTATAGACAGTCCCCCAAAACATATTTACTTCGAAAAAACAATAATAGTAAAATTTATAGTTAACATTATTTAGTAAAATGAGATATTGAAAATAAAACTGAAAGAAACAAAATGGAGGACTACACCTTAACAAAAGTGACTTTTACAAGATATTACACCATCACACCCCTGAAGACCACCTAAGTCCTATGTGACCATTAATTTTTTAATTTTAAAAGAATCCGGTAGGCTAAATGTTACTTTAAACCTAATACATTTCTTTTCGCATAGGGAAAACTACTGTGGGCAAAAATGGCGTCAGCGGCCTTAAAGGGCTAAGTTAGTAAACTTAAAAATACTGCATGACCCCATAAGACCTATGTTTAGTTATTACAAATATTAAAAATTTAAGCGACGTCAAATGAAGCTCTCAATTTTAAAGATAATCTAACTAAGAGTTATAATTCCGATAACAAAATGCCCTTACAGATCACAGTAATTAAATGAGCAACCAATATCGACCCAACCGCAGAAGAACAGATTTTACCAATTTTCAAACGATAATTAAAAATACTTAGAGTTAACACTTTTTAATAAAAATAGTACCGCTAGATAGAACAGAATTTAAGCTTTAAGAAGATATAAATAGTTAGTGGGAGAGTAATGGTTAAGTGGGTGAAATATTGTACACAAAAAAAAGTAAACAACTAATGTAACTCTATGGGAATTCTGAACAAAATTTTACACTTTTTCAAAAAATCATTTCATACATAAAGTATCATCCTAGAAAAGAATGGGTGGAGGCGGAAGGAAGCTAAAGGAACAAAGTAACTGAAACTTAAGATAGTTTTTCGAAATAATCAAGAAAAGTAAGAAATTAAGCTATGTTAAAATTGGTATAAAAAGCCTCCAATATACCATGCTTTTCTATGGAGATGAGGGTTAAACAGAAAAGAACAAAAAGAACACTTTTTCTTTTGCATAATTTACACATAAATCCTGCAAGTTTCTCAACAAACTTGGTATTATATTAAAGCTTATGAGCTAAACTAAGAAAATGACACCATAACTTTTAACTGAAAGCACTTTTTCATTAATTAATTTACGTAAGAATTTGGTTGTTTACCCCATAGGAATAACGTGGGGAAAACAGAAGTACTTTCACAAAAACGATACTTTTTAAATTGCTCATATTTCATATAATTCTTGTTGAAAACATAAAAAACTGTATACTAAAATGATCTACATATTCTAAAGTATGTGAATAGAGCCAAAGTTTTTAGTTTTTGATAAGATATAGTTAATTTACAAGCTTGTGAAAATTGATGAAATTTGAAAATGGCTCCATCTTACCAAAAAGTGTATGAGCTTAAATGCGTTAACAAATAGTGAAATAATGGTTGTACATATACAAGTTTGGTATTAAAATGTGCAGAAATGTTCGTAGTGCATGAAATAAACAAGTTCTGAATTTTAAATGTAAGTTAAATGGACAGAAGAAGCATATTAGTAGGTGGCTAATGCCAGGTTCATCAAAGATATGAAACCAAAAGAAATAGAAAGTTTAAATACTCATATCTTTTGAACCCCTGCACCAGGGGCGTCGCCATGGGGGGGTATGGGGGGGAGCCTCCCCCCCAATATATGTGAAGTTGGGAAATTTGAGCTTAGAGTTGGGAAATTCTAGATTTTTGAGACATTTTCTTTTTAAAAGTAATAGTAAAATTTTTTTTTATTGTTTTGGTGATTAATTTGAGCACTGCAGCAGTAAACAAGTTAAATTATCAAAAGAAATACAAAAAGAAGTAAGACACACTTAATCTATCATTGTATTTTTCAGTTCTACAAAAATATTGTACATCTACCAGACCTAAATTTCTCTACTCCTGTCCATCAATAACTGACTAACCAGTTCCTTTATTTCCTCCAAAACTTTGTTCCTTTCTCAAAAATTTCACCCTACCTCCCCTTCTCCTCCCAAAAGAGAATCCAGCTATTTTAATCCAAAGGGGTTGCAGCTTCTTTTGAAAATTTGAAATCACTTGCAGCACAACAGAAAGGAATGTAGTAACCTACTTGAAACACAGTTATGGGCAAGAAGATTTGATGAGTTTTCACAACTTTTTTGACTAATTTTGCGATTTTTGGACAATATTTTACTCATTCTCATGATGTTTTTGCCGCAAAAATAGGTTAACCCTTCGCTGTCAAGTAAAAAGCGTTATATGAGCAAATGCGGATATAAGAAGTCGTTAGTTTAGATAAATTAGTCAAATTTTATTTTATTTGTTTGCAGAAATATATATCAGTCCTGTTCGTTTATATTCATAAGTGTTTATAAAATTTTAAACCAAAAGTCCAGTGTTCTGTGCTTAAAGCTGTTCTAAAAAGTTACTATAAATCTCAGCACGAAGAAACCCTTCATAATAGGAAAAGAGTTTGCGTGCAAGATTTTGGAGCATCTAAAAATCCATTCGAGGATGAAAAAGGTAAAAAATGGACGATTTTAATTTGGAACAGAAATATGACCATGAAAGCAGTCCATCTACTGAAGAAAAAATCGACATGCACTGTAACACTGCACTTGAATAAAATTTTGAAGAAATAAAGATTTCCTAACAGACAAGCTCACAAACAATTATGAATATTAGGATGTGACTGGAGAAGCTGAGTTCCAAAAGCACTGTAGAAAAACGGTCTCACCAAAGGCAATAGATAAAAATAATAGCACAGCAATGGACATTGATACACATAAGTTTTACAGGAAAAAATTATAAGAAATGCAAGAAAATTTCGGGAATTTAGTAATGGGCTTAAATGACCATGTTCCCTATATCAAGAGAATATTGCAGCAATGCATTCCATATTCAAATTACAATTGTGCAAGGGAAAAGTTAATAATGTTTCCACTTGGATATGAGAAACCGGATGTACATGACTTGCACAGTCAAATAGAAATAAACCAAATCCCAATTCACTTAACAAACCTTTTACTCATGCCATGAAATTCAAAGACGATTTGAGTCACGCCGTCAAACTATATACTCGTACCTTAACATTCACAGCAGCTTATCTTTATGGCGTTGCATCTAATGGAAGAATCTTTAGTCAAATAAAAATTAAAAAAATATATATTGCAAGCTACAATGAGGGATGACAGACTTGACAGCCTAATGCTTTTAAAATATGAAAGTGAAATAAGGAATTTTATTAAACTAAGCGATGTTATTAACAGGTGGGCTTCTTTGAAGACCACAAGAATTAATATTAAGTAAAAACTAGTCGGATATGCCAATCCCAAAATTTTCTTCTACTCCATACATGTTAATGCCTCAAAATTTGCAATCACAGTGCCAAAATTAAATGACAATTCTTTGCCTATAATAACAAACTCTAAAGGTATAGATATGTTGAATTGTGTGCATTTAAAAAGGAGATATAAGCATAGCATTTTTCAAACAAATCATTGAATTTTGGCACCCAGCCTCTTAGATCTCTGCAACCAAAATTCCTTGCTCAAAGTGCACAAAAGCGATAGCTTTGGACAGTATAGACCCAAGCCTAATGAGAATCTATTTATGTGGAAGTGCTACTTATGTGGAATATGAAGTTTGACTAAATTCCGTGCATTAGTTTTTGAGATACAGCTAATGCAAAATCGTGAAAAATGCTGCATAGCAGCGCCACCTGCTATATGATATACATAAAAAGCTAATCTGCATCAAATTATTTCAAGGTTTAATAGAATATGACGTTTGATCAAATTCCGTGCAATAGTTTTTGAGATATAATTATCGCTAAAATCATGTAAATCGTGAAAAATGCCGCATAGCAGTGTCACCTGTTGGACGATTTACACCAAAAACAAATCAGCACCAATTTTTATCAAGGTACAGTCAAACCTCGTTAACACGAACTGTTTCCGATTGCCTCGTCCAGTTGTATGTAATGTAGTTCAGTTCCGATAACATGAACTACTTTTAATACGAAGAAAAAAAGTTTCCCCTTGAGTGTTCGCGTTAACGAGGTTCGACTGTATAAGTGAATCTCTAAAGTTTTATTAAATTTCGTGTATTAGTTCTTGTGTTAGAGTGTCCACAAAATTTGTAACACATATAGACAGATAGATATTTTCTAAAAACAGTCGAATCGTGTTCAGGACAAATAAAACGTATAAATCAGTCTAAAACCAGAAGTCGAATTTTTTCACGAATCCAATACTTTCTTCTTGTAAAGATAGAAGAAAGTAGAAAGCGTATTTATTTTTTTTAGTAAACAAACCCATAATTAGAATTTTTATGTTTTCAGTTTCAGAATTTTTTATGCAAAAGTATCATTATAATTATTACACACGTCGTGCATATCATTTTAGTCGAAAATTGGAGCAATTTGTTTCAAGTTGGGAAATTTTCGAATTCTCCCCCCCCCCCCCGAAAAAATATCTGTGGCTACGCCCCTGCCCTGCACATAATATCAAGTACCTTATATCAAAATGTTCAGCATAAAAAATAGAAGAGAATGATATATAGCACAAGGCTCTAGCTTACCCCATTCTCGAAAAATCTAAGTATTCATCAGGAGCTTGAATTGCACGATGCTACTGTGTTCACGGCAATGAAGGAGTTCTCCGGCATGTATCACCGGTGGGTGGCACTCGATTGCCCCATTAGTCGGCGTGTATCAGCTGTGGATCACGCCTGTCTGTCGCATCAGGTGGCGTGCATCGCCGGTGGGTCAAACTCGACTGTTCCATAGAAGGCGTGCACTACAGGTTGGTCACAATCGATTATTCCATAGATGGCGTGAACTACAGGTGGGTCACACTTGAAAATTTGAAAATTCAGTAGTAAAAACGCACCACCAGTGGCGGAGAGGTTCTGCTGTTGAAGCTGGTAGACGGGAGGTGTTGGGTTCGATCCCAATCACGCCCGTCGGCCTAATCGTTCGGAGTTTTCGTCGGACCTTGGTTTTCCAAGCGTAAATACGGGTTAGGTTACCTTAGAAAGACCCCCACGGAGGGCACTCCCCCTTTAGGGCCTATATCCCTCGTGTTGATAATTCGCCGTCATAAACACAAACGACCAACCAACCAGCAGTAAAAACAATTCAATATTATAAACTTATCACATTCATGACAGGAAACGAGAATTCTCGTTTTCATTCAGAAACATCATTGACTAAGGGTGTGGTTTCTACCTTACAGAAAATGCAATTATATCATGTTGACCACATCTCTTTAGACCGTAAGACATTTTATGTTAAATTCGTGCATTGAAAGATATTTACCAATGCGTGAACTTGGGAAACCAATCTAGAGCACCAATTTACAAAAGACTTTTAGAACAGGGAGGAGCTTAACTCTTTTAAAAATCAGATTTGATAAAAATTGCCCGTCGCCAATATAATATAATTGTTTATTTATTTCGATGCAAGTTTTTAAAGCGTTCTAAACAGAGTGTTGACTGGCACTCACAATGGTTACAATACGCGGTTACTTTTGAAGTTTTCTTCGACATATACTGTCTGCTTTTTCTAGAAATAAACATTTGTATTACTCTTTGCATCTTTGTCTTTTTTTCTTGCAGACCGTTTCTAAGAATGAAAAAAATGTGAAGCTTTTTGTCCCGGTATTTGCCTTCGAACTGCCATTTTTCAGTGTGGTGATTTATTGATAAAAAATAGATCAATAATTTATTCTCTGAATTTAAAAATATTAATATGTTTATTAGTCCATTTTTTATTAATGTAATCCGCATTTATGTGGCAAATTCCGCATATTAATCGTACGATAATTTTTCTGTACCATTTAACAGTTTTCCTTAAACAACTATAATATGGTGACATTAGATCGGCTAAACAAGCACCCTTTTTAACATCATTATAAAAGAAGATATATCGGACGTCGATTTATTATTATTTTTTTAATAATGGTACACGTATGATTCTCGGAAGTAGTTACCATACATACTGGTAAAAAAAAATTAACTCCGCTTCGATTTTCAAAACTCATAATAGTCCAGGCAATAAGAGACCGTATAGGGGCTCTACCTAGCAAAACTCATGGTAGTTCTGGAAAAAGGTATACTATATGTTTTTTGGGTCGCTGAATCCGAATTTTTAACATCCCACCAAAATTTCCCCGGGCAACCCCCCCTCCACAAATTTTGGTAAAATGCCCCCCAAAAAAGGTTTTTATTAAAAAAATCAATTTTTTTTATTGATGTAAGGAAAAAGCATCTATAAATTCAGAAAGTAGACAAAATTTGCAACAAATTAGATATATGACATAATGACTTAGGATGAAGGGGAAGGGGGGATCTGCCTCGGAACATGCGCGCGGTGCTGCGTGAACTAAGTTGCGCAATTCCACTTAACCACTCGCACATTTACATTCGCCCTCCCATCTTGCCTCCAAACTTTCTCTATAAGGATTACTTTAAGTTTTTTGGGTCGCTGAATCCGAATTTTTAAATTCCCCCAAAATTTTCCCCCATCGAAACCCCCGCCCCCCAAATAGTTGTTTTTAACTTAAATTTCTTATTAATTTAGGGGAAAAGCATTACGAAATTCAGTAACTAGACAAAATTTGCAACAAATAGGATATATGACATTCTGACGAAGGATGAAAGGGAAGGGGGAGGGCTGCCTCTGAACATGCACTGCGACGCTACGTGCACTAAGTTATGAAGTCCAGGCAATAGGAGATTTTGCCTGGAAAAATTAATACTAGTTCTGGATTTCGACTCATTTTATGTTTTTTGGGTCGTTGAATCCGAATTTGTAACTTCCCACCAAAATGTCACCCGGCAACCCCCCAAAAAACCCATTTTTTGAAAAAATTTGGTTTTTGAGAAAAGCGCGCGGGGAATGTTCCGAGGCAGCCCCCTCTCTCCCCGTTTATCCTGCGTCATAATGTCATATATTCTATTTGTTGCAAATTTTGTCTAGTTTCTGAATTTCGTAATGCTTTTCCACTAAAACAATAAGGATTTTAAGTTAATAACAACTATTTTGGGGGGTTTCGGTGAGGGAAAATTTTGGGGGTAAGTTAAAAATTCGGATTCAGCGACCCAAAAAACTTAAAGTAAACCTTATAAGGAAAGTTCGGAGGGGAGATGGGAGGGCGAACGTAAACGTGTGAGTGGTTAAGTGGAATTGCGGAACTTAGTCCACGCAGCTCCGCGCGCATGTTCCGAGGCAGATCCCCCCTTCCCCTTCATCCTAAGTCATAATGTCATATATCTAATTTGTTGCAAATTTTATCTACTTTCTGGATTTCTAGATACTTTTCCCCTAAAAGAATAAAAAAAATTGATTTTTTTAATAAAAACTTTTTGGGGGGGCTTTTTACCAAAATTTGGGGGGGGGGGGTTGCCGGGGGAAATTTTGGTGGGAAATTACAAATTCGGATTCAGCGACCCGAAAAACATAAAGTAAGCCAATATCCAGAACTACCATTAATTTTGCTCCTTACGACGTCATGTGAGTGTGTTTTCAGAATTGCAGCTGCATTTTATCCGGCATAAATATCAATGTTATAGGTGTAACCTTCGGGGAAGACACAGTTTATTTAATCCCTTAATTCTCTCTTTAACCCCTTAATTCTGTTTTATTCAGATTGTTTTGATTTCTAACAGTTTTATAAAATAGTGTAATTGGCTTTAATCGGGTATCATTTTAATTTTACCTGTCATTAAATAAGGTGATATATTTTTAAAAATAATGGTGGCATTAAGTAATCTGGATTTTTAAACCGTAATTTAATGCGACCGTTAAGGGGTTAATTTTATGCCATACTTATGCAGCTTGTCCCGAATATATAGGCGAAGAACAAGGCGTCCTCTCCATGGAACCATACTTTCGTCGATTACAATTCTTTTGCCAGGTTTAACAGGATCTTCAAAATTATCAACAATTGCTTCAACAATATTTCGAATTTTTTTCAACCGATCTTCAAGTCTAGGTTTGGTATTGTTGGAAAAATGTAAAAAAAAATAAGTATCAATAAAAATCTATCGCGTTTCATGACATTTTTTATGCGCGCGTTCACATACATGTCCCTTTCAGACCAATACAGGCGACTATTTTTTAATTGTACCTCGCACCACTTTCTCAAAACAAAAATCATTGACATACGGTTTGGCAACATTTGCAGGGATGAGATTTCCGACTTTTTTCATACCAATAAAATCTTAGTGAAAATGTTGTACCCTTAAATCGCAACAATGTTCCGATTAAGTAAAATAACATTTTCTCTAAGATTATACTGGTGTCCAAAAAGTCGGAAATCTCATCCCTGCATTTTCAACAGAAACATACTAGAAAATTTATTTTTTTTTAATAGCGGTGCGAATATAGTAGGACAATAGTCGTCTGTGGCGACCCTGCCAATGTAATTCAATTTCTGATAATTTCGCTCTTGCTTGAGGTAGATCGTTCTTTTCTTTATCAACGTTAGTTTAAATGTGTAATGCGTGGATGTTGCGCTTTCTTAAGTGTAGTCAATAAAATCATGTCTGGAAGTAATTTGCTTACTCCTTACGAACTTTCAGACATTCATAACAGTGTTGCCAGATGGACTACTTTTTTTAGTTAAAATTCTTGATTGGCACAACTTTTTTGAAATGGTAAAATGCGCCTTATTTAATGGCATATTAATTATGGCGAAAACAAAGTCAATTTTACCGTTTGAAAAAAGTGGTGGCAATCAAGAAATCTGAATTAAAAATAAAAGTAATCCATTGGCAACAGATTCACAATCAACTCTGTTTGTTATATTCGAGTTCAATTCAATAAATATGAGAGGGGCGTGCCATTACAAACAGTGTTTGATTAAGCAACAGTACCGCTCCGCCAGATGAAGCGAAACATAAATTCGAGCGCCGTGTCACAGCAAAAAACATGAATATCGGCGCCGTTGTAAACGCATTAAAGGAAAGGAAAAATATTAAAAAAAAGAGAAATAAATTTGTTAATTTTCTTCACATTATTATATTTAAGCATAAGTTAACATTATGTAATATATTTTATAATAGATGCATACCATATTTGCAATATTTCCAGTAATAGGCGATTTTTTTTTACATTTTAAACATACTACCTCCATGCACGAATAGCATTTTTTGTCTGTGTCATTACCTTCACACATTTTAAATTCGCCTTTTCTGCATTTAAAAGAAATGTTTTGGTTTAATTCCGGTACATAATTTTGATTATTGACACATTTTTTATCATTTACATAATTTGACAGCAAATCATTTGGTGACTGTTCGATATAGGCTAGTTCCATGAGTTTTTGTAGTGTAAGTCACATAGCTTATAACTGCCACCGTTATTTTCGAAAAGTTTCCTTTACTTAATTTTCTGAGATATCTCCCATAAAATAAGTCACGTTTTTCTGTTCTAAAATACTGGTAGCCAAAAATCATAGCATGTAACTTACACTACAAGTGCTCATGGAACTAGCCTATAACATTTTCCTTGAAATGTAGGCCAGACATATACTTGAAAATAAGCCAAGCATTTATAACTGCAAAGTCTGAAATGTTGCAAAATGTATGTACCGGCCATCTCCTTGATCCGGATTTTACAGGATATTTTCTAGCCATGTGATCTAAAATGTCCACAGCATATTTGGTTTCATAGCAGAATATTACAGTTTCTGATATTTTCTTTTCGTTACTTGCAATTGTTACGTTTTAGTGAAGTGAGCTCAATATAATGATTTTCTTTACTTTTTTTCCTTGATATATGGTAAGTATGGTACCGTCAGTTTCGTGTTTTTATATATTCGTAGAATGAAGACTGTCTTTTTTATTTTTCAGACGATCTGGAATTTCCCTTCGAGCTCGATTCACAGTTCCTACCACAGTTTTTTTTAACTTTTTATCATATATTTTGCTAATTCTAGTGAAGCAAAAAAATTATAAACTGTTACATTGTGACCTATATTTTCATATGGTTCCATTAGCTTTAGAATTACGAATTCTGCTACCGTTTACCATCCGGTCGTGATTCATTTTTCTCCTAATAAGGAAACAAGCCACTAAGTTCGAAGCAAGGAAATAAGTCCGAAAGTTCACCACCATCCGATTCATTTTAGGATAATTGTCTCAATAGATTTCCAATTTCTTCTCGAGACTTTATTTTGCGATACATAATTCCGATAAAATTAGCCTCTGAAAGTATAAAATATGTCTCAGGAAAAACATGCTTCCAAATACTGTGAAATAGTATAATAAACACAAAGAAAGTAACTGGAGACATTTAGTCGTCTCAATAGGAATAAACCATTTCCCACCTTTAAGAGGGATGGAAAGTATAATAGACTTTCCGTAACTGAAAGAGAATGAAATCAAGGTCACATGAACTGGAAAGAAAGACACAAGCAAACTATTTTTTTTTTAAATATTGTGCTTGGTGTCGAAATAACACCAGCGGATGTTCTAGGTGAATTTAGCTATAACTTTTAAAAAAAAAATTGAATCACACAATGAAAATTTCGTCAGTTTGCTTCTTGCGTAAAATGATTAAAAGTCACTGGATTTGAAAAATATAGGTGAAAAAATGTAATAGAGTGAAAAGGCTAAATTCGGTTTGATGTCGAATTGGCACCAAAGGACGTTCTAGTGTCAATAATTAATTAATTAATAATCAATAATAATAAGGAATAATTACTAATAATAATTAATGTTGAAAAATAATATTAATCTTGATGTTATTGCTGATTATGTATCATGATTGAAACGCGTTTCTTGAGCATGAAAATGTTTATTTGACAATTGAAAGCATCCAAATAAACCGAGCATTAGGTTTGATAAAAATTGATTAATGCAATGCAATAATGACTCTGAAGCGTTTTCAAAAATCAGTTTCTTTTCACAGAAAAGAAACTTCATTTTTAATCTATGGATTCTTTTAATCTCAGAAATGTATTTACTCATCAGATATCTAGTGATAATGTACGTTTTCTGAGATCGTGGTTAACTTGGAAAGGATTATTGAATGCTTTCGTTCGGGATTACTTTATATTTACTTAGGTTGTGAAATATTCGTCTTTTTTTTACAACAGGGCTGCCGCAGGTGACTATTTTTAATTCTATTTCGCACCAACTTTTCAAAACGAAAATCCTTTATACGCTATGACAACATTTGTAAGAGAACTAGACTCCAGAAAGTACTTTTTAAAAATAGTGTTGCGAACAGAATATAAAAATATTCGCCTTTAGCAGCCTTGTTACAGTGTACATGTTTAGAAGAAAGGCAGGCTATTATATATACAATAATGTTCTAGTGAAATTAAATTTTTATAAACACATTGGATATCTGTAAAAAATATACATGTTTCAGAGAGCGCTGGAGGATTGTACAGGCAGACAAAGCGAATTCAGCCTCTCTCTGATAAAAAACTATCGTTTACTTGAACATATCAGCAACTGTTACACTTGACCAGTGTTGCAAGTGGGCTACTTTTTTAAAATTCAGATTCATTGATTGGCACCACGTTTCTGAAATGGTAAAATTCCCCTTCTTTTCGCCTTAATTAATATGTCATTAAATAAGGCGAATTTTACGATTTCAAAAAAGTGGTGTGAATCAAGAAATCCGAATTTAAAAAAAGTAGTCCACTGACGACTCTGCACTCGACATAGACGACTTACAATTATTTCATGCAAAAAAAGAACAATATAAATTTATAATATATTTTATTTATATTATAAAATTAACGGTGTAAGTTTTAAGTCAAAATACTTGTCAGTTTAATTTCCAATAAAGTGATATTCTATAATATTTCGACAAGCGTGGGTTACCGCGCTATTGTTCCCTTCCCCAATAGCTTGTATCTGGAACCGCGTACAGAAAAAAAGTTAAAATTCATTTATAAAATATTTTTATCCTAAAATCTTCAAAATTAGAAGGCGTAGGGTCATAAAAGTGCGATTTTCCGCGTTTTTTCTTGTTTTAAGGCTTTATAATACTTTCATTTTTTGTGTGTAGGGGGAGGCTAGGAGATATAAATAAAAATTTGAAAAGCTATCAATACTACACTATTTTTCATGGCTGTAGTTCCATTCGTACTCGTAGTGTAAGTCACGAAGATACAAATTGATATGATTGTTACTACCAATATTTTTAGAACGGAAAAATGTAACTTATTTTACCGGAGATATCTCAGTAATTGAATACGGCGGAGGAAAGTCTTCGCAAATATTGATGGCCAAAAAGCATAGCAGTTATCAGCTATGTGACTTACACTACAAAAGCCCATGGAACTAGCCTTATATTAGATTATGAAATTTTCGTGGAATTATCTATATATACAAAAGCATGTCCGGTATCAGGGGGCTAATGAGCGCACAGCACAAACTGCTGATCCTATAAATGTAAAACATAGAGAAAAAAATACTTCTTATGACATAGGAGCGTAATAGTGTTCTAGTGGAATTAAATTTTTATAAACACATTGCATATCTTAAAAAAAAAAAAATACATGTTTCAGAAAGTACCGGAAAATTGCGCAGACAGTCAAAGCGAACTCAGCCTCTCTCTGTTAAAAAATGACAGCGGTTACTTGAACGTAATCAGCAATCGTTAAACTTGACATCAAAAGACGGAAATTGTTTCAAGCACGAAAACACAACATGGATCTATAATATACTTTATTTATATTATAAAATTAACGGTGTAAGTTTAAAGTTAAATACATGTTAGTTTAATTTCGAATGAGATGCAATTCCATATATTTTCGGCAAGCGTGGGTTACCGCATCATGATTCCCTTCCCCCATAGTTTGTATCTGGAACCGCGTACAGAAAATAAAAATTAAAATTCATTTATAAAATGTTTTTATCTTAAAATCTTCTCAATTAGATAGTGGAGGGCCATAAAACTGCGATTTTCCACATTTTTACTTATTTCAACACATTGTAATACCTTCATTTTTAGAGGAGGGGGGATAATAGATATAAATAAAAATTTGAAAAGCTATCAATACTACACTATTTCTTTATTTATGGCTGGTTCCATGCGTACTATTAGTGTAAGTCACACAGGTACAAATTGCTAAGATTTTTTACTACCAGTATTTTAAGAACGGTAAATGTGACTTATTGTACCGGAGATATCGTATTAATTGAATACGGCAAAGGAAACTCTTCGAAAATAATCGTGGAAAAAAAACACAGCAGTTATCAGCTATGTGACTTACACTAAAAAGGCATGGAACTGGCGTTATTTTAGATTATGAAATTTTCGTGGAGTTATAGATAGATATAATAGATATCATTAAAAAATTGAAAAGCTATCAATACTCCACTATTTTTCATCGCTGGTTCCATGCGTACTATTAGTGCAAGTCACATAGGAACAAATTGCTAAGATTTTTTACTACCAGTACTTTTTAGAACGGTAAATGTGACTTATTTTACCGGAGATATCGCATTAATTGAATTCGGTGATGGAAAATCTTCGAAAATAATGGTAGCCAAAAAGCATAACAGTTATCAGCTTTATGACTTACATTACAAAAGCCCATGGAACGGGCATTATTTTAGATTATGAAATTTTTGTGGAATTATAGATAGATATAATAGATATAAATAAAAAATTAAAAAGCTATCAATACTCCACTATTTTTTATAGCTGGATCCATGTGTAAGTCACATAGGTACAAATTTCTACGATATTTGACTACCAGTATTTTTAGAACGGTAAATGTAACTTATTTTACCGGAGATATCGCATTAATTGAATACGGGAAGGAAACTCTTCGAAATTAATGGTAGCCAAAAAGCATAGCAGTTACCAGCTATGTGACTTACACTACAAAAGGCCATGGAACTGGCCTTATTTTAGATTATGAATTTTTTGTGGAATTATAGATATAGTAGATATAAATAAAAATTTGAAAAGTTATCAATACTCCACTATTTTTTATAGCTGGTTCCATGCGTACTTTCAGTGTAAGTCACATAGGTACAACTTTCTACGATATTTGACTACCAGTATTTTTAGAATGGTACATGTGACTTATTTTACCAGAGATATCGCATTAATTGAATACGGGAAGGAAACTCTTCGAAATTAATGGTAGCCAAAAAGCATAGCAGTTATCAGCTATGTGACTTACACTACAAAAGCCCATGGAACGGTCATTATTTTAGATTATGAAATTTTTGTGGAATTATAGATAGATATAATAGATATAAATAAAAAATTGAAAAGCTATCAATACTCCACTATTTTTTATAGCTGGTTCCATGTGTAAGTCACATAGGTACAAATTTCTACGATATTTGACTACCAGTATTTTTAGAATGGTGCATGTGACTTATTTTACCGGAGATATCGCATTAATTGAATAGGGGAAGGAAACTCTTCGAAATTAATGGTAGCCAAAAAGCATAGCAGTTATCAGCTATGCGACTTACACTACAAAAGGCCATGGAACTGGCGTTATTTTAGATTATGAAATTTTTGTGGAATTATAGATAGATATAATAGATATAAATAAAAATTTGAAAAGCTATCAATACTCCACTTTTTTTTATAGCTGGTTTCATTCGTACTTTCAGTGTAAGTCACATACGTACAAATTTCTACGATATTTGACTACCAGTATTTTTAGAACGGCAAATATGACTTATTTTACCGGAGATATCGCATTAATTGAATTCGGCGAAGGAAACTCTTCGAAAATAATGGTAGCCAAAAAGCATAGCAGTTATCAGCTATGTGATTTACATTACGAAAGCCCATGGAACGGGCGTTATTTTAGATTATGAAATTTTTGTGGAATTATAGATAGATATAATAGATATCAATAAAAATTTGAAAAGCTATCAATACTCCACTATTTTTCATGGCTGGTTCCATGCGTACTATTAGTGTAAGTCACATAGGCACAAATTGCTAATATTATTGACTACCAGTATTTTTAGAACGGTAAATGTGACTTATTTTACCGGAGATATCGCATTTAATTGAATACGGGAAGGAAACTCTTCAAAATTAATGCTGGCCAAAAAGCATAGCAGTTATCACTTATGTGACTTACACTACAAAAGACCATGGAACTGGCGTTATAATAGATTATGAAATTTTCGTGGAGTTATCTATATATATACAAAAGCAATCCGGATTGAGGAGCATAATCAATGCACAGCACAAACTACGGATCAAAGAAACGTAAAACTTAAAGAAAAAATACTACTTATGACATAGAATCGCACTAAGAGAGGATTTTCTGAAATTTATCCTTAAGTGTGTAAAAGTGGGAATATGCTTTTAAAAAATAAAATATTATAGTTATGTGGCACATGATAAAATGTTTTATTGTATTGCTGTGTGCTGAATCGAATGATACCATGTAAATTCTTATAAGTGCAACAGTTTGTGAGACATTTCCTATTATTCTAATTTGGCGCTGTCTTTGGCGCCGAAACTTCACAATTTCTAACATTACGAGTAGTAATTTCTTAAAATATATCCACTGCTATCGCAACGGAGAAATTCAAATTAAATCTTTTTCTTAACCCCTTAACGCTCGAATTAAATTACGGTTGAAAAATTCAAATTGCTTATTGGCACCACTTTTATGAAAAAGAAATATACATCTTATTTAATGACAGGAAAAACTATACTAAAGTATAGCCGATTTCACTATTTTATAAAACTGGTGGGAATCAAACAATTTGAGTAAAAGACACAGCCCGAGAATATGACGGGAGCGAGAATTAAGGGGTTAATCAATTCTTTTAGTTAAAGGATTAAAACGGTTATATCAGTCAAAAAAAGAAAAAAAAGAGAAACACCCTAAAAAATAAAATAAAACAAAACTTACTGATTTTATCTAAAATATAATGTATATTGTAAAATTACAGCGGATTTCCGAAATATATTTCTACATAATAACGGGAAAATTATTGACAAAATATTTCTTATTTTTAAATACCTTTTCATTTGTGGCTATCCTTTATTTCTCCAGCTTCAAAACTCCGTATCCCATAGATTAGTTGGAACAGCTGTATTCCATAGGACAGGCTATAGACAGTACATAGAGAGATCTTTACTTGCCGAATTTCGGACGAGTACCACCACTCCCTTTGTGAGTTACAAGTTATCAATAATGTTAATTTTGGAAATAAATTTTAATTTAAATGGTTATAATTCAGGATGAAAAAAGTATGTAACAGCCTACACATTTTACCGACAATAATTTCATTTATCTTTTCTTTTATCATTCATTTACTTTTTGTTCTTTTTTTCATTTATCTAGTCCTAAAGTTTCTTTAAGTTCACATATAAAAACTGTTTGTGACGGGAACCGTCTAGGTGAAATATGCAGATATTTTTGAAATATTGATATCCTCCTTTTCCGTGTAAGCTGTAGAAACAAAATCTTTCATACAAGCACATTTTACTTTAAACTGATGCAATTTCGTGAAAAATGAATCGTTTTAAAAATACCTAGATATAGGGTGTTTCATAAAAGGTGGGCAAAACTTTAAGAGGTGGTAGTACACATCCAAAGAAACAACTTTCATCAAATAATGCATGGTCAGAAATAAGACGCAAAGGTACTGTCGCATTTGGAAACTTGGTCCAGTGTTGCCAGTGAGATACTTTTTTTAAAATTCAGATTTATTGATTGCCACCATTTTTTGAAATAGCGAAATTCGCGTTATTTAATGACAGAATAAATAAGGTGAAAACAAGGCGGATTATCAATTTAAAAAACTAGTGGCAATCAAAAAATTGGAATTTAAAAAAGTAGCCCACTCGCAATACTACCTTGGTCCATGCAAACGTTAAAGTTCCGTTCCTATTGGGAGTTATCGGAAGAATAAGGGCAATAATAGCATCCAAATGAGATATGGGGAAGAAGAAGAAGGCGTATGCAAAATTTCACCTCGATTACTACATAAAAGCTACTGATTCGAGTGTGCAACTGTCAATCGCAGTAGGAACGTAACGGAAGATGTTGCCCTTCACTAATAGGGAAAAGGCTGATATGCATTTTATCTACTGTGCTGCAAATGGAAATGGCTCAGAGACTCAACGATTGTGCGGAGAGTGGTTTCCCACCTTGCTTTTGTCACTTATTCGTTCTTTGTTTGTATTGTGTTGTTGTTTATTCCACTGTTAAAATTTAAGGTTATTGAAGGAGCATTTATTTATAAACTGTTAAACATTAATATTTTGCACTGTTCCGTATAATGAAGTGAACTTTAAAAAAAACACGTGATCGTAAACAGGTTCTGGAGCGTCAACATGATATATTATAAAGAGATATTACCTTGATTTCGAAGAAATGAAGACACAGACTGCAATAAATAAAAGCACTATGAATACTTGCAAAGATGTCATCACTTTATTCTTTATAGGTTGTGAAGTTGAGCAATGAGAATGGGTGCTGTCTTGAATTAGGACCTGGTAGCTTCACCATGTCTTTAATTCAGCAAACGCCGAACAACGCGCAAATTAGGAATAAACATTTAAAAAGGTAAAGATAAACTGTGAAATTAAACAATTAAGAAATAAAATAGGTTCTTGCTGATAATGTATACAAGCCGAAGTGTACCATCGGACACGTGCTCCGGACACAACGAAGACATTCTCTACGGACTCCAGTCGAACGAAAACGTCCAACCCCGACGATACATTCACTAAGACTGATTTTCCAATTCGAAGTGCGCGCGGAAAACGGAAGATGAGAGAGAGAAAAACAACCTCTCAACACTCGCTGCGCGGAGATAAGCACGCCAATCTGGCAGACCAATGACAAGAAAAACCGGCGTTTCATCCCAACCTGGAGAAAGAGAGAGCAGCGCTCGGAGAAGTTGGCTGATTGCCAAAAAAGGAACGGGAGGATAATTGAGAATGAACGAGCGATAAAAACATTAAATACGATGTGGAATTGTAATTAAGGATGGATTGAAGTTAAACAAAAAGTGGATGAATAAATTAAATGTAAATTACTATAAATAAAGATTGAATAAATAAAATTAAGAGATTTTAAACTATTGAATACGTATTTAGAGTTGGGGAGATTGAAAACAAAATATATCACACGATATATTACTCCACCACGGATAGGAAAAAAAACTAAAAGATCCACAAGCGAAAAGGGAAATTACAACTTACCGATGAATCAGATAAGCTGAAATACAAAAATGGATTAAAAGGAACACTAAAAAGGCAATAATCAATCGAAAACATTAAATGTCAATGAAAACACTCACTATCAATAAAAACACCAAATGTCGATTGAGAACATGTAAAATGTCTATTGTGATATAAAATCACAAAAAAAAAAATGCGAAAGGTATCAAAGAAACAAAAATTGCATAAGAGTATCAAATATTAATTGAAAAACACAAAACTTATGAAAAGCTCTAAAGAATACTTAGCAATAAATGGAATCTGTTGAGAATATAAGTTACCTATTACCAAAATCCAAACTTCAAGAAAAATAACTATAATTACCAAGATCAATAACTGATAAGGAATGATCATTACCTACAAGGAGCACCAACAACCGATCAAGACAACACGGGAGTACATGGGATTACATACCATACTCAACAGACGGGTATCTGAGATTGTATATCAACATTCAAAATAACATTTCGATACAGTTGTTATCATGATGATACAAGATATATATATATATATATAAATGTTAAATTCAAACAGATTAAAAAAATGATATGAAAAAAAAAATACGGGGAAGGGAGTGTGGAGCCACAAAAAAATAGGGACAGAAAATAAAGAATTATATATATATATTGCAATCCTGTACCTGTAACACATGATATTTACACTGCATGTTGAAACAAAAATTAAGTAAACTTTGTATTACCTTTATATACAAAGATGATCATGATCATTTTTTTTTTTTTTTTTTTTTTTTTTTTTTTACGTACGTATACTTGTTAAAATGTTTACATATCCATGGAATTAAAAAAATGTACAGGAGTATTCATAAAAGGTTGTATAAAAATATACTCTAAGTAGCTGAAAGTTACACAAAAGTTTTTACCCAAAATTGAGAACAATGTACAGAATTTGAACTTTCTAGAACTGTATGTACTAGTAAAAATACATATATACTACTGAAAAAAAACATTTGTCAACAACAACATTTACCATAAAAAAAATGTAAATAAAGCATTTACACATGATACATTTCTCCTATTTATGAATTTAAATTTCAAATACTTGCTCTGTGAATATGAAGATTCAAAACTAAAAAAAATTATGAAGGAAAAGTCTATCATAATATAAAAAAACATCATTTTAAGTCTGATAAGACTGACATTGTGAACTGAATCACAAAATTGAACTTTTATTTGTCAAGAAAGTTAAATTAAAAATTAAAGTTAGCTTAAAAGGTTTAAAAAAAACAAAAGATAATTATGTACTTTAAATGAAAAGCTATACCACAACATAACTAAAAGATGATACATATCTTAAAATAGTAATATGTAAACATATTACATAATTTCAAAAAGTAGATTTCTGAAAAAAATCTAAAAGAAAGAAGTTTTTTAAAAAAATATTTTCCTAAAAGTAAGAGGCATATCTTTGTATGCACTTGCCTAAAACACTGAAAAAAAATATTCAAAATTACACTAATACAATTCAGACAATGCCAAAATTTAACTATTGATTTTAAATAAATACTGAAGCATAAATTACATGTACTATAACAAATTATGAAAATTAGGTGAAAACAAACTAGAAAAAGGATTACACTAAAATTTTGTTAATCTCATGAAAAATTATGCTGAAAAGAATTCATTTAAAAAAATGAATAAAAACAAACAGTTTACTGAGAAACAAAATTTACCTGTACAGCTGGAAAAAACTTAAACAGAAACAAACTTGAGAAGTGAAAAAAAAATCAGGTAAGATATGAAAATTTTCTATTATAGTAAAAATAAGAAATTGTGAATTTTTGTATTTGTCAGGTGAGCGTTGAGGTGTCAAGAAAACTTGACAGTACCACTCCATTGGGTACTTAAATCTAACTTTTTCCTGACAAACACATAAAAATTAAAAAAAACAAGTTGTACACATATTGCATGAAAAGAAAAAAATTAAATATTGATGTATCAGCTGAGATGTTTATGTGGCATAGTAAAACTTAAGTGATTCTATAATTGTGTTTCATTCTTATTTTGTACAAACATAATCTGTATGATTCACAGTTTCTAGAAAAAGCCGGATGGTCAGTTCGGAAATTATGACCTTTCTGATTGTTGTGAGTACAGTTTCTGCAGTTGGCAGGTTTTTCACAAAACCTGGTGTGTGATTTTCACCACACCAGACACAAGTTCTTGTTTTGTTGCACTGATTAATTTTAGTTAAAAAAGGAAATAAATCTTCTTAGCTGTGCAATATATTCATATTTTATTTTAAATAACATTATTTGATTAAAAACTTAGATGAATTCTATTAAAATGATGAAAAAAAATGATGATGCTCCATGCACTGATTGTGCACTGGTTTCAAACGGTACCAATTATATTGTGTTGTTGTTTATTCCACTGTTAAAATTTAAGGTTATTGAAGGAGCATTTATTTATAAACTGTTAAACATTAATATTTTGCACTGTTCCGTATAATGAAGTGAACTTTAAAAAAAACACGGGATCGTAAACAGGTTCTGGGGCGTCAACATGATATATTATAAAGAGATATTACCTTGATTTCGAAGAAATGAAGACACAGACTGCAATAAATAAAAGCACTATGAATACTTGCAAAGATGTCATCACTTTATTCTTTATAGGTTGTGAAGTTGAGCAATGAGAATGGGTGCTGTCTTGAATTAGGACCTGGTAGCTTCACCATGTCTTGAATTCAGCAAACGCCGAACAACGCGCAAATTAGGAATAAACATTTAAAAAGGTAAAGATAAACTGTGAAATTAAACAATTAAGAAATAAAATAGGTTCTTGCTGATAATGTATACAGGCCGAAGTGTACCATCGGACACGTGCTCCGGACACAACGAAGACATTCTCTACGGACTCCAGTCGAACGAAAACGTCCAACCCCGACGATACATTCACTAAGACTGATTTTCCAATTCGAAGTGCGCGCGGAAAACGGAAGATGAGAGAGAGAAAAACAACCTCTCAACACTCGCTGCGCGGAGATAAGCACGCCAATCTGGCAGACCAATGACAAGAAAAACCGGCGTTTCATCCCAACCTGGAGAAAGAGAGAGCAGCGCTCGGAGAAGTTGGCTGATTGCCAAAAAAGGAACGGGAGGATAATTGAGAATGAACGAGCGATAAAAACATTAAATACGATGTGGAATTGTAATTAAGGATGGATTGAAGTTAAACAAAAAGTGGATGAATAAATTAAATGTAAATTACTATAAATAAAGATTGAATAAATAAAATTAAGAGATTTTAAACTATTGAATACGTATTTAGAGTTGGGGAGATTGAAAACAAAATATATCACACGATATATTACTCCACCACGGATAGGAAAAAAAACTAAAAGATCCACAAGCGAAAAGGGAAATTACAACTTACCGATGAATCAGATAAGCTGAAATACAAAAATGGATTAAAAGGAACACTAAAAAGGCAATAATCAATCGGAAACATTAAATGTCAATGAAAACACTCACTATCAATAAAAACACCAAATGTCGATTGAGAACATGTAAAATGTCTATTGTGATATAAAATCACAAAAAAAAAATGCGAAAGGTATCAAAGAAACAAAAATTGCATAAGAGTATCAAATATTAATTGAAAAACACAAAACTTATGAAAAGCTCTAAAGAATACTTAGCAATAAATGGAATCTGTTGAGAATATAAGTTACCTATTACCAAAATCCAAACTTCAAGAAAAATAACTATAATTACCAAGATCAATAACTGATAAGGAATGATCATTACCTACAAGGAGCACCAACAACCGATCAAGACAACACGGGAGTACATGGGATTACATACCATACTCAACAGACGGGTATCTGAGATTGTATATCAACATTCAAAATAACATTTCGATACAGTTGTTATCATGATGATACAAGATATATATATATATATATAAATGTTAAATTCAAACAGATTAAAAAAATGATATGAAAAAAAAATTACGGGAAAGGGAGTGTGGAGCCACAAAAAAATAGGGACAGAAAATAAAGAATTATATATATATATTGCAATCCTGTACCTGTAACACATGATATTTACACTGCATGTTGAAACAAAAATTAAGTAAACTTTGTATTACCTTTATATACAAAGATGATCATGATCATTTTTTTTTTTTTTTTTTTTTTTTTTTTTACGTACGTATACTTGTTAAAATGTTTACATATCCATGGAATTAAAAAAATGTACAGGAGTATTCATAAAAGGTTGTATAAAAATATACTCTAAGTAGCTGAAAGTTACACAAAAGTTTTTACCCAAAATTGAGAACAATGTACAGAATTTGAACTTTCTAGAACTGTATGTACTAGTAAAAATACATATATACTACTGAAAAAAAACATTTGTCAACAACAACATTTACCATAAAAAAAATGTAAATAAAGCATTTACACATGATACATTTCTCCTATTTATGAATTTAAATTTCAAATACTTGCTCTGTGAATATGAAGATTCAAAACTAAAAAAAATTATGAAGGAAAAGTCTATCATAATATAAAAAAACATCATTTTAAGTCTGATAAGACTGACATTGTGAACTGAATCACAAAATTGAACTTTTATTTGTCAAGAAAGTTAAATTAAAAATTAAAGTTAGCTTAAAAGGTTTAAAAAAAACAAAAGATAATTATGTACTTTAAATGAAAAGCTATACCACAACATAACTAAAAGATGATACATATCTTAAAATAGTAATATGTAAACATATTACATAATTTCAAAAAGTAGATTTCTGAAAAAAATCTAAAAGAAAGAAGTTTTTTAAAAAAATATTTTCCTAAAAGTAAGAGGCATATCTTTGTATGCACTTGCCTAAAACACTGAAAAAAAATATTCAAAATTACACTAATACAATTCAGACAATGCCAAAATTTAACTATTGATTTTAAATAAATACTGAAGCATAAATTACATGTACTATAACAAATTATGAAAATTAGGTGAAAACAAACTAGAAAAAGGATTACACTAAAATTTTGTTAATCTCATGAAAAATTATGCTGAAAAGAATTCATTTAAAAAAATGAATGAAAACAAACAGTTTACTGAGAAACAAAATTTACCTGTACAGCTGGAAAAAACTTAAACAGAAACAAACTTGAGAAGTGAAAAAAAAATCAGGTAAGATATGAAAATTTTCTATTATAGTAAAAATAAGAAATTGTGAATTTTTGTATTTGTCAGGTGAGCGTTGATGTGTCAAGAAAACTTGACAGTACCACTCCATTGGGTACTTAAATCTAACTTTTTCCTGACAAACACATAAAAATTAAAAAAAACAAGTTGTACACATATTGCATGAAAAGAAAAAAATTAAATATTGATGTATCAGCTGAGATGTTTATGTGGCATAGTAAAACTTAAGTGATTCTATAATTGTGTTTCATTCTTATTTTGTACAAACATAATCTGTATGATTCACAGTTTCTAGAAAAAGCCGGATGGTCAGTTCGGAAATTATGACCTTTCTGATTGTTGTGAGTACAGTTTCTGCAGTTGGCAGGTTTTTCACAAAACCTGGTGTGTGATTTTCACCACACCAGACACAAGTTCTTGTTTTGTTGCACTGATTAATTTTAGTTAAAAAAGGAAATAAATCTTCTTAGCTGTGCAATATATTCATATTTTATTTTAAATAACATTATTTGATTAAAAACTTAGATGAATTCTATTAAAATGATGAAAAAAAATGATGATGCTCCATGCACTGATTGTGCACTGGTTTCAAACGGTACCAATTATATTGTGTTGTTGTTTATTCCACTGTTAAAATTTAAGGTTATTGAAGGAGCATTTATTTATAAACTGTTAAACATTAATATTTTGCACTGTTCCGTATAATGAAGTGAACTTTAAAAAAAACACGTGATCGTAAACAGGTTCTGGAGCGTCAACATGATATATTATAAAGAGATATTACCTTGATTTCGAAGAAATGAAGACACAGACTGCAATAAATAAAAGCACTATGAATACTTGCAAAGATGTCATCACTTTATTCTTTATAGGTTGTGAAGTTGAGCAATGAGAATGGGTGCTGTCTTGAATTAGGACCTGATAGCTTCACCATGTCTTGAATTCAGCAAACGCCGAACAACGCGCAAATTAGGAATAAACATTTAAAAAGGTAAAGATAAACTGTGAAATTAAACAATTAAGAAATAAAATAGGTTCTTGCTGATAATGTATACAGGCCGAAGTGTACCATCGGACACGTGCTCCGGACACAACGAAGACATTCTCTACGGACTCCAGTCGAACGAAAACGTCCAACCCCGACGATACATTCACTAAGACTGATTTTCCAATTCGAAGTGCGCGCGGAAAACGGAAGATGAGAGAGAGAAAAACAACCTCTCAACACTCGCTGCGCGGAGATAAGCACGCCAATCTGGCAGACTAATGACAAGAAAAACCGGCGTTTCATCCCAACCTGGAGAAAGAGAGAGCAGCGCTCGGAGAAGTTGGCTGATTGCCAAAAAAGGAACGGGGGGATAATTGAGAATGAACGAGCGATAAAAACATTAAATACGATGTGGAATTGTAATTAAGGATGGATTGAAGTTAAACAAAAAGTGGATGAATAAATTAAATGTAAATTACTATAAATAAAGATTGAATAAATAAAATTAAGAGATTTTAAACTATTGAATACGTATTTAGAGTTGGGGAGATTGAAAACAAAATATATCACACGATAGTTTGTTTTTCCCTCGCATAACAACCCATCCAGTGTTGCCCATGGGCCACTATTTTTAAATTCATTTTTTTTGTATCGCACCATATTTTTGAAATTGTAAAATCTTCCTTATTTAATGGCATATTAAATAAGTCTAAAACAACGGGAATTTTACCATTTCAAAAAGTGGTGCCAATCAATATATCTGAAGTGAAAAAAAAGTAGCCCACCGGCAACACTGAATACCTCCTTTGACTCCCTCTAGCACCTTTGCGTTTTAATTCCGACCATACATTGTTTGATGAAAATTGTTCGCTTTGATGTGTACTATCACATGTAAAAGTTTTGCCCATCTTTTATGAAATATCCTGTACATGACTAGCTTTTGGGCCAAAGCAAAAAGTATTTTCTATTGTATCCTTATTCTGAGTTCTTAATAATTCTTAATAATTTTGGCTGTAAGGTTAGTTGGGGCAACTGGGCCATGATTTTACAATGTGACTCTGGAGCTTCTGACAATTCAGCATCAAAAAGCTAATGTTCATTTGAATTAAAGTCTTAACTTCTCTAAATGTGTTCAGTTAGGTTCCCTCTATCAGAGAGAAATGCTCAAAATTACATTTTAATATTTAAAAATATAAAATATGCATATATTATCTTTCTTTCCTCATGGGTCCAGTTGACCCATAAAAAGTGGGTAAGTGGACCGGGAGGGTCTATGTTCCACACGCGTTTATTATTTTTTTTTTTTCATATGTGATATCAGGTCCTGTTTGAAAAAGTGTAAAATCCTTAAAATATATAAACAAGGCAGATCATGTAAATTATATATCAACTAAAGAGCGTTGTAAGGGAAACCTTTGCTGTCAATGTGCCTAAAAAATCACTAAAAGTGGAAATATTAGATTTATTTATACGAAAAACATAACAATTAAGTAAGTACTTATGTACCTTAGTAAAGGTAATAAGTATAAAAGTCACATGGGTATTTTAAGGAAAAAATAGCTACGTGAGCACTTATCCCGGTACTGCTCGCGAAGGGTATGACATACCCATAGTGCGCACGGTTATTACATTTCTCACCACTATTTTTCGAGATGTAATCATCAAATTATTTTTTTGTTTTAATTTTATGGTGATTTTTTACAAAGTTTTATTATTTTAATTGTTTGTAAGCAATGTCAAAAATTAAATAGCATGACGATTTTTGTCTGAATTTATTGGTGACAAAGTATAAATCTTACCTAAAATGGATATGCGCGAGCATTCCCGGGTTAAGTACTTTACCTGTATTCTATCGTACAATTTCAAGGTTTGGCTATTTGGTTTTCAGGCGAAAAGTACTTGCATTCGCAAAATGTTGAAATAATTTAATGACACCAGTATTTAAAGGAGAATCTATTTGTAGACAAGTAAAAGTATATTCTCGCGTACTTAATAAAGGTGAAATTTTCATTATAAAATTCCGGTGCCAATGTGGCAATTAGGGATTAAAATCATGTGATGCCATAATGGCATTACCGCCTATCAAGGGTTGAAGAAATTTGGTTTGATACCACCTAATATGCTTTTTTAAAATTGTATTACGTAATTTTAATAAGGTATTCTATAATTTTCTTTGTTGTGAGCAAAAAACTATGGAGGAATTTATTTCCGGTAGTAAGAGAAACTCAAAAATGTTATTTATAACTATTGGGGTAACTGGATCCATCATGGTGCAGTTACCCCGGATACATGTCCCAGTTACCCCATTCTTGAAAAATGTATGGGGTAACTGGGACACTGGGTTACATTTGAAACATGAAGTAAATTTGTATAAGATACCTAATAATATTAATGTAGTTATATGACCTAATCTTTAAAAAAAAGATTGTTTAATAAAAGTACTTACAGTATTTTAATAAAAAGCCGAGGAAGTTCAACCGTATTGACGTTGTTTTTAAAAGAAGAAACGTAAATTTTTGACAATCTATCACAGCAAAGTAAGAGTTATGATCGAGTTGACACACGTTGGTTTAGGAAGTAGAGATTAAGGTTCATTGTTCATAAAAGCTAAACTTAAAAAAAAAAAAATCAACAGTTTTTTTAAAAATAGCCTATGGCCCAGTTACCTCGTGAGTCCAGTTACCCCAACTAACCTTACACCGTATATGCCAAAAGAATTTGCTTGCTCCGTTACAAAATCGTTTGGATACTCCGAAATTGTAATTGCAATCTTCGCTTTATTTAATGCCAAAATATATTCGATTCCAGTGTTCCTGATGGGTTGCCTTTCTTAAATCCAGATTTCTGGATTGGCATCACTTATCTGAAATGGTAAAATTCCCCTTGTTTTCGCCTAAGTTAATATGTAATTAAATCAGGCTAATTTTACTACAGCAGCCTCACGCTTAACCGGCCTCTAACGGAACCGAGGGCTAGTCAGTTAAGAAAAATACCGGTTAAATCGGAGAAGTAAAAAAAAGAAATAAGAATATGCTTAATTTAATTAATTAAACCCGTACGGTGCATTTAGTTTTTCAAATTGTGTAGTTTTAAAAAAGTACATATTTTTTATATTTTGTGAAATGAATACTAGTTATAATTAACTGAATTGAAAAAAAAAATTATCACTGACAACAAATATTGAAAAATATTTAACACAAATTAAATTGTTAAAAATAGTGACATACACCTTTATAAAAAGTTGAAATTGTTCTACATTATGCATATTTCAGTTAATCAATCATAATGAAATCAGTGACCTTCTTTTGTTGATGGCAAGATTCCCGACATTTTGCAGCATAATCTCTCAATCTCTTTAACATCATAAGTTTAACCCAGAAAGCTTTTATCCACTGCTCAACATAGCGTAGCGCCAACTCTAATGCTTTTACCCCTTACGCATGAGGAATTTTAGCAGGGCCAACTTTAACTGGATCATCATCAGGATCGTCTTCGTATTGAACAACTTCAGTTACAGTCCTAATTATATCCTCGTCGAATAACGTTTCATGCTTGAGATCGTTATCAGACACAAACAATTCTTATACATCTTCTATTGTAATCTGTTCGCATCCGTCAAGCTTTTTAAATGTTTGTACAAAACCGTTTGTAGATATATCAGACATTATAGAGTTCCGTGGGAGGGGGGAGATTGCACTTTTGACCATTAAAAACACAAAATCTCAAATCTTCCGGGGGACATCTAATCGTTCCTGGAGGGAATGCTGCCATCCTCCACCCGGGCCACACCCTGATATCAACACTGGTGAAGGTCAACGTGTATCCATTTAGAACCGACGTTCTCCTTTCTGAATTTTGCCTCCTTTCCTCGGGGTTGCACTTCAACTCGAAAGCGTAAGCTGATTTCTCGAAGCCGTCATCCCTGAATTTTGCCTGATGTTGGGAAAAAAACGTCGGCCGGTTAAAGCTGAATCCCGGTTAAGAGGGAGGCTACTGTATTTCAAAAAATTGGTGACAATCAAGAAATCTAAATTTTAAAAAGTAGCCCACTGACAACAATGTCCGATTCGTTAACGCGAATATAGTTTTATTCGGAAAAGGGGCCTTTTGCATAAACTTTTAGCTTTTGTGTCAAAGAAAAACTTTTAAGCGGTTGAGATTACAATGAATTATCGTGTCCACTGCTTAACCATCTTTTTTGAAGAAGCGCTGTTGCCTGTCAGCTGTCAAGCCATCATCTCTTAATATATGGAATGAAGCAAAATAATAGTTTGTACTTCCAAAATATGTACAATAAATTAGTTTAAAATTGCCGAAAAAGCCTTAAATTTAAGACGTCAATGTGGTGTTGCTCCTTAAAAGCCAGCTGATATTTAAAAGAGTTTAAGGAAATATTAGTTTTTAAAAACATTTCATTACTTCCATAAAAATATGTTTAAAAAATTTAGTCTAGTAATATTTAATCTAGGCTCATTTTTGTCTGTTTTCATTATTGCTAGGATAATTTTTACATTTATCCTAAATTAATTAAGTAAATGTTTGAAATAAAATTTTGAAAAATTTACACTTTGCCGCTAATGCCTTTCAAACTTCGAATGTGTAAGGTACTAATATTTTAATGAATCCTTGAAACTAATTTTGATTGATATGTATAAATATAAATGTAAAATAACTCGTGGAAAATTTGAAATTCTTCTATTAAATATTTCATTTCAAAATACATTAGCGAAATAAGATTCATTAGTTTGTTGAAGTGCCATAAAAGCCATTTAGCGTCTTAATATTAAGCAATTTTGCCAGACGTAAAAATATGTAATCGACTCTAATGGTTTCGATTAGAGTCTACAAATAAGTTTCTTTTAACTACATTATTTTCTCAAAATATTTTCTTCTCTTTTCTGCAAAATCTCTTTTTAAGGTGCAAGTGTGACAATTTAACAGAATATAGCCATATTTCTATTTTTTTAACAAACAGAAAATCGTTTCGAAAAAACTATATTACTAAAGGAGGTGTGACAACTGCGGTATTCAGTGTTGCCTTTATTTTATTAAAAGATACTACTCGGCTACCAAAATTTTCTTATGTTTATCTTTTTATATTAATGACAGATGTTCCGTGAGAAAATAAATAATTTTATACAGAAATTCTGGTAAGAGAGTAGATTCTTAAAATACAAAAAGGGCTAAGTCGGTAAAAATGATTGTCTTTCTCAAAATTATCATATATATATTATGTATCATATTATGTGTCATATTATGTGTCATATGTTTATATTATCATATATATATTATTTTTAATATATATACATATATTATTATATCATATATATATTATTTATATATATTATGTTGCTCTGCTAAAATTTCTCTATAGGGAATTTCTCTATAGCATTTGCTCAAGGTACGAAAACACGACGGTTATGCTAATAAGTAAAATTTCTTGAATTCTACAGTTTTAACCCCCTCGCTGCGGAATTGTTTTATCAAAATAGCTACAAAAATTGCGTACTTAATTCCTTCGTCACAAGCGTCTTTTAAGAATTTTTATTCTTTTGCCACCGGTTTTTCAAAATAAAAATTTTCGTCTGATTTAATCTGGAAAATGCTCCGATTAGGTAAGGCAAAATTTATAATAAAAAGTAAGTGGTGGGAAGGATCAAGGCGGGTTAATTAGACGGAGAAAATGCATCCCTGATGAAATCTCGGGTTTCGCAAATTTTGCTACTTTTACGTTGCCCGAGAAACCTTCGGGTTGCGCAGCGAAAGGGTTAATGCAACATAATCTAAAGTAAAAATATTTATCTATTCTCAATATTCATTTCAGATTTTAAATTCCTTTTTTTCATAAGCGACATTGTTCATGTATTACTTTGCATTTACTACGCTTTACTACTCGAGGCGTATGATGATATTTGCATATAACAGCGGAAAATTATCTCTAATATAATAAGTAGCAATAAATTGAATTAAAACTGCTTAAAAGTTTCATAAAATCAATTCATGAAATCATAGAAGTATAATACTTGTTTGTAAAATTCATTTTAAAGAAGATCGCTATTTTTGAGTTGTTTAATTTCAGATTGAAAAATTAACTATGAAACTTTTCAATAAAAATATATTTCATGAAGATGGAGTATGGTTTTAAAATTATTGAGAAATGAAGTGTTCTGGGGATCAAGGTACATATAAGTCACATTTGGCATGTTTCCAGGAAATCACTTTTAAAGATTTTGTTGAAATAAATCCTGAAATCAGGCATTGTTTGTTTAACACTAGAACACACGGAAGTAGTCGATCCGACTCCAATCATATGATTAAATGTCAACTGGAACCAGAATTCTTTCATAAAATAAGTTAAAATAAGTAGAAACCGCGCAGATTAAAGTTAAATAAATAAATCAAATAATTAAAAAAAAATTCTGGTGTCAAATATTTTTATGAAACTGCCATTTCCCTACTGTTACCATTTCCCCATAACATCTTTAAAAAAATGTAATTAAAATACGTGCAATTTTGAAAAAAATATAAATGAATGATTTCTGATAAAACATGGAGCTACCAAATTAATTTTAAGTATGTATATTAATATTACAAAAAAAATGAAGGCATATGAATCATTAGACAGTCGATTTTTTTTTTGTCGAGTTTCTTTGACAGCATCTCTTTTTTGGATTTCTGTATTTTTTCAGCGATAGTGACGTCATATGCGTACTTTACTGTATATGTTGTTTAAGAGTGGATCGTAAATGAAGAAGTCTTCAGCGGATGCGAGTGACGTCATTTTATATAAAATAAAAGCGTGTGTTTTAAGTCTTAAAACTAAATATGTTTTGTACTATCTATATTTATATACATATATACAGTGGCGGTCAAAAGTTTCAAGCCAGTTAGTTTCTTTGATTTGTTTGACAGAACGTTTCAACGAAGAAGAAGCACATTTGCTTCAAAAGTTAGGAATAAGCAAATTACCTCTGACCACGTGTTCATTTTGATTGGATACTGAAGATACTTGATGCAAAATGAAGGAATTCGAAATTCGCGTGTGCAAAAGTTTCCGGCCATTCGACATCCGTTACTTTTGCTATAGGTAAAGTGTATTTTCTGGTTGTGTTTGTTAATTAATCAACGTGAATAACGTATTTGAAATTCAAAAATGAAAAGTTGAACAACTTATTTTTCTTAAACAAGTGATTTGTTTGTCGCTAAATGGACAATCCTCTCGTGAGATTGCGGTAAAGTTGTCGATCGGAAAATTTGTTTTGAACGATATTTAAAAAATATATAAAGATGGTCATGGCCTTCGAAACTTGCCACGGTCCGGGTGGCCCCGGAAAACGGCTATTCTTGTGGACAGAATTATCAGGAGAAAAGCAATTGATGACCCGCATAAAAATGCCGCTGCAATTCCCCGAGATTTACGGTGTTAAAATATTGCTGAAATGTCGTGTCAAGAAGTTTACGTGACGTAGGACTTAATGGAAAAGTCAGTGTTAAAAAAACCTTTCATAATTAAAAAACATCAGAAAGCCCGACAGGCGTTTGCTAAGGAATACAAAGACTGGTCAAGTGAAAACTGTAAAAAGTACTATTTTCCGATGAATCGACGTTCATTCTTTTTGGGAGTGATAACAGACACTACAACTGATGTCATAAAAAAAAGATAAGATTCGAGATATGTTATTCCTACAATGAAGCATGGCGGAGGACACATTATGTTGTGGGAAGCATTTTCTGGAAAATGTGCCTGTCCGTTATTCGAAATCAGCGACAAGATGAATAGTGTAATGCATAAGGATATCTTACAAGATCATTTGCTGCTTTATTGGAGGAAAAATTGTGGTCGAAACTATTTGTTTCACATGATAACGACCAAAATTAGTGGCTTTCGCACACAAAAAAAATCCGCTTTAGAAATGGACAGTCCAATCACCCGATCTGAATCCAATAGAAAATCTTTGAAACTAACTTGAAAACCTGTGTGGAATTATAAATATTCCAATTCAGCAGCATTTTACAAAAATTGCAAGAACCGTGGAAAAAAACTTAACTTTAACGATCTACAATCGTTCGTTGAATCGATGCGTCGTTGCTGCGCCTCAGTACTTATTTCTAAATGTATGAATACAAAATACTGACTGTAAATGTTGTTGATCACTGTTATTTTCTGTTATAACACCATTTTTTTTTTTCAAACTTGTCAAGGTGGCCGGAACCTTTGAGAACATTCGTTTTTTTTTTGCAATTAATTTTGTCAATTAAATTTATTAATATTTATTTTTTATTCCATAAATAAGTTCTTAACTGTTACATGAATAAAGTGTATAAGTATCACTTTGAGATTCCTCTTCATATGGGTATACTTACAGATTAACCAAAAATTTATGACGGAAACTTTTGACCGTCATTGTATATTTTTTTTCATCAGGGTCGGCACTAAATTCTGAAAAAGAAGAATTCCTGTTTTCTAATATATATATATATATATATTCATCGGTGGCGGCACTAAATTCTGAAAAAGCAGAATTCTTGTTTTCTAGTTTGCATTTTTGTTTTATTAGCCCCGGTACGGCATGCTATTGCTTTCTCCCAGCTTATTTTGTGTAGTCTCCAAAAAATAACGTTACCTTACAGAAGCCAACCGTAAAACAAAACAGTACAATTAAATATTCTATAGCAATTTTTTTAAGTTCTAAGCATCGCACATTTTTAAATTTTGTACCGTCGTATTCAGAAAAAACTACTTTTTAATGCAATTAGTTTGAAAACTGCATCTCCATTTATTTTTGAGATTTTTTTTTGTAGTTTTTTGAGCCATTTGCTTAATATTGGCAACGGAAGAACTCCATTTCTGTAGAAAGTGAAAGAAAAATAGCAATTTTAACTTTTTGTTGCCATTTTCCCATAAAAACTGGAAAAATTTAAATAAAATACGTGCTATTTTGAAAAAAATATAAATGAAGGATTTCTGATAAAATATGGAGCTTTTAGAAACTGAATTTAATTTTAAATATCTATATTAATAATACAAAAAAAAATGAAGGCCTGTGAATCTTTAGATAGCCGATTTTTTGTCGAGTTTTTTGAATGACGAAATCTTTTTTTTTTTTTTTTTGGATTTGTGTATTATTCAGCGATAGTGACGGCCTAACCGTACGTTGCTGTAGTTGTTGCTTAACACTGGATCGCAAATGATGAATTCTTCAGCGGATGTGGATGACATCACTTTATGTAAAATAAACCGCGTGTAAACTGAACTACAGTAGAGTTCCGATTATCGGAGTTTTGGCTTTCACCGAGTTATTTTCTTCTGATGGACTGATGGCTTCCATTATTATGAAACAGTCATTATAAATGAAGTGTTAGGTGAAGATGAAAGAACAGCCATAAAAAGTTAGAACTCTGATTTTCTGGTCAGAATGAGGAAAAATGGCCAAAACATTTTATGCCATATTTTCCCCCATTCTGACCATAAAATCAGAGTTCTAATCTTTAACGGCTGCTCTTTCATCTTAACTTAACACTTCATTTATAATGACTGTTTCATAATAATGGAAGCCATCAGTCCATCAGAAGAAAATGATCCATTCCAAAGGTATAAGTTCGATTAACTTGGATAATCGGGACTCTACTGTACCTATATTTATATACATATATATTTTTTTTTCATCGGGGACTACACTAAATTCTGAAAAAGCAGAATTCCTGTTTTCTAGTTTCTTCATATCGTTTGTTTAAGAAATATTCTTTTCAGCGCCAAATTTTATCTTTTCCTATTTAGCAACAGAATCTAGATTAAAATTTAAATGCAAAACCAAATATGTGGAGTTTTAACACAATTTTAGTCTGAGTTTCTCCGTTAATCCATCTTAATAAAGACGAAGTCTCAAATGGCAGGTGTAAAAGTCACTGGAATAAAAGCACCGTAATCCGCTTGTTTCATTGATTAATTTTACTCCAACAAGAGCTATTGCTGCTAGTTCATTTTTCATTCAAATGATCTTTATTAATTTCCGCACGACACAGTTTCCTATGAAAAGCTAAATTCTGCAATAAAGCATTTGTTATTTAGAAAATGCGTTTCTATATCTAAATTTCCTAAGAGAAATGCTGAACTTATATACGCAAATAATTAATTCAGAGAGGACTTAATTAAATATTTGAATATCTTATTTCTAGTTGAGTATCTTAAAAATAGCAGTTTAATTTATCCATCCAGATTTTATTTGTCATCCATAATCCGGGAATCAATAGAGATATTTTTACGCAACGAGAATATTTGCAATGATTCGGTGTCCCTTGATTTACATAAAATTTGGAAAGAGATGCTTTGTATTTTTAGTAACAATAGTAAAAATTAGTCCACGCTCGCAAATAGCCAAGTTAATTTAATTTTAATTTTATGTTTTGCAATGGTTTTCATTATGCATCATGTCTCGTGACATTGTTTACCATGTTATAGTTTTTTTTTTTTTTTTTTTTTTTTTTTTTTTGTAAAAATTAATCTACGCTTGCAAATAGCCAAAGTCATTTAAATTTTTATGGTTGCAATGTTTTTTTCATTATGCATCATGTCTCGTGATATTGTTTACTATATTACTGTTTTAAAGTATGTGAAAATATTTTCTATCAGTAATGATTTTGAAAATGTCGCCGATTGTGTGATGAAACGATCGTCAATAATAATAAAGACATTTTATCACTTTTTATAGCATTATTTAACTTAATCTGTTTATAAGTATTATTATACATGTTGTTATATCTTATTTCTGTTACTTCTTTATGGATATATTACACATATTCATATGATGTAAATTAAATGCAGTGTAATTGTAAATTCGTTTCATTATTTCTTGTCCATTATTTTACTGCATTTTACGTCTTATTTCAATTTGATCCAAAAGTTATACATGCAGAGCTGCCAAGTCTCTAGCTTCTTGGATACCAGTATTTTAACATATAAAATGTTCTTTTATTTAATTGAAACATTTGGACTATTTCGAAGAGCAAAATTTTCTCTGAGATAATAGTGGTGTATAAAAAGCCGGAGTAAGTAAATGTGGAATTCTTCAGCGGATGCCAATGACGTCTTTCAGTGACAGAACGGTGGCTCAGCAGTTGTGCAATTGTCACCACTAAATTTTCATACTATACTTCGCCTTCAAAAATCGCAGAAATTCAGTCCTGAAGTTAGATGAAGAATACTAATAAAATTTTTGCGGTGTCTATTGATTCTCTGCTGCTACACTGCTCCATCACTGTGTCTATAAATTTTATAAATATGCGTGCTTTTATATTACCTATATTTATATACTTTTTCATTGGTGGCGGCACTAAATTCTGAAAAAGCAGAATTCTTGCTTTCTAATTTGCGTTTTTTTTTTTTTTTTTTTTTTTTTTTTTTTTTTTTTTTTTTTTTACTTCTTCATATCGTTTGTTTAACAAGATAAAGTAAAAAAACTAAAACCCAACTACGACAAAAAACTACGCTGAAAAAGTATAAAAGTACCCCATGAATACAGGTAGCTCTTTCAAGTAATACCAAACACATTACATATATTTTTATTTTATACTTTTTGTCCGCTAGAGGGCATAATAGTAAATTTGGTGACAAACTTTATAGCTCACAACCAACAGAATATCAAGATCAAGACCCTTCTAATGGCACTGCAGTGGTCTTATTCTGATTACTAAGTACCAAAGAAATTAAGAACGAAAAGATGTGAATTATATGCAATTAGCCCATAAATGCAAGTAAAGTCACAAGCAAATGCTAGTAATATATATATATTCGAAATGTACAAGTGAAGCGCTTTAAAATGATACCAAACACGGCATATCTAGCTTAACTTTATTTTTTTACTCTGTATATTTTGTCCGCTAGAAGGCGCCACATTGAATTTGGTGAAAATCTATATAGCCTATAACCAGCGGACAATTAAGACGCTTCTAATGATATGTCATTTGTCGAATTCTGATTAGTGGTTTAGAAGTTACGAGGGAACAGATGAACATACATACATACATACATACATACATACATACATACATACATACATAGCCTGTCAAAATCATAACCCTCCTTTGGCTTTGCCGTAGTCGGGTAAAAAATATTCTTTTCAGCGTCACATTTTATCCTTTCTAGTTAGCAACATTGTAGGAGAGCTGTTGAACATTTTCGAGTAGGTATTTGAGGCACCCTGAAAATTTGTGCAACACTTCTTTTGTAATGCCTGAATACAAAATCGAATGTCTGGCTGAAGGATCGTGGCCCAAAAACTGTGCCAGACAAAAAATGGCACTTGACTCGTGTCTGGCACAGTTTTTGTGCCGGCTAAAGTCTCTGTCATTTTCAAAATATTTTTTTCTAAGCATAAATATTATTCTGTCTCAATCTCAGCGTGCCTCAAATACCTTTTTTGGGTAGTCAAAAAAAAAATGGCACTTGACACGTGTCTGGCACAGTTTTTGGGCCACGATCCTTCAGCCAGACATTCGATATTGTATTCAGCCATTACAAAAGAAGTGTTGCACAAATTTTCAGGGTGCCTCAAATACCTTCCCTAAAATGTTTAACAGCTCTTGGACTAACAGAATCTAGATTAAAATTTAAATGCAAAACGAAATATGTGGAGTTTTAACACAATTTTAGTCTGAGTTTCTCCCTTAATCCATCTTAATAAAGACAAAGTCTCAAATAGCAGGCGTAAAAGTCACTGGAATAAAAGCACCGTAATCCGCTTCTTCCATTGATTAATTTTACTCCAACTAGAGCTATTACTGCTTGTTCATTTTTCATTGAAATGATCTTTATTAACTTCCGCACGACACAGTTTCCTATGAAAAGCTAAATTCTGCAATAAAGCATTTGTTATTTAGAAAATGCGTTTCTATATCTAAATTCCCTAAGAGAAACGCTGAACTTATATACGCAAATAATTAATTCAGAGAGGACTTAATTAAATATTTGAATATCTTATTTCTAGTTGAGTATCTAAAAATAGCAATTTAATTTATCCATCGAGATTTTATTTGCCATCCATAATCCGGGAATTAATAGAGATATTTTTACGCAACGAGAAAATTTGCAATGATTCAGTGTCCCCTGATTTACCTAAAATTTGAAAAGAGATGCTATGTATTTTTAGTAACAACTAGGGGATCGTACCCCGGGCTTCCCGGGTTAAAGAATATAGGTGAAAACATTTTTTTAAATCAAAAACTAATAATTTTTTACATGCAATAATTCTTTTAGACTGACCACTTACATTAAAAAAGTATTTTTCATACGAATTATACTATCAAATAATTTTTTGAGATTTATCAAAAGCGATATTTTCTTATTAGCCGCATGCTAAGAGCTATTTGCCAAGATTTTGCTACTTATGGCATCCTTTTATATTCTAATAATTTCAGAGCTTATACATGTCTGGTAAATTTGTGTTTTATTTATATTGCTTTATTTATTCATTCATAGGGAAGTTTTTTTAATGTATATTAGCCGTAAGAAAATGATGAACTCTTTATTTTGTTTTAAGGGCAAACGGATTAATCTTTCGTAATCGAGCTCCGCGCAATATAGATAAATTAAAAAATATTTCATGCTTTAAAATTGTTTTTAAAACCATAGACAATCAGTAAATTGAGATGAACTTTGCAAACAAATTACATTTGGAAAAAAAATCCTATTTGGTGATCTAAACATTTAAACTGTACGATTACAAATATGTTAGATTTGTGTTTTTTCAATAATATTCTTTTATTTGTTTATAAAAGAAGTATTAATTTCGTTAATTTGTCTATCACAAATATGTTAGATTGGTGGTTATTTAATATTATTCACTTATTTGTTTATAAAAGAAGTCTTAATTTCGTTATGCAAAAATGGTCAAAAACAAATGCTGAAAAATGTTTGTTGCTTTATGTGCAAATTGTTTATTATTATTATGTATTGAAACCGGCACGTGATAAGATAATCTTAAAAAAATTAATGCTTAAAAATTATTTTAGAAAATATAATACATCAGTCAATGAATACAGTGTTTAAACAAATTGCATTTGAAAGTAATTTTTTTCCCTATGCGACGAAAATTAAAAATGTACGATGGTCAGGAGATTAAAAAAATGCAGAAGCTCGCCTGATCGGTAAAATTCGCTATTTTTCTGTGCCTGAACGACAAAATCTGCTGTTTTTCCGCGTCCGATAGACGAAATCTTCTGTTTTTCCGCGTCTCATCGACAAAATCCGTGATTTTTCCGAGTCCGATCAACGATATTCGCGATTTTTCCGAGCCTCAGCGACAAAATTCGTTATTTTTTCGCGCCTGAACGACAAAATTTGCTATTTTTCCGCGACCGATAGACGAAATTTTCGATTTTTCCGCGTCCACCAATGAAATTCGCGATTTTTTTCGTGTACGACCAAGGAAATTCGCGATTTTTAGGAGCCCGATTGACAAAATTTGCAATTTTTCTCGACTCTGATTGGCGAAATTAGCGGTTTTTCTGCGCCTGATTAACGAAATTCGTGATTCTTAACTGACTCTGATGAAATTTGCAATTTTTTCCCGTGGCAAATTGCCAGAATTCGCTTTTTATCTTTCGATAAACTGACGAAATTCATGATTTTTCCGCAGCTGATCAATCAATTTTTCCGTGCCCGATTAACAAAATTTGCGATTTTTCCGCATCCGATTCTTAACTTGCGATTCTCAACTGACTGACGAAATCTGCGATTTTTTTCTCGCGATAAACAGACGAAACACGCAATTTTTCCACAGCCGATCAACGAAATTTGAGATTTTTTCGCTCCTAATCAACAAAATTCGTGTTTTTTCAGGACTCGATCGACGAAATTCGCGTTTTTTTCTCACGACTGACGAAACTCACAATTTTTTTGCAGCCGATCAAAGAATTTTGTGATTTTTCCGAGCCTGATCGACAAAAATCGCGAATTTTCCGTGCTGGACTAACAAAATTCGCGATTTTTCCGAGTTCGATCGACAAAACTCCCGATTTTTTTGTGCCCGATAGTCGAAATTTGCGATTTTTGCGCGCATGATCGACAAAATTCGCGATTCTTAACTGACTGACGAAATTTTAAATTTTTCTCACGGCAAATTGACGAAATTCACGATTTTTTTCCTGCGACATATGAAAAAAAAAATGCAATTTTTCCAGTTATAAATTGACGAAATCCGCGGGCCACAGGTTGTGCATCACTAGTTTACAATATTATTCTTTTAAATTATGATAAAATATTTTTCATCAGTGATGATTTTGAAAATGTCGCCGATTGTGCTATGAAACGATCGTCGATCTTAATAAAGACATTTTATCACTTTTTATAACAATATTTAACTTAATCTGTTTATAAGGGAATTATTATACATGTTGCTATATCTTATTTCTGTTACTTTTTTATGCATGTATTATATATATATTAATATGATGCAAATTAAATGCAGTATAATTGTAAATTCTTTCAATATTTCTAGTCCATTATTTTACTGTCTTTTACGTTTCATTTCAACTTGATCCAATAGTTATGCATGCAGAGCTACCAAGTCTCCGTCTTCTTGGATACCAGTATTTTAATATACAAAATGTTCTTTTATTTAATTGAAACATTTGGACTATTTAGAAAAGCAACATTTTTTCTGAGATAATGGTGGTGTACAAAAAGCCGGAGTTAGTAAATGTGGAATTCTTCAGCGGATGACAATGACGTCTTTTTATATAAAATAAAAGCTTGTATTTGGACTACCTATATTTATACACTTTTTCATCGGTGGCGGCTCTAAATTCTGAAAAAGCAGAATACATTTTTTTCTATTTTGCATTTTTATTTCCTTTCTTCATATCGCTTGTTTAGAAAATATCCTTTTCAGCGTCAAATTTTATCTTTTCCTAGTTAGCAACAGAATCTAGATTAAAATTTAAATGCAAAACGAAATATGTGAAGTTTTAACAAAATTTCAGTCTGAGTTTCTGCCTTAATCCATCTTAATAAAGACGAAATCTCAAATGGCAGGCGGAAAAGTCTCTGGAATAAAAGCACCGTAATCCGCTTGTTTCATTGATTAATTTTTCTCCAATAAGCGCTATTGCTGCTAGTTCATTTTTCATTGAAATGATCTTTATTAACTTCCGCACAACACAGTTTCCTATGAAAAGCTGAATTCTGGAATAAAGCATTTGTTATTTAGAAAATGCGTTTCTATATTTAAATTTCCTAAGAGAAATGCTCAACTTATATACGCAAATAATTAATTCAGAGAAGACTTAATTAAATCTTTGAGTGTCTTATTTCAGGTACTCCTTTATGCATATATTATACACATTCTTATGATGTAAAATAAGTGCAGTATAATTGTAAATTCGTTCCATTATTTCTAGTCCATTATTTTACTGTCTTTTATGTCTCATTTCGCATAGTCCAAGAGCCGGCAGCACAAAAACCTATGTCATCAAGCACAAGAAAATAACCTTTATTTTATGGGAGAGTAGAAGTAGTGGAATCTAGATCCATGTCTGCCGGAAGTGAAGTGTCGCATAAGCCAAAAATTAATGCCACCAGTGGTTGACTCGTAGGTTTATCATTGTGTTTTCCTGCTCCCAGTCCTCCATGTTTTCATATCTTTGTTTGTAGGACAAACACAATGATGAACCTAAGAGTCAACCACTAGTGGTATTCATTTTTTGCTTATGCACCACTTCACTTCCGGCACACATGGATCATTAGATTCCCCTACTTCTACTCTTCCTCAAAATAAAGATTTTTTTCTTGTACTTGATAACATAGGTTTTTGTGCTGTCGGCTTTTGGACTAACACTTGACCCAAAAGTTATGCACAGCATATTTAAGGGGGTCCGTGGTTCAAAATTTTATTTCTTTTATTTTTAGAGATTTTGTTATGAAATGTTTTTCTGAAATATGTTTTAATATAAGAAAAATATTGCATGTAAAAAAAAAGAAAATTCTGAAAAATATTAAATATTTAAAAAAAAAATAAAATTTTAACATTTTAAACATATTTAATTTTTGACTTAAGGGGTCTTGTACCTTTTAAACGCGTCGAAAATGAACGAAAAACTTCAAAGTTTAAATTAGTCTATTTTCAAAGCCTTTTTATGTATAAACCTGAAATTTTAGAGATTTATTAAACAGATTCTGCTTTGTAATATGCTACCATTAGAAATTTATTAACCCTTTACAGAATTTGTGCATTGTTGAAATCAAAATAGCACTTTTTTTACCCCATAAGTCATTGCGCGCATGATATCTTGAGAAAGTATGTATGGATTATCATGAAATTTCGTAAAGATAATAAACATACATGTGTGTTTAAAATGATCTACTCTTAGGCTAAAATAATTACATTAACTATATAAAAAAATAATTTTTGTAAAAAAAAATAAAAATTTTATATTTTTAATGTATAAAAATAGTCATAACTAAATATATTACCATTGTAAATACTTAAAAGTAGATCATTTTAAACACACATATTTGTTTAGTATATTTACCAAATTTCATGACAATCTATACATACTTTCGCATGATATCATGCGCGCAATGACTTATGGGGTAAAAAAAGAGCTATTTTGATTTCAACAATACACAGATTCTATAAAGAGTTAATAAATTTTTGTTGGTAGTATATTACAAAGCATAATCTGTTTAATCAATATCCAAAATTTCATGTTTATGCATAAAAAGGTTTTGAAGACAGACTAATTCAAACTTTGAAGTTTTTCGTTAAGTTCCGCAGCGTTTAAAAGGTACAAGACCCCTTAACTCTGGAAGTACTATCTCGATTTACGAAATTTTTACACTTTTATGTACAGAAAATGTGTCATTTGAATTTGTTTTCAGGATTTCTTAAAATATTGATTATAAATTTCATAAAAAAAATTAAGTAAAAAAATTGATGAGTTTTTTTATGAGTGAGTTTTTCATATATTAGCGTATTTTCACAATTATCACTAAAAATTAAAAATCCTGTAGACAAATTGTTGGAAATATAGCATATAATCTCGGTTGAAAATTCCTTACATATATCTTCCAAGGAATTTTAGATATATTATTTTAAAGTTGACAAATCGTAAAAAAATTCATTATGAGATTAAACGGAGCTAAAGTTCACGTCAGCGGGCAACTGATGCATCGCTTCTCAAGAAAAAAAGGTGTTATATCTGCGGATCTAATGAAGATGAAAGCATGCGGTTTGCGGTATTTAAAGCTAAAAACTCGGTATATTTTCTAAGCCAATAAAAATAAATTGCATTTTTTTAGAATGTTTAGTGCCGATCCCCCCTTAAATTACGATGATATGAAAACGAGAAGTTACTTTTCCAGAATTTTGAGAAGTTTAGCCAATGCGGGTGGCGAAACATGAGTGAAAAAAACGAGATAAACAAAATTTCAATAATATGTTTTGTGAAAGGGTTAGTAAAATTTTTTTGACAGATTGCACCGTTAGAAAGATAAAACGACTACAACACGGAGGGTATTTTTTTGTTTTGTTTTTCGGTATTTGCACCAGTGAACTGATGTGGGCAGCGAAAATACGGATAAAAAGTACGGTCAATCGGTTTTTCTATTCCTTGAAAAGTGTGAAACGTGCTTTCTGCCGCAGAACTTCGTGTGTTATTACCATTTTCGCGATGTTTATTATGGTATTTAATTAATATCTCCACTAATTAACAAAAATAAAAGATCTGAGCCTCAGGTGCATCAGGACCTGCCTTAGGCCATCCTTACTCAAATTCCCAGATCTCTACGTGCGATAGATTTTTCTAGCAATCGGGGACACACACACACAAATCTCTTTCTTTAATTAGTGTAAATTGAATGGTTGAATTTTAAAAAGTGAATTCTATTTGGAAATAGTGGTAATTAAAAATACACTAAATTGCCAGTAATGTCAGAGTGACTTGAAATGTTTTAAAACTGTGTTCTTCCGCGTTATTTTCTGAGTATTATTTTCTCTTAAGCTCCATAATCCCCCCCCCCCCCTCCACCAAGACAGCTTGTAGATATGTTTAATATTTCTATTGTGACAAAAAACTTCTGTGTTTTATAATGGGGATCAGTAGGTCTGGAAAAAGTGATTAGAAGAAAAGTCTTTAAATTGATCTTTTAAACACTTTCCAACATAGTTGAAAAAGTGTTTATGGATTGAGTTTGTCTATTCGTCTGTCTGTCTGCCTGGCTGGCCGTCTCTACGTCACGTAAATATACTTGGATCGCCATGTAATTTACATAACTTATTGAGATTCACTATGGCATGTTCGGTATTGAAAATGAAGTACAGTGAAACATCCGTGTGTGGATACCCAATCTATTTCCGAATCTACTGAAACTAAAATCATGAAAAAATTAGAGGTAGTAGACGTAAATTTAAACCTTGCAGGAAAACTATAGCGATTACCCTAGGTCACATAGTTTTTGAGAAAAGCGCATTTTTCCGTTACACACAAATTTCGATTCGCAGACATTCAGTAAAAGTGTTGAGGAGAGCTGGAAGTACCTATCGTAACAGAAATATAAAAGCATTGTTGATAATGATTTTCGAAACAATCGACGGTAATTAGCCGAGATATTAATCCTTAAATACACGGATAGTTTGGACATGCATAATGACAGGGGCGGCGTACTCTATGTGCCATCGGTTTTTAAAGCCCATTCCTATCTTTAATAATATATTTGTGTAATGCAGTGACCAGTAGGAGTATAAAAGTGATAAACGTCAAGTTATTAAAAAACAGACTTATTTAATTTGAATTTATCACATAAATACTATGGGATTCGTAACTAGTTTGCATGGAGTGGATCAATCAATACGCCCCCCATGTCTGTAAAATTTAATTATAAACCTATCTGGGAAAATGCGGCACGGACCAAGGCGGCGTTGCAACTTTTTCAACCTCCTTTCGAAGCACGTTTTGCGCAATATCAATTTTAAACTTTGAACATGGGTTTTGTTTTAGCTACCCTGTAAACAGAAATTATTATTACTTCACTGAATTTAGTTTTATGAAATGCCAAATGAAGTTTAAATATACACTATTTTTATTGTCAGTACCGAATGAAACTCATCATAAACAGATTAAGATAAGATTAAAAATAAGATTTATACAGAATAACAATATTTGATATTATTTGGGATTCGTATCAATTTGAACTTCTTTGGTGTACCCATTCATACTGTTCTAGTATATAGAGCTATATCCAACACTACGTTGTATAGTTTTTTACAAAGCCTTATTATTCTTTTGGAAACGATGTTTGAAATTAAAACAGTTAATAATTTATATACTTATTGTACGGAACCCTCTGAGTGCGAGTAATACTCGTACTTAACCGTTTAATTATTTTTAAATTAATGCTTCAAAAAAATTTATATAATTGATTTTTTGAAACATTTTAAAGTACCTTTAAATACTGGATATATTTTATTTGAGCCTTTCTAATGTCGAAGTAACTTTTTCTGGTTGCTTGTAAAGTTCTATTTTTATAGAAGTAATTAAAGGTTTCCACTAACCGTGAAATAGAATTTCCATTACACCCTATTTACGTCCGACTTTTTTCCATCCATCATGTTTATCAGAGACAGGGTACTATAACAGAATAACTAAAAATATATCAGTGATGTGTTGCTCAGCACAATTTTGAGTATTATTTTCTCTTAAATTCTGTGAAATTCGGAAATAATAGTTTGCGTGTTTATTTATTTGTCTGCGGGTGAAAATGTCTTAGCTGTATAGCAAACTCGGTACGTTAGAAGAAAAAAATCTTTAATAAAAGAGCTAGACATTTACACGATGAAAAGCTCAATTTTAAGATGAAAATAAAAAAAATAAAATAAATAATAAATGATGTGTATGCAAAATGTTTAAAGTCAAAAATTAAACAATTAATATTTTAATGAAAACAATTTTTATTTTTATGTTTGTTTACTTTTTGACTTTACAACATTTTATATACACCCTTTAGTAAATTTGTGATTATTATTTTTTTATTATTTTCACGTTAATATTGAAAAAATCTTTATATGAGCAGCTTTTTAAGATCTACCACTAATTTCTTATAAATTAATTCTAAATTAATTATTTAATGTAAGTAAAAAAATAAACAGATATTTTCGAAATTGTTTAACGGCGAAGTACCGTACGTATAGTTCAATATGTAAAGCATTGTCACAAGCCAAGGTATCCAGGTTCGAGTCCTGGTCTGGATATTTTTTCAATCGCTCTATTAAAATAAACCTGAACTTTTCTACTCCAACTTTGATTATGTTTAACATTTGTTAAATGTCTTTAAATAAAATTTAACTGAAAACTATAGATTTGCAATCTCTAAGGTCATGGCGTTCAGTGTACAACTCTGTTTTCTTGAACATGGATATGAGTTGACATATGTTCCTGCCAGGTGGTTACTCTCACTGTTTAGTTCTCAAGTAAAAATGGTACTTATTTTATTGACAGCGATGGAATGAAAAGTTGAGTCAACTTTGCACAGTATGGAGTCGAACTCCGGACCTGTAGCGTGGTAATTCTACACACTGACTACTAATTTGATGCGTTTCCAATATTTTAATGTGCTATATGTAATGTATATAGGGTGTGCCAAACGTTCTTGACATATTTTTAAATTCAATAAAAAACTAGTATGTTATGGCCATCACAAAACTTTCTTCTATGTAAATCACGTCAATAAAAATTTAAATAATACAAAAAATCTCTTCAATTTAGCACCAATTCATATCCAAGTACATCTGAATTTGAAGTTTGATGAAACTTTGTGCATTAGTTCTTGAGATAGAGCTATAGCGGAAATTCTGAAAAATATAGCATAGAAGCGCCACCTATTAAGCAAATTGCACCAAAACATAAACAGCACTATTTGATGTCAATGTATACCTGAATCTGAAGTTTGACGAAAATTCGTGCATTGGCTATTGAGATAGATCTATAGTGGAAATTCTGAAAAATGCAGCATAGAATCGCCAGCTGTTGAGCGATTTGCACCAAAACATAAACAGCAGTAAACCATATCAAGGTATAACTGAATCTTAAGTTTGATGAAAATCCATGCGTTAGTTTTGGAGATTGAGCTATTGTGGAAATCGTAAAAAAACGCTGCATAGCAGCGCCACCTGTCGAACGATTTACACCAAAAAGTAATCAGCACCAATTTATATCAGGGACTAACTGCATCTAAAGTTTTATTGAATTCCGTTCATTAGTTCTTGAGATAGATCGCCCACAATATTCGTGTCACACAGAGACAGATTAACCCTCTCGCTGCGCAACCCGATACTTTCTCGGAGATGCATTTTTCCGTCTAATTAATCCTCCTTGATTATTCCCACCAGTTATTATTATTAATTTTTTTTTTTTTGTAAATTTTGCCTTATTTAATCGGAGGATTTCCCCCATTAAATTAGGCAAAAAATTTTGTTTTGAATAACCGGTGACAAGAGAAACTATTTTAATTATTTTGAAGCTATTTTAATAAAACAATTACGCAGCGAGAGGGTTAACAGACTCACAGACAGACATTTTGTAAAAACAGGTTTTTCGTGTTCTCTGACCCCTAAAATGTGTAAACCCGTCGAAAATCGGCATTCGAAAATTTTCATGAATCCAATACTTTCTTCTTGTAAAGATAGAAGAAAGTAATAAAGCGATTAATTTGGAAAAGTATCTCATAATTAAAAGTTTTTTATGTATATAAAAAATATATAATTCTAAAATGTTTACACAGACGGTACTATTCTTTCAAATCTTAAAATAACACAGAAGGAACCCAAGATAGAAAAGTTGCAAATCATTATTTTAGTACAGTAAGTTGAAAGAGGGCATGATTTTCAATCAAATAGCTATTTTCATTTTCCTCTGCGGAAATTTCGAGATTAAAATGTAAAATGTATAGGTTGTTCCTCCTTTTTTTTCGAATAATTCTGCAAATTATAGCACTCAATCCTAATCAGTTCCTATGTAACATAATATGCAGCACACTTAAACAAATGATTACATTTTTATTTTCACTATGTGTACAACTCAAAAACGCATTTTAAAACAAATCTCACAACATTACTCAGTTCACAAGTGACAAATAAAAATCGGCTACTGAAAAACATGTCTTGCAGCCACTCCTTCGTTACTAGCAATGGTTTTTTTTGCAAGTGTTTTACGCCGGAAATTTTAAGGTACGTGTATCATTCCAACGCCATTTATGTTTTTTCAATGCGCTGATGAATTTGCACATGAAAAAAAAATGGGTGTTGCCATTCGAAAATTTCGACATTTTTTCACCGTAACTTTCACCCTGTTTGTTTTAAATCATCACGATATCGAGCGAATACCTTCAAATAAATATATCTAAAATTTATTTTCGATTGGTTGAGCGGATAGGCCGATAGGGGTTCAAATATCGGGGTATTTTTTTTTTTTATGACTACCCTGTATTATAACCATTTGAACTAACATTTCTTTTTACAAAACTTTAGTACATGAGACGCATCTTTATACAAATCAAACACATAGAGATGCTATTTACTCAATTTTTTTTAATTGAATTTCGAAATATGTTAAAGACCAACCCTGTACCTTTTTCAAGGATTGTAACGTTTCGTAAATTAGAATTAACTTTAGGTTATTGTGTATGCTTTTCCACGATTTATTTTCTCAGTAATTAAAAGATCACATTAACCGTGAAATAGAATTCCCAATACACTCAATTTATATCTGACTTTTTCTCATCTATCATGTTTATCTCGGTCGCGATAACATGACAGGATAACTAGGAATGATTTGGCGCTCTGTTATCCAGCACAATTTTCATAGAGTTACTTTCTCTGTAGTTTGCTGATAACCAGAAATAATATTTGGTTTGTTTTCTGAATATTTCTTATGCAGATAGAAATTTCTGATCTGCTTAAAAGAATTGATTATGTTAGGAAAAAAATCAAAATTATTGCAGCTCCTGAAAATTTATCATTATTTTTTTCAAACTAGTAATAATATACTAATTGAATGTGAGAGTAAATAAAATAGAAAAAATTAAAAATATTTAATGTTTCTTAATTATTTTTAAGTACTGCTTGTATTTTATTTTTTTAACGGTTCTATGAATTCAGAAAATCAAACCAATTTTCGTGTTTTCATATTGATTCTGATCATTTTTTTCTTAGCAATTAAATGATTACTTCCAACTTTGAAATATAATTCCTATTATATTTAATTTATACCTGGGGATTTCTCGTCCACCATGTTTATCGAAATTGGTATATCATAACTGACAAACCGATTTTTTTTAAGCTGTTACATGTTCTTAACCTCTATGATATCAAAAAATAATACCTTATGTGTATAAATGTTGCATTCGGATGAAAATTATTGTTACAATATACAGACCGCAATTTATCTAACTTGTCAAAGTAAAAATGGTGATAGAAAAGCTCATGTGGAGCATAAAGCATCAAATCTAACATGTCTTATTTCTAACAGTTTTCGGGTTATGCCGTATAGAAAGTAAATGCGCAAATGTACGCCATCTGAAAAAAATCATCATAATTTCTAAGATGTGTACGCGCAGAATAATCGCATATTTAGAAAGAACTAAAATCTTAGAGGTTTACATCATTTGAATAAAAATATTTGTATTTAAAGAAATGCTATATGTGCTAAAACTTTTTCAAAATCTAAAATAGAATTGCCGTTGAAATTTTTAACCTGCAATATCGCAAACACCTTTCCGGATAAAATCGGTCGAATTTAAAAGACAATATAGAGATGCTAATTACTCATTTTTTTTTAATTAAATTTCGAAATGTGTTAAAGACTTTTGCCCAACCCTGTCCCTTTTTCTAGGATTGTAACGTTTCGTAAATTAGAATCAACTTTAGGTTACGTTAGGTTACGTTAGGTAGAATAAAGAGGAGCATACACAACGTTTGGCGTCTACAGGTTGCGAGAGAAGTAAACGAGAAGGTAGTCACAAAATGGCAGCTGTTCTTGTTTCCATCGGATCAGGGCATGTTAACACCCTGTAAAGTTCCACAAGTAAAATCGAATAGAAATTTATTACAGATATTCTGAATGAATAAGACATTTAAATAAGAATTTCTATTCAAATTTACTTTTAGAAGTTTGCCCGGCGGTATTCAAATTCACTTACGAGGGTAGGCTGACAAGAAATGCACACATACTTGTAGAACAGGAATAAAAACAAATAGCAAAATCCGGAAAAAAGTACATTAAAGTATAATTCTTAAGCTTAAAAAAATATATTTATTTTTCAACATAGTCACCGTTAAGGCTAATTAATTTCTCCCAACGTGTATCAAGATCTTTTAGTCCCCCAGTGAAAAAAATTCCCGACTTTTCTCGAATCCAGCACTTCAGAGCTGCCTTCACCTCATCGTCTGACGTTTAACGATTACTCTTGCGGTCTCTCTTGAGTAGAGGAAAAAATAAAAATTGAAAGGCGCAAGATTGGGGAAAGTAAGGAGGGTGTGGAATCGGTTCAAACTTCAGATTTCGCCTCTGTATTTGCGGATTTTACGGTATCCCAATTGTTCAAAAATGAAGACGACACGTTCCTTTGATAATCCAATATGGTTTGCGATGCGCTTTTGTGTTATTCGCCGGTCATTTTGAAACAAATTGTCCACAACAATCGTCGTTTGCAATGCTTATCGTCTGGCCAGCAATCGGGCCTCCGCTACGTCTTTCATCAACAATTATGGCTTTTCTAGGCTCGCAATCACAAACTTTTCCTTCCGATCGATTTACAGTAGACTTATCAAGATTATTATCCCCATAAACAGCCTTTAACCCGGGAGAACACGCTGCATGAGATTTTCTCTCACAGTCGTACTTTGTTAAGACTCTTATTTAAATCATTTTTCATTTTAATTAAAATTTCAAAATGTTTTTCACTTATTTTATCTATTTTGTGAATAAAAGTACTAAGCCAACCAAAAAAGTTGATGTTATATGAATGTAATGTAAAGGAAAAGCAATTGGGCATTCTCACTAGCGAGTTCTCCCAGGTTAACCCCTTAACGCTCGAATTAAATTACGGTTGAATAATTCAAATTGCTTATTGGCCCCATTTTTATGAAAAAGAAATATTAACCTTATTTAATGACAGGTAAAACGATACTAAAATATAGCCAATTTCACTATTTTATAAAACTGGTGGGAATCAAACAATTTGAGTAAAAGACACAGCCCGAGAATATCTCGGGAGCGAGAATTAAGGAGTTAAAGGATGATGAATCTCAGCATGAGTCCCTTTTTCAGCAGTTAAAAATTCGATAACTGCACGCTGTTTATATGCCATCGGGCGCGCTTTTGAAGTCCTTTCGTTCACGCACTACAAGCATGTGCGCATTACTTATCAGCCTACCCTCGTACATTGACAGGAGGATTGTTTATATGTGGACGTGAGTTTCAAAACTCGCCTTATACAGTAAGTCAAATTTTGGGAAATCGCGAAAACCCTCTGACTTCACCCATTGGTTTTCATTGTAAATCAAGAATTTACAGTTCAAGAATACAAAATAAAACTAGATTTTTTTGCAGATTGTAGATTGTTTCGGTGTAGGGTCACCAATAAAAAGGACCGATAGAGAAAACTCGATTTTAAAAATTTTGGGTAAGGCGAGTTTTGAAACTCGCGTCCTTATATAGTAAAAATATGGCGAAACCATCAAGTCTGACTCTCGCCGAAACAAACGTCCACTATTATGAAGATATGTCGATTCTTATTTTTAGTTCCATGCTAAAAACTTGTCCATTCTAACAGCTTTTGAAAGAGACTGCAATAAATCATACCACTACTCTAGTTTAGAAAAAATTTAGCCTCTTGCTGGCAATACCTGATTGCACTCAGGATATCATGTTTAATTAACATAGCAGGTCTGCCATAGGCGACTGTTTTTTAATTGTACCTCACACCACTTTCTCAAGCCAAAAATCTTTGATATACAGTTTGACAACAATTGTAAGAGGAAATATTCTTCAAAATTATTATATATTTTTTAAATAGGGGTGCGAATAGAATAGAAATGTAGTGCCTGTGTGCAGCCCTGTAATAGCAGAACTGCCACTGGCGTCTATTTTTATATTCTCTTAGCACCACTATTTATAAAAAATCAACTAATATTTCTCTTGCACGTGTTGTCAAACTATTTGTAATTTTTTTTTTTTTTTTGGGGGGGGGGGAAGTGTTGCTAGCTATAATTAAAATAATTACTATTCACAGCTCTGTAATACGCATTACTACGTTCAACTAATAGTGGTTATAACGCAAAACGCATACTTTTAGATGTGATTCAGTTTAAATATGTGTTTTCGTGTGATTGGAAATCGTTCGATAGATCCACATGTGAGCCAATAAATCTGGGGATTTTGGTAACCAAAAAATTTAAACCGTGTAACCAATCCATCGCAGATTACTACTCAATCACGAACTTTCGAATGGCACTTAAAGAATATGCTGGAGTCCTGAGAAAAAAAAAGGATTTCCGCTCCTTGAGTTGCTAGAATGACATTAAGTAATCCTCGGAGATGACATTCTTAAAAACTCCAAATATGTAACAGAGGACCTTGCAACCCACCGTGTATATATATCGAGCGATCGCCAACCATTCCAAGCGAAACATTTAACCCCTTAACTGTTTTGCCCAAGTGCCGCTCGGACAAAAAGAGTTTGCTATCTTCGATACTAATAGCTTTTGGATATCACTTAATTTTAATTGTAATCTTTGGTTTGTTAAATGACATACCTTTTTCGATTGTACAAAACCAAATATTTTAGTAAAAAGAAAAAGTGGTGCCAGGTCTTTTATTGTCTCAAAAAAAAAAAAAAGAAACAGTTAAGGGGTTATGCTGAATAACCTCTCGAGTGATCTGTTTCCGGTTAGAAATGAATTTGGTTTGGCATAATGATGCCATTTATGCAATATTAACATGCCATCCCGAATAATTTGATTCATATCTTGAAAATAAAGGCCTAAATTTCTTCTTAACAAGAATGCCGACACGGTTTTGAAAGCTGATAAAATGGAAAAGTTTCTGGTATGTTACATGCATAGGTGCCAACCTTAAACTAATCTTCGGTAATACTTGCGTTAATTTGACCCTGGTTTAATACGTTTCGTACCAGAATTTTTTTTTAAGAAATGCAATTAAATATGTTCCACGTAGAAACCTGGATTTAAATAAATAAGCATTCGTGAAATAAATTTTCTTGTTCGAAATGTGGTTAACCTGGGTTAATTTAATCCAGACATTACGGAAGATTAGTGGAAAGTTGGCAGCTATGTACATGTTTTACGAATTGCTTCTAAAATGTTGTTTCCTGTAATACTATCACAGATTCAGGGGTCATTTTCAATATCTGTCCATGTTTTGGAATAATAAAATCAAATTTTTAGAAATAATCAGAAAGTTTTAATTTTTTGTAAATAATTACCATGCCTCATAAACATTAATATACAAGCATCAGCAGAGACCAAATTACTAGTTTAACATTTTAAAACTAATTTTTAAATTTTAATGAACTTGGTAATAAGAAAAAGTGACCACGGTAATGACAAATTATGCTAAATATTTTTATTTTTCCCCAGAAATAAATGGCAGCCATTATATCTTCTGGCCCATGCAATGATTTTCTATTTCTTATGTAATAAAAGCAGATTAAGAAATAAAATTTCATTTATTATCAATTAGAAGTGGGTACGGTAATGACGTCCAAAAAAATACTCACCAAAACATTCAGTCTTTTCTTGTTTTATTAAAACTATAAAACTATTTACTCTATTCACATAAACCTGATAACAAGTTGACTTTTAAGGAGTATTTTTGCCTTGATATAAAGGCATGTGCCGCCCTCTAAAAAATTCCAGATGAACTTTTTGTCAGAAACAGGGCAATGGCTTTCTTTCTTAGGACACGGTTTAAAGTAATTATTAAGAATTATAGATAAGTTTAATTAATGAAAATGAATATTTTTTTTAATTACTAGCATCTTAATAAATAAAAAAGTATTAAAAAAAGTATAACCATCTTTTTTGAATAGAACTTAGTCAAATCTTTACCTAATAAATTGCATCTTGGGACAACCTACGGTAATGACATTTTGACTACAAAAGAATACATTTCTTATTCTTAAATTATTTTTGTAAATACTAAACATGATAGTTAAAATGCAATAATTAAAATTATGATATTTAACTATTTTTCTGTGCAAATGTGAAAGGACAGTAAAACACGACACTTTTTGAAAATCTCCCTTAGACGACAATTGAATTATGTACTTTGCTAATGTTACAGCACTTGCCCCTTCCCATTAAATCCAGATATTTTGATGGAAAAGATATCCCCTTATATGACATTTAACGATCTTTATGTTTATTTTCCTTTTTGGACGCTGAAAAAAATCTCACAAGTTAGAGCTTTTGTAGATATTAAGCAGACAACGTACTTTCGTTTTATTCCCCATATCCCTTTAACACCGGACCCGCACGATCGTGCGGGTTAGGCAATAACTAAAATTCTATCTTCCTGGGTTATCTATTCCATAAATGCCGGAATTGAGTAATTGTACTGATTAACAGAAACTATATTACATGAATTTTATCAACAGATAGTGAATTTTCAGTTATATCATTGTTTAAAAAAAAAAAAAAAACACAAAAAGCTGGCCGGTCATAAAGGGATAACTTGCCCACAGTGAGAAATAGGACAAGGTGGCCGTGGTGTCTTAGGCTACATATATTGATACCCATTACGCTCGATTGGCCCATTAGGTGAAATTTTTCCTGTATATGTACTACTGAAGAATGTTTGATCTGCAAATGCAATTATTTTTCATTTGACGCTGCTTAGATCATGCTTACTTTTAAAAATAAATCTATTTTAGTTAATTATATATTTAATGCATTATTTAATAAAACATTCATTAATTTTGTCTGAAAAACTGTACATTAGTACTAGAATAATAAACAGTTTTTTTTTTACGAATTCGGTATTTTTCATAAGATAAAATCTGTTCTTCTTTTGACTTTCTCCTTTCAACTCTAAAATAAAGTTTTTACATTTAATAAAACTAGTCGTATATATCAATCCCAAAACTTTCTTCTATCTCATACGTGTTACACTTCAAAATTCTCTAGTACAGTTCTAAAATTAAATCTGTAATCTATGACAATCTTGGGGATTCTAAACATATTAAATTATGTGCATTAGTTCTTGACATAGGACTATCAAATCTTGTAAATCATTCAAAATGCAGCATATCAGCGCCACCGGTTAGGTGATTTACACCTAAATCTAATCATCAACAGCTTATTTTAACTTCTAACTGAATCTGAAGTTTGATGAAAATCCGTGCATTAGTTTTTGAGATAGAGCTATTGCGGAAATCGTGAAAAATTCGACATAGCAGCACCACCTGTTGATCAATTTACACCAAAAACTAATTAAGACCAATTTATACTATGGACTAACTGAATCTGAAGCTTGATGACAATTTATGCATTAGTTCTTGAGATACAGCTGTTGCGGAAATCGTGACGAATACAGCACATCACCGCCACCTGTTGGGCGATTTACACCAAAAACTAAACAGCACTAATTTATATCAGGGACTAGATCACCCTAACCTAGGCACCAACCAGAATCTGGCATAGGTGTTAATCAGGTGTTAATCATAGGTTTATATCAGGGACTAACTGAATCTGAAGTTTTATGAAATTTCGTGCATTAGTTCTTGAGATATGGCTATTGCGGAAATCGTGAAAAATGCAGAGCAGCAGCGCCACCTGTTGGACGATTTACACCAAAAATATAATAAGAACCAATTTATATCAAGGTCTAACTGAATCTAAAGTTTTGTGAAATACCGTGCATTAGTTCTTGAGATAGATTGCCCACAAATGTTTTGTTACATACATACTCACAAAGTGACAGAGTGACAGACTCACAGACAGACATTTTCTGAAAACCATCAAATTGTGCTCAGGACATTCTGAAACATATAAATCCGTCGAAAACCGGAAGCCGAGATTTTTCACGAATCCAATACTTTCTTCTTGTAAAGATAGAATAAAGTAAAAAAAGAAATCTTTAAAATAAATAGTTTTTTACTGTCATTCAAGTTGACTATTTTTCTATTAGATTTAATATGCCCCTAGAACTGTGAGGATATTTAAATATACTTGGATAACGTTACCCATATCTGTTATTGCCAATGCCATATAATATAGCAATACATGTCTGCCATAGTAGAAAATTAAACCCTTATTGTTGTAAACAGCGGCATAGCTTCCCCCGAGAGAAGAAAATGGTCTGTTTTTAAATGCCATGTTTTCAAAACATGAATTTTCTTGATGGATTTTGTTGCAAATTTCGTATAAAATGTGTATTGGAAATGTTGTGGAAACTTCTGATGAGTTTTTTTCTTTTTTTTTTAAGGAAACACTCGTATTCAAAGCGAAGTATTTGGGATGTCTGATTGTCTTACAACTGTTCTGCTGAGTGGCGGAAGCCAACACATTGGATCTGACATCATTGCATCCGATTACTAGTAAACTAGAAGTTTACTAGTTTTTTCTATTTGAAAATTTTTCAAAAATGTTGTAACATTTTAATTCGTGAGAAAGTTGCTGTCGGATGCAATGAAACATGTCGATTGTGAATAAAAAATGTATTTTTTGCCATTTAAATTTATTTTTATCACTTATAGGAAAGCTCATTAAAGTAACTTCATGCTATGTAACACTGTCTGTTTCTTTATTAAACTAGTCAGATGTGGCAATCTCAAAACTTTCTTCTATCTCATGCATGTTAATACTTCCTGAAAAATGCAGCATACCAGCACCACCTGTTAGATGATTTACACCAAAATCAACAACTATTATCAACAACTTTGACAACTTCTAACTGAATCTGAAGTTTGATGAAAATCCGGGCATTAGTTTTTTAGATGGAGCTATTGTGGAAATTGTAAAATAATTCTGCATAACAGCGCCACCTGTTGGTCGATTTAAACCAAAAACTAATTAGGAATAATTTATACCAGGAAGTAACTGAATCTGAAGCTTGATGAAAATTCATGCATTAGTTCTTGAGATATAGCTATTGCAGAAATCGTGAAAAAGACAGCACAGCGGCGCCACCTATTGGGCAATTTACACCAAAAATGAAACAGCACTAATTTATATCAGGGACTAATTGAATCTGAAGTTTGATGAAAATTCGTGGATTTTTTCTTGAGTTACAGCTATTGCGGTAATCATGAATAATGCAGAATAGCAGCGCCACTTGTTGGGCGATTTTCATCAAATTGTTATCAGCACCTAACTGTATCATGGACTAACTAAATCTGAAGTTTTATGAAAATACGTACAGTAGTTACTGAGATATAGCTATTGCAGTAATCGTGAAAAATGGCGCATAGCAGTGCCACCTGTAGGGCGATTTTCACCGAAAACTAATCAGGACCAGTTTATATCAAGGTCTATCTAAATCTAAAGTTTGTGAAATTCCGTGCTTTAGTTCTTGAGATAGAGCGCCCACAAAAATTTTCTCACTTACAGACTCACAAAGTGACAGACGGACTGACAGATAGACATTTTCTAAAAACCATCAAATCGTGCTCAGGACATTCTAAAACGTACGAATCCGTCGAAAACCGGAAGTCGAAAATTTTCACGAATCCAATACTTTCTTCTTGTAAAGAAAGAAGAAAATAAAAATAAATAAAATGTAACATAACTTTTATTGGAAATTTTGAAAATTGAGACACAAAGAGATACAAAAATCTTAAAATGATTTTTTTTTTCAATATACATTAAATGTTGTTTAATAACCTTGCATTTTTTACTTTTATCGCATATTGGCTTCTTTGTCAGTTTAAATTTAAATTTACTATACAGTATTACATTTTTCGATTTATTTAAAAAGTATCTGAAATTTGCATTTTCATCGCTACTTTTTAGAAGATACTTATTTGAAAAAATAGTTATTTGAAATAGTTTTTAAATTAAGAAGTACATTGTTTTCAATGTCCTGTACGATTGACACAAATTACAAAACTTTCGCCAATTTATGAAACGGGAAGACTTCAATTACAACACTAAATCCCTTCACCCTTTTCTAAGTACATACCATTCACTTTAAACACACACTCATTTATCATTCTTATCTTCCGTTGAATTGCTTGACAGTTAAATCATACAGGTTAGTTCAGAATTATACAAGTTAATGTTTCTCTACATTACGTCTTATTGACAGATTGTTTTTTGTCTGCCAATTTGTAGAAAAAAATCGCATCTTATTGAAAATGTATATTAAAATGACATTAATAAAAAAGTACAATATAATATTGCATATAATGTGTTACTGATATATTTTGTCGTTCGGAAAATCGTGTCGTGTTGGGAAAATCAATTAATACAGGAATATTTTATTATTTAATTATTACACATTGATTCCGATATCTAATGTCTAATAATTGTCGTCTTAAACTTGATCTCGTTTTAAACTTGATTGCCCTTCTAATGTTATTCTTTTTGTAACTTTTCTTTTCTTTTTTTTACTGTTTTATTAGGGTTACCAGACTGAGCGATGGCCGTCCTCTTTTTCTCTTATTATAATACCCTTTGTATATTGTGTTTAATTGTATAGTTCGTTTGGACTCTCTCATTTATAGTTTTTACTATCGTTTTTTATTAATCTTTCTTGTAACTAATTATATTTATAAATTTAACTTGTAAATATGTATTTTTTTAAATTTTTCCTCTTTTTCCACTGTTGTTAAGCATTTATATATTGTCTTAAACTAAAATGTATGGTCTCTGAAAAGAGTCTTTTCTGAAATTATGCTGGGGCATCCTTATGGTAGCTTTTTCGCCTGTTTAAGGGCTGTCAGGTACGTTAGGATTCAATGGCCATTTTTTTCTCATATATTGTTATACTAACATTTCTAGTGTAAGTTTTTATGCATTCTTAAACCTAATTTTTTTTCTCTGTGGCTACCAGCCGCTTTTAAACAGTCTTTATGTTTCCCATTGCACTGAAAAATGCACTTCCTCTACACCGAATGTAAAGTTGCATGGAAACTAAACTGACTACATTATTCCATTCTCTAATAATAACCGAGCAAAATTTTCTGGTTCGAATTCATTTTCCCGACACGACACGACTTTCCGATCGACCCAGTAGATCAATTTGGTAATATAAAAATTATTGTAGAAAACAGTTCCGGAATTCGGAATGTGTGTGTAATGAAAGAGCCATAGCAAAAACAAAAGCCTCTAAAACAATGTCCGAATGCAACAAACACCATAGTTAAATCGCCACAAATTCTTTAAAATACCGTAAATTTACAGAAATGCTTCATATATAAAACACGTGAATCATTCTTCGTTCTAAATCAAACGTCAGCATTACAAGTACCGAATCAAAATTAAATCTTCTATTCTCCATGCTTAAACAGATAAAAGATGAATTGCTACTTTACGCCTTTGTGATAATTTAAACAAATTTTTTCGTCAACTTAAAAACAAACTACTAGTTAATTAACCCTCCTAGTACCATGATTTAAATGTTAATAACTTTCTTAGTTTTCCATGACACGAACCAAAAATTTAATTATATTACATGCAACTTCTTCCTTACAAACTGGCTACTTAATTTTATTTAGTAAATTATTATTATTATTTTTTTTTTTTTTTTTTGGTTTGAAACATGAGAAACTTTAAAACAAAAAAGGCTCCAATGGTACTAGGAGGGTTAAAATAATAACGTTAGCTAGAAAGAAGCTGAACTTTGCCTTAATCACTTTTGTCATGTTTGCCTTTCCCTCCCCCAAAGTGTAGCGAACAAATATGCCAGATATTTTCTTGTCACAGCCAAACTATACATGAAATCGTAGATTTTTAAGTAGATGGGAAAATATCTATGATCGAGATTGGTAGAGATGATCCAGTTTCACATAACAATAAACTGCAATGAATAAATATTTACTGAACTGATCAAAGGATCTTATTCGTGAATCTTTAGAAATTCGTTTAAGGAACCAAGAAGTTTGTAATGATATTTTTTCCTTTCACATTCCTTAAATCTTGCTTTCTATATTGAAAGGTCTATGAAAATTTCCATGATTTTTACAGCCCTTCCTTCTTCTTTGGATAAAAGACGGCACCACTGAGCTATTTTTTGGATTTAAGAAGTTTCCGTTAGACTGTTTATAATTTATAATTTGAATTTAAAATGTAGCATATAAAGTGTTTTGGTCGATTTATATTTTAGATTTTTTTTTCTCTCCTGATGAAGGTTTTAAAGATTAAACCGAAACGTAGATATTTATTTTATTGATATATTTATTTTACATCTTTTAATTAGAGAATAAATAGTACGTTGGATAGCAACACCTTTTTTGTTTTGTATTTGATCAAAGGAAGCTATCATGTTTCAACTCCAACAGTTACTTTAAGATATTATTTGTACTCTTCAGTTAATGGTCGTGAAATTTGTTTACAAATGAATCATTGTCAAGCAAAAGAAGCTGTCTCAATAAAAGAAATATAAAACACATTAAAAAATACATGTAAACAAACAATACAAATTTTAACAACGTCATGTTATTAATATAAAAAAGAGTCACGTGTTGATGTAAAAAAGTCTCAAGATCATTATTTAATGAAAATGTTTCACAAATGTTTCAACTATAATTCAACTAATTTGTCATCTTTAACAGCTTTAGCGGGGTTGCCACTCTGGCTTCCATTTTTATTCACAAGATCCGAATTCGTGACTGGCGTTAAAAGTAGTATTTTTTGTTATATTTAGTGACAGAAGTTTATGATTACGTAAAGTAAAGATTATTTTTTCCAAATTACTGGTCTGAATTTGAAATTTCGAAATAACAATTGAGGCCAAACTGATAACCCCGAGTGCTACTGCTATGGAACATGGTATAACTACAGTAGATTTTTCTATGTGCAGTAGATTTCTCCATATTGGACCAATGGTTGCTTCCAGTACTTCTGATAGACTTATCCTTATTTATCGTACTGGTAAAAACAGGATTACTTGTTTACAAATTAACTCGCAGAGAAGAATTTTGCTCAACCCTGGAATGCGTCTCCCTAATTAATCTACTAATTTCTAGCGTCCTATATTTTAAAACTATTTCATTAATTTTATTTCTAAACAAAGAACGCATTGTGTGGTTATATTATTTGCATATCATTTTACCAAAGCTCTTTTCTTCTAAATTAACTGGAATATATTTTTCACACTGTCCAAACTAGTTGAAAACTTTTTATGACTTTAATTCGTCGATCAGAACTCTAAATTTTGTAATTATACTCGGATCGCCCAGTAATTTGTATGAGTTATTGACGTTTACTGTAGAAAAATAGTTTTGTAAAATGAAGTGTGCAGCGTTCATATTTCTTTTAAACATACAATCGAAAGTATTCCATTACATTAATGTCATTGAAGAAAAAAATTGTTTCAAGTTCATTTTGATGACGTTACACAATTTCAATCATAATGAAATTTATGTGCATTTATGAAGTGTTCTAAAACATCCTTTCTATAGAATTCATTTACAGGGTTAAACAAATTAATCTTGTTACATAATGGTCTACGGAGAAAAAACGTTTGCAAGTGCATTTTAATGATGTTACACTTTTAAAAACATAATTAAATGTATATGCATTATAAGGTCATTATAATTTTTGTATTGAAAAATATGATGTGCATTGCATTTATTATTCACTTACAAGGACACTCAAAAGAATTTGGTTACGGTACTGTCTACAGTGCGCTTTCATGTTTGGCGTTTTCATGTAAAGTTCAGCTAATTTTTTGAGTAGTATGTGGTGTGTATAAATGCTGTTGATTATATACAGAGCTACATAAAGAAATTCGTAAGTATTACAGACTATGATAGTGAAGTGCTTAAAAATAGTTTTTAGTTGTGTTATGCTTTTTATTTCAAAACATTATTTAGTATATTAACAGAAGCTTCTGGATCTTAAATAAATTCATATACAGGACTAGCAAAAAACAAAATATAGTGTCGCTTATAATTGTTAATTACTGGAAGTGCCTTTTATGTAGTATTAAGTTTTGCGTTTTCCATCTTAATTAAATTTTGTCTTCATATGCAGTGTGTGAAAAAGTCTTTAGATAAAATACAGGGCTGTGCAAAAGAATTTGAGTGAATTTCCATCTATTGGCAAAAATTGCTAAAATGGAATTTTCTAACTGAACTAAATTTTAACATGCTATTTAGTAAATATGCTAATCTATGTTGCACAAAATAATTTTACAAGCCTTTTGACTGTGGAATATATTGCTAAATCTGAATTTTTAAATATCCTATATGTTTTATAAACTGTTTAAATACATATATTACTTGCCGGTGAAGTTACGTTACATTTTTCCAGATGTGCTGGAAATTGCGTCATAATTTTTGGTTAAAGCAAGCTTTCCGTTGTTGTTTAAATTATATTTTTGAAAACAGTAATATATATTACAATAAGAAGAAAATGTATTCATGATTTCAAAGTATATTATTTGTCTTTTGTACTTCAATTGGTTTCCCAAAAGAGCCCTAATTATTTAAAAGTTTTTTTTAGCAATTTTCCTCCAACGTTCCAAATTTTACTTTTTAAATCCTTTTTCAATTCAAAATTACGAAGATATATTGCAGAATTGTTCTTCATAATATCGTTGCTGCCTAACGAGTAATATAGTTCGCTTGCAATTATTACTCAGTAAATTGAAAAGTAAAAATTTACAAAAATTAAAAAAAAAAAGAAATTGAATATTAGCTGGACATATTAAAAGATACATTTAATAAAAAATGAAATAAAGAACAAATTTTTTAAAAATTCATTTCGGAATGTATTTTAATAAACCGAGACTATTGTCTCTGTACTATCGAAAAAATTCTAATATTTGCGCGTATCTCGTTACAAGCATGCTGCAACCAAACAAAAATTCATAAACAGAGATATTATAACATATAAGATATTTGATATATTAAAACATAATAATATTTTTTTCCATATTATAGTTGAGTTTAATTATAAATAAAAAAAATGTACCATAAACATTTAGCTATAAACTAAAGAAATTCTCATTTAGCAAATTGGGTGCCGGCTTAAAGTGGAAAACTAAAACTAAGCCATTTTATTACACTCTGCAACATTTTGGGAATTATCAATGTAATGATAGCAAAAAAAAGTAACTAAATATAATGAGCATAGTAAATCCTCTGTTGAAAATTGCGTCTAAGGTGTGTTTTCCTTTTCTAGAAGTCTAATTTGTGAGATATATTTTTGTATATGGAATTTTAATGAACAAAACCACTTTCTTTATAATGAAGCAATGTGAAACTTATAACACGTATTCATTACTAATAATTGTTTGTAGATAGCATATACACAGACATAGTGCGTTAACCAAATTTGCATAATATTTTATAACATCAGAGGTGTAGTATAGAAAAAAAAAAGGTAATGTTCCAGTTATAAATTTTAATGGTATCAACTGTAAGCGTTGTAAAATGTTGGTTCAAGGTCACGAATAAAGAATAACTCAAACAGTTTTAGATAAGCTACTGCGAGAGCAATGCCTTATTATTTACTCGCTCGCAGTGACACATATGAAAAATGGCGACTCCTGAGATTAAAACGTTATTGCTGGACTGAATATTTAAAATCCGTTAGAGCCATGCGATTTTTTTCCTTTGGGACTTTATAAAAGATCGTGTCTATGTCCCGCCGCTACCTAATGATTTTCAAAAGCTGAGATGCAGGATTAAAGAGGCTATTCCTCCCATTATTCCGGACAATGGAGTTATGAATAAAGAGGAGGAGTCATAAAGTGTACTGTCTACCAGTTGCGAGTGAAGTAACTGAGGAGGTTGTCACAATATGGCGACTGCTTTTTTTCAAATCGTATCTTCAGTTTCTGAATACCGCCGTGGCAAATATCCCGCCAGTAAAATTGAATAGAAAATTTCGTCTTATTTAAGCGTTTTATTCATGAAATTTTTTCTCACAAATATGGCCAAAATTTCTATTTGTTCTTACTGATGTCAGTTTGCCTTGTAAAACTGTCAGTTTGTTTTCCTGGTTGTGACAATATGGCGGAAACGCAGGGCGTGACTACCGCCAAAGGGAACTTATACCAGTAAAAATGAAAATCTGTTTCTACCATTAATTATGACTGAAATTTTGCAATAGTAAGGTGTTTAAATGGACGAAACATTTCTATATAAATTTACTGCTGGAAGTTTCACCGGTCGTAAACAACCACTGCGATATCAGTTACAGTTGAAGCTTCACTATTTTAAGGATATATCAGTTCCTCTTTATCAATAGCTCCATACTCCGGACTTGTTAACCCCTTTAGGGGCAAGCAAAAATGTCTCTAAATATTGAATTCTCACCGGAAAAATCGAAATTTTTTATTTTTAAATAAGGAAATGCAATTTTTTAACGATTTTTACACCAAATTAAAAAATATAAAATTTAGTTAAAATTTTCTGGTGAGAATCTTGTTTAAATTAGGTGGGATATATTTTAATTCACCGTCCCTCAAGGGGTTAACCGGAGAGTGGGAAGAATTAGTGGAACAAAAAGAAGTGGACTTTAGGTTGGATGTATGCCGTATAACTAAAGGTTCACATATTGAACATTTGTAAGATAAACTAGGTTAGTTTACCTTCAATTTGGAGTATGATTTGTTGTAAATAGTCATAATTAAATAGTTATAATATGTCATTGAAACTTGGACAATCTTTTATGGACACACAGTATAACTATATGTTATAATGTCTATGTAAAAAACCTTTCAATTGCAGATGCAAAAAATTAAGATTTTACTGAGACAGTCACTAGCTAGTTAGATCTTAAGGAGTTTTGGCAGCGGTGTAAGTGATTGTGTTCACTATGGCGTGATCGCGCATGCGTCGACATCACTTTGTGACCCGATGCCATTTCTCTCACCACTCAGTTCACAGAAATGAGTGTATAGCAAAGCGCAGTGCATGTTGTACGCAGATTTTAAATCTGTTATTGCGGTGCAAAGCCATTTTCGGCATACGTATGGAATAGATCCACCTACAAAAAAAAAAAAAAAAAAAAAAAAAAAAAAGAAAAAAAAAAAATGCAATTTAACAAATTACAACGACCATTTGGAAAATGATTTTTTCAAAGACTAAAATTTAAGACATAAAAAATCGCACGGAGTTGATCATACATTACGTACGCCATGAATTAAACATTAATAGTGTTATTACATGTAAAAGTTGCAAGCGACAGAAATCGCCTGCGACTCGTACATATTATCCACCTGAAACTTAAGTATTATCCAAGCATTTCATTGGCTGTTCGGCAAAAGGGTTTTCCATCGTCAGATTTCCAAGAAATCTGACGGCCAATTTTAAATGAAATTTCATTCTTAAACTTCTAAACATCCCACAATATTACTTTTTATATCGTCGTATAGAGAAAAAAATGTACTTTTAAATGCAATTTGTTTGAAAGCTGTATCTCAGTTTGTTTCTGAGTTATTTTTTTTTTGTATTTTTTATTACTTTTTTGTCATAGTGGCAACACTCTGTTGTCCATCTCTGTTGAAAGTAAAGGGAAATACATATTACTGTATAGACCAATCAGAAAACCAATAAATTGCAGATTAAACCAATAAAAACCTTCAGATACACTCCTCAGCAAAAGTTTAGACACTGGTGATTTTTAACCTTTAAATAAAAAATACGAACACTTGGGTTATACAAATGACTGTACTTATTTTTAAATATATTTTTAACGTTTTAGGACAGAAATAACGGTTTTAATGTAGGATATTATTTAATTTAACTGAAAAAAGTGAAATTTGCATATTGCAAAAGTTTAGACACTTTTGCGATTTTTTGGATATTGCTCACGAAAAAACGCATATTTCAAACTTATGACGTCACATGCATGAAGTATTTAAGTGCACCTCGCGATAGCATCGGTTAGTGAAGATGCGCGAGCAAGAAATTTTCAGTCAGATGAAGTAATTAAAGCATGGAAACTAAAATCGAAAGGGAAGACTGTTGCGGAAATTTCAGCTACTTTGAATCGGTCAAAGAAATCTGTCTATTAAGTACTGTCTAAGGGTGACTCTTTCAAAGCAAAACATAGATCTGGAAGTACTCGTTTGGCCAGAAAACAAGATTATAGAAGGATCCATAAACTGGCATCTAGACAAATGATGACTACTAATCGCATTAAAAGTCAGTCAGAGCTTTCTGTGTCAACGGATAATTTCATATATGCATTAAAGAAAGATGTACATTAGTTTACATGAAAATGATAAAACAACCAGCCTTGAAATCTCACAACAAATTGACCCCTTTCCTGTCGCGGAGTAATTCTTTTTATAAATTGATGAAATAATGGAGTGATACCAGAATTTATAAACGAAGTTATTAGAAAATATGAAATTGCTTATTTTCACGTATATTATAAAAAGAAAATTTTAATTAAATATTCTTGTCACTTATGAAATTAAAATTAGGTGTCCTTTGCCCTTGAAAGGGTTGATGATTTGGGCCTCACTTTGTTTTAATTCCCAAGTATCTCTGGAGTTTCTCAATGATCGCCAAGCTGCGTAAGACTACATACATACATTGGAAACAATTTACAGCCATTTTGTGAGCTTTTACCTCTTCCAGAGTATATATTTGTGCAAGATAAAGCGTCTATTCATGTTGCATACAAATCGAAAAATTGGTTTAACACTCAAAATATTACTATTTTCGACTGGCCCGCGTGTAGCCATGGTCTGAACCCAATCGAAAACTTTTGTGGCATCATATCTCGTACGATTTATGCAATTTTTTAACAATATTCCTCTGTAAATGAACTTCGATCAGATGCTGAACGTGTTTGGTACGAAATAGACTCCCAAGTGATGCAGGATTTAGTTTCTTCGATGGAAAGTCACATTTTTGCATTAATAGCAGACAATGTAGGTGCAGTTTTATTTTAATTTATGGATATTTTTCTGTTAACAGACAGTTTGTCTATACTTTTGCGACAATGTTAAATTTGTTTTTTTTGTCATTATATATTATGTAAAGTGTATAAATTAAAATTTATTGTTTGTGTATGAAAGATAAGTCCCCAGTAATATATGACAGTTGAATTACAACAATTCGTTGCATATTTCTCAGCACAGAAGCATAATCGATCATTGTCTAAACTTTTGCTGAGCACTGTATGCTTTTGATTTCCTATCCTGACGAGGACAATAACCATTTTTCTAAATGGTTAAAAAAAAAAAAAAAAACACTGTTGTTTGGTTTAACCAGTTTAAACCTCTCCTAGAAGGAGATCGACTGCTACTTAGATGTTTTCCGAGCAACAGGGGGAACTGATATTAAAGTTTTAAAAGTAATGTAAAAACGAAAAAAATAAAACTAGAAAACAGGAGATCTGCTTTTTCAGAATTTACTGTCGCCCCCGAGGAAAAAAATGTATATATATAAATAGTGCAAAACATATTTCAATTTTAAGACTTACAGCACACGCTTTTATTTTCTGTAAAATGACGTCATTCGCATCCGCTTAAGAATTCCACATTTACGATCCACTCTTAAACATCTACAGTTACGTAGGCATAGGACGTCACTATCCCGAAATAATACACAAATGCAACAAAACGATGCCGTCATTAAAGAAACTCCACCAAAAAAAAAAAAAAAAAAAAAAAAAAAAAGGCTGTCTAACGATTCATAGGCCTTGATTTGTTTGTAACATTAATATAGATACTTAAAATTAAATATAGTTTATCATAGCTCCATCTTTTAACAGAAATCATTTGTTTACATTTTTTCAAAATAGCACGTATTTTAATTACATTTTCTTTCGGTTATTCTGAAAAAATGGCAACAAAAATATATAATTAATATTTTACAACTTTTTTTCCTTTACTTTCTACAGAAATGGAGTATTTCCGTTGCCAATATTAAGCAAATGGCTCCAAAAACTACAAAAAAAAAATACTTCAAAAATAAATGCAGATGCAGTTTTCAAGCAAATTGCATTTAAAAGTACTTTTTTCCCAATACGACGGTATAAAAATGGAAAATGTGTGATGCTTAGAAGTTAAAAAAATTTCTATAGAGTATTTAATCGTACTGCTTTGCTTTACGGCTGGCTTCTGTAAGGTAACGTTATTTTTTCAAAATGACACAAAATAAGCTGGGATAAAGAAATATCACATCGTACCGGGGGCTAATAAATAAACCTCACGGATATTTCCAATCTAACATTGTAAAAATAAATGGTTTATCTTTTTATTTAGGCCTTAGTTATTGTAATTCGAAATCAGGGCGACCGTTTTCGATGACCCTGTATTTACTAATAAATGTCTATATAGAAATCATGGAATTTGAAATGTTAAAAAAAAAAAAAAAAAGAGAAATTACTGAAGACAATAACTTACCATTTCAAAACAAAACTTTCATTTTTTTTTTCTTTTTAATTTAAATTAATCAAATATTTTGTTAAATGCAATCCACATATTATAACTGTTGATGTTAACTATTCCTTAACTCATTATATCAACATTCGGCCATTTTGACAAGTGGGCCATTCCATACAAGTGTTAAATTTGATCAAAAATACTTTTTTTTTATAATTTATATAAATTAAGTTAAAAAATATATATAAATATATTCCAAGTTTTCAAATTACTGTTTTAGACTCAAAACTTTTATTTTATTTGCGACTGGCAATATTCCAAATAAACAACATGGCTGAAAAGTAAAATGCTTGCAGTTATGTACAAATAGTATTCTTCAAGAACACTTGGAAAAAGAAGGTAATTGTTGTTTATTTTGCATTTTTTTAATAAATGAATGCATGTTGAATAATTTTTAATGGTATTTAATGGCCTTAAAGCAATATTCTTGATAATAATGTATGCACAGTAAAGTATTTTTTGTCATTCTGTCACATGTTTGTGTGCATAATTTTTATTTGAAATAACAGGTAATAGTACTCGATATGTTTTTGAAAATGCTATCAAAAGAAAATACATAGTTATGTAATGTACGTTCATTCTGAAATGTATTAGTTTAATCAATTTTTTTTTAATAAATGTTTAAGAAACTTCAGTCACTCCGTCACGTCAAATGACAGTTAATAACTTCAACCCTAGTACAGATAGGTTGCTCTAAATTTTAATTTTGTACTGCTTATTCATCATACTTAAGATGCGTATTAGTTTAAAAACTGAATGGTTTCCTAATTCACAAATGTTTCCCGTTTTAAGTAACAGGTGAGAGTCATCGTTGCAAAAATGTCATTCCGTCACACATAAGAAATTACTCAAAAATGGAAGAATAAAATCTGTAAAAAATTGTTTCAGATATATTTTTTAATCTTTTAGTAAATAACAGTCATGAGCAAACTAAAAAATTAATTTTTGTGTGAAAATAGCTCCAGGGTAATTGCTTTAGCTGTAATTCTACAACTCAAAATGTCATTCCGTCACATATGAAATTGCCCAGGTACCAAATGAAAAATCAGTGTTGAAATCTTATTACCCTTTTGTATTAAGAAAAACTACCATATTACCAGAATTTTTCGCTTATTTAATCAAAGAATATCTGCTCATTACGTTACACAAAATTCATTATGCAAAATCTCAATAGAATAACATTTTGTTAAATCAAAAATGGGGCTAAGTGGGTAAGAATGCCAATAAATCTTTTTATAAGATAGTATCTTACTTAAACAGAAAAAGAAAACAGTTTAAATGACCTGAAACATTTTACATATTAGCTACGCTCAGTAATCAAGAAAAGTAATTAAATAAAATTGGTGTATAAATATTCTGATTAATATTGCAACAAATTTGTTTTAGATATTTATAAGATACTCATTTGTAAAAATAATATCCCTAGATTTCATTAGAAACAAAGAAAACGCTTGTTAGATATAAAAGAAATGTAAAGTTTGCAAAGCGTATCATCAGCATATTATGAGAATATTAATTATTTGTACATACTTTATAACTCCATTTCGTTATTATGGAATATTATTTACCAATAAAAATCATAAATCATAAATTAAAAATATAAAACAATGAGAAATTACTTAAGAAAATAGCTTACAATATCCAAACAAATATTTCAATTATTTTCTATCTTTTAACTTAAATTAATAAAATATTTTACTAAATGGAATCCATATTGTTGATGCCAATTATTCCTTAGCACAATATATCGATAATAGGTCCTTTTGAAGGTTCCGAATGAAAATATTTCGATTCAAACCAGAAATGTCTTCTTAGAAAAAACTAATCCCAAAACTTTCTTCTATCTCATCCATGTTAAAACTTCCTGAAAAATGCATTACGACAGCAGTAGCGGTTAGGAGATTTACACCAAAATCTAGTCAGCAACAATTTATGTAGACTGCTAATTGAATTTGAAGTTTGATGAAAATCCGTGCATTAGTATTGGCGATAGAGCTACTAGGGAAATCGTGAAAAAGTTCTGCATAGCAATCGCACCTGCTGGGCAATTTACACCAAAAAAGCAGCGCCATCTTTTGGGCGATTTACATCAAAAACTAATTGGATCAATTTATATCAGGGACTAACTGAATGTAAAGTTTAATAAAAATTCATGCATTAGTTCTTGAGATACGGCTATTGCGGAAATCGTGAAAAATGCAGCATAGTAGCGCCACATGTTGGACAATTTACACCAAAAACTAAACAACACAAATTTATATCAGGGACTAACTGAATTTGAAGTTTGATGTAAATTCGTGCATTAGTTCTTGAGATAGAACTATTGCGATAATCCTGAATAATACAGCATAGCAGCGCAACCTATCAGGTGATTTACACCAATAAGTTATCAGCACCAAATTACATCAAGGATTAACAGAATCTGAAGTTTTCTGAAAATCCATGCTTAAGGTTGTTGAGATATAACTATTATGGAAATCATGAATAATGCAGCACATCGGTGCCACCTGCTGGGAGATCTACACCAAAAAGTAATCAGCACCAATTTATATCAGGGACTAACTGAATCTAAACTTTTATTAAATTCCGTTCATTAGTTCTCCAGATAGAGCGCCCACAAAATTTGTGTCACACACAGACAGACTCACAGACTGACAGACAGACATTTTGTAAAAACATGTTTTTCGGTATCTCTGACCCCTATAACGTGTAAATCCGTCGAAAACCGGATTTCGGAAATTTTTACGAATCCAATACTTTCTTCTTGTAAAGATAGAAGAAAATAAAAAAAAAAAAATAAAAAATTAAATAGATATAAATAAAAATTTTGGCGTGAAATATTTTTATAAAGCGTGAATAAAATTCTCGGTATCTTTAGTGTAAATCTATAATGTTATTTTTCAATCTCAGTTTAGAAAGTCGATAAAGAAAAGATACATCATCTTTTACTCTGAGATTGTTTACAATAAACTTAAACAAAACAAAGGTTTTATTAGACATGGGATAATATCTTCTTTCAGAATAAGTATGCTCGTTTTTAAATGGGGATAATGTACCTTTCAAAAATAATATCAACTTTTAATTTTTAAACGGTAACAAACACAAACTGTACAATATGAACTTTAAAAGGATACGCATATGTTTACTTAAAAGGTATAGATAACAATAATATTGATGTTACAAGATTAAAACATGCATTTTGTTTCAATTTCGTAGTACTTTCGGTCTGCAATACCGCAGCCATCATTAGGGGGCATTTTCATTAAATACATTTCTGTTCATTCAAATACGTCACTTCATTTGAAATTGGAGAGTATAATTCTTACGGTAGCCGGGAGTACAAGTAGTAGTGCTCTGGATTAAACTTGTGTTGAGGAAAAAATAATTAACGGCCGATCCATTCATTTTAACTTCTTCGGGACGAGTGTCTTCCACAGAATTTTTAATCTTTTTTCACTGGTTTTTTAAAAGAGAAATTTTTGTCTAAATGAATCGGTAAAATGCTCGGATTAAATAAAGCAAAATTTACAATAAAAATTTACATGTGGGAATAATCAAGGATTCTGATTACCTCATGCGGCACGTATACCGGTCGCTCGTCCCCAAGGTGTTAATACGTCACTTTCCTTTTAACCCTCTCGCTGCGCAACCCGAGAGTTTCTCGGGCAACGTAAAAGTCAAAGCGATATAAGTAAGCGTCCTATCTTAAATGGGAGATGTAACCGCAATATTAAAGGCCAGGTCACATCAATCAAGGTCGCACGCCACGTAGCGGATGGGGTTAAACTACAGGAAGATGTCTAACTGTTTTCTTACTTCACACCACTAAAACTATAAAGTTTTTTCACCTTGATTAATGGCTGAAATGTCTGTGACAAAGCGAAGAAAACTTCGTGGTGACAAATGCATCTGGACGCCATTCTCGCTACGCCATTATTTTGCAGTACATGTGATAGACGAAATTGAGTTCCATGAGTGACAGAAGATTTAGAAAATATTCGCAGGTGGCATATATCCTGTCATTTATGACGTCACACTAAAAGCCCGCGTATGTGTATTATCAGATTATCACCCCGTCCACAAGATTGCACAACTGTGTTAATTTACGCCCGATTCCAGTATTAAGTTTGTATGCTTAATTATATCACTTTGTAAAAGTAGCAAAATTTGCGCAACCCGAGATTTCATCGGGGATGCATTTTTTCAGTCTAATTAACCCTCCTTGATCATTCTCACCAGTTACTTTTAATTGTAAATTTTGCCTTATCTAATCGGAGCATTTTCCCAATTAAACCAGGCGAAAATTTTTGTTTTGAAAAACCGGTGACAAAAGAACAAAAATTCTTAAAAGACGCTCGTCGCGAAAGAATTAAATGCGCAATTTTTGAAGCTATTTTGATAAAACAACTAAGCAGCAAGAGGGTTAAATGCATAGCTGGACCGTAAAAATGAATTATATTCTCGCCATTTCAAATGAATTGACGCTTTTGAATGACTACAACGGCAATTAATTATTATATTCCCTGGCGATGGCTTCGGGATTGCAGACCAATAGTACTAGGGAATTAAAAAAATGTATACTTCAAACATGTAACATGTGTGTTATTATTCTCTGTTAACTTTTAAGTAAACAGGGAACTTTTAAAAGTTCATATTGGTATAGTTTTGTGATTGAATCAATGTGGAATATTGAATTTCGTCTTATGATTTTATTTGGTAATAAAGACTATTATGATAACCTGCGTTCATTGGACCAGAGCATCCCAGAAAAGTACATAATTTATGCATTTATTTTTAAATTTCTATACAATTAGAGGAGATAAGAATACGAATATTTAGAAGGAAACTGAAAGAAACTTTAGTTTATATCTTCTCGAAAATTCAAACAATTTAACCTCTTAATTCTCGCTCCCGTGATATTCACGGGCTGTGTCTTTTATTCAGATTGTTTGATCCCTACCAGTTTTACAAAATAGTGTAACTGGCTTTATTATGGTATCCTTTTACCTGTCATTAAATAAGGTGAATTTTTTGTTTTCAGAAAAGTGGTGACAATAAGCAATATGAATTTTTAAAACCGTAATTTAATCAACCGTTAAGGGGTTACATTTTTCTTTGGAAATGAGATATAATGAAGGGACCCAAATATAATTTAGGATTGATCTTTCTATTTCAATTTATTTTTAATTTATGTAAATTATTAATAAATTCAAATGAAAAAGTTTGAAATTTCACCTACGTTAATTTTTACATAAAAAGAATAAACTTCGTCTCAAACATAGCTATGTGGTTTTACAGCTCATTTCTAACATTAGTTTTAGAGATATAGAAAAAATTTAATTTTCGACGGCCGAAAGCGAAAGTTCATTTAAATCAAGTGAAAAGAAAATCTTAGGAAGTACCTGGGAAATTTGTATGAATTTTTTTATATGGGAAAATAGTTTATTTCAATTAGAACTTACAAACTGATCCACCCGGCGTTGCCCGTAATGAATTTAAAAGACCTTTCAAAGAACCACAAATTTGTATGATTTGATATCTTTAACCCGTAATTCCATGAATTATTCTTTTAAAATTGTGTTTTTTATTTTTTTATTACGGATTAAACACCAGAAATCTTAAGATAGATTTTTAACTTTATTTAGTAGCATATTTTTATAATTTTTAGAGTATTAATATTTCTATATAAATATAGTGGTTGTCAGAACTTAATTTATGTATTAAAAATTAAACAAAAAGGTGATGGAAATTTACATCGCTATGCAATTACGGGTTAACTCCACTTTGTCTGTATTTATATTTTTAATGAAAAAATCACGAAAATATTGAATTAAAAGTATACATTATTTGGTATTTCATTTTCTGCGTAATGTTTTTTTTTTTGGAGCCTAAGCGTACCTAAAGTGAGCGAAACTGCGACCAAACACTGCGGCTTTTGCTGATTTCGTCGAAATTTTCACAGATTTTATTTTGTAAAAAATGTTTCTACCGTCCGAACTTTTCAAAATGTTTTTAGGTATTGTAAATATGGAATTGAGATACTCTAGAATGGTTGTGTTATAAAATGACGTTTAGTTACTTTTAGCGTAGAAAACATATCGCGAAGTGACCTACGTTCGCCGGTGTATTTGAAAGTGTTAAAATTCATATATTTTTAAAATCTATTACACCATATATTAGAAGAGGGTTTCAACTTTACGATTATGTCTTTAATTGAACAATAAATTGATAGCTTTTGTTTTATATCACTATTTCGTATACTTTTAAATCACAGCAGTATATGAGGGGTACGATTTTTAACAATGCGCTGAGAGCCCGCAATTCACGACTATGCTAAAATGATATCCAAAAAAGTTTCCACTACTTTGTAAAATCGAACAATGGTCTAAATAAAGAAAAAAATAGAAAACAGGAATTCTGTTTTTTCAGAATTTAGTGTCGCTCTCGATTAAAAAAATATATATGTATATAAATATAGATAGTACAAAACATATTTTAGTTTTAAGAATTAAATCATATGCTTTTATTTTATACAAAATGACGTCATTCGCATCCGCTGAAGAATTCCACATTTACGATCCAGCCTTAAAAAACATCGACAGTAAAGTATGCATAGGACGTCACTATCGCTGAATAATACATAAATTTAGCGAAAAGCGATTTCGTCATTCAAGAAACTCGACGAAAATTCGGACTATGAAATTATTCATATGCCTTTATTTGTTTGTAACTTTAATATAGATACTTAAAATTAAATATACATTATATTAGCTCAATCTTTTATCAGAAATCATTCATTTATATTTTTTCAAAATAGTATGTATTTTAATTATTTTTTTTCTGTTGTTATGGAAAAATGGCAAAACAAATACAGTAGACGCTCGATTTTACGAACCTCTTTTTTACGAATTTTTCGTTTTTACGAACTAATGTACTGGTCCCGACCAGCATTCCATTGAACTAATGTTAAATTCCTCTCCATTTTACGAACTAAAATTACACAAAATCTCTTTTTTACGAACTTTATCTTTTGGTACATTTTAAATTTATACTTGTATTTCGTCGAAAGTAGGCGGGGGAAAAGAGGATTAGCGAATAATTGGCACGGGTAGAAGAAAATTCTCTTCTGTAGGTGCGGTGTTGTCGCGTGTCAGTGGGGAAGAAAGGAAGGAGGCGTCAAAAGAAATTTTCTTGCACTAAATCTGGGTATTGTTCTGGGTTGAATGCAGTGGTCATGTTATTAGATTCGCTTAGCCATTTCACATTTTGTCATTCTCATGTGTGTTGTTCATGTACACATTCAGATTTCTTGAAAATGTCAACGAACCGTGCATGATTTCACATGCAAAGAAAAAAAACCTTGAAGGAAGAGGATGCGAGAAATCTAACATAAACAGAAATTGCTAAAAAATATGGAATACCGAAAAATATTTTGAGCACGCTCATTAAGGAGCAAGAAAAGGTACTTGCCATAAGAATTGCATCTGATGAAGTTGCACCTTCACAAAAATATTTTCGGAAGGCAAAATTTCCTGATATTGAGAAGGCTCTTGCTGCTTGGCTTCGGAAGAGTAAAAACAAGAACATTTCTATTGAAGAAAACCTTTTGAAAGAGCAAGATGACATATTTGCCTCGAAACTAGAAATGAAGGATTTTAAGGGTTCAGATGGTTGCCTGAAAAAATTTAGGTTAAGACATGGTTTGAGTTTCCGAAAATATCGGACAATCACACTTTTAAAAAATCGGATGCAGAAGAAAGGCCAGAGCATGAGCAAACCATCCCCAACTCTTAAAGAAGCTACTGAATGGCTCTTAGGACTCCGTCGATATTTCGAATCTGATGTCAATATTGAGATGCTTTCAAACATCGATAGCTTGAATCATATGTTTATAGCAGTGTTTCAGTGAAGAAAGCAAAAAGAACTGAGTTTTTTTAACATAAATGAATAAAGGTGAGTTATTTCACATTTCTTTCATTTTTTTTTCTTGTACGCTACCATTTACGAACTTTCGAATTTACGAACACATATAGGAGTCCGCACGAGTTCGTAAAATCGAGCGTCTACTGTATATAATTACAATTTTCCAACTATTTTTCCTTTACTTTCTACACAAATGGAGTACTTTAGTTGCCAAAATTAAAGAAATTTCTTAAAAACTACAAAAAAATTAATACCTCAAAAATAATTGAGATGCAATTTTCAAACGAATTGCATTTAAAAGTACTTTCTACCCCCTATACAACGGTATAAAAATTGAAAATGTGCGGTGCTTAAAAGTTTAAAAAATTGTATCCCGTACAATGATACATTTCCATTGTTTTACGTCTGGCATATATAATGAAGCTTTATTTTTCAGAGACGACATTTTAATTGCTGAATAAGAAATAGCATATCGGGGCTAAAAACTATCAGTTAGATGTAATATATTCCCTGTTTGCCATTCCAGAGTCATTCTCAGAAAAGTGGCAATTTTATGTCCCAGGGGTCTTGAAGACATATTTTTAAAATTACAAAAAAAAAGTGATTTAAACTATCAATATTAATCAGTTATACATATAAACTGTAATTATTTGCTTACTGAAATTGAAATTTGATTAATTTAATGTATTTTTTAATGCAAATATCATTCCCTCACTATGTCCCCATACACATATGTAGGAAAGAAAATGCTTTCTCTGCCATTGTAGCACGTATATTTATAATTTTTTTCTCGATCCATTAAAAACACTTAAATACATATTTAGCCTTTTAATTATATTTATATTATATATAATGAATGAATTAGGACACTTTTTAATGATGTCCCTAGCATTTGTCGTCATTCCCTCACATATCTATAAATTTGCCATTGTATTTACTTAGTAGAAAGCTGCACATGCTCTATATATGTCTAGGACAGTTTGTACAAGAGTAGAGTGAAGTATCCATCTTGTTGTTTGCTCAAAAACGTTCTTGAATAGTAAGTATATGGCTTTGAAGTACTAGATTAATGTCGGTATTTTTTATTAGGCTTCATTCCCTCATCTATTATAAATTTAATAAAAACTAACGAAATGTCTTTTTATTTTGTTATATTGTTAGAAATATGTTTCAAAAGAAATTTAGTAAATGAAAATATAAAACTAAGACTAATCACTTTTGAATAGCATGGTTTTCAGAAGTATTTCGTCATTCCCTCACAATCATTCCCTCATAATTTTAATATGAGGGAATGATTTAAATTATGAGGGAATGTTAAAAAGCAGTAAACCAACGTTTAAAATGCACAAATAATACGTGAAAAGCAGTAAAAAGCTGTTTCGAATCTACAGCGGGATTCTTCTTCAGTGCAAGATAAGGAAAAAGGAACAGCGTGCTAGAAAAAACAAAGCAAAGCTTAACTCAGCCTTGCTTTTTCTAGCACGCTGTTCCTTTTTCCCTATCTTCCACTGAAGAAGAATCTCGCTGTATATTCGAAACAGCTGTTTGCTGATTTTCACGTATTATTTGTGCATTTTAAACGTTGGTTTACTGCTTTTTAATATTCCTGCACAAAGGCTTAAATGCTATTTTTATGAGGGAATGATCGGAATCCATTTATACATGTAGTAAACAGTATAATTAGAAAAATCTAATGCAATAAAATACACATTAAAAAACTCATAAGACTTTTAATTACCTTAAGTAAAGATAATACATTTTTAATTTTTATTATTTTACAGGGCGAAGTTAAAAATAAATAATTTTTTTTTTATACTTCAAATAAATATTAACTGTTCTAAATGTTAATTCTTTATCTTTATTTTTTGAATTGACATAGAGTAAAAAAAAATATTATTTATTGACAGTATCACTTCTAATTATAATTTCTTTTCTTTTTTAACGCTTTCAAGGGCGGTGGTATGTTTATGAAGCCACTTAATTTTAATTCCCAAGCACCACAATAGCACCAGACTTTTTATAAACTTTTATCTATTTAACATGTATGTGAAATATGGCATTTTTATTATTTAAAAATAAATTTGTTCTTAAATTCCGTGCCAATCATTTATTTGAACATTTTAGAAAAGGAATTGCTTTGAAATTAAAATATCAGAAGAACTATGAGATACAGTTTGGTTCATATTATTTTTTGCTAAATATAGCAATAAGGCACTTGTAGCCTAGATTTTGATATTTTTGAGGCAATTTTATTGGGCCGCAATTTTTTTTTATAAAACAGCCACTTTTCAGAGAATGGCCCTCCCCTGAATTTTAAACACCAGTATTTCTATGTAGAAATATTCTCTTTGTATATTCTTGAAATTTCTACGAATAAACAAAGTAAGAATTTCTGTACATAACTACAGCTATTCAAAAATTTGGACGTTATCAACAATGTGCATCTATTTTGTCACCATTTCTAGCCCGTAATCATTGCCAGCATTTGTAGACCGTATTCGTTACCAGCATACACCATTTTAACCAACCAATAAACGTTTTCATGATTACAGTCACATTTTAAAGAAACGTGCAAGACCTTTTGCTCCTTTAACCACTTGAGGGGCGGTGGCATACAATATATCCCACCTAATTTAAACAAGATTCTCACCAGAAAAATTTAACAAAATTTTATTTTTTTAATTTTGGAGAAAAATTGCTTTTCCTTATTTAAAAATAAATTTTTCGATTATTCCGGTGAGAATTCAATATTTAGGGGACATTTTTCCTTGCCCCTCAAGAGGTTAAGATAAAACTCTTCCAGTAATTACACAGGTGCTCATTATGTGTTTAACTCTTAACCTTCCTACCCTGAATGGGTCTTATCGACCCATTTCTATAATTCATTTCATTCGATTCGAACCAGAAATTCTTTCGTAAAGTAAGATAAATTAAAGGCAACGAAAACTAATATAAATAAATACATTAAATAGTATTAAAGAAAATTCTGGTGTGAAATGATTTTATTAAGGTTATGTAAAATTTCAACAGGGTGGGAAGGTTAAATGTATTGTGATGCATATCTGCATCACTTTTTATTTTACTCTTAGCAGCCACTATATTTATGTAGAAATATTAATCCTCTAAAAAATACAAAAGTATGCTAATAAATACAGTTAAAAATCCGTGTAAGATTTTCTAGTGTCTCATCTTTAACATAAGATTAAAAGACAGAATTCTAAAAGAATAATACATGCATTTAAGGGTTAAGTTTTACAAAATAAAATATTATATAAAATAAGGTACAGTAGAGCGCCGATTATCCGAACAAGCTGGGACCGACCCTCAGTTCGGATAAGCAAAAGTTCGCATAAATGGACAGGCAATTTAAGGGATGTTTCTGACTATACTAAAAGCTTCACACGTTATCTAAGCTTAGGACTGGCAGAACTAGTTAGTGCTGGCATGTTTAAAAATTGTTTTTTTTTCTTTTTCTTTTCCTTTTTCTTTAAATTTTTTTTTTCATTTTTATTATTAATTTTTATTCTCTTTTTATCATTTTCTGAACTCCAGAGAATAATTTAAGCAAAAAATCTTTTGATTGTTGCTTGCTTCAACGAAGACATTCTTTCCAATGTTGCTATATCTCTGATTCTTCTTAAATACGTTAGTTGAATAGGATCAACGTTCTTTTGCCATTCGCTCCATTTCATAGCTGTTTCCAAACATTCAAAGGCTTCGTTATGTAATAGACCTGGGTTGTTTTCGCAGCATTCGTTTTAATTCTCTTCAGTTTCTTTTTCATCATGAATCTCATCCACAATTTCATCACCATTTAAAGTAATCTGATATCGAAGATCATGTTACTTCAGTATTTAAACACGCGTTAATTTCATTTTCTTCATAGCTCATGATTCTTTCCATCTCCTTTATTGTTTTACACCCTCATTTTCTTATCCTTTATCAGTCTTTTTCTTTATTTAAAATTTTATTCCAAGCCAATGGATAATTGGGAGTTCGGTTAAAAAGTTTTTGGGAGATCTGTTCGGATATCTTGAATTTAGGTTTAAAAAAAATTTGGAAGAAATAGGCTGTTCGGATAATTGGAAGTTAAGTTAATTGGAATTCCGATAATCGGCGCTCTACTGTATTTAGATTCATACTTATTAAAATATTTACTAATTTACAATACTTTAGTTTTTACTTGTATTGCAGATGTGCAACATAAGAAAAGTTTGACATTTTATATGAAAAATGTATTTCTGATTTTTTAGCCCCCGGTCCCCGGTATGCTATTTCTTTCTCCCAGCTTATTTTGTGTCTCCAAAAAATAACGTTATTGTACAGAAGCCAGCCGTGAAACAAAGAGATACTCTTAAATACTCTACTGCAATTTTTTTAACTTCTAAGCATCGCATATTTTAAATTTCTATACCGTCGTATTGAAAAAAAAAGTACTTTTAAATGCAAATTGTTTGAAAACTGGATCTCCATTTATTTTTGAGATATTAATTTTTTTGTAGATTTTATCGACATTTGTTTAATTTTGGCAACTCAAGTACTCGATTTCTGTAGAAAGTGAATGAAAAACACTTGGAAATTTTCAATTATAGCTTTCTGTTGCCATTTTCCCATAAAAAATGAAGAAAATGTACTTAAAATGCGTGCTATTTTGAAAAAATATAAATCAATGATTTCTGATAAAACATGAAGCTATTAGAAACTAAATTTAATTTTAAGTATATTGATGTTACAAACAAATAAAGGCATAGGAATCATTAGATAGCCGATGTTTTTGTCGGGTTTCTTGGCATTCAGCGATAGTGACGTCATATGCGTACTTTACTGTAGATGTTGTTTAATACTGGATCGCAAATTAGGAATAGACTATATTCCAAATCTGGGTTCGAGGCTGAAAAATGTCACGTGGTACCGGTAATTTACCCAAAGAGCTTCTAACTGATAAGACGGGATGCTACTACTGCTTTCCCATTGAACTGTTTCACTGGCTGGCGGGGATTTACATTGCGTCTACCGAGCTTTCCCTTCTTTACGCTAGAAGTTTTTGCCTTGACCACGTGATCATGACGTAGATGGAATATCCTCCATTCTTCAGCGAATGACGTCAATTTATATAAAGTAAAAGCGTGTGTTTTAAATCTTAAAACTGAAATATATTCTGTACTATATATATATATATATATATACATATATTCTTTCTTCATCGGGGGCGACACTAAATTCTGAAAAAGCAGAATTACTGTTCTCTAGTTTATTATTTTTCCTGTGTAATAAACCTTTCTGAGCATCATATATATATATATTTAAAAAAAATTAAAAATCATGCATTTATCTCTTTGAGGGACGAGCAATTGTGATTCTATTATGTTGGATTCCCACCGAAAAGTAGGACAAAAATTATTTCAAAATAAGGTAAAGCAATTTCTCAACTCTTTTTCACTAAAGTCATAAAAGGGAAACTTAATTAAAAGTTTCTAGTGCAAATCTTAGTTAAAATTAGGTGAAATGTATTATATCCCATCGCCCTTCAAGTGGTTAACCCGTCCAGGACCGGCATCTTTTACACGAATTTTATTTGTTTAGCACCACTTTCTATTAATTATTTGACTTAACTTTATAAACCCATAAAATGTCGTATTTAAATAAAATCAATTTTACATTTCTTTTTTACTGGTATCAAACTCACGCGTTATAAGCACTCTTTGAGGGTGCATATATGCACACATGGTCCCGAAAGGGTTAATGGTTAATACAGATTCTCCATTAGAGAATGTCCCAGTTTCAATGATATATTATAACAGTTTAATTTAGACTATTTACCATAACCATACATCAAACTAAAGGTAGACTAACCTGGTTTTCTTACAAATGTTCAAAATGTGCACATTTAGTCATACGTTTCACATCCAACCTAAAGTCCAATTCTTCCCTCACTTCTGTTTAAAAGTCTGGAGTAATGAAAGCAATAGCCTCTTCAATTCTGTGTCTCAACTCTGGGTAATAATTAGGTAGCGGCGGTACGAAGACACGATATTTTATGAAGTCCCAAAGGAAAAAAAATCGCATGGTTCTAACGACATCTTCAGCCCAGTAATAACGCTTTACGCTCAGGAATCGTCATTTTGCGTATGTGGCAATGCAAGCGAGTAAATAAAAAAGCCGTACTCGCGCATGCGCTTATTTAAAACTGTTTGAGTGTAAAAACTTTACTTATGACTTTCAATCAACACTTTAGAATGCTTACAGTTGATACTAATCTAATTTAAAACTGTGACATTTTTATGGGCATCCTGTATTATATGTTTTATGCCCATTATATTTTGGCCGTAATAACGAAGTTACTAATCCTCCAAAATTTGTAAAATAATACAACTTCTCCCATTTAATGGTCGTTAAATAGATCGAAATTTATATTTCTAAAATAGTGATATTGAAAAATCCGGAGATTTGGTAGCTGTGTAATGACTATTTACTATAGCTTTAGCTTGGGGGAAATGTCAAGCTTTCCAATTTGTTTTTTTTTCTCGAAATCCTATTGGCCAATAAAATTTTATTGACCATATGTCTTATACTGACATTTTTATAGACTCTCAAACTCCATAAACTGCATTTTCTGTTAAATTGAGTTGAAGAAAACTTGCAAAATATACGGGGATTGTAGCGAAAGAAGTGCAAAATAACTGTTGTAAAAAAAAAAAAAAATACATTATTAATTGAGTTTTAAAACTTTGGAATATGTGTTTCATACACAGGGTGTCCTAAAAATCTGTAAACGGTCGAATAACTCAAGAAATCCATATAAGATTGAGAAACTAAAGAAATACGTGTAAAGCCGCTATCAGATTCACCAACTTTTCGAGCAATTTTTGAGCGAACTCTTGATTTCCTCCAACTTTTCGCGAAATGTTGTCTCGACACCCAGTGTGATAGCAAACAGCAATATCCCCAACTTTTTATCCGCATCTCAAAAAAGTCTGTCCTAGCCGCAACTTTTCCTCCCACCTTTCAACATTTCAGCGAATCAGAGATAAGCGATTGATACGAAAATGCGATAAATATTGACGGCTGGTACTAGTAGTACTGGTTTTCCCGGGTTTTCCTCCAACTTTAGCAAAGACAATTGTAACCTTTTTCTCCCTTTCAACTGGAAAAAGTTGGGGTTAAAATCGGCTGTAAAGTTGGTTGCTCGAAAAGTCGGTGAATCTGATAGAGGCTTAAGACATTTTTAAAAAGGCTATTCAGTCATACCAAAATTGGCCACCGCAACCGACACCCCGGGGGTCAGAGAGAGTCCAACTTTGAAATTTTGAATTGATAACCTTCATTTTTTATTGCAGATTCGGATTCTACGGACAAAAATACGTAACTTTTGTAATTAACATTTGTTTCGGATGCTCGTTGATCACGGTGTAATTGAGAAAATAAGACACATACATACTTTGGTTTTCCCAACAAGGTTTTGACATCTTGAAATCTGATTGGCCAGAATTTTTTACGCCAAAGTAGTCGTCTTTTGCGGGAATAGTGTTTCTCGAAAACCACCAGTGAAGATTGTGTGGATGGCGCTTTATATGCTTTTCCTATAAAAATTAATAGAAATATATTAACCCATTAACGACGAGCCTCCTTTACACTTCTTTTATTTCTTCGACACCAGTTTTTACCGCTTTGTAAATTGGATTTTTTTAATCGCTGAAAATCTGAGATTAAATAACAGGAAATTTTGCAAATTAAAATATCGGTATTCAAATTAAAAAATATTTGGTCGCTTTACCTGGCAAATTTTCTTGCAACCGGCTTTAATGAGTTAAAGTACTTTTCTATTTTCATTTTTTTTTTAATCCAGTCTATTATTTCTAAATAATAAAATGTGTATTTTGATCTTTTAACCCCTTGAAGGGTGGTGATGCCGCTGTGGTATCACATAACTTTAATCCCTAATTGCCACTTTGGCACCTGAATATTTTAATGAAATTTTCTCTTTTATTAAGTACGCGAATGTATCCTTTTACTCGTTTGTAAATAAGTTTTGCTGTAAATACTGGTGTCGCTCAATTATTTCAACATTTTACGAATACGGCCCCTGAAAGTGCTAACGAGTAAATATTCACCTCCCCTCCCGAACAGAAAAATGATAGTCTTCATTATTTGGGGGCGAGGTGTGTTGATATACTGGGTTTCGATGTCATCTCCTGTTAAAAAAATCATTTATTTCGTGGGCGGATGGGGGTGCATGGAATTTTTAAATTATTACTACAGAATAACACATAGGACCAAAATAAAAAGCATATAAAATCTTTTTGTGATGGTTGAAGAAAGGATGGGGAAGTAGCGTAAATTTCAGGTGGGGGTGGGATTAAAATTTTTGATGATTGATTAGTTACTACAACTAGAAAATATCAAGTCGGTCATAAACATTTTCAATCATTCTTATAAACGTAAAAATTTATTGCAATTTAAAATGTTTTTCAATTTAACATTTTTTTCATAATTTTAAAATTAATAATTTTAAACAATTGAAAATTTTTGATGTTTTAAAGTTTTTCATTTAAAAAATAATTAAACTCTTTAAGCTCTCCTGATTATTTCCTGGGGGAGACGACGTTTTAATTTTCATAGAGGAATTATGATGTAGAAAATTGTTTAATTAACTATTTATTTACACTATATATATAAAATCCTAATGAAACGAATTTATGAAACAACTGATTAAGTTTCACGGCGATTTCTCCTAAAATACGCAATGTTATGCGATGGAATTAACGCCAAAAATCCGTATTAATCCGAAAATCTCAAAACTGGTATTAGAATTTAAAAATTCGAGATAGATTGTTACGAAAGCATCTACCCGTTGGGGAAAAATCTAAAAATAGCCCAGCTGTCACATGACTCGGTAGGTGTGTTTGCGTAAGAGCGCAGAATAAACTTGCAGATTGATGCTAGAATTCCTTTTGATAAGTAACAACTTTGAAATGCTCGATCGGGGGAAATTTTTTTTTTCCTCAGAATAAATGTATTATAATTATATATTAATAAGTGAGATGTAATGTAGTGAAGTAATGCCAGAATATATTTTCTAGAAGATCCAGAATGTATTTAAGCTTGGCCGAGATACGTATTTATCGTATTCTTGGTATTTATAATCTTATTCTAAATGTTAATTGTTCTAAATGTCGTCGAGCTGTGCTGTCAATAAAAAATAAAAAGACCATCAAGTTTAATTATTTTAAAGGAATCACCTATAATTACAACAAAATAAGTTTTTTCTCGAAATCATTTTATTGCGTCGAATGATGTTTCACGATAGTTTTGCAATGAATAAGTTTTATAGATTTCGAGATATTAATATTTTTCTAATTTTAAATACTTTTCTCTAATGATGGCAACTAAAATTTTAATCGAAACAGGGGTATTTTCATATTTTAGAAAAGGTTATTATTTTAAACTAATTTGTCGACCAGTTTGGCCTCCCTTAAATGTATGCTAAGATGTCATATACGCACCGCGGTACCTAATTGGCGCCAAAATGACGTTATTTTGCCTGCCATGGTAACCCGGCTACTGTTGCTTATTTATTAATAAATGTTTATTTACATTTATTTTCTTTTTATTTAAAAGAAAATGTTATAAATTGTTTTGTTCAATAGTTATTAATTAAACTTTTTTTATTTATTCTTATTTCATTCTAAAAATAATAATAAATAATTTAAAAATAATGTAAATGGTATTCAGATGTAACTGGTATTCAAAAACGTCGTTTTCACCAAATTGTCGTAAAAAAAAAAAAAAAAAAAAAAAAAAAAAAAAAAAAAAATCACATCAAACCCGGTGCTTATATGACATCTGTGCCATATTATTTAATAAAAAAATATATATTAAATAATGCAACAAATCATGACATTTAATTTCAACTTCAAAGCAATATTTTAATGCTACCACTTAGTTATCGCATCGGCCAATTTCGCCAAACCACTTGCAAAATTATACAAACTGACATAATTATCATTTTAAATAACGAAAGAACAAATAAATTAGTGTAACATTAATAAAAATAAAAATAAAACGTCGAAATAAAAATCATTTGATGGCGTAAACACGTGTAACTTCCTTAAAGTCAAGTGAATGTGACATTTACGATCAACCATTATTGGCATTTAATCTTATAGTTTGGCGATAGAGTTTTGGTCGATGGGAAAACAAAGTAGCACCGTTTTAATTTAACACTCGAAAAATAAAAAAAATGCTAACTGGCGAGTTAAAAAAAAAGCTAGTGGCGAGATTTTCACCCGGCTAACATAAAATGACCAAGAATTCTTTGCAATCATGGCAACTGTTATGTAGTTTATTCGAAAAAATAATTTTGATTCTTTAATCAAAATGGAAATCTTTCTTATGAAAAGGAAGGGATGAGCCCGTAATTGTTTATGGCAGTTACATGACTTGGAGTATTATAATATAAGTGAAATAATGGCGACATAATAGTATTTGGCGACTTATCACACCTGTGGCTGGCTAACATTAAATTACCAAAATGACCGTCTGAAATATAAACAGGATTCCGCTCGGAACTGTTGATGATAGTCACATGACTTAAGCATAGCTGCCAACCTTTACGCTTTTTTCATACCACTAAAATTTTATAGAAAATATTATCTCATTCAATCGTCGAAATCTCATGATTAAACAAGGCGAAAATCTCCTTAAAATTTTAGTGGTAGCCAAAAAGCGTAAAAGTTGGCAGCTATGCTTAAGTTATTATTATGGAGATTGTTTTCATTTAAAAAACAGCGCAAAGAATAATATTTTCTAACAATTAAAAATTTACTTACACGTGACTATTTAAAACTGGAAAAAACTTTAAAATTACAATTAAATGAGTACGTTTTAAAAGCTGGAAAATATTGAAAATTATGCCTTGAAAATTGTATTTACACGTGAATATTAAAAGAGAAAGGAAACTTTAAAATAATAAATACATTAATATGCGTTTAACCCCTTCAGGGGCAAGGTACTTCTGTTAGTAAAATGTTGAAATCTGTGAATGGCTCCAGAATTTACGAACAAATTTATTTGGAAATGCGAAAAATGTTTTTGTTCACTTACTCAACACAAGAACGCCCGGAAATTTTACTCAAGTTTCAGAAAAATATTTCACACCAGAATTTTTATTTAAAATTGTTTGACTGATTTATGTAACGTAAATCTGCGTTTTTAAAATTTAACTTACTTTGTGAAAGAATTTCTGGTTCCAAATGACATTTAATCATATGGTCGGAGTCGAATCGACTCTTTCCGAGCGTTCTAGTGTTAATAAAAGGAAATTTTTCATTCCGATATTCTGGTGCCAATGTGGCATTTAAGAATTAAAATTAAGTGTTCCAAAAATTAACCACCGCTCTTGAAGGGGTTAAAGTAGTAAATTGTTGTAATTGTAGTAAATTGTATTATGTCAATCTTTTTATAACGCTGTTAATGAATACCGGGAGGCAAAGACTCTGTTTGCTTAATTCATTTTATCTTAGCTTCTTTTCAAATGTTAAACTGATCTTCTTTAATCAAACACGAAAACAACAATTGGATAACAATAACAATTTAACAGTAACTGATTCGGCGTTAAATTTTCGCTATAAAAGATAATTGAATAGAAACCCGTTTACAGAGAGATCGCTACAGGTATATTCATTATACTAAATCTATCTTCTCTAATCTTTTTAAAACCGATCACATTAGCGTGCTTTTGGATTTTGCGGTGTTTGAACGGAGGTTGGCGTATAATCCCAATCTGCAATAAAAAATGGGGGTTATCATTCACGATTTCAAAGTTGGACTCTCTCTGACTCCTGGGGAGCCGGTTGCGGATATCAAATTTGGTATCACTAAGTAGCTTTTTTAAAAATATTTAACATGCATTTTTTTTGTTTTTCAATCTGATATGTATTTCTCGAGTTATTCGACCGTTTCCAAACTTTTCGGACACCCTGTATATGTTACATTATTAGATCTTCTTTCGCGATTTCCCTGTTCTATTCCAAATTATTACTCTATATTCAGTAATTCCTTATTCTTAAATAATCTATATCGTTAACTCTGTGAAATTCTCCTACATTTAATATCTAGCTTACCCAAATTACTTAAATATTTAATTATTCTTATATTCTTGTTATTTCTTTTTCTTATATTCTTTTAGTTATTCTTATAATCTATAATGATCTCCAACCGTTTCTGGGTGTTCGAATGTTCTTTTTAGAAGCCATTTTATTTTATTCCGAGAATTTCATTTCCCGCCTTCAGTTTTTTTCTTACAATCAAATCCATCCGCTCATCTGTCAGGCATCTTTCCAGTGACGCATAATGGTGTATTATCCTTGATTCTTAATTGATTCAGAGCGCCTTCTACGTCATATTTGTATTACTACGCTCGGTGGTTAAAAAGCGGCTACACGCGATACTCCGGCAGAATTTGTTTGAGTTTCTATTTGTATAACTTCCACCTGGCTGAGTGTCTGACGCTATGAAATTTCTAAAAGATTTACAGCCCCCAATTAATTAAATCTAGTATTTGTTCGAGAGTAACGGTCGCTGGATGTTGAGAATATAAGATGAAAACTCTTCGAAATTATCTATGGTACTGCCCAGTATTCTAGTAAGAACTGCTTATCGATATTGTTTAATAAAAATCTGTGACCATAAAATGCTTCGCTCATTGTTTTCCGGTTGGTTGGTTGGTTGATTTTTGACGGCCGATTACCTACTCTTGAGATATTGGCATTAGGGGGAGCGCCCTTCGTGGGGGTCTTTCTACGAGAACCTAACCCGTATTTACGCATGGAAATCCAAGGTTTCGAAGAAAACCACGAAAACTCCGAAACGGTTAGGCCGACGGGCGCGATTGGGTTCGAACCCAGCACTTCCCGTCTACCAGCTTCGAGACTTTGTCGCCCGGAGAAATTTCTAGTGGAAACCTCCATTGTTCTGACCATCTGCAACATGATTGTCATGACTTAAGTGTCGAGCGTATGATGATGACTGCTAAGATTAATCTACTAAACGGAACGGTGTGAAGTGTCGCCCTTCGTTTACTTACTTCCATCCATCTACAAAAAATAATACGAATGCCACTTTTCATCGAATGTCAAGGTGCTATTGCTGCTCTTATTCTTATCGGCATAAACGATGATCTAGTACATCTATTTGCTCAATTATCTACAAAGTTTCACCTTTTCAGAATTACGGTTATTATTTAACATATATGTATATAGATAGATAGATACAGGGTGTCCATAATTCAACGACCCTAGTTTAACGTTGTCTAAAAACGAAATGATTGTTCATAAAGTTGTGAAATTTTACGAAAGACATAACAAAAGAAAGGAGATTTGTTTAAGCGAAAGAAAATTAGCCCAAATTTTCCGCCACCAGAGGGTTTTTTTTAATGAATTATGCATTTAGCATACATTTAATATAGTTTAAAATTTTTATTTATTAGCTTTACCTGATGTTAATGACAGCAATACCCGAAAGGTTCTTAAGCATTTCCCAGAACACACTGCGGTCACTGTGGAACATGCTATCTTACAATTCCAGATAGTATTTCAAAACTATGTCCGTCATGTGGCACCTGTTTGGTTGTAATAAATTTGTAAACTGTGATAAATGTATGCTAAGTATGTAATTCGTTAAAAGCGCCATCTACCGACAAAATTTTGAAAATTTCCCCCTCCAACAAATTCCTATACCTTTATTATGCCCTCCATAAAATTTCAAAACTTTCTGAACAATAGTTTAGTCTAAAATCTATTTAAAATGGGGTCGTTTAATTATGGATATCCTGTATACAGGGTGGAAAAAAGTCCCTTTAACCTGAAAATACTTGCGAATGGAGATAGCTACAGCTATGCAAGTGGGGTAACGGTATATATAGTAATAGTATATATATACAGGGTGTGTTCACAAAGTTTCAAGACTGGTCTGAGAATACAAAATTTATTAAACATTCTTGTACAGAGAGCTAAAATTCTTCGAAATATGACCCTTGGGCATCAACATACCGATGCCAGCGTTTTTTCCATTATTCATAGGCTCCCTGGTGGTCTTCGCGCGCAAGTCTGTTAAGGGACCTCGTCGAAGCTGCTTGGATCGCTAGAATCGTGTCGAATCGTTTTCCTTTTAGGTCTTTCTTGATCCGGGGGAACAAAAAAAGTCGCTGGGTGCAAGGACGGGGCTGTAGGGGCTTTCGGCAGTATTGCCAAGTTAAACATAGCCAAAACTTCGGCAGCGGCGAGCGGCGTGTGAGAGGGCACATTGTCGTGGTGAACAATCCAATCGTCTCTGATGGCTGGGTGGGCGCGCCGGACTCTATCCTTCAAACAGTGGTGGATTCTAGCGTAAAACCGACTTGACCCGGCGCGTCGATTACACAGCTGAAAATCGTTATGCTTGTTGGCCACCGTTATTTTCGAAAAGTTTGCTTCGCCTTATTCAATTGATGAGATATCTCCGATAAAATAAGTCTCATTTTTCCGTTTTAAAATACTGGTAGCCAAAAATCGTAGTGTGTGACAGACATGACAAGTTCGCATGGAATTAACCCTATGTATATATATATAGTATTTTAGTATATATATAATAGTATATATATATAGTATAGTATATATAGTAACGGTATATATATATATATAGTAAAGCGACTACGCCCTACCTAATGAAAACGAGAGCAGCGCCCCCTATTTGTGAAATTTGGAAGATAGCCATTACAAATCGAAAACGAAAGAGATAGAGCAAAGTCTCCAATTAGAAAGTTTTAGAGCATCAATTAATTAGTACGAAACGACATTTGGTTCACACGTATAAGATAAATCGTCGGCTGTATTCCCAAAAATGTCTGAAATCGACGAGCGACGATTCTACTTTGCATATTCACATTCCGGAAATGTACCAGTGCACAATTGCAGATTGTGACGTTGTACTGGGCTATAATGCCTGTAAAAATTTATTTTTCAATGCAGTTAAAATTTTAGATTAACCTTTTCAGGGGCAGAAGAATTCTGTTCGTAAACTGATAAAATAATTGACTGACACCAGAATATTCAAACGAATTATTTAGAAAGTAAAGACCCGCTGAATTGCACTTACATTACAAAAGCAAAATTTTAGTAAAATATTCTTGGTGCCATTTGTTGCCGTTCGCAAGTATTTTCAGATTAAAGGGACTTTCCTTGTATGACTTGTAGGGACTCTCCTGACATGTATCGCTGAGGTTCTAGCCCCACCAGTGGTTGAGAGGTTCTGCTCTCGAAGCTGGTAGACGGGAGGTGCTGGGTTCGAACCCAATCGCGCCCGTCGGCCTAATCGTTTGAGAGTTTTCGTGGTTTTCTTCGAAACCTTGGATTTCCATGCGTGAATACGGGTTAGATTCCCTTAGAAAGACCCCCACGAAGGGCACTCCCCCTAGGGCCTATATCCCAAGAGTAGATAATCGGCCGCCAAAAGTCAACCAACCATCAACCAACCGCTGAGTTTCTAATTTTCTATTCCTTTTGTACCACCATTTTATAAATAAATTTTCGTGCTAATTTTTCTAACCTCTGCAACAATATCTAACAGAAATGTTACTATTTCATAATAAAGGTATAAACGTAAAAAAAAAAAAAAAATACATATATATATATATATATATGAATGCTGCAAGCCCTGTATATACAAATTTATTTTATGACATTTTATTTTTTTAAATAGTGAAAAAAATGTTATTTAGCACCATTCTTTAAAATGTTTTTTTACAACGACAGACGATCACCAATATGATTTCTAAAATACAGGATATCCTTTAAAATGTAATTCTAAGGATTATTAAGAGAATTTTGTATAACTTTGGTTAGTCTAACACAGTCACGTCTAAAATACATTACATTTCGTCAACATAGGCAAATATTTAACGAACCGTCTCCAGCTTACATCCCAAACACTCAAGAAATCCTAAGTGTGTACGTATATTTACTCTAGTGTTAATTATCTAAGCTTTTAAGGTAACAACCTGGGAATAGCAAATTTGATTGTGAGTTGAAATAAAGGTTAAGTATAATAATTAACTATCCGCAGGTATAAGAATGGATAAGAATTGCAATACTTTTAATTTTATTTAGATTAATACTTTAATGAATTTTTAAAAACTAGTTCAGCATCTAAATAATAACACTTTTATGCAATTAATTAACACCTTGTAATAATATACTACTTCTAATTCCTAAAAGATGTAAGATTAAAACTTTAAAAACATTAAAATAATTTTTTTTTACTGTTTACATGTTTCGACTCTACGCGAGTTGTATTTAACCCTTAAATGCCGTGTGTTGCTTTTCGGCAATATACCGAAAGTACAAGGCTCGTTGAAGCTTCTGCATCATAATTTTTTAATAAATTGCCTCTCTTAATCCGATCTTCATTTTTGGAAACATTTTTCCATTTAGTTATTCTCCAGTTTCTATATTCCAGTTAAAATCCTGGGGCACCTTAGTGTCCTGTATTGCCCGAACCGGGACCCCTTGAACTTTTTGTGTGCTATGCATTTTTTACACCCCAATTTTCTCACCTTCTCATAGCATAATTTTAAAATTGAGTCTTGGACTCTTCTCCCTAGATCAACATCCTCATATTTTTATTGGTGCTCTAGGGCCTTTTTTTAGCATCTACCCCATTTTTTGCATATCTTTAAAATATTATTCTAATGATTATTTCATACCCTATGATTAATTTTGACTAAATGAAGATCTAAAACGCTAAGTACTAAAACATTTAAACATGCTTTCATGTTAGGGCTCTGTTCTCAATTAACAGTTGGGCCCTTTTCGGCCCATTGTTATAGCTCCCTTAAAAATGGTCTGAATCACGAACTTTTTTCCTAACAACTTCTTCGTTTCTCCAGATACTACATGGACGACATAAAAAAATTGCAGACTTCAGCTACCAAAAATGTTGAGTATTAATCGTCTTCATGACCGCCGAAGTTGCAGCTTCTTTAACCCTAGATCTACCGGGAATTTTATTCAAGTTTTAATAAAACGTTCTACACCAGAATTTTTATTTAAAACTATTTAACTTATTTATTTACCTTATTTTTGTCTGGTTTATATACTTAGTTTATTTTAAAGAAATTTCTGGTTTGAATGAATATTTTGTATGTACCTGTCGGGTCCAATGGACCCGTCTGGTAGACGGAGGGTTAAAAACTATCCTATTCTATTGCAATTTTCTTTAACATAGTTTTAGCGTCTTCAAGCTACTTTAAAACTTCTAAAAATTTTTCTTATACCCAACTACATTCCAGTTAAGGCCCTGGCCCCCAGGGCCCGTCTTTCTTTATACCTCAGCTACCACCTTTTTCGAACATTAATCTCATTTTTCAGCATTAACTTACGTCTACTTTCTACAGCCGTAAATTAAAAATCGCGCTACTTTAAAGGTAACTTTTAGATAAGGGATTTCATCCGTTTATTAAATATTGTGTTAATGATAACAATGATTCATGAAATTTACAAGGTGATGAGGCCTCTTACACCGCTTGGTGGCGTATTATTTCCTCGGGTTTAAGGGCCCAATTTCAACAGGATTTGCTTCCTCCAATTTAGATTACAATTCAGCTACTTTCTGTATTATGAAATTTTATCTTAGATTTTAGTTACCAACATTTTCTAACATTAATGGCGCATTCTTTTTTTGTTGTTGTTGTTTCTGTGGGCTTGATTCCTACGAGGTTTGGCTCACTCATCTTGGTTTTCGATTGTCTCCGGCAAGTGCGGGCACTTCAGGTAAATGCTGCCATATGCAGTGGGGATCTAGATTACAGGTTCGCTCGGAAAGAAGTTTGATGGGAACGCATTAGACACTGCGGAAAGCAATGGAGCTTCCGAAATTAGGTTCATTTAAAAGAATTTCCAAAGATATAAAATCATACAAACTTAAGTTTTGTTTAAGGTTATTATTTACAAACCCCGGGCAACGCCGGGCGGGTCTGCTAGTAGAAAATAAAGAAGGAATCCGTAAAATATTATGGCCTTTATTTTTTAAAAAAAATGAGTACACAAAACCCAAAGCGAAAACTTTCAATGCTCTGCAAAGGTCGGGTTACCTGAAAATTATATTTGAAGTCATCTGAAACCCATAAAAAATGTCATTCACCCAACTAGAAATCCAAAATGAAAGACAATTATTCATTTTTTAAATGTAACTATGGAATAAAAGTCAACAATTATATTTCTATTATTAATTTTATCCTTTATTTAGAAAATGAACAAATAAATATTCATTCATATTCGTATACTATATAGATTTTGATTGGAAAAAAATATTATGGATTGTCTTTTGAAAAATCGAACTAACCCGAAAAGCAAACAGTTCAACCCGGCTCATAATGAAAGAAATTACTCAAGAACCTTATAAATTTTATAATTTAAAACTATATCTCTATATAATATTTCATATTTTCTTAGAATGTATATTTCAATTTTTTATGCATTATTAATCTAAAAAAATAATTAAAAAAATTGATACACCCCCTTCTTCTTTCATTGAAATTCAGGATATAAAATTTTTTTTGACATTAACTAGAACTTAAAATAATTCTCCAGTTTAAAAGGTATCTGTTTCAGCATGTTTATCTAATATCTACCCTGTATATATAAAATCCTACTGAAACGAATTTATGAAACGGAAGTATGAATTGGAAGTATGAATCGACTGATTAAACAACTGATTATGTTTCACGGCGATTTCTCCTAAAATATGGAATACTTTGCAATGAAATTAACACCAAAAATCAATATTGATCCGCAGATTTCAAAACTGGTATTAGAATTTTTTTAATTCGAATTAGTTTTCGAAATATTAATTTTTTTTAAATTTTATATACATTTTTCTAATGATGGCAACTCAAATTTTAATCAAACAGATAATTTTCAGATTTTAGAAAAGGTTACTATTTTAAACTAATTTGGCGAGAAGTTTGGCCTCCCTTAAATATATGCTAAAAAATGTATCATGTTACTTTTATTCATAATTCAATTTGTATTTCATTATCATTTTATTTAATACAAACAGAAACATTTAAAATAAATGGCTTTCACTTCTTTATTTTTTTAAACGAAATGAAAAGAAAAATATTAGGCACAGATGTCATATACGCACCGGATACCTAATTGGCGCCAAAATGGCATTATTTTGGTTGACATGGTAACCCGGCTTTTGTTGTTTATTTAATAATAAATGTTTATTTACTTTATTTTCTTTTTTTTAATTACATAAATTGTTTTGTTCTATAGTTAATTATTTTTTTGGTTATTTTCCTTTAAAAATAGAAAATAATAGAAAATAATTAAAAAATACGGTACTACTTAATTATTCCATCGACCCATTTCGCCATATTATATAAATCGCCAAATTATACAAATTGACATATATATATATTTTTTAAATAACGAAGAACAAAGAAAATAGTATAACATTAATAAATATACAAATAAAACGTCGAAATAAAAATCACTTGATGACGTAAAGACCTGTAACTTGCTTAAAGTCAAGTGAATGTGACATTTACGATCAACCATTATTGGCATTTAATCTTATAGTTTGGTGATAGGTTTTTGGTCGACGGGATAACTATGTAGTACCAAAAATATATATGTAACTGGTATTCGAAAACGAGGATTTCGCCAAATTTTCGTAAAAAAAATCACGCCAAACCGGGTGCGTATATGGCATGTGGCCAAATATTAAATGATGTAACAAACGATGACACTTAATTTCAACTTCAAAGCAATGTTTTAATTTACCACTCGAAAAAAAAAAATGCTAACTGGCGAGTTGAAAAATAGTTATTGGCGAGATTTGCACCCGGCTAGCGTAACAGTACCAAGAATTCTTTGGGACAATGTTTTTATGTTGTATTATTCGAAAAAAAAATAGTTTTTTTTTTAAAATCGAAATTGAAAACTTTCGGCGCAAATGCCACATACGGTCCCATATTGGCGCTATTTTTTTCTGACGCCAATGTCATATACGCAACGGCAACTTAACTGGCCCCATAGTATCGTTATTTAGCTTGATTTGATAAGCCGGATGTTGTTGTTTATGCTGTTGATGTTTTCCCCAAATTAGCGTCGGAAAAATATCGCGCCAATATGGGGCCGTATATGATATCTGGGCCAAATTTTCATATGAAAAGCGAAGGGATCAGAGTGCATTTATTTATGGCAGTTACATGACTTGGACTATTATAATATAGATGAAATGATGGCGATAGAATAATATTTGTCGACTTATCACCTGTACCTGGCTAATATTAAAGTACCAAAATGGCACCAGGAATATAAAATGCCAAGTGGTTCGCCCGGAACTGTTGATGATAGTCACATGACTTAGGCTATTGTTATAGAAATTGTTGTTTTAAAATACCGGGAGACAAAGACTCTGTACACTTAATTCCTTTTATTTTAGCTTCTTTTCAAATGTTTAACTGATCCTCTTTAATCAAACACGGAAACAACAACTGGATGTCTTAACAGCAACTGATTCGCCCTTAAATTTTTGAAATCAAAGGATATTGAATGGAAACCCGTTTACAGGGAGATCTGCACAGCTTTTTTCAGTATAATTCAATCTTCTATAATATTTTTTAACCCGATCAGATTAGCGTGTTTTTAGATTATGCGGTGTCTGAACGGGGGTTAGCGAGCGTAGCTTGCAGGGGCAGAACCCCCTACTTTATCTATAAAACTACAAATTTTGATATTTTTACATGCAATATTTTTAAAAATATGTAAACCGTTAATGATACCCTGTCAGTGTTGAATTAAGGGTGTGCATAGCTGCCAACTTGTACGGATTTTTCTTACCACTAAAGTTTTATAGAAATCTTTGACTAATTTAAAAGTTAAAATTGCTCGAATTTCAGGGATTCAATTAGGTAAAATTTTCTGTAAAATTTTAGTGGTATGAAAAATCCGTACAAGTTGGCAGCTATGGGTGTGGCACGAGGAGTGGGAAGTTCCCCCGGAAGGTTTGAGGTTTTATATTAATTCCCCCACCGCATCTCTAAAATCCCTCCCCCCCCCCCCGTAGCCTCACAAATCCCTCCCGGAGAAAAACGTCTGAATTCAACACTGCACCTACCTGTCACAACAAATTTATGTACGGCAGCGACAGCGTTGGATACCTTGTTTGTTTCTTTCTTTCTTTTAAGAATAAAGACTTATTTATCGAAGCTCGATTACATTTATATGCATTATTAGACACTCGTGTTTAAATTAGACAAAATCCACCAGTATTCTAATTAAACTGAATTTATATTTAGGGCCTATAATGCTTAGATGTTTAAATTGTTGCTGTCAGACAGAGCATCATTTAAACTTCAGTTTTTTAAAAAATAGGCCAGACCATGCATATCTTTTTATCAATATTATGAAGCTTTTATTTATTTATTTCTTATTAAACTAATTTAGAAAGAATTGTTCTTGCAACAAAACTAAAAATAAACAAACTAAATCTTAGAAACAAAATAAAAGAATTCATAAAATTATTTTTAATAAAATTATTTTTGGCCATCCCTGTAAAATAATAAAGTTTCATTGAAATCGTGAAATAATAACACATAATAATTACAGGGCTCCCAAATGGTCCGCCAACTGAATACCAATATTATTTTAGAAAAATTTTCTTTTTAGATTTTTCTTTCAAATCGCCCCGGAAACACCTTTGAAAGTTAATTCTAGTGCAAACCTACCATAAAATTTTCTGTTAAAATTTATTGGTATACAGTTGGTGGACCATTTGGGAGCCGTATAATTAGAAAAAACGCTGCGCTACTAAAGGAAAAAAAAATAAGCCAAAAAAGCAAAAGAACTTTAAATATTGCAAACTAAACTTTCCCGCGATAACCGTTTGACCGTTCGAGAGCTAATGGACTCATCCGCTACTACGCCGTGAAGTGACAGCGCCATCTCCTTAACGACAAGCTATATTTGATTAGTGGGCTTTAATTTTAGATGTTTTTGTTTATGACTATGACGGAGTCGAAACATATAAACAGTAAAATAAAGCAATTTTTACTGTTTTGAAAGTTTTAATCTTACACCTTTTATGAAGTAGAAATAGCAAAGAATACTTTTATTTAAATGTAATGCAGTTTGCAGGGCGTTTACATTTATGGCTACAACAATTTCCAAAAAATAATCTTCGTTTCAGTGTTCTCTTGAAAATGCTGTAGAAATCTACTTTGCGGTGAATATCACGTGCAAATTTTGTATAAAACTAGTACAAAGATAATTTTTTGGAAAAGTGGTCACCAGAACAGTGGTGGAAAATTGGCGCAGAGGCGGAGCCTATTGACACCACTAAATTTTTATGGTATTATTTAGTTTAATAAAAACTCAGAAATTTGATCATTAGATAAGAGGCAAAATACTACTATAATTTAGTGGTGTCAATAGGCTCCACCTCTGCGCCAATTTTCCACCACTGCCAGAAATGTGACAACTCCAACCCCTCAATCTGAGATAAAAAAGGACAACAAAGATCTTAGAATTAATTAACATATTTTTGGCAGCTGTTTTTCGTCTTTTAACCCTTTATCTACGGCATTATGATCTACTGCAATTTTTTTCATGCAATATTTTTTTTTTCAGTTACTACAATGGAAATTAAAGGATAAACATAAAAAAAAATACTCACCCGTGAGAAATTTAATTATTTAGAGGTAATTAACTAAAGTGGTACTTTAAAGTTCCGTCAGTACACTATGACTAAATTATCGTGACAGAAAACCCACAAGTTATTTCAACTGTCACCAGAAAATATTTTCGATTTAATAAGTATATGAAATATAGGCTTTTTCTTATTTATAAATAAATCGTTTGGTAAATTCCGGCACCAAACATTTATTTCAACACTTTAGAATTGAAAATGCTTTGCTCCTGAAAGGGTTTAAAAAAACTATTTTTTTTTTAGGTTTCGATCTTGTTAGCAGTCCTTTAGTTTTGCGACGTCAATATTCCAGGGACAACATGCTCTATCGCATCTCCACATATGCAATATATGAATTTACATATGCCATTTCTAGCGTAGCAAAAACCAGCCGGTGCAAACAACTTTTTCGATTTCCAATAAAAAATAACAATGAAACAGGAAAGAAATACCAGGGAAATCACTACTGCACTACATTTTAATAATTGCATTTGAAATCCGATGAAAACGATGGATAACTACACAGACGAAAAGTAAACAAGAAGTTTTTCACAAGCACCCATTGTACTAAGGGTACTTATAAGTACCACCGAGTAATTCAGCTGTTAAATCAAATGCTTACACCGTTCAACTAAAATAGCTAGTCAAATTGTATTCTAAGACCATAACGAACACATAAAAAAAATCCAACACTTATCTTATATCCTTTACTGTGTTTTCAGCAATGAAAAGACGAGCGTGGCAATCTGTACAAAAAGTCGGCACAAAACACATCGACTGCTTCAAAGATAGCCTCATTCCTCTCTAAAATAACAAACCTAGAACTATCGCTGCCATGTATTCGGATAAGGTGGAGTTAAAAGAGCGATTTTTGCAAAGTACTATTATAATATTAGTAATATTCACTATGGTATAAAAGTTTAAAGTGAGTGGTACTTATAAGTACCGTCAGTCGATAAAGGGTTAATCCTTTGAGGGGCAAGTAATTGCGTTACTGTAATGTCGAATTCACACCAGAATCTTTAAAACATTTCATTGCAAAATAAGGAAAAGCAATTTTACGACTTTTTTCCACCAAAGTTAGAAAAGTAAAATTTAATAAAAATTTTCTGGTACAAATCTCCATTAATCGTAGGTGGGATATAATATATCTCCCCTCCCCTCAAGGGGTTAAACATGGATCCCCACTAGTGTTGCCAGGTGTCACATATAAATTGGGGCTCCAGATGCTCTGAACATCTTTAATTTCTTACAGTTTATTTCAGTATCTTTAATCACAGATAATTCTGCCATTATATAAGGCGAAGAAAATTACTTTAAAATACTGGTGTCCGGAGCATTTGGAACCATGCTTTACACGGGATAGCTAGCAAACAATAATCCTCACTTATGAGTGTTTCTCTAGCACAATGTTGCCAGTGGGGTCCTTTTTTTAAATCCAGATATCTAGATTGGCACCTTTTTTTTCAAAAATCAAAATTCCCTTTTTTCCGCCTTAATTAACATGTCATTAAATATGGCAAATTTTACCATTGCAAAAAGTGGTACAAATCAAAAATATGAATTTAAAAGAAGTAGCCCGCTAGCAATACTGCTCTGGCATGTTGCGTTTCTTAAGAAAGAAATCTCTGCATTCGTGTTTAGATTGTAAGTAATATTCTAATACGGGCGCTGTTTCTACTGCTTATATTTATAGTCATAGCACAATAATTTTATGAATAGGAATATAGAGCTACTTTTTATTTATTTCGACGAATTGTATTCTTTTTTTCTTACAAATCAAAGATCGTTGCTTTGGTAACGTTCAATGTCTGACTGGCATTGATTCTAGCCAAATCATTACAAAATCTGCGAAAATTGAATGTGTCTTTATTTATTTATTTCTCTCTTAATTTGGAAAATCTATTTATATAAAATCCAAGTCTCTGTGTGTCCCTCACTATTCCGGTTGGACCGCCTCATTGGAATGAGTAATTGTTGAAAAATATTAATGCAGGGTTACCACAGTAGCGTCAAATGTTAGCCAACCTGGCAATAGCTGGCTAATTTGGCGAAATTCCCATTTAAAACCATTAATCTTTCATAATGGAGGTCACCGAAATTTAATTTAAACTCCACTCTTTTAAGATATTTTTTCGAAATCTATGGGTGAGAATTTAAAGTACATCTTTACATCTTCCTCCCGATGCTACTAATAAAATAACCGCCAATAGACAACGGTGTACTGTGTGAGCTCCTAACTGCGCGATTTTAATGTGCTTTAGGTACTTTTCCAGTATAGGTGCCTTGGCGAAAAAGGAAATTTGGTAACATATTTTCCGGGAACCTATTCACTGTTTCATTTTATATACACACGCATTTTTCCCGATATTTATAGGCTTTATTTAACATAAAAAAGCCGTTTCTCTAATTTTATACAGAAACAGATGCAATTTGTACATTAAAACATCAATAATATACATATAAAACAAACAAAAACGCTCATCAAATTTGTTTTCATAGCTGTTTATATGATTTGACAACAAATCTCGATATTTTTCAGTTATACGGACACCATGCCAAAATATATGCTAATGCACCAATTATTTCAAAATGCTAAAAGATATTTGTAATTTTATGCCAGCAGTTTAATATGAGTTTTAATTTATTGCTTTATTTTATAACAGTTATTTGTTCACTTATTTTAAGTATATATTTGTGATTTGATGAAATAGTTCGTAAAAGTCTGGAATTTTCAAATGTTATATTTTTTAAATGCTCACTTTAGTATCGACAATGGTTTTTCTTTTATTTATCAAATGCTTCAATTCACGAAACGGAAAATTACCCAAATCCCACTTTCTGATGCCCAAATTACACCAAGCTTTTTTTAAAAAAATGCCAAAGTCCTTACAGTGGAAAAGTACCAAACTGTCTATTATTTTGCGCTATACGTGTTACAGTGTGTACTACATGCAAGGGGAGTGGAGCGAGGAGTTTAAACATTAAATATTAAAGTTTCTGCACAGATGTCATATACGCGCCCCATATTGGCGCGATTTTTTCTGACGCCAATGTCATATACACAACGGGTGCTTAACTGGCGCCAAAGTGTCGTAATTTTGCTTGATATGGTAATCCTGATGTTGTTGTTTATGCTGTTGATGTTTTCGCCAAATTGGCGTCGGAAAAAAATCGCGCCAATATATGATAACCAGTGGCGTGGCGTCCGGTCATCGCTGGATGCTGCGATGACCAAGCAATATTTTAAAACTCTTAATAAGCTTTTAAAACTCTACGATCCAGTTTTAGCAGAACATTTGGAGTTCATGTATAAGTGAAGGTAAGATTTAAAGTTTCTTTTTTGAACATTCAGCCATTGAATTTTAGAGTTATTTAAGTTTGTGGTGAAAAATTATTAATTGCGATGACCACCAAAAATTTTCACGCCACGCCACTGATGATAACGTATATGACAACTGTGCCAAAGTTTCTATAAAGCAGTAAAAGACTAAAAAATTAAGAATAAAATAAATGCAAAATAAGACTAAAGAAGAAAGAAAAATCATGCGTTAAGCATAGAATATGAAACACTTTCCAACACATCCTAAATGCTTTAACAAAACTTCGTTATTTAGGGAAATAAGGTAAATAAGATAACGTTACTTCTTAGATATCCCGTCGACCAATTTCGCCAAATTATATAAATCGCCAAATCAATAGTAAAACATTAATAAAAATACAAATAAAACGTCGAATTAATGGTTTTATTGGCCATTATTGGCGTTTAATTAATTAATTAATGGCAATCCTTATTGGCAATTAATCTTACAATTTGGCGACAGTAATTTGGTCGACGGGAAAACTAAGAAGTGCCAAGATAACTAAGTAAACATGTTAGAAAACGCATAAAAAAATTAAAAATTGATTTCAGCAGTTACCGTCCATAGCCAATAGTACCGTTATTACATGCCACTTTTTAGCTAAAATTTAATTTAAACTACTCTTAAAACTACTGAAATCACATTACCAGATATTATCATCCATAGACGGTTATGTATCCAATTCTTTGCGGGACCATGTATATCATTTTATCTATATTCTACAAACATTTCTTAGGAAACTAAATGCAGTTCAGCGTAAAAATGCATAACTCCTTTAAAAACCAGCTTTAAGCAATTTACTCTCATACTCAGTAAACCTTACGAATTCTTTTGTGTAGCCCTGCATACGAACTGTAGCATTTATACACACAGTATAGTATGCATAAATGTAGTGAAACATAAAAGCGCATATCATAATTAAAAATGCATTTCTAGCAATCATTGCATATGTACAATACTTCGGAGAAAAGTTTCTTGGCGAGAAAGAAGTTTGCCAACGTATTATCTGGCAACCTATTTACTGCTTCATACTCACAAGCAATTTTTTCCATATGTATACAATTTGGCACAGATGTCATATACACCCCATATTGGCGCGATTTTTTTCCGACACCAATTTGGCGAAAACATCAACAGCATAAACAACATTCGGGTTACCATTACAAGCAAAATAACGACACTTTGGCGCCAGTTAAGTACCCGGTGCGTATATGACATCGGCGTCAAAAAAAAATCGCGCCAATATGGGCGTATATGACATCTGTGCCGACAATTTAATTTAAAAAAGCTATTTACCCATTTTTATAAAGAAACAGAAGTAATATGCACAGATGTCATATACGCATGGGGGTTGGCCTGATTTTTCTACGACGCCAATTTGGCAGAAATCTCGCTTTCGAATACCAGTTAATTATATATTTTTCGGAACAGATGTCATATTCGCCCCATATTGGCGCGATTTTTTTCTGTCGCCAATATCATATAGGCAACAGGTACTTAACTTGCGTCAAAGTGTCGTTATTTTGCTTGATGTGGTAACCCGGATTATGTTTTTTATGCTGTTGATGTTTTCGCCAAATTGGCAACCGAAAAAAATCGCGCCAATATGGGGCGAATATGACATCTGTACCTATTTTTCAATTATTTGATATCATTTTGAAAAGGAAATAACTATAAATAAATAAAAGTTTGAATAATAACTATAGAACAAAGCAGTTTATATAATTAAAAAACAGAAAATAAAAGTAAATAAACAATTTATTAATAAATAAAAAACAGTAGCCGGGTTACCATAGCCGGGTCACTTGCGGCAAAATAACACCATTTTGGCGCCAGTTAGGTATCCCGGTTCATATCTGAAATCTGTGCCGTAATTTGTATATAAAAAAATTATATATATTTAGAAACGACTTTTTATGCATATAAGTGCATATATAAAAAAGATAAAAGTTCATTAGATTTGTTTTCATAGCTGTTTATATATTTTCGCAACATATCTCACTTTCTGATGCCCGAATCGTGCCAAGCTTTTTTTAAAAATGCGCTATAATAGAAAAGTACTTAAATAAATAATTAACTGAAATAACCAATTATACAAACTAAAACTTTTTATTTCGAGATCAAAGCATTGTTTTTAATTTCGATTAAAAATACATATATCCTTGGATAACTTCAATTGAAATTAGTTTCACAGCTTAATATCTCATTCCATAAACCTAAACAAACACAAGTGATTCATTCATCGTGAAACGTCAAAAATATTAAATCATTGAGGTGATAATTCACAAAGTAAGTTCTTCAACAATCAATGGGCAATATTCTAATGACGACATAGTAGATAAAATGGTGGCGGTATCGTTTGTTTATTGTTTGTAATCACAAAGATTTAATTTTGCAATGTCTCTTAGTTACATTATTTTATTGTCATATTTATGAGCTCAGAACAAAAGCCTATTTTTTCATTATTTAGTTATTAAAGACGAAAAAAATCATAAATGCATGATTTGAAAATTTTAAATAATTTTCTTTCTTAATACTAAAAAATAACATCGAGAAGTAACAGCGGGTTTAAGTTAAATAAGTTTAACTGTTTAATTCTGCTGTAATATTCAAAATAACAGTATTTATTAGATTTCAGTATTCAACATCAGGGCCCGATTAAACTTTGAAGTTAGAGGAATTACAATGTCATTTCAGGAACTTTGTTTTGGAGCTTTTCTAAATTCCATATATACCATGGAAAATCTTCAGTGTTAGAAATATTATTCCTAGGACTGACATAACACGAGAACGGCCTGCAATTTTACACAAGTTTTTGAAAGCTACTTTATATCAGAAATTTTACTAAAAACTGGTTATTTTTTTGTTATAGCGGCCCGCACTATTAGGATTATGACAAGTTGCAGCCAATTTCGCCAACGTCGTAACCAAGATCGTGAAGCACACACATATAATGCTATATAATACCATTTCATGAAATCGTATACGATAATTTAATAGTTTTTAACCTTACTTCAAGTGTGTTATTTATTTATTTTTAAGGCTCAACAATCTAAATTGTCCAATATATGAATTTTAAAAAATGTAAACAAAGATTGAATAAACATGACCGCAAAAAGCCTCAAATCTGCATAACACTTGGAACCAAACTGTGCAGATTAGTGGTCTTCTACTGTACACAGTTTTTCATAAATGTGTTTCGTTCTTAAAATGTGATATTTTCATCTATCACTGCGGAACAAGCGAGAAAACTCATATTCTTGCACATGAGTTATATATATCTTTATGTCTAAATTTCCGTCATTTTTGACGGGCTACCTTTCTAGTACTATATATTTTTCCACAAGAAAAAACATAGAAATATATTATACAAATAAATTTGCATAGGTTTATCTGTGTTATCTTTAGTTAATAACTTTTGGCTTTAAAAAACCCGAGTATAATCGGGACCAAAGCTGCTAGCAGAGTAACTGAAAACATTCACAATTGATTTTAGTTCTGTTTTTTCTTAGGAACCAAATATTAGAATAATCAACTGCACAAACAGGGTACATGGAACTATGAAAAAAAAGGAATGATGTGAAGATTCAACAGTAACCGGTTTCACAGAGGCTGGTTACCATCTGGGTAAAATTTCACCATTTTGTTTAAATGGAACTTTTTTCCTAATTTACACACCTTATTAATAGAGAATTTCGCTCATAATTAATAGCCCAGTGGTAGGGGAGCAAAAAAAATGCCGAATTCGGAATTAATTAGGGGAAAGCTGGAAATGGTTTTAATCCCTTCTGTTTAGGTCTAGAATGAATATGCTATGTTTCCCCCCTCGTATTAGGTGATCGTTAGGAAATATATATAGAGTTATAGTCAAAAAACACATTTTTTTTGCATACCATAACAATATCTCAAAACATCTAACTCTGTCAAACACATTGTCAATACAAATGTTGTGGAGCTTAAAATTCTGAGTAAAATGAGTACCTACACTCAATACTTATGTTGATTATTAAGGTCACAATTCTACTTCAAACTTTTAGATCCATCATCAGGGGGATGACCTCAGAATTAATTAGGCGAAAACTGGAAATTGTTTTAATCCCTTCAGTTTAGGTCTAAAATGAACGTACTATGTTTTCTTCCTCGTACTTGGGTGAATGTTAGAAAATATGTACATATTTATTTTCGAAAAATACGTTTTTTTTTAGTTTCCTTAACAATATCTCAAAACAGCTAGCTCTATAAAAAACATTGTCAATACAAATGTTGTAGAGCTTAAAATTCTGAATAAAATGAGTACCATCTATCTATATTATAAAGGACAAACATATCTGTGCGTAACGCATACGTCATTTTGCGAATGGCGTAATTTAAAATGGCGTCACTTTGAAATTTAAATAAAATTTTGGTTTTACAATTTTCTCTACTGCAAATTTTTTAAACTTCTAAACAACGCATATTTTAAATTTTTACACCGTCGTATAAGAAAACAAATGCTCTTTTAAATGCAATTTGTTTGAAAACTCCATCTTAATTTATTTTTGAGATATTAATTTTTTTATAGCTTTTAATACCATTTTTCAAATCGTGGCAACAAAAGCAGCCCATTTCTATTGAAAGTAAACGGAAAATGGGAGATTACTGTATCTTTTTGTTGCCATTTTCTCATAAAACCTGAAAAAAAAGTTGAAATTAAATTACTGGCTATGTCAAGGGTATTGTCTGATATTCCGTCATAATGACGTCATGTGCATACTTTTCTATAGGCGAAGTTAAAGACTGGATTGAAAAAGTGGATTGCTTTAGCGGATGCAAATGACGTCATTTTATAAAAAGCGTGTATTTTAATTCTTAAAACTGAATTATGTTTCGTAGAAGTGCGTCACTTTCACAGCCCAGCTGCTTTGAAATTCTTCACAGGTGAAAATACTTCACTTTTGAAAATAATGTAATCGAAAGCACACACTGATAAAACGAAATGTTTTACAAAAATTTAGAGTGTCTTTATAAAAGATAGGTGACATGCAAATAATAGCGATATATATAACAGAAATTGGTGATTCTCGCCTGGATGGATTTGCTTCGCCGAGTTAGACAAGGAAACAAATAACTCGAGGTTTAAAATAATGTCATGTTTCTAATGTTTTTGTCCAAAATTCTCTCGAATAATAAAATTTTAATGCTATTCTTTAGGACATTCTACTATAATTTTATTAAAATAACATAATTTGCTTAATTTAATTTTTCGTAATTTTATATAATCTGTATATTTAAAACACAAGTGTGTTTTTTAGTCAACTGCCCTGATCTTTCTGCTGAACCAATTTCACTAATATATATATTTTTTAAACTGAAAGCTGTTCATTTGTAGATGTGATCGCACTATATGTTTTTTAAATATCCCCACTTTTATATTTTAATTTTAAAAGCATTTTATGAAATTTCTTCAAAATGGTGAAAATTGATAGCTTTCATTATTGCACACAAGAGAGAAATAATAAGGTATTTTTATCTTTATTCATGCCATTTTCTGATAAAAAATTCAAAATTGTTCATAAAAATTGTTGTATAGGGTTTAGTGGCGCAAAATCCCATTAGGAGCATAATAACAGAAAATGACATACTGCTTCTGAAAACACGCATTTTTCCTCATAAATATTCTATATTGTTCTTCCTTCTGCATGTGTACTAAGTTTCAGACACTAGGCAAAATGTTTATTTAAGTGAAAATGAAGCCATGTTTAAAAACGATCCTTTTCTGAGATAAAATTAAACATTTTAACACAAATGTGTCTAAAAAACAAATCACGGAAACTTTTGCTCTCCGGAATTGAGTTTAGAATCTCAAGTAAAGAGTGCGTCTGTTCACATAAAAAATGTTGCTGACAATCGTGACTTCAAGTTTTGAGTTAAAATGATTTTAAAATGACCAAACAAAATACAATTAAAAAAAAATGTTGAATATGGATATAAGAAGTGAGTATGCAAATTTTGAGAAGGTGAAAACTGCTGTTTTTCGTTCTGGAATACCAAGCATAAGAGTCTCAATTGATAAATACATCCTAATAACTGATCTTTATTATATTTTACTGATTAAATATCTATATTATAAGAACAAACGTATATGTGCATAACGATGACGTCATTTTGCTAATGGCAACACTTCACGGTCAAATTTCGGTTTTGAAATTTTCGCTACTGCAATTTTTTAATATTCTTACCATCATACATTTTCAATTTTCATCACATATTGAAAAAAAATTACTTTCAAATGCAATTTGTTTAAATACTGTATCTTAATTGACTTTTGTATTATGTTTTCTAAAATAATTTTTAAGCATGATTTTTTTAAAAGTTTATCTTATCACGTGCCAGTTTCAATACATAATAATAATAAACATTTTGCACATAAAGCAACAAACATTGTTCAGCATTTGTTTCTGACTAATTTTGCATAACGAAATTAATACTCCCTTTATAAACATGTAAAAGAATAATATTTAAAAAACACCAATCTAACATATTTGTGAAAGACAAATTAACAAAATTAATACTTCTTTTATAAACAAATAAAATAATAATAATGAAAAAACACAAATCTAACATATTTATAATCGTACAATTTAAATTATTAGATAAGCAAATACATTTTTTTTTTCAAATGAAATTTGTTTGCAAAGTTCATCTCAGTTTATTGATTATCTATGGTTTTAAAAACAATTTTAAAGCATGAAATATTTTTTTAATTTATCTATATCGCACAGAGCTCGATTACGAAAGATTAATCCGTTTGCCCTTAAAAAAAAAAAAAAAAAAAGAATTCATTTTCTTACGGCTAATATCCATTAAAAAAAAACTACCCTATGAATAAATAAATAAAATAATATAAATAAAACACAAATTTAACAAACATGTATAAACTCTGAAATTTTTAGAATATAAAAGGTAAGTAGCAAAATCTTGGTCAAATGACTCTTAGCATACGGATAATAAGAAACTATCGCTTTTGATAAATTTCAAAAATTTATTTGATTGTATAATTCGTATTTTTCACATGAAAAATGCTTTTTTAATGTAAGTGGGCAATATAAAAAAAATATTGCATATAAACAAATTATTAGTTTTCAATTTAAAAAAATGTTTTCACCTATATTCTGTAACCCGGGAAGCCCGGGTACGATCCCCTAGTATATATAAAAGCCGTTCTCTGTGTGTATGTCCTTTATACAAATCTTTAGTTTTTGACCGATTTGCACGAAATTTGCTGTACATAGGCTTTAGAACGTGGAATAGATCCCTGTCACCTTTAAAAAATCATCAGACCAATATTTATCCCTTTTTTCTATCATCTTTCATAATTTAACATTATAGAAATATCTCATTTTAAATTTTCAAATTCAATAGCTTCTTTCCTGTTGCCACACATCTAAAAAACTGCTCAATAATTAAAAAAAAAATTGATAACTCGAGTACTTTGTTTTATTAGCCAATAAAAATTCAGACTCGACTGCTATATTTTTACATTTTTGAAATCGACGTCATTCTAATCAGAAAATGCACATTTTTCATATATTTATGTAAAAATTTTAACTAAGCATGTTTTAAAATGACATTAGAAGTACTTTAGTTGAATGTTAAAAAATCTATTTTAATGAAGTCGTTTCAATATCATGAATCAATTAAGGAAAATGATAATAGTAAAAAAAAAAAAAAAAAAAAAAAAAAAAAAAAAAAAATCGTTTGCTAGATATGACGTCAATGTCATCAATATAATTTCAAATTGGCTCTAAAAACTGGATGCTACAATTTATTCCCTATTTCTTTGTAATCTTTAATTATATCATTTAGATAAATGTTTTAATACCTGAAATGCAGTGATAACATTCTACGATTTGTATCGAATATGGTTTTATAAAATACGATTTTTGTACGATTTATATTAAATAGAAATTATAGCTACTACTTTTTAGGGTAAGCTTTTTTTCTTTTTTAAACAAAATTTCATCACTGACAGACTTTTTTGTTAGACGTTAAAATAATGGGATGCATGATGTTTAGAGATCAAATTGCAGTAAAAGCGTAATTTATGGTACGGTTAGGTTGTTGCCACCAACAATATGGTGCTAGGTGTTACTCATAGATATGTCTTTTCTTCATAATATTGCATTAATAGCAAACGGATATATATTTCTGAATTGGGTTACAGGTATATTTAAAAATATATCCATGATTGAAAATTAATTTAAAATGGATAAACAATCCGTAAATTGAGATAAGCTTTAAAAAAAAAGTTACTGAAAGTACTTTTTGTATTCCATTAGATTTTGGAATAATCAAATGTGCGATGTTTAAAGGTCAAATTGCAGTAAAAGTTAAATTTATGGTTGGGTTAGGTTATTGCCACCAACAATATGATGCTAGAGTTACTCATAGTTCATCAATGTCTTTACTTTATAATATTGCATTAAGAGCAAACAGGTATATCTTTCGTAATTGGGCTGCATGTAGGGATGAGATTTCCACGTTTTTGCTCACCGGTATATTCTTAACCCCTTCACGCTCGAATTAAGTTGCGGTTAAAAGATTCAAATTGCTTATTGGCACCACTTTTATGAAAAAGAAATAGTCACATTATTTAATGACAGGTAAATCCATACTAAAATATAGCTAATTTCACTATTTTATAAAACTGGTGGGATTCAAACAATCTGAGTGAAAGACGCAGCCCGAGAATATGACGGGAGCGAGAATTAAGGGGTTACAGAAAATGTTGTTGTGTTAAATCAAGAGAGTGTCCCGATTAAATGAAATATCATTTACTCTAACAAAATACTGGTGTGAAAAAATGCGGAAATCTTATCCCTGGCTGCATGCAAATGAAAAATATCCATGATTGAAAATTACTTTAAAATCCATTCACATGAAAAAATTGAGATAAAAATTTTCAAATAAATTTCATTTGACAGAAGCTTTTTCTATTCGACAGTGTGAAAAACGAAATTGTATGATGATCATAAGTTAAAAAAAATTTTGTAAAGGCAAAATTTATGGGTTAAGTCATTACCATCATCAGTATAATGTCACAATTGGCATTGTGTTTGTAGTTTTTATATATATATATATATTCTGAAGATGACTCAATGAAAGAGTCGAAACATGTAAATTTTTAATATTTTTAATGTTTTTTATTATTTCAATGACGCTTTTTAAGCAAATAATTGTACTTTAATATATGTTATGACATTTGTTTGGAATATACATTATTATGGTATAGTTAATAGTAGACGCAATTAAAACTATTTTACTTATATTTCTTATCGGTCTTTTAACGATTCGTGGACGGTAATGCACCAATCTCAGTTATTGTCACTACCGTATTATTTCATTTTAATGTATTTTACCCGGGTGAACCATTATTATTGACACGAGCGAAGCCGGGTAGATCTGCTAGTCATTAATATTTTTGTTCAACATTAAGGTCACAATTCTATTTCAAAATTTTGCCTTAATCGCTAATCAAGAGCTTGAAGCCAGGAGAGAACAAGTTAACTTAACAATATCTCAAAACAGCTAACTCCGTAACATCCTCAATACAAAAGTTGTAGAGCCTAAAATTCTGAATAAAATGAGTACCTACACTTAATATTTTTTTCAAAATTAAGGCCGCAATTCGAGATATTGTTAAGTTAACTCGTTCTCTCCTGGCTTCAAGCTCTTGATTTGAAAAATTTTGAAATAGAATTGCGACCTTAATGTTGAACAAAAATATTAATGATGGTATTCATTGTATTCAGAATTTTAAGCTCTACAACATTTGCATTGACAATGTTTAATATAGAGTTAGCTGTTTTGAGATATTGTTAAGGAAATAATAATAAAAAAAAAAAACGTGCTTTTCGAAAATAAATATGTACATATTTTCTAACATTCACCCAAGTACGAGGAAGAAAACATAGTACGTTCATTTTAGACCTAAACTGAAGGGATTAAAACAATTTCCAGTTTTCTCCTAATTAATTCTGAGGTCATCCCCCTGATGATGTGTCTAAAAGTTTGAAGTAGAATTGTGACCTTAATATTCAACATAAGTATTGAGTGTAGGTACTCATTTTACTCAGAATTTTAAACTCTATAACATATGTATTGACGATCTTTTTGACAGAGTTAGCCTTTTTGAGATATTGTTATGGTATGCAAAAAAAACGTGTTTTTTGACTATAATTCTATACATATTTCCTAACGCTCACCTAGTACGAGGGGGAAAACATAGCATATTCATTCTAGACCTAAACAGAAGGGATTAAAACCATTTCCAGCTTTCCCCTAATTAATTCCGAATTCAACCCGGCATAAAATAGATATTAATTTTTACTGGTGAATATTTACCCCGACGGTGTGCACGGCGGCCTGTGTTTCCGCCATATTCTGACAACCTAAACAATCTCATGTCAGTATCATTGAAAAAGATTATAATGTCAGGCCAACTTCCACCAGTAAAAACGAATAGAAATTCCTACCGTATTTGTGAGAGAAATTTTGAACGAGTAAGGCGAAATTTTCTATTCAAGTTTACTAGTGGAACTTAGCCGAGGCGGCAATCAGTAACTGTTTATCCGATGTGAAAAAAACAGCAGCCATCTTGTGACTACCTTCTAGTTACTTAACTCACAACTGACATACATTATTCTTTACGCATAACTTCATAATACCATACATGCCAACCTTCCAATATTCTTCTGTTAAACTATATAATTTGTCACAAGCGAAATAAATTCTATTAGAAGAAATATATTTATTTAACACTTTGAGTGCCGCGTCAGCCATCGGTGACTGACACTCATAGATTGTGTGACGGGAATCTTATTTCGTGGCCCAAAAGGAAAGACAGACAAAATAGACTTGGCATTCAACGTGTTAATTAAGTAGTCCTGTCTACTATGTGGAAGTTATTTGACTTTATTTATCAAATAAAATTTATGGTTTGAAACATATATATTTGTTTAAATCAAATTGACATAATACTGGCTGGTATGCATATACCCCTTTTTAGGTGCGTTCGTAAGTATATAAATACGTAGCACCTATAGTCGTCGTTCAGTCCGTCCGTCCGTCTGTCCGTCCGTCTGTCCGTCCGTCCGTCTGTCCGCATGTAACAGAGCAAAAACTACCCAACCGAATGGTCTGAAATTTCAAATATATGATTGTTGCAAAATTTTGTCGAGCCATTTCAAATTTTATGAAAATCGGATGTATAGTTTAATTACAGGGACAGTCAAAAGTTTTTCTTTACATTACGGCCAATGGGAAAAATTATTGCAAGTGGATTTTAATGATATTAGAGCCTTCCGAATGATCTGAAATTTTAAAGATATAACTGTTGCAAAATTTTGTCGAGCCCTTTCAAATTTTAGAAAAATCGGATGTATAGTTTAATTACAGGGACAGTCAAAATTTTTCTTTACATTACGGCCAATGTTAAAAATTATTGCAAGTGCATTTTAATGATATTAGAGCCTTCCGAATGATCTGACATTTTAAAGATATAACTGTTGCAAAATTTTGTCGAGCCCTTTCAAATTTTAGGAAAATCGGATGTATAGTTTAATTACAGGGACAGTCAAAAGTTTTTCTTTACATTACGACCAATGGGAAAAATTATTGCAAGTGCATTTTAATGATATTAGAGCCTTCCGAATGATCTGAAATTTTAAAGATATAACTGTTGCAAAATTTTGTCGAGCCCTTTCAAATTTTAGAAAAATCGGATGTATAGTTTAATTACAGGGACAGTCAAAAGTTTTTCTTTACATTACGGCCAATGGGAAAAATTACTGCAAGTGGATTTTAATGATATTAGAGCCTTCCGAATGATCTGAAATTTTAAAGATATAACTGTTGCAAAATTTTGTCGAGCCCTTTCAAATTTTAGGAAAATCGGATGTATGTTTAATTACAGGGACAGTCAAAAGTTTTTTTTACATTACGGCCAATGGGAAAAATTATTGCAAGTGCATTTTAATGATATTACAGCCTTCCGAATGGTCTGAAATTTTAAAGATATAATTGTTGTAAAATTTTGTTGAGCTATTTCAAATTTTAGGAAAATCGGATGTATAGTTTAATTACAGGGACAGTCAAAAGTGTTCCGTTACATTACGGGGAATGGGAAAAAAATGTTGGAAGTGCATTTTAATGATGTATCAGACTATGCGCTTTATGAAGTGCAAAAAATTATACATTCAGTACAATATGGGGTGCAAAAAATAATTATAAAACTAGTTATAGTACGAGCGCACCTCATTTGCCACGTTTGACGAGCAATTTCCAACTTGTTTATAATTAACCACGACACATGTGCAGTTATTCATCCTGAAGTTAAACACCATCCGCTACGCAGCATACCTCCAACTGAATCCTAAGCCTATGCGCTAACATAAGAATGACGGCTGTCGTGACTGATTTTTTTTTTCAGCTTTTGAATGGTCACTTAAATTCGGACACCAGTATTTTATTAAGATATTTATTTAATTGCAAAAAATATAAAACGGAGAAAACTTTAAAAAAAAAACGGTAATAAAACTAAAGGAACCGTAAAACGCCGAAAAAAATCTTGTTTCCGACAGCCGTGATTTTCTTTCTCAGCGATCAGGCCTAGTACTCAGTGGCGAAGACCAGCCCAAGGGATGTGCGAAGTGTGCGACCGTACATGGCGCCAACTGGTGGAAGGGGAAAAGAGCGCCAATAAAAATTTTTACATTCTATATTTTTATTTATTTTAACATTTTCTGTAACCTGGCGGCAATCATTTGGTAGGTCTATAGATCTGTTGAGCAGAGGGCTTTCTTTGTACTTAAAAGCGCTAAATGCTCACACGCAGCGACTCCTGCATCCTTTATTTGAGCAAAATACAAACAAAAACCTTATAATCTGAATAACTTATAGGATGGATATAGCATGCATTCTTATAAAAAACTCTTTAACTCCTTAACGGTCGCATTAAATTATGGTTTAAAAATTCAAATTGCTTATTGGCACCACTCTTTTGATAAAGAAATATTCACCTTATTAAATGTCAGGTAAAATGATACCATAATAAATCCGATTGTACTATTCTATAAAACTCGTGGCAGGCAAGCAATCTGAATAAAAGACACAGCCCGTGAATATCACGGGAGTGAGAATGAACCCTTTGAGGGCAAGCAATTGTTTTCGTGTAATTCTGTATTCCCAACAAAATTTGCAAAAAATTTATTTCAAAGTAAGTAAAAGAAATTTTTCAACTATCTTCCCCAAAAGTTATAAAAGTAGAACTTTATTAAAAATTTCTGGTACAAATCCTAATTAAACTTGGGTGGTATATAATATATCGCCTCTCAAGGGGTTAAGCTAAGCCTCAGATTATTACTTTTCTTGAAACTGGAAAGAGATCACCACTATTCAACTCTGTCGGAATGACTGTGTTGCTTCCTGATGGAGCGCTAATTCCTTTCGACTTCTAATTGCGCCGCAGCTGAGGTGCGCCAAATTCAGGGAGGATTTAAATCGAAATTATCTCACATATTTTGACATTAACCCTCTCGCTGCGTAATTGTTTTATTAAAATGACTTCAAAATAAATAAAATAGCTTCTTTTGCCACCGGTTTTTCAAAAGAAAAATTTTTGTATAATTTAACCGGGAAAATGCTCTGATTAAATAAGGCAAAATTCACACACACAAAAAAAAATAAATAACTGGTGGGAATAATCAAGGAAGATTAATTAGATAGAAAAATGCATGCCCGAGAAAATCTCGGGTTGCGCAGCGAGAGGATTAAACAATTGTAGACCTTCTTTTTTAATTATTGTATGTGTGTGTGAGAATAAATTCTTTAGTAAAATATTGTATTATATACAAATAATGAAAAAGAAAAAGTTTCTCTGTATGTTTCTAGAGATGCCTCGAACCCATTTTGTACTTTACATGATTACGTACCTGAAATGAGGCTTAAAATAATTAAATTAGGGGGAGGTGGTGGCGCCATATTGAGGGAGACTTTAAATGGAAATTATCTCGCACATTTTGACTATACATAAGAATTGTTGAGTTTTTTCGTGTGTGTGTGTGTGAGTGTGAATGCGCTCATTAGTGAAATATTTTATTATATCCAAACAGCCCGAGGGGTGGCAGCACACACAATCACCTAATCGAGTTAATGGATGAAATTTCAGACAATTCGCACACAATTCGCATATTAAAATGCAATCTGTCTGCCAAGTCATATCTTGGTGGAAAATGCCTGAAAACCCAATTTTACCGGTTGACTCGTGGCTTTACCATTGTGTTTTCATGCACCCAAAGGTATGAAAACATGAAGGACTGGGAGCAGGAAAATGCAATGGTATGCCTACGAGACAACAGGCAAAATCGGGTTTTGAGGTGTTTTCTACAAAGATATGACTTGGCAGACTGATTGTGTTTAATATGCGAATCGTTTTAAACTAATCCTGGAGTTTCAGCCGTGAACTCATTCATGTGATTGGCTATGTTGCCGCCTCCCAGTCTAAAACAACGAGGAAAGAAGTTTCTCTAAATGTTTCTTAAGACGGCTCAAACCCGTTTGTACTTTTCATGATATGTACTTAAAAATAGGCGCAAAATGATTAACTGTGGGGGGGGGGAGCAAATACATATACGCTAAAGTACTATTTTATATTTTATTGGTAAATGCCTAAATTATTATTTAAAATGAAGAAATTACTTTAATTGGTGCGTTTGGTATTTACCACTTTTAAAAGTTATATCTTTTAAACATTTCTGAATTTTGCCCGTATATCTGATATTCCAAATAAATCATCACAGGGATGGTGCGGAAAAATACGTCACATGCATCAGAATTATGTTTCCTAGATTTTTGAGTTTGCATAAATGCGTTTAATAGTCTTATTAGGTTTTATATAGTGGTGTACCGTTTAGCTAATTAACCACAGACACAGCGGCAACATCGGAGGAAAGGCGCAAGAGTCCAAGATGCGTACTGTAAAAAATTAAAGAAATTACTAATATCATCCTTCCTTTTTAAACTTCTCTTTTTAAGGTACTTTGTAACCATAGCCGAAATATTCCATGCGTTACCCCATTTTTTTTTTTATTTTTTATTTATTTATTTATTTTTTTTTTTTTGGTTGTGACATAAAATAATTCAATGCCTTCCAGGAAACTAAGATGACTTCGTGTTTAATTGTATTTGCATGTGTCTGTGAACGATTTTAATTTACGACTGTAAAGAAAAAAGTATAAAATGAATTAAGTTTAAGAGTTCATCTTCTAAAATACCATTAGAGGATTTGGCTGTTTAGAAGAAAACTGATAAAAAAAAGCTAGAATCTTTCTTGTCCTTCTTTGTGTTGTGAAAAAAAAAGCATAGAGGTACAAGACAAAAGAAGTAAGTTTGCATCCAAATAATAGTAATACACCGGTTCTGAAGTAAACATTTAAGGACTGTACTGAACAGGTACTGAGGAGTACTGAACAGGAAACAGGAAGGAGAAAGCAACATTCATTCATATTGCTAAACTTGTCACCGATACACTAACCTTCTGTCTATATAGGACTTTAGTCTTGCCTGTGGCTTATTTTTAATTAGAAATTGGACAAATAGCTTACTTTTCGATAAACTACTAAATGTACGTGTTTCTGGTTCTTTTGTGAAGAACGGAAATGAAAGACCAGACACCAGAATAATGTAGGTTTCTCTAAACAAAAATATGCATAAAAATTAATATTTTTAAATATTTATTATGAAATTTGGCATTTTTTGGTTTAGCGTAAAAACAACATGCCTGAAACGCAATTCGGTTTTTCAACAGTTACTCTACCTAATTAATGTAAATGAGCATTTAATATTTGAATCAAACCAAGTATTTTTCAAGATATTTGATTTTTTTATTATTTATTTATTTTAACTGTCTACTTAACATGTTATGCATATGTTATATTAAATACAGGGTACATATTAAAAAAATCATAACAAAAAAGGTAATGCTCGGAAAAAAATTCGCTTTGCGCGAATATGGTCAGAAGATCATTTGAATTTATTTCCCATTTATAAAAATATGATTCCAAAAGTATACGAAAGAGGGAGCACACACGTCATACTGTGACGTTTATGCAAATCAGTCTAGCAGTAAAACACCTGCCTGGAAATGGATTAATCACTCGATCTCGTCAGCATGCTATTCTTACCATATTCAGAGATGGTGGTTAAACTTTTCTACATGTATGATACATCCACAACTATTGCATTGCTAAAGTTTGTCACGGAGAAAAGACTGAAGGCTTGTTACCTGTCGTTACCTTCATGCAGGATTGTGCCAGGCCCGACTTTGCACGTGAAGTCAAGACATTCCTCTTGGACACTTTTACTGAAGACCGAGTGGTAAGTCGAGGTTGTAAGTTAGAGTGGCCTCACGATCTCGTCTTGATCCATGCAGATTTTTGGCTATAGGGATACTTAACCACTTCGGTACGAGTGTCTTTTACAGAATTTTTAATCTTTTATCACCTGTTTTTCAAAACAGAAGTATTTCCTAATTGAATCGGGAAAATGCTCGGAATAAATAAGGCAAACTTTTCAATAAAATTTTACTGGTGAGAATAATTGTGATTCTGAGCACCTTACGCGGCACGTATGCCAGTCGCTCATCCTCAAGGGATTAAAACCTCGTGTGTACCGAAACTCCCCAGCCACTTTGAGGAAAATTAAATATGCCATTCGATGGACGGTCGGCCTACATGCCACACTCAGCTGTAATAGGCATATTGATGCGCCTCACTTGCCTAATACCTGGCGGTGATGATCATTGTTGTACATTATTTACTTATTTGAGAGTATGTTATTGTGATTTGTTTCATTGTATATTTGCCTTTGCCTGATTTGTATAAAAAGTCTCAGTATGAAGTGTGTTCGCCATATTTCGGTTACTTTTGGAATCATTTTTTTTTTTTTTTTTTATTTGGAAAGAAAACCAATGTCCCCCTGATCATATTCGCGCAAGCCGAAAATTTTCCCGATCATTACTTTTTTTTATTATGATTTTTTTAAAGTTTGCACAAGTTTATGACGCACACGGTATATATTTCATTCACAGAGCTAAAAAAAGAAAATCATTGATTGTGTCAAAAGCACGTAATTTTTCAGTGATATTTCATTCATCATAAGAAATTATTTTTTAATAAATTTTAGGCTTTGGTGCATTTCTAATTAAGTATCTTGCATTACTGGATTCCAATAACTGAAAATTTAATCAAATATTATTCATTCATCTTTTGCAGATGGTGCGAAAATGCACAAAATTCTTTGAAAATACATGTTTTGATCAATAACAATATTTTTCTTGAAAAATAGAATGTTACTTTAAACTAATTACAGATCATTCTGCCATGCTGTAAAGAGTTATGTTTTAGAGTTTCGCTTAGAAAAGTAAGCGCATCGCTAGATATTTTTCGTCGATTAAAAATAAATTTAATGATAGGTGTTCCATATTTTAATCTAAAAATATTTTTTAATTAGATGACTGAAGGACTTGCCCCTTTGTATCAAAAGGTAAAATGTACATAAGAATCAAAATTAAGTGTTAGCACTAAAATTTTTAAAGATTGGTTCAGTTTTTATATGTAGACGACCACTAAGGAAATAAAATATATATAAAGTATTAGTACATATTATTAAAAAGGGATTTGTACCAGTCACAATTTTACACGATAATTTGCAGCAGATTTATTACGGGATAGCCTTTTTTTTATAATTCTGCAGTTAAACATACATATCGACTTGTTTAAAAATCTCGATTTTGTAACAGAAAAAATATTTTTTTTTTAACTTTCTAACATGTTTTTTTCTTTCTTTCGACAAACAGAGATGCCACGTGACCCGATTTTTGAATACCATATTTTCATATATAGTTATTCGCTTTATATTCACCTTAAGAAATTAGACTTTTGCTGTTAAATAAAGGAAATATTTCTATTCTGAGTTAATGGGTCTCATAAAATAACTCTGATAAAATATCTTTTAAAATTTTGATATAAATAAATTCCATGAGGTGAGGATGAATATTACGCAAGAAAATACAAAGTTTTAATTCTTATTTCTCTTCGCACAGGCTTACACGGATAAAATTTAACTAGTTTCAAACATTCTCAAAATTTAATACTGCGTTTATCGTTTCAAACTCATATCACATTAAAATGACTTTGTTGCTCGTGTTTTGTTCTCGAGATGCATCTTATAGCTCCAGGCATATCTTGACATTTATATATAAAAGCCGAAAGTTTTCACTGTTTAAAATTGCCTTTGAAAGTTCTATGAAGTGGAAGAAAATTTAAGTAAGGAGTGTTGTAAAATTATCCAGCTATAAAATTGTAAGACGAAGTTACGTATAAAATTAATTTTTAAATAAATCTCTTGTGCTGCTTATTTAAAGACGTAATTACCAAATAACCTGAATTAGTGTGATTTTGCACATTATTAGTCATATTATAATAATATTTTTAATCCCTTAATTCTCTCTCCCGTGATATTCACGGGTTGTGTCTTTTATTCAGATTGTTTGATTCACACCTGTTTTATAAAACAATGTAATTGGCTTTATTATGGTATCATTTTACTTGTCATTAAATAAGGTAAATATTTCTTTTTCAAAAAAGTGGTACCAATAAGCAATTTGAATTTTTAAACGGTAATTTAATGCGACCGTTAATTTGTTAATCACCCAAACAGGAGATACCAGTTTGGCCTCCACTTTTATTTTAAAATATGGGATTTACACCAGAAAATACAAAAAATATTTTAAGATTTATTTAATGTGACTTTTCTTAATTACTTAAAGTAAAATTTGTTCTTAAAAAGTTCCGGTCTGCAGTCGAATTTTCGGGCTAAAAATGGAGGCATTACCTCCCAGGCGTAATCCTGATCCAAACAGCTAAATGGATAAACATACATTTACTTTTTTTTGTGTTCGAAAAGTGAAAAGTTGGTTGTTTTTGAAATGTTATTTTCAAATAGTTTTAATACTTTGTCCCCTCAATTCTCGTGATTTTCACGAGCGGTGAAGGCTACTTTTTTCAAATTTAGATTGTTTTATTCCCTCCAGTTTTTTTTTTTTTTTTTTTTTTTTTTTTTAATAGTGTAATTGGTTTCACTCTCGCATCCTTTTATCTGCCATTATATAGGGTAAATATTTCTACTTCTAAATGGTTGTGGCAATCAAACAATCATAACCCTTTTCGCTCGGCGTCTTTTACACAAATTTTATTCGATCGGCACCACTTTTTAAAAGAAGTTTCGTTCAACTACACAATTTCAAAAAAGCTCTGATTAAATAAGGTACATTTTATTTTCCTTTATTACTGGTGCCAAAAACAAATTTTGCAAAGAAAGATTATGTCTCTGCAGCGGAGCCCTTGAGTGCAAAGGGTTAATAAAAAAAGTAGCGTACACTTATAAAACGTAGTCGATGTTTAACACGTTCGCTGCCATGAGCATCATCACCGGTGGGTCGCAAAATTCTTTCACTCTGTGCTGCGAGCATCACCCACGTGCCACAGGTAGCTTTCCATATAATCCTTCTATATATAAAAAAAAGTTTTGATTTGGAAATGGACCAATGAACATCTGCGTAGATATTCCGGGTAGATCCACATCATATTTGAATGTTTAAGCATGGCCTTCCATCGTTAATATTAAAAAAGCTGTTGCATACAAAAATATGAAAATCGGTGGTATTATAGAGAAATGTTTGATAAACACGCTGATGCAGACAGTTTTCAAGTCGAAGAAATATTTTAAGAGATATTTAATGCTAAAGTTGGACAAAATCGTTCCATTAAAAAAGTTTTATTGGAGCAAAAACTATACATGAGAATTTAGTCATTTTTAGATCATTTTATACGTTATAAGTTCCCGATGTGCAGATTGCATTTACTTTTCTTATTTGACTCATTTTTTGAGGTTTTATTTCAATTTTAATTTCAAATTTTCACCATTTCGAGAGATATTTTTTACAAATTTTAGAAAATGTTATTAATTTAAACTGTTGCCAAGTTGTATAAACAGCGCAAACAGTAATGTTTACTTCAAATTAAAAATTTATTTTACACGTGACTATTATAAACAGAAAATATAAAAAGCAGGAACTCATTGAAAATTACGTCATAAAAACTATAATTACACGTGAATTTTAAAAGAGACAGAATATTGTAAGATAATAAATTCATCATGCGTTAGAAGTCTTAAATAGGAGAATTTACGTCACATTTACGTCACATTACACTTATTATATAAAATGAACAAAAAATAATATTGCAAAACAGTTTAAATTTAAAAATTGCTCGAGACATTTATTTGATATTGTAAGATGATCATAATATTTAATTTCTAACAAAGTATTTTTACGTGAATATTAAAAAGGAAAAGAAAAGTTTGGTGAAAATTACGTCAGATTATAATTCTCAGATTCAAATTATAATTCAGTCTTCCGAAATCTTTCAAAAGCCGATCAAATTATCGTGCTGTTAGAGTCTGCGATGTCTGAACGGGGGTTGACGAGCGTAGCTCGTAGGGGGCAGAGCCCCCTAGTATTAAATAAAAATCGTAGGCAGATCAGCAATGACTTTATATTTATAAGTGGTACTCGGAGATAACTGTAATTCACTATATTTTTTTTTTACTTACTCTGAATTATATATACTGTTTTTATTTTATATTAAACTGTGAAGGAACAGTGGCGAGGTAATTGAGCGATTGTCACCAGTAAAATTTTATAGTATTCGTCGCCTTCAAAAATCTCAGATATTCTCTCATGAAGTTAGATGAAGAATACTAATAATATTTTGTGGTGTCAGTTGATTCTTTGCTGCTACACTATTCCATCACTGAATAAATGAACCTCTTAACCACTTGGGGACGAGCGACCGGTATACGTGACGTGTAACGTGCTCAGAATCCGTGATTATTCTCACCAGTAATTTTTTATTGTAAATTTTGCTTTATTTAATCGAAGCATTTTTCAATTAGGCACAAATTTGTGTTTTGAAAAACCGGTGATGAAAGATTAAAAATTCTATAATAGACGCTCGTTCCGAAGGGGTTAAAAACACGTTAATTAATCTTTTTAAGTTTGGTACCCTGGTGATCACTTTAAATTCTTATGGGAGCAGTGAACATGTTAAGGGGTTAAGATATATGCTGTTGAGCTGCTGATATTATACTATTGATTTATATAGCTTATTGATTTTTAATGTGGCCACCATAAAAAATTAAGTGTGCTTTTAAAGCTGTTTTATTAATAAAAATCTGCAAGTTCCAAACTAAGGAAAAAGCATATATATTTAAAATATATTTAAAGGAAATAAAAAAGAATTATTTTGTGATTGGCAACTGTGAACCTTATACCGAAAATTGAGTAAATAAATACACGCTGTTTAATACATCGGTCGCCTTAATGTTGAAAATTACACTGTTTTCTGAACCAACGTTTATCTTCATGGTAATTGTTGAGACTCTCATATTCAATTCAAGGCTTTCCAATAGTAAATCCAATACTGTTCTTATATCCTTTACTGTGTTTGCAGCAATAAAAAGGATGAGCGTGACAATCTGTACAAAATTTCGGCACAAAACACATCAACTGTTTCAAAGATAGCCTCATTCTTCGCTAAAATAACAAACCTAGAATTACTGCTGCCATTTTTCCGTATAAAGTGGAGTTAAAAGAGTGTTTTTGCAAAGTAACATTAGAATATCAGTAAAATTGCCTATTTGATGAAGTTTAAGGTGAGTGGTACTTATAAATACCGTCAGTAGGTTAAAGGTTAATTTAGTTTTCACCTTGGGCGAATCATGATTTTACAGCAATGAATATTCTATTTTTCTACTGAAACACGAGTAATATTTTTATGTTAAAATATGAAATATCATTTTAAGGTAATATTTTTCTGTTTTATTTTAGAAACATACCGCTGTAGTGTCTGTGTTCGTATGCTATAGCCGCAAAATTTTCCTCTTTTTTCCTACCACTAATTTTTAGAATAATTTTTGCCTTATTTAATCGAAGAATGTCGGTGATATAAGGGAACAATGTCTATTAAAGTTTTTGTGGTAAGAAAAAAGGCCGTAAAGTTCGCACCTATGACATTGTTATGCTAAAGTTACATTGTTATGTTACCTCTTCTTTCTCAGCGTCGCTTTTCATGGGATAGAAACAAATATTGCATCCTTAAAATTGAACGTGTCACTACTTACACGTCTCGTTGTACTCCACTTTATTATTATTATTATTTTTTATTTTTTGCTTCCCTAAATATTGCTAGGAGAAGTTTTAATTTCTCACACTTACCGTTATATCGGTACGAACGTAGAACAAAACAACAAATAATTAAACTATACATCCGATTTTCATAAAATTTGAAATGATTCGACAAAATTTTGCAACAATTATATATTTAAAATTTCAGACCATTCGGTTGGGTAGTTTTTACTCGGCGAACGGACGGTCAGAGAGACGGACTGAACGACGACTATAGGTGCTACGTATTTGTATAATTACGAACGCACCTGAAAATGCTAACAGAAGATGACGGATTTTGAAAACGAAAAATCCTCATTTTTCTTTTAGAAACTTCAGTGATAGCAAAAGATGTTTAAGAAAGTTACTCTTTGAGCTTGTCCTAATAGGAAAATAGGTGAAAAATTATGCTTTATGGAAAGTCAAGTTATAGAAATGACAAAATGCCCGGTAGATGAACAAAAATCATTAACCCATTACCCGCTTGTGTTGCGTTCACGCAATGGTCAAAATAAATGCACATATTCAAATTATTTACATACCCACAACTATTTTTCTATTGGAAAATCGGCTTTGGTTATTGGCTTATTAGAATTGGTTACTCTTGAACGCTCAAAAATTTTAATCAAGTTTCATAAAAATAATTGACACCATAATTTGTATTTAAAATTATTTGATTTATTTATTTAACCATTTCAGGGGCAAAGCAGTTGCATTGCTAAAGTGTTGAAATGCATGAATGACACCGGAATTCGAAAACAAATTTATTTGTAAATATGAAAAAAGGCTGGTTCGAAGATGATTTGGTCGAAAAGCCTGGGACCAAAAAAAAAAAAAAATAATAATAATAATAATCGTTTTATTATATATGTGAAGTATAGCCTTTTTCATCAGGAATGAGAAAGGATATATTTCGCATATACAGTCGAACCTCGTTATCCCGACACCCGGTTTTCACGTCATTCCGCTTATCACGTCAGTTTTTCAAAGTCCCGATTTTCTGTATATGATTTTAATGTAAATAAACTCCGGATTTTACGGTTGAATAGTTCTCCGGTTGAATAATTTTCTACTCCTGATATCCCGACAGTTTAGGAAAATTGTCCATTTGTCATAATCAATCTTACAAGCACGGAAATTAAGCGGTAAAGAACGTCTTAGCCAAACTTTTCACAAAAGAATCTAACATACCCATTGAGATTAATGAGAAATTTTACTTCAATTCTGTATCTCAATAAATAAACCCACACACTATCAATGGCTCCAGATTGACGTGTCAGTCTACTCGATGTCTTTCTGTTGTGGCCAGGCGGCGCTTTCTTTAGGTTACACGACTTTTTTCATCAGACTAAAACCGAATCACTGCATTGCATTGAAACGATCAGAAATTATCTAACATCCGTTTCTGAAGCAACGCGTATTGATTACAATTCGTTGTAAAATATTGAAACAAATTGTAGGAAGGTCTAGGGAAGGTCATCTATGGATAAGCAAACCGTAATTCCTCCATATTCAGAGTCCGACAAACCCCGGGCGCCAGGTGGCCCGCGCGACTAAAAAATTCCTCTTGGTGACTAACTTTTTTACCTACTTATTAATTTTAATTTTTTTCCTTTAATCAAAAAAAAAATCTATGTGCGAAAATATTTATTTTTAATAGCGCAATTATTTGCAGTGGAAGAGAAATACACCATACCGGCGCAACAACTCTCCCTAATGTTTTAAAAATCAGGGTTTTTACTAAGCCAAACTAAAGTGCATGTTGAAAGAATACTGCTTAGATTTGAAATCCTTAAAAATACTCTAGCAGAAAATGAAAAAAAAATTAAATGATGTTTCATTAAGTGGAATGTACCAAAATGTGCAGTTGTCAGATATATCTCACAAAAATGACAAATGGACAAATGGTATTTCAAAGCACAATCTCAAAGGCATTGTTGATTTATGTAAATAATTTCTTGTTGGGAATTAAAGGTAAGGATATTAATTTGTCTACTGTTTAATGTTTAATTTCATAGTTCGTTTCTATTTAATTTGTACAATGTAAAAGTGGTATTATCTTAAAATTTTTGCCCAGTTTGATTTTTTTATTGAATAGTTAACATGTTCACTGCAAAATGACACATAGATCACTCAAAAATAGCCGAATACTATTATGAATAGCCAGTGTTCCATTTTGCAGTGAATGCGTTAATGTCAGAGAAATTATTCTTCAAGCTGGCTCCTAGGAATTATTTCTGGCTCCTAGGAATTTTTTCTGGCGCCTAAGAATTTTCAACTTTTGTCAGTCCCTGTCCATATTTCATGTAACAATAACAAAAGAAGTCATCCTCATCGTAAATCTGATTTTTATTCTTTTCATTTTGTTTTTGCATTTATTTTGTTTAATAATAATGTTTTAATGCTTAAAACTGGAAGAACATTTATGAATTTAAAATTGTCTTAAATTAATTAAAAATACAGCTTTTTATAAACATATTTTTCTCCAAATCCGGTTACCGCGACACTCCGCTTATGACGACACTTTTTCTGGTCATTAGAGTGTCGGGATAACGAGGTTCGACTGTATAATAAACCGAAATTTTTTTTATAAAATTCTGGTGCGATTGTGGCATTTGGAAATTAAAATTAAGTGGTTTCATAAAAATAGCACTGCCCCTCAATGGGTTAACGTAAATCTGCGTGATTTAAATTCAACTTATTTTATGAAAGAATTTCTGGTTCCAGTTGACATTTAGTCATATGGTGGGAGTCGAACCGACTCCTTCCGGGCGTTCTAGTGTTAAGGGGACCGGGTAAGCGAAATTGAACCAAAAAATCGATGTTTACTTTTTTATATCATTAAATAGTTTAAACTTTTACCTTTCCAACGATGTATTGCACATATTGATATATATATAAATATATATATAAGTGTTGGTGTTTTTCCTTCTTTCTAAGAGCATTTCACAGCAGTGGGCTACTTTTTAAAAATTCAGATTTCTTGATTGGCACCACTTTTCTGAAGTGGTAAAATTCCCTTTCTTTTCACCTTAATTAATATGTTATGAAAAAAGGCGAATTTTGCTATTTCAAAAAAGTAGTGCCAATGAAGAAATCAGAATTAAAAAAAAGTAGTCCACTGGCAACACTGCTTCACAGCTTTAATTGACTTTTTCTCAAAACTACGATTTTTCAAGTTTGTGTACCTTTTTTTAAATATTTATTAAACTTAAGAACTCAGATTTTTCTAAATACTTATATTATGTTATAGTGCATACGTTAACACAGGAATTTAATGATTTGTTGAGAATTATTTATTTTAGGCAGTGAAATCTTACCAAACATGCTAATTTAAAAATGTCTTTCAATAAATAGTTAATAATTAATTTTGAGTTTCACTTAGAAAGAAAATGGTCTGTTAAAATATGTAAAGCACGTTATTTAACTACTCTAAAAATCTAGACCTCTATCCTTCACCATTTCTGAGAAAAAGGTACATAAAATTGGTGTATTTTAACATGACGGATATAGAGCTTACCCAGTCCCCTTAAAAACATAAAATTTGAAGATCATATACAGCGAAAATTATCCTTCAGTGTTTGTGGTAACAAACGACGTTCAGCCAAATTTTCAAAATATCAGCCTTATAGTTTTGGCAGTTAATGAGTTAAAACGTTCATTAAGCCGTTTCAAATCGGATTTTAAAGAAATATAGGAGGCTGCTAATAGGAAAAAAAGTCGCTTTCTTAAGATAAATGACCACTGGATTAACAGTTCCACAAAATTAGCTGTAGAAGATACTAACTGTAAAATATCAAAACAAGGTCGACCAACAAAATAGTTCGCTGAATTGTGTGACAGAAGCAAGTGACAAAAAACAAGATATTTACGGGAGCAAGTACCTCTTCATCAATTAACATATGCAGATAGTACAAGTCACCGTGCTGCTGGTAATATTGATGCCTCGACACTCATAAAGCATATAACTCTAAGTACAACAAGAGCTACCAAATAGAGAAAAAATATAACTTCAGCAAAAAAAAAAACCACCAGTAAGAAGTGTACAAAATCAGAAATCTTATAAATTTTTGTAGAAGCTGATCTAACGAGAAAGCAATGCGAAATTATTCATGGTGCAAATAGAAATATTTATCTTTGTTATTCTCTAATTAAGAAAGCTAAGAAAGATTCCAAGTGAGGAAGAAATGAAGAGACAGAAGCAAGCTATGAAGATCCTCTTCTTGATTACACCTCTTTAAGACTGTGTAAATATTTAAAAGAAGTGATTCAAAATAATAGAGAAGATGAAAACCACAATTTAGAGCTAATATCTAAATGGAGTTGCGATGGCTCCCAACAATCGCAATTTAAACAGAGTTTTCAGAATACTTCTGATAGTGATGCAAATATATTTGAGAGTTCTTGCGTTCCTTTACGTATAATATGCAAAGTTGGCGACCAAGAAAAGATTTTGTGGCAGAACAATCTACCTTCCTCTACTAGATTCTGCAGACCAATACGCATTCGTTTTTTTTTTTTTTTTCATGAAACGAGCTATATTACTAATGCAGAAATTCAATATATTGAAAATCAAGTTAACAATCTTAAGAAAACTGATATACCTACTACTAATGGTAGTTTATATTACTGAAAACATACGCTGATACCTACTGTGGTAGATGCGAACGTTTGCAATGCTGCGACAAGTACTTCCTCAACAATTAGATGCTATATGTGTGGAGAAACTTCAAAAATTTTTAATAAATTGGAGAAGAAGAATCCTAAGAATCCTGATGTCTTAAGATTTGGTTTATAAATTCTTTATGCACGGATTCGATTTTTTGAGTCACATTTGATTTTGTCGTATAAAATTCTTTTAAAAAAGTGGCAAGCGAGAACCAATGAAGACAAAAAAGTTGTGGCAAAAAAAAAAAAAAAAAAAAAAAGAATTCAAAATCGTTTCAAAGAAGAAATGGGTCTTCTAGTTCATATTCATGAGGCAAGTTTTGGCAATACGAATGATGGAAATACAGCAAGAAGATTTTTTGTGGACCCCAATACTGCTTCGCGAATCACTGGAACAAATATTGACCTTATGAAAACGTTCGAAGTAATTTTAGAGGCACTGTCCAGTGGTCATAGAATTGATGTTAAGATATTTGAAAATTAAACGGAAGAAACTGCAAAGCTTTATGTCGCATTATATGGTTGACACCAAATGTCACCAACAGTACAAAGTTTTAGTACATGGGGCCGCAGTAATTAAACATGCAGTATTATCTGTCGGTCAACATTCGGAGGAGGCTGCTGAAGCTAGAAACAAACATTTCCGCCAATATAGGCAAAAGTTTTTCGAGCTTTCAAAATAGTTTCGAGCGCAATGTAATAAAGATGTTTTGAACAGACTTTTACTAAATTCTGATTATTTTTTAAGTAGCTCAACACCAAAGCCTAAGAAAGAAAGAATGCCTTTTTCTAGCGAAACAATAGAATTATTACTCCCAGAATCCTTATACGGACAACATCCGAAAGAAGAAGAAGATTAGGATGAAGAGGAATATGAGGATGAAGATGAAACATGAGGATGACGAGAATGAAGATGAAACAGATGGAGCGGGATATGGGGATGAAGATGAAAAAGATGAAGATGAAACTGGTGAAGGTGAATCTGATTAGAACAGTAAGAAGGAACTTTTTATAAATAATGTAAAAAAACTGAATATTTCGTTAAATATCATAAATGTTTCTTCTAAATTGTTTTAAATAGATAGTTTACTTTTTTAAAAGCAAAGGTTTTTTGTAAATTCGTAAATATTATATGTTTGTTAATTATATGTTTTGTTAAAAAAAATTATGTATAATGATTCTAAATAGCTTTTTACAACATTTCAACTTGATATAGCTATCAAATAATATTGTCCACATTTTTCATAAAATACTCCTATGTGAGTCGGTACGAATTCATTTTGGAAAAAGCTTTTAAAAATCTCTGAATTCATCCATGCTTTCTTTTGATGCGTGTAATATAGTGGTAGTGATTCTTGATTTTTCAGTTATTTAAAAGCTCTAGGTTTGTTTCACTTTCCTTTTAAAGTCAACCTAAGCTTATGGCTGCCGGTTGCAATACTGCAAGCCAATATGGTGACTCGTTACCTCGCTTTTCTTGTATCCCATAACCGCGGTGTTTTTATTTGATGCAAGGAGCATCTTATAATTTAAACCATCTCAGTTGTACAACTGCTCCCGAGAAATTTCCTCCTGTAAAGAATAACCTTAGTGAGATAGTTTTTAAACAAAGGCACCGCCTCTTTATCAGCCGATAAAGCCAGTTATGGTAATCTGGCGAAAACCGAATCGTTTTTTAAAGCGATCTAACAATCATTTACTGGCAGTAAACACTGAATCCTCCCCTTCTAATAGTCAAGAAATTCGCAATTTTCCCTGTATCATAGGCCCTGTAACAGACAAATCATTTCTTCTTAAGTTTTGATGCCACAAAAAATAAATCTTTCTCGTTTTTTTTTTTTATGCTTACCTTTCAGCAGGGTCTTCTTTATTTAATTCCACTTCCACTGGCTCGGGCAGAACACCGTTTTTCAGTTTCTGCTCGATTATTCTTCTAGGCACCCACTGTACATTTATCATTTCCTAATACTGAATCAGTAGTTTTTGCCGTTACCCCAGACTGCATCGATTTATAACCCTTAGTTTCTCCTCCATATTCACTACAATCTTTTTTCGTTTATCATCCATTTCGTTGATCTTCAATAAATAAACATGATGGACATCAAAAGACTATACGAACGTAACCAGGAACAGCAGCAAATAACGTCCGCAGATGTTAACATCCGAAGCACAACTGACGAAACAGGTTGTGAAGACTTAACGCCCTCTTCCCTTCCTGTTTGCCATTGCTCTGCAACTACTTTCTACAATCCCTTCTTGCTACTTACTGTAGTGAGTCAGCACTTTCCCACGGACAGGAACCTGTCCGTCTCGTCCGTTTGCAGCATTCCTCACATTTTTAGCTGGGCCGGTTATTCAAAAGTTTACTGTATAGTCTGTCTCAAAAGTTTATGCACTCTTCAAATATGGTTAAAATGATTGAAGGCTAATTGATATATGAGGCGAATTGATATATGAGGCCAATTTACAATAAATACTCGATATTTAATCAAAATCAAATAAAATAAGCAGTTTTTGTTTGATAAAATAAAAACACTGTCTTTATATATAAAATTCACTTATAAAATAAAAACACTGTTTAGAAACACTGGATTGGATGGGTTTAATGAGGTTGTATGACGTCATTTTCCAATTTTATAAAAATATAACAGTGAAAAAATCATTTCCACTCGTTTTAAAAATGCCGTAGTGTAAAGAATTCACAAAAGGTGTGATTTTAAGTTTTTAAATCGAAATCATAAAATAAAACTGTTTCTTAAATTTCAAAAAATTGAAATTGATCAAAATTAAAAATAATCTCGGTGTACATGTGTTCAAAGATACTGTACATAGACGTATTAACCCCTTGGGGACGACGGCCCCCGGATACCTGCCGTATGAAGTGCTCAGAATCCTCGTTTTTCTTCACCAGTAAAATTTTACTGTAAAATTTGCCTTATTTAATCAGCGCATTTTCTCGATTCAAGAAGACACAAATTTCTGTTTTTAAAAAACGGTGACAAAAGATTAAAAATTTCGTAAAAAGCTATCGTGGCGAAGGCGTTTAAGAATGTGATTACATCACACGAAAGAAAATGGCTTACAAACCATGTCTCAAACTGCACCACTAATAAGTAAGAATGAACTGGGCTAAAAAACACATGTCCTGCGGGGGACAAGTGGCTTACTGTTTTATTCAGTGATGGTAAAGAATGGAATTTAGATGGCCGTGATTGGGGGAACATGTATTGGCATGATCTCCGAGAGGAACCAAGGAGTTTTTTCAACGGGCAGCAAGGCGGTAAGCCTATTATTGTTTGTGGGGGGGGGGGGGGCACTTTATTTAAACAGCCTGCCCTCTCTGGATTTTCTAAACCGAAGAGAAAATTCTAAATATCAAGAAACGCTAAACGAATATTTCCTTCCATTCAGTGGTATTTTGGGGGGCGCTGCATGGATCTTTGAACAAGTTAATGCCTCAATGTACATATTACATACTACATAACCGTGGCTTTCGCAGAATTTTTTTTTAATTCTTGACTCGCCAGCTTTAAGTCCTCGCATAAACCGATTGACAATGTCTATGGGATTTTAACCAGTCATGTTTACAGCAATGGAAAACAGTATGACTCTCTTGAAGAACTCAAAGGGGCCATAGAGAAAGCATGCCACCAGAAACCCTACAAAAACTAATAATTTCGATACACGCGTATTTATTTGAACTAATCCAAAATCACGGAAGAATAATTTGCATGTAACAGTTTTGTAAAAATAGTAAATGTAGTTGTTTTTACCATTGTGTATTAACTTTTGAGTCAGTTTTGTTTAAAAAAATTTTTGAATTATATTTTTTACAAATATGTAATTTAAAGTTTTCTACTTTTGATATGATTTATTTAAATGAAGTTGTGAAATGCAGATATAAAAAACGCTATTTATTTTAACTTTTGATTATTCGTTAAAAATCAACGTCTTATACTTGTGCTTAAACTTTTGACACTGACTATATAAGTAAGATACTTAAAGTAAACAAAGAACAATCCGTTTTGTGATTGGCAACTAGAAAAATCAAACAAAAACTTGAGTTGTGAGTAAGCTAGGGTATCCAACCCCTGCCACAGTAGGGTTCGTAAGGGTCCTTGTATTTCCAATGTAAGAAATTCTTCGTTACCAATATTTTCTTATGGAAAATCTCTGGATAAATAAGGCGAAATTTCGTCTGTTTAAGGGGGTCCGGGACACAATTTAAAATAATTTTTTGCTGATTCAATTAAAATTTTGAAATATTTTATGATGGTTAACCATATAATTTGCAAACAGAATCAGATGATGAAAGTTCTCATAATTAAAAAAAATTAATTTAAAATTTATTAAAAAATTGGCGTAATTTAAAATCGTTATAACTCGAAATATTATTTGTATAATTTCATTTTTTTTTCATGTAGATAAACTGAAATATATAAGCTTTAATTTTGATTCAGAATTTTAAAAAATATTAATTTAAATAAAAATTAAAAATATTTAAAGTAAAAATTTAAAAAAAATATGTAACTTAAAAAAAAATCTTATTTTCAAAAGTAAATTTTTTTTCAAATTTGCTGAATCAAAATTAAAGTAAAATAATTAAAAAAGACATGTTCCAAGTTTGAACCATTTATCTTTAACGATTCATGACTTATAACAATTTAAATAGAAAAAAAAATGTGAAGAAACCCATCAAGGAGAAAAACGCATTTTCACAAGAAGACGTTTCCATGACCAGCATTACTTGAAAGCTAGATTTTGAAAACAAACCAAAACAAACAAGCAAAAGAATGAATATTTTCTGTTACAATTAAGATAGAAACATGATTTAAACGTCATTTTAAGCAGAAAAAAATAAACAAATTTTTAATGCAATAACATTTTTTTTGAAAAATTTGAAGATTTTGTGTCCCGAACCTCCTTAACGCGTTCACGCCGGCGCGGTGGGTCACACTCGACTGTCTCAGAGTTGTCACTTTTTGCACACCACTATTATTTTAGAGAAAATGTTGTTCCTTTAAACTGCCCAATTGTTCTAATTAAATAAAACAAAATTTTCTGTATTAAAATACTGGTATCCAAAAATCCGGAGACTTTTCAGCTCCGAGACTGTCGAGTGTGACCTAGCGCGCCGGCGTGAACGTGTTAAACTGGATTCATTTTTCTATAAAAAATATTGATATTTGGCCTTGAAAATAACGGTACCCTTACGAACCCTGTACAGGGAATATATTACAAAACACACTTCCCGTGGCACAGAGCACACGTGAAAATCTTTTCAATTGTTAAATCTTAGATTTTTTGCATTTAATTTTTTTTTTTTTTTGCAATTTTTTTTTTTTTTGCAATTTTTTTTTTTTTGCAATTTTCCAATTTTTTACGATTTTCTAATTCTAGAATAAGAAGTATTTTTATACCAAAAACATCAAGTACGTTTTAAATAGTACATTTTTTTATTTATTAAAAATTACGATTTTTATCTTGTTTATAATATATCTGCAAACGAATTTACAATAGAATATTCTAGCTTTTTTTTTCAATTTACTAAAGAAATGGGTAACGATCGGCAAACATGTGGAAGAAATTGCCAATTGTGGAATTGCTGATTCGTTCTTCTTAGTTTTGTGTATTCAATTATGTTACTGCCAATTTCTTAATTGTAGCAAAAAACAAAACAGTATTTGTTGACATAGATTTAGAAAACTTTCTGTTTGAATTTTTTTTTTTTTTAAATCACAACAAATCTTTAATTATTTACCGTTTTCAAAAAATAAAATGAAACAAAATAAACAATTCATTAACTAATAAAAATAAATAAATATAATATTTTTTTTCGATACTTAACCCTTTAATCAGACAAATCCTGTTCACAAAATGATGGAATAATTGACTCACACCAGAATTTACAAACAAATTTTTCAGAAAATAAAAACCTGCTTTTCAACGTTTTCATTATAAAAGAAAATTTTATTAAAATATTCTTGGTGCCGTTTGTCAGTTTTGGAATTAAAATTAGGTGGTCACACTGTGTGACCATCGACCTTGAAAGGTTTAAGCCCTAATTTTAAATACATGTTTTTAATCTTATATTCTACTCGCACCACTATATTTTAAAAGGAATTTTTTTAGTAAATTTCTCTTGCTTATGTTGCAAAGCAGATTTAAAAGTAAAAAGTGTTTCTTAAAAAAAAAAAAAAAAAATAAATAAATCAATCAATAAATAAATAACTGGTGCAAAGCGAAACAAAAATTTGGTTAACGGAGCCAATGCCCATTATATGGCGACAATGGTCCGTTAAGGGTCAAAATTTAAATTTACTTTATTTAGAAACGTATGTACGATAAAAGTGAAAGCGATAGCGCAGTTTGTTGATAGTATCGTTATTGCACAGTTGTTACCAAGGGCGTAGGAACCGGGGGAGCTGGGGGAGCTATGGCTCCCCCCGGAATATTTCAGGCGGGCTCAGCTCCCCCGGGAGAAATTCTCGCGCCACATCTGTTTACGATACATTGCTGAATTAAAAAATAAAGTATACTTTTTCTAGGAAATTCACACAATAAACAACAAAGAGTAGAGAGAGAAGGGGTAGTGAGCACACTTGTTTGTGCCTTCACCCTTTCTCTCATTGTTTACAACCCTCCCGATTTCCAGAAAAAAGGGTGGTTTATGTAGGTCTACTACAAATTACCTGCTCCGATAACATATTTATAAAGAGGAGGCCCATAAATTTGATTTGGAAGAGATTTGTAAAGAATTTGTAAGCAAAACAACAGAAAGCACTTTAATTTTTCGTAAATGGAAGTGGGAGAAGCCTTAAATCTGAATGTTGTATTCGGGATGGCACATAAATTAAGTTTCTATGTATCAAGTATATCTATTAAAAAAAATATTTTAACTGGGTTAAAGAGTTGGTGATCTTTTGATATGCTTCTATTTTATACTTCTGTTTGTGAAACGTGCAGCACTATGAAGGAACCCTCCAAAATGAACGAAATGATCCGCGCCACTAGCTTTCCGCAATATGCCCCGGCTCCCCCTGTTCGTACAAAGTTCCTACGCTACTGGTTGTTACTGATGCACATATTTGTGTATTAACATGTACATCTGGATCATGATAGTACGTACCTGAATTATTTCTCTCATTTTTTTCAAACACATACCGTGCATGCATACATAATTATCTATGTGTTTATGTATGTATGCAAATGTTTTATCTAACCTAATAAATTACAGACCAGTCATCACCAGTACATCACCTGTATAAGGATAAACATAAAAATACTTTCTAAATTCATAGGCGCCAATTTAATGGAAGCAATTCAGGTAAACTTCCACCTTTAATTTCAAAATATTATTTTAGTCTTAATTAATTAGAATGAATAAATAAGACAAGAAGAAAAAATATTAAAATTAATGTTAGAAATATGTTTTAATGCCTACTTTGGCCACGTGAAATCAACGCCTATGACGGAAACAAAATTCTTTAGTTCAGTAAATTCTTTGCTTAGAAAAATTTCATTAATTTTCAAAGAAAAATCGTACAAACTGTGGCAAAGCTCATGTTGAATGAAATTCATAGTAATAAGATTCATGAATGAATGCGACTTTCATGTTGTTCATGTCAATGGAACGTATCTTTTTAATTTCTTTTATATATCTAACTTAATAATTAATAAATTTAACATTTTCAAATCCTTTTATGAAAGCATCAATTGATATTTCCCACTGCATTTAAATGATGGTGTAAATTCTTTATAAATTCAGCGGGTATTAGTTCTACCCAATGCATGTTAGAGAAATAAATAAATTTCAAACCAATATAATCATAGCTAAAATTATAAAATTTGAATTCTTTGAAATCTAGGTGCAGTAAAGTACACGGTGAGACCTGCTTACACAGCAATCAAGCATCAAACTTCGGAGATAGCTTCCGTATCTCGAAAACGGTACGAGATACGAAAACATGTCAGTTAAATATAATGTGCCCCTATTTAGTTTCAATTCATGCATTTCATTTAAAAGTAACTTTATTAGAAGCAAATTAAATGTAAATTTTACATACACAATCACCATATCAAATACGCCAGGAAACAGACATTTTACTATACATAGACACCATGGTTATCATTACAGCTATCTGCGTTCTAAAATTATTGAAAGTAGACAAAATTTTAGTAGGCCTCCTGTATAATGGTTTTCAATTTCTAACACTTTAGAAAACTTTTACACGCCTCACTTTAGTTATAATCGCTTAAGACTAGAACCGCCAAGGCGGTCAGTTTGACCGTTTCGAAAACTTTTATTGCGTACCAATTTGTTTCTATTTAGAGTGTAACTTTTGGCGTCGACGTGCTCGACCAAATGGCACGGAAGTATTCTACAGAAACTTGTTCTAGACGATGACCACTACAAGTTTTTTATAATTTTCACAATCTAGCGGGCATCACTTCTGAAAAACACAGTCAAAAAACATGATGTATACCAGTATTTTTTTTAAAGAGAAATCCGCTTTCTTTAGTCCCGTTATATTATTGGTATTATTTTCTAGAAGAAAATACTGCTAGTTTCCTTTTTTTTTACTGTGTATTTCCCTGACCACTGGCCACCCTGAATACTGTATTGCTCAGGGGATAAATATAGATTTTTGTTTACACTAAGTTTATTCTTGTTTTTAGCAATTTCGACTTCACATGAAAAATACTTTTTACTATAAAAATATTCTTAAAATAAAAATATAAGTTATATATATATACATATCTCAATATAATATAATTATAACTTAATAAAATATAAAAAAATATAATAAAAATTATGAAATATATATTATTATATGGACAATGATGTTAATAATAGTAATAAACGATACTAAGAGTAAAAAATGGCAAGTAAACAATATTTGAGCATGGTAATCCGCATAGGTAAAAATGGTTTTAGGTATACGTATTTGCCGGCGGTTCTAGTGTTAACTGTCATATTTTTTTGACGCCACTTTTAAGTACAAAAATATTTATCCTAAATTATCGAGAAAAATCTGCCATATAATGAACCCAAGATTTCGGGAAAAATTAGCGGTGTGGGAAAGCTTTTAGTAACGAAGCAAGTTAACTTTTCTTGTCCGAACAGAGTTCGGCCAAAATAGTTAAGTGGTTAAAAATAATTACATAGAAAATTTTTATGACACATAGCAAATATCTGCTTGGAATTACCGTATACCACAGGGATGAGATTTCCGACATTTTGCACACCAGTAAAATGTTCTTATCTTAAATCGCAAAAATGTTCAGATTAAATTAAATGACATTTTCTCTACGATTTTACTTGTATGCAAAAAGTTGGATATCTCATCCCTGATACCAAATATATTAATGTAGTTGGCTACAAAATTAACAATAACTTAACCAATGGTTGCATAATTGTAACTACAGCCTTCAGTAATCAGCAGCTTTAATGGACACACCACCAATCACATCACATCCCAATAAATTGAAAATTGCACATCGAATGTGGTAAATGACACAATTGATGGCATTCGTATTATAACTAGTTTTAGAAATATTCAGATCTTGGTGCAATAGCTGTTGCACTATTATGCAAAAATACATGAATAAAAAACTTATTACGATTATATATATTAAATTCAGTAACACTGAAATAATATGAATCCTTCTTAAATAGCACGTAATGACCATGCCAACCTAGAGTTATTACCTATGATAGGATAACACCGAATTAATTACGTATGATAGATTTTAATAAAACGAAGGACAGTTTTAATCTTTTAAAGTTTTGATTCGATTTTCAAGAAATTTGAAATGATTCTACAAAATAATTCTCCTACTATTCTGTGTATTAAATTTCAAACTATTCGGTTCCGTAGTTTTAGCTTTGTTATATGCGGAGAGACAGACGGACGGACCAGGCAACGACTATAACTGCTACGTATTTATATATATAATTACGAACGCACTTAAGAACGGAAAGGCAATTCAACAAACAACTCCCGCCTGTTCAATTTTGATAAATATGATCGACATAATCTCTAGTATCATTTTTGTACTGAGTGGAACAGCCGTTCTGTTGCACGACATAAATTTCTTTGGTCATATTTTCGAAAATATACGCAGAATTTAGAAAACGTTGTGAGATTATTGGATAGATTGCGTCCTGTAGCGTCGGAAGAAAAAAAAACGCCAATTTAACTTTCGGTAAGAAAAAGAGCGTCTGCTATATTATTCATGAAACTCCTGTTCAGACATTAATATTTGATGAAACATTGTGTCTCTGCACCTCCAAATATTTTTGCTTTACAGTTGCAACGGAATTAAATGGATTAATGTTAAGATTGCCTATTTTCCAATTCACGAGATATGGCAATTTAAGATTTTCTCCTGTTAGGGTTATTGAAATCGATAGTTTACTACATGTCATCCAATTCCATCAGAGGACTGAAAAAAACCACCATTGTGGAACGTTGTAATAACATCTCCTCAGCCATATTTAAAACAGCCAGTAAGGTATTCATGCAGCTGCTTTATTACTACAAAGAAGTGGAAGTGAAGAAGGCAATTTGATCATCATATAGCTTAAGATAGGATTGAATAAAATAATTTCTCTAAAAATTACTTAGTTAAACCATTATTAGTAATATTTTCCATAAGAAACATAACGGGACAAGACATTTTCTGTTAAATAGGTCGTCTATTTTTACCGGGCTGCCAAGAAAGGTTATGTGTTTCACGCGTATGTAGGTATGTGGATTTCTTTATACCCTCGAAGCATCCTAACGACTGGTCGGATTTTAATGAACGATATCTCTATTGGTTCGTCTTAACCGTTCGATGGTTATAGGCTAGGTTTTGTTTTTATAAATTCAAAATGGCGGCCGAAAAATACAAAATGGTGGTAGAGACGGAAACATTTTTCGCACCATATTGAGTGGCATATCATCGGATAGATCTTTCAAAATGAAGACGATGTTTCATTGACTACTTTACAATCAGAAGCTCCGTTTAAGTATTACACCACCTGGAAATTGCGCAGGTAGGATCTCTTCCTTTCCTGCAACTGTAATCCTCATAGACATCTATAGGCCTCTTCAAAACTGTGTTTATAGATAGGAACTAACAATTAAACACATCTTAAAAGTCATCAATACAAGTAAATAAAAAAAAGTAAATAATATAAAAAATAGTTTCACATTGATGAGAAATAATGAATTAGTTCACTTTTTACGATGCCGGGTTTTTTGATTTTTTCAATTTAATTTGACTTTACTGATATAAACTAAAAGCTTTCCTCTTTATTTGTAATTTTGGCAATAAGTCCACTAGCCCTCCCATCAGTGCTACCCTGTGCAAAATTTTTTTAACCATATGAGGTCAGTCTCGAATTCATCATTTTCGAGATAAGATGTGTAATTTCGCAGATTCTTTTCATAATTTCACTATTTAGGGCTCAGCCAGTTCATTGATTAGCATTCAATTGCATACAACAAAAGGAGGAACTTGGAGGTGGGTGTGATACCAATATATTCTGAGCGGGATAGCTGAGCAAAGTTTTTAAAAATTTCGTTTTACGAAAACACGTTTATAAAGTCTCTTTCTCTATAAAATCCGTCTCAGAAATCTTCCCTCCTATGACAATAAAGCCAAATTAGTACAATGCTTCAAAACAAACCGTCTTTCACTTGAACTATTAAAATATATTTACTATAGCAGAATACAATATTATGAGTATTGCTATATAAGGTGATTCTAAAAAGATTATAAAGGCTTTGTGAAATGGCAGTGTACCCCAAAACTCATAATTTTTGCATAGGAAACCAGGGTCGAAATCGGTTTTCTACTCAAAAATACATTGTGTCGTACTCCAGTCTGAATTTAACAGAGTATTTTATAACTTTAACTAAAATAAAGATATTTTAACCTTTTGCACTCATTGACATACGGTGACATAATAAGCTCAGGGCTGCCACAGACAACTCTTTTATAATTCTACGTCGCACCACTTTATCAAAGCAAAAAATATTGACATACTTTTCGAGAACATTTGCAAGAGAAATGGCTACAAAATCTTTTTTTAAATAGTGGTGCGAATGGAATAGAAAAAGAAATAGAATAGTCGCTTGTGACAACACAATCAGTTTAACCACAAAGCCACTGTCAATTTGTAATAGACTTACTTTGCTTTTATGTAAAATGCAACGATACAATGAAAAGAATTGGTAGTGTACAACATTTAGGTAAGTGAAACCGTATGAACTGTAAGTCACATTTGAAAATATGTAGCATCTAGTTCAGTAGTATTTAGATAAGTACAATAATCGATTCTACCATTTCTTTTGATAGTTTTGACTTGATAGTCTTTTATTGTTGCTAGATGCCATTTCTCTTGATAGTAGTTAGACAGAAAGAGAGCTGAATCTATTTCAAATTTCGTTAAAATAACGTCATTGCGAAAAGCTAGTGAACGTCACTATGCATAACATAACGAACTAAAACGTCAAAGTTATGAAAAAACATCCGAATTCGGATTTGAATTAGAAACCGTGTATTTTTGACTGAGTAAATGGACTACTAGTGTTGCCAGGTCTTCCGCGTAAGTCAGGGCTCCAAATGCTCTAGACACAACAAATTTCTTAAAATTTATTTCTTAAAATTTATTTCTTACCATTTATTTCATACAATTTATTTTAACTTTAATCGCAGATAACTGTGTCACCTGATCTGGCGGAGAAAATTACTTTAACCCTAGATCTACCGGGAATTTTATTCAAGTTTTAATAAAACGTTCTACACCAGAATTTTTATTTAAAACTATTTAACTTATTTATTTACCTTATTTTTGTCTGGTTTATATACTTAGTTTATTTTAAAGAAATTTCTGGTTTGAATGAATATTTTGTATGTACCTGTCGGGTCCAATGGACCCGTCTGGTAGACGGAGGGTTAAAATACAGAGGTCCAGAGCGTTTGGGGCCCCGATTTATGCTGGACACCTGGCAACACTAATCAGGACTCTAATGTATACTTGCCAACTTCCGACTTTAATTCCGTAAAATGTAAGTAAATTTAAACCAGGTTAAATATGTTTCGAGCCAGGATTTCCTGAAAGAAATGATACGTAATAAGTTCTATTCAATAAAAATTAAATAACTAATAATACATCTAAACTATTTCCCGTTTAGATGCCTGTTTAACCTAGTTTAATTTAATTCACATTTTACGGAATGGAGTTATCAATAAAGAGGAGGAGAGTGTACTGTTTACGAGATGCGAGTGAAGTAATTGAGGAGGTTGTCACAAGATGATGGCTGCTTTTTAAATCAGATCTACAGTTTCTGATTACCGTCGAGGTCAACTTCTCATCAGTAAAATTGAATAGAAAATTTCATCTTATTTAAGCGTCTAATTCGTGGAAATATTTTCTTACAAATATGGTAAAATTTTCTATTTGTTTTTACCAGTGTTAGTATGCCTGGTAAAACAGTTTCTTTGTTTCACTGGTTGTCAAACGCAGGACCTGACTACTGCTAAAGTAAACCTCCACCAGTAAAAATGAAAATCTTTTTCGGCCATTGTTTATGTCTGAAATTGGACATTAATAAAGCGTTTAATTAAGTAGAAAATTTCGATATAAATTTACTGGTGGAAGTTTTCACCGGCGATACGTAGCCCCTGCGAAAGCGGTTACAGTGGAAGCTTCACTATTTTAACCCTTTGCGCTCAGCGTCTCTTACACAAATTTTATTCGATCGGCACCACTTTTTTAAAAAGAATCTTCGTTCAAGTACACAATTTCAAAAATGCTCTGTTTAAAAAAGGTACATTTTATTTTCCTTTATTACTGGTGCACAAAACAAATTTTGCAAAGAAAGATTATGTCTCCGCAGCGGAGCTCTCGAGTGAAAAGGGTTAATGTCATGTTAGTTTCTCTTTATTAATAGTTCCATGTTTTACGGAAGTTAAGCCGGAAATTGGCAAGTATGCTAGTTACATATACAGAAATTGTCCGTTGCAGGGTTACTAGTTTGACCTTTTTTTCATTCCAATATTTCGTATTCACATCAGAAATTACTAATTATATTTTACTCTTTTTTTAATGACGGGCATTTCATTGTAAATCTATGTAAAAATTCTTCTTTAAGAATTTCCTGTAGGAATCCAAAGTTATTTTTGTTAAAGTAGAGGTCAAACTAGCAACTCTAGTGCGTTGTAGCCATACACTAACAAGTCTTAAAGTTTTGTAATTTTTTTTTTTTTTGTTTGAAGGACCGTATATAAAAAATATAATATATTTTTTTAATAATATTTTTTTACACTGGCTAAAACGACATAGGTAAAACTATTATTTCCCATATGTTAAATATCTGTTTATCGTTAGCGAATATGTTTGTTTCTTTGTTACCAAAAATTTTGAAAAATAATATTAGTCTTATATATTAAATTACCTGTCTGTTAAACGGGATAAGATTATTTTTGAAATATAGTGATAGAAAAAAGCATCGAAATAAAGCGATTTTATAATCGATTGCGGATCAACAAAGAATTAATGGAAATTTATATCATACAGTTATTTAGCCACATTTTATAGGTGCAATAAATCATCTTATTTTAGTGCCTGATTTTATTGCGGCTTACAATGTGAATGAATAAATGGAATATTATATACATAAATCCAAAATATACGCATAATGAAAATATTCACCCTCAGGTTAACTGTTGCTCCTTAACATTAACGCTACTGTAATGGCAAATTCCTTGACATCATGAAAAACTTACTAAAATTTTATTTCTAGTTATAAAAGGTGTCTCGCCGTTGAAAACATGAGTGTGATATTATAAAAGATTATTCAGTTAAATTATATTTTATGTATAATTATTTTACCGAAAATGCGTACATTTCACCTTTTTAACCCCTTCACGATCATATTTGGAAAAACCATCAAAAAGTACCTATTTATTTTATTACAGAAATTGAATAGTTATAAGGTTTCTAAATAAAATATGCAATTGGTTTTTTTTAAGGCGAAAAAAAAAGATGTTATAGAAAAAATTCATATTTGTAGAAAAGCCAGCATGCGAGAATTAAGTGTCTTAATGTTTGTTTTACACCGTACAAATAATTGCGAATAAAACCTTTATTTTTCACATCTTAGATCTTTATTTATCATCATCACACACATTTTTACAAATATTTGAAATAATATATATACATTAAATTTTGATTATTAATAATTTTTTGAGTGTCACATATTTCTAAACATGCAATACAAAGCCCAACATTACAGTCAGCGTAGAAGACAAACCCAAACGGTACTGTTCAAAGATTTCACACCGAAATGCCAGTTAAAATTTTCTGGTTTCAAAAGTTTTTTTTCCAGCAATAAATCTCCAGCCCGGAAATATGACGGGAGCGAGAAATAACGAACGACACCTCGGCCCGTGATATTGACGGGAGCGAGAATTAAGGGGATAAAGAAGGAAATGCTTTGTTTCAGTACGAAGACATTCACTTTGCGAAAAATTAGGTATTCAAATCTTTTGAAACCCTTGAGGCACATAAACCCTGAATGTTTGACCAATATCATACTTGCCAACCTTCAACCTAACTTCCATAAAATGTCGATTAATTTCATCCAGGTTAAAGATATTTCGAACAAGAAATATTTTAAAGAGAAATAATGAAACAGATTTTCAGTGCTGAACAGTGGAGCAGTGTTGAGGGGTTTCCTAGTTGTCAGGCAACTTAACACCCAGACTGCAGATATAATGTCTTACAAATTAATGATCGATTGGGAAAAAGAGAAGGTGTAGTTTAAAACTACATTATAAATGAAAAAAATATGTTAATGATAGGTACTAGCATATGTGCTTTAATTATAGAGATAAAAAATTTAAAGTTAAGTTTAAGAACTTGAAAAGGAAGTTAAAGTTTATATTTAAATATAGTTATAGCTGTAGTTGTAAGAACTACTATAAAAAAGAATAAGAATATGAAAAAAGAAATAAAAGTTAGCACTAGTTCAAAGTTTACACTCGCCAAGCTTGGGCAGGAAAAGCGGTAAAGGAAGGCAGCAAGGTCTCTACTTTAACTAAAAAAGGCACTAATCAGGGCAATATATATATAGATATTTTCTTTTTTCCAATATATATATATATATACAATAAATAATATTCCTAAATAGTAAATTTTCCTATATATATATACAGATAAGAGGTTTTTAAGTTTTTTTTATATTATATAAAAAGTAAAAAGGATGAGAAAGATGTGAAAAAAAGATAGAAGCAATCTGGGGCGGTGAACACAAAGCTTACGGGGATTCCATAATAGTGCAATATTTAGGGCGCTTTCGATGCTGGGGTTCGGAGGCATCATAGTCAGGAAGCTCTGCCACGATATCAATGGGAAGATCATACAAAGTTGAATAGAATTTTTTCGCTAGATCTTTTATTCTTTTCCTTAAGGTGATGGTTTTAAGGTCTCTATGGACGGTGGTATTGCGCAGGTACCTGGAGGCGCCACGAACGATACGAAGATTCTTGTAATGCAATCTACTAAGGTTATCCATGATGGACTTGCAGGTGAAGCCCCCGACCGGACTGGCATAAGTAATGATAGGAAGGATACATGAATTATATAGAAGGAGTTTATTATAGATTGAGAGGGTTTTACTATTGATAAGAGGTTTAAGAGAGATAGATGCTCTAGCGACTTTCCCCCCTGATGGAAAGAATATATTTTCTCCATGTGAACCTACGGTCAAGGATGACCCCCAGGTACTTCGCTTCATAAGACCATCGAATAGTAGTGTTATTGATTATTAGTCTTAGAGGATAGATACATTTACGAGACAAATAGACAGAAGAAGTTTTATTTTCGTTGATAAGGTTTCGCCATAGGGTGCACCTGTCCAGGAAGTCTTCTAAGTGAGTCTGCAGGTAACTGTACAGACTATATGAGTGGTGTGCAGAGGCGTAGATCGATGTATCGTTCGCATACAGAGCAAGGTAAGTAAGTAATGAGCGTTAGATGTCATTAAAAAAGATGTTAAATAGCATTGAGCCCAACACGCTCCCCTGAAGGATGCCCGCTAGAATAAAAAGTATAATGGAAAGGATGCTATTGATGCGGACGCGAAATGTACGGCCGCAAAGGTAGGAGTATATTAAGAGTATTAGTCTGGCGCGAAATTTTAGCGTAATTAATTTGTAAATAAGGCCTTCGTGTCAGACTTTGTCCAAAGCCTTTGCGACGTCAAGGAAAATGGCGGCAGCAGGAATCTTCTCGTTGAGCTTTTCGCTTAGAATTTCAGCAACGCGAAGGTGCTGGTGTTGTTGAATGTTTTGGACAAAAGCCAAATTGTTCAGGCATGAGGATGTTGTTTTGTTGAATAAAGTCATGCAACCGGGCCCTAATGACACGTTCGACGATTTTTCTGAGAGAAGGAAGGAGAGAGATGGGTCTATAGTTTATAGGATCAGAGCGATAATGTCCAGGTTTGGGTATGGGTAATATGATAGAAAGTTTTCATGGCTCAGGGAAATAATTGAATTTAAAGATAGAATTAGTGAGGTCTGTGATATAGATAATACAGTTAGGGGGAAGATTTTTGAGAGCAGTGTTAGAAATTTTGTCGTAACCTGGGATACAGGTTTTCAGTGAAAACATGAAATTATATATATAATGTTACATCAAATAAATTTCCTGGTTAGAAACGTATTTAAACTGGGTCAAATTAACAGGCATTCTATGGGCTTGAGTTGAATGTTTGCAAGTATGCAATATCTAACATTTCCTGTAATTATTGACATAATTTCATGAGCAAACACACTATAACACCAATATCTCGCAAACTTTGGAACTACTTTAGATATGTTTATTATGTACTTAGAATACTTCAGTAATATTTCCTTTTATTCGAAGTATTTATTTCAAACATATTGTCAAATTGGTATTCTTTCTGAAATACCCCTACATTATGCCAATATTTAGCGGCATATTTAGTTGACCTTTAAATTGCAGATCTAATTATATTCTTATTAGTTCAGTGTAAGTTTATCAATCATATTACATCAATATTTATTTCTTCTTGTATAAATTAATGTCATTTAATGATTAATGACACTCCTACATCGTTCTTTCATAAACAAATGTATTAATTTTAGGATGTATTAAGGATAGTGCAGAAATATTTTCATTTCATACTAAACATTTAATCAAAATATTTTGACAATATTTCGATGTATTGGAAACATCTAAATATTAACTACAAATATTTTGACGTGTTTTGTAAAGATCAGTATATAATGTGGAAGATTAGGTATAAAAAGCAGAAGAATATTCTAAACACAGCATTAACCCAACAATTTTGTATATGGAACTTTGTATATGGAAAGCACTGTGCGCATAGTTGCCAACTATTGTGTTATATTACTACTAGCAAAAGCCATGCTTTGTTTGGATTCGCGAAGCATTATTTAATAAGATAAATATTTGAAAGTAACAATATTTTTTTAATATTATTTTTGCAAATTTATCAAGCAAAAACGTTATTTTATGTTTTGGCGGAATTTTAATTTTAGAAATGTAAATTCAGCCAAATTACTAAGAATTTCCTCGGAATTTTTTATTTATGATATAACGAATGTAACAATTTTATTTATTTACAATTCTTTTGTTGCCACTTTACAAAACAAAAAAAAAATCATAATATAATTCTTTTAAGATGCGCAGGTATCGTCTGCGTAAATGATTTCACATAATAAGAATAAATTGTGAATTTGAATTCTTAACAGAGCGGGAAAACAAAATTCAACCAAAAAATCGATTTTTGCTTTTTTATATCATTAAATATTTAAAACTTTTATATTTACAACGATGTGTCACACATGTTTATATGTAAAAAAAAGTGTTGAAATTATTCATTCTTTCTAAGAGTACTTCACAGATTAATGGCCATTTAAATCTTTAATTGACTTTTTCTCAAAACTTGTATTTTTCATGTTTATGTTCCTTTTTTTCCATATCTATTAAACTGAAGAACTCAGATTTTTTTTTAAATACTTATATTATGTTACGTTGTATACTTTAACACAGGGATTTAATGATTTGTTGAGAATTATTTATTTTATGCAGTGAAATCTTACCAAAAATGCTAATTTAAAAATGACTTTCAATAAGTAATTAATAATTAATTTTGAGTTTGACTTAGAAAGAAAATGGTCGGTTAAAATACGTAAATTATGTTATTCTAACTACTCTAAAAAATCTAGACCTCTATCTTTCACCATATCTGAGAAAAAAGTATATAAAGTTGGGGAATTTAACATGGCGGAGATAGGGCTTTCCCGCTCCCCTTAACTGAGTTAGAAACTGAATATGTATCATATTTTTTTTAAGAAAATACACATAATTTTAGACTAATACACGGAATTTTAGACTAATGAAATCATTTTTTTTAAAGAAAAGATGTTTCAGTTACTAATATTTAGAAGTTTTCTAACTGAGTAATGTTAACTGTATACGCATCTTGAGTATAGGATACTTCTGTACTAATTCATCTGAAGATAATAAATATAATTCTTCGTTTTCTTCATTCGAAATATTTAATTATAAATAACTTTATTATAAGAACATTTAATCGGCAACTCTGTTCAGCTATTCCACTTATCAAATAATTATTTATTTAATAAGAAAAGATAAAAATACTAAGAATTTTACTGTCAAACGTTTTACGAATTAATCTAGCATGGCGACTAGAAAAGTTTAAAGTTTAATTATACTATCTAATGCACTGATTAAAAGTCTGATTAAAATGTCTTCTGATAAATTAAAACGTTTTGTCTCTGTTTTACATAGCCGACGTATTTAGTGATATTTATTTAATTATATGTAATTAATTGCTCATTATTTTACGAGATGGGAGCTTTTTTTATATGTCGACGCAGAAGGATAAATGTGTCGATGAACGTTTTGATAGTGAATGCAGCTTTTCGAAGAACAATAGCAATTTGCTAATATATTGAAGTTTTGAATAACGTAACGGAAATGCCAACTCTCTGAGATTTTCAGTAAAAGTATTTCCGAATAATGATCTTTATCTTATTTCACAGCGGAATTTCTGCATTAATTAAAGCGGAAATCTCTATTCTAAAATAGGAGTATACAAATAAGTAGAGCATTGCGCGCTCTGGGTTAGTCACATTTTAATTATAATTAAACCGCTTTAGTTACAGGTTATTCTTTTTTATACTTCTTATAATTTTCTATATGCAAAGTTCAAACAGGCGAGAGAGATTATCTTTCTGTGTTTATGGAAATTGTATTATGCTTTTCAATTGATTCTGTAGCATAAATGTACAATCAATATAAAATACACCTGCATTTAATAACAGACCGTTTACGATAAAATTATACAGGATATGTTATTATACTCGGAATATTGTCATCTTTGATAATCGGAGTGCAATTTTTGGAATAGGAGCAATGATGGAACAATGTAGCACCAGAGAATAAATTGACACCACTAAATTTTAATTGTATTCTTTATTTTATTTCAGGACAGAATTTCTGAGATTTTTTCAAGCCGATGAATACCATTAGAATTTAGTGGTGACAATCGCACAACTGCTGCACTACTGTTCCATCACTGTAGGAGTCGTCTTCACTTTCATCAGCTCTTTCATAAACATAATGTTCATCGTCAAACACTTGAGTGTGTAAATGTACAGTTCATCAAAATCTATTTTTTTTTCGACATATAGCAAAATTTTACTTTCCGAAGGCCTAAGGTAGCGTAGTCTGTTACCGTTGAATCCCATGTAAGCAAATTAAAATCAGCAACTAGAAAATTTGCATGAGAACCTGTTACAAAGAAAACCGGCAATCAGTTATTGCAATGAAACCCCCACTCTCTGTAGAACATTTGTGTAACACATCTAACTGTAAGACGTATTACATATTATATTATACTCAGGGCTTAATTTGCGCGGGAGCTCACCGGAGCCCGGCTACGGTACTTCTCTGTTTTTATTAAATATTTGAATATTAGTCGGAATTCACCGGAGCTCATAAATACAGGGCTCCGGAGCCCAGTGCAATAGCACTTTCGAAAAACTGAAGCCTAAATTACTTTTCCTTTCCTTCCCATCTAAAAGATTTTACGAGGTCACTTTCATTTGTAAATAGATATAATTGCCATGTATTGTTATTCTAATAGAAAGCAATCGAGCAGGGTTTCCCCTTTTTCTATAAAAGCATCGATTCTTTCCAATAACGGTGTCAAATTTTTAATTTAATCTGGTTTTGAGGGATTCACCACAAAAGATTGTTATGCGGAAGGAATGGATTATAGTTTAAGATAATTACCTTTTATAGGAAATAGTAAAACATTGCTCCATTCTTCAGCATATAAATATTAATTTCTGTAAATTTCTTTCAATTTTTCTTAAAAATGCATAGCTGCGGACTATCCTTTTTTATGTATTAACACTATTTCCTAATCATAATCCTTATCATATTTAATCGCAGAATTCTGAAATAAGTTAACTTTAAAATTAGGCAAAGATTACTATTCAGAAGGAGGGATAACTAAAAAGTGGAACAGTTGACAACTAAATATATGCTAGATAGATATATTTAAAATTTTTATTTAGCTAAAAAAGAAAAAAAATACTTTAAATTTTGCAGATATATACGAAATATAAATATGCAGATTTGAGTGGCAGGATGGGGGGGGGGACCGGTACGGTTGTCGTAACGGTACCGCCGAATATTAGGGCTCCGGTACTTTTTTTATTAGAAATTAAGCCCTGATTATACTACAATAAGAATGACTTGCATAAAATTAAGAAAATGAAAGTATAAATGTTAGTTAGCTCTACAATTTTATTGGTCCGAATTTGGAAGTTTATTCTTTGCTATCTTGTGGAATATTTTGCAACCTTCTCTCGCGGGCCTCTCTTAGCCAGGCGGGCGCCGCGAAGGATCACGTGACGTTTGAGAGAATTGATATTAAAAAACATTTTTTTCTTTCTTGTTCCTTTTTAGTTGGTTTCGTGAATGTAAAATATGAACGCAGTAAGTAGACTGCATTTTTTCTCTTGGTCTTCTAAAATTAGAAGAAATGTTGTTTTAATTTTAAAAGGAAAATTTATCTCGAGCATAAAATCATGCTATTGTTCTTTATGGCTTCTTAATAGAAGAAAATAGTTGCTGGAAATTTAATTGTATTTAGAATCATGACTTCTAGAAGGAGCAAAGCAACTAAATATGTTTCATCTGTAAATATGTAAATAATATACATTATGTATATATTCGAACTGTAAATAACAATCTACAAAAAGTTCTAGTGATGATGATTATTTACAAATGATAAACACAAAAGTAAAAACTTTTATTTGTGAAATATGATGACTTTAATATGATTTAAATGGAATCTTGACTTCTTATAATAATGCTCTCCCTATAACAATTTCGTGAACTGTGATTTAATTGTGGAATAACTTGAAATTCTTCAAGTTTTTGGTGCCTCAACAACCGGGAAAAAAGGTAAGAAATACCTTTATTATTCTGCATGACTGTTGATTTTTTGAAAATATACATTTTTCATGATAATTTATTTTGAAAACTGAATTTAAATTTAAACATGGATAAGCCTGATAAGCTTAAAAGTAAAAGAGCTACTGTTCGTGCAGCCATTACGAAATTAATCACAAAATGTGATACATTATTATCTGTTGATATTGATAAAACTGATTGCGACTCATTAATGGAATTATTAGAGCTCGTAAATGAAAAGGAAGCTCAACTAAAGGAATTAGATTCCGAAATGGATGAGCTAATTCAGGAAAAAACTGAATATGAAAAAGAACTAAAATCGGTAGAAGAATATTCTGAAAAAATATCCAGTTTGAAATTTAAAATTAAGATGAGGCTTAAAAAATGTAAAATCGAAACTGAACCAAAAGTTTTACTAGAATCAAGTAACGGTTCAAAAATCAGTAGTAAACCAGTTTCGGCAGTGAAGCTTCCTAAACTTAACATAGAAAAATTTTCTGGTGATGCAAGCCAGTTCTTAGAATTTTTTAATTTATTTACTAGTGCGATAGATTCAAACGAATCGTTATCAAAAATTGAAAAATTCCAATATCTCAAATCCTTGTTGTCTGGTCCTGCATATAATATTGTATCTGGTTTTGAACTGACAGATCAAAATTATTCTACTTGTTTAAAATTGTTAGAAGAGAGGTATGGTAAGCGGGAAAATATCATAAACTGTTACATGAATAAAATTCTAAATCTTGAACCAGTGAAATCCTCTAACAATGTTATTTCTTTAAGAAAGTTGTATGATAATATCGAAACTTCTATGAGAAATCTTGATGCGTTAGGAGTAACATCAGGCTCCTATGGCCATTTATTACTACCCGTATTACTGAGATTATTACCCGAAAATTTGATACTAGATTTCCATCGAAAACGTGACCCCGATAAGGACTGTGAAGTCACCGATTTAATAAATTTTATTAAAACGGAATTAAGATGTCATGAAGCTACTAATTTAGTAAATAATTCCCAAAGAAAGGCTTTTGAAAATTCTAAAACTAAATATGAAAATTCTTCAAGTAAATATCAAAATTTTCCTCAAAAGAAAAATATACCTTCAGCTGCTGCTTTAAATACATCTACAAAACAGTTTTGCATATTTTGCAAATCTGCTGATCATGTAGGACTAAATTGTTCGAAATTCACTGATGAACAGAAACGATATATAGATTAAAGAAAGAAGGTCGCTGTTACAAATGCTTTTTTAAGTCGCATTTATCAATTAACTGTAGAACAAAAATTAACCCTTGTTCCAAATGTGGTAACACTACCCATAGTACTTTGTTTTGTTTTAAAGAAACAGCAAAAGAAAATCCTGAAAAAGAAATGAAAGGTGCAATTGTATCTATGATGTCAGAACAAAAATATAAACAAAATAAATCTACATTATTGCAGACTTGTACAGTTTCTGTGTCTGCTGGTAAGGAATGCTTGTTGGCTCGCGTTTTATGTGATAGTGGTTCAGAAAAATGCTTCGTGAAGAGATCGCTAGTACAAAAATTAAAATTGAAGCCATTGCGAAGAGAAAATTTATTAGTTTATCCTTTTGGGCGGAGACGCCCTTATGAATCTTGTTATGAAGTAGTTGCTCTAGAATTATCCAGTGTTGTGCAACCTATTAACTCGATAAATATCGAAGCTCTTGTGGTTGATAATATAACTGGGGCTTCTGTGAAAACACTAGAACCAGAACTTCTAGACATAATGAGAACAAGAGGCTTTAAGCCTGCTGATACAGGTCTTGAACAGGAAATAAATATTTTGCTAGGGTCTGACTTTTTGTGGAAAATATTAAAGGGAATCGAGGGAAAATTGACAAAAGAATTATACGTTGCAGAAACTATTTTCGGTCATACGGTGCAAGGGCAAATAGAGTCTAATAAAAAAGAAGTAGCTTGTTTGCGTGTTTCAGTTGAAAATATAAATACCCAACTGAAAGCATTTTGGGATCTTGAATCAATTGGCATTGCTGAAAGCAATGAAAAGAACATTACCGATCATGAGGTAATAAAAGAATTTAAAGAAAATCTAAAATTCGTAAATGGGCGTTATGAAGCAAAATTATTGTGGAAAGATTCTCGTGAATTGCTTAGAAATAATCTTGAAGTAGCAAAGAAGCGGTTTTCTAGTTTAGAAAATAAATTCTTGAAAAACGATTCTCTATTTAAAGAATATAACTCCATGTTGCTAGAGCAGTTTAATGAGGGTGTAATAGAATTGTGCATCGAGAAACATTTTAATAATTCCTATTACATGCCCCACAGACCTGTTATCCGTGACGACAAAACTACAACAAAAATGCGTATAGTCTATGATGCTTCTTCCAAATATGGTGATTCTCTATCATTAAACGAATGTTTGTATCATGTCCCTAACTTGAATTCTAATGTTTTAGATGATGAAAATATTCCTGTTTTGTGTTTCGAACCCCCAAATACTTCCTTGAAAATTTTAGGATTGATCTGGAACAATACAGAAGATAAATTAGGACTAGAATTACGACCCTTGTTAGAAAAATTAAATAATGATTCTTGCACAAAACGGAATGTTTTGAAAATTGCAACCATGTTCCTTGATTCAGCCGGATTTATTGCCCCTTTTGTTTCTGGTGAACTAGAAAATGATTGGCAAAATTGGCTTACAGAAATCCCTGATCTCGCTCTTTTGAAAATTCCCTGGCAGTATTTTAGCAACCTGATCATGGAAAAGGAGCATCTCCAATTGCATGTTTTTCCTGATGCTAACCCTAATGTGTATGTTCCTGAATTTCTTTCCTTGCCCGAAGATCAGTGGTCTAGTGTTAAAATTGTTGCTACACAATTACCTGATGTTTCTAAAGAGAAGTCTCGAAAATCAGCAACCATTTCTTGTTTTGTTCAAACAAATAAAGCTGATGAAATTCCTATTTTTAATCTTGAAAAATATAGCTCCCTAAATAAATTGTATCGAGTAACTGTATGGCTATTTAGATTTATTTCTAATATAAAATTAAACATAGAGAAAAGAGATTTTTCAGAATTATCAGCTGAGAAAATTTTACATGTTGAAAATTTTTGGTTTAAGCTAATGCAGGAAGAAAGTTTCCCTGAAGTTGTAAAATACTTGAAATGTAGCAAGAGTATCCCTAAAGAATTGAATCTTCTACAGTTAATTCCTATGTTGTCAGATCATGTTTTGCTGCTGGTACGAGGACGGTTACAAAAGTCTGATTCCTCATTTTATGAAAAACGTCCTGATGTGATTCCTGCAAAACATAAATTGACTGAATTAATCGTGAAAGATGCACATCAAAAAGTTTTTCATTCAGAAGTGCCGAGAACATTAGTGCAAACTTGTGAAAAGTTTTGGATTTCAAAATCTAGACAGCGCATAAAATCAGTCCTAAACAAACGTGCAATCTGGGAGAAATCTAACGCACGCCCTGGTGAACAAGTTAGAGCACCTCTAAAACATATCTTGTGTTTACCTACCATAAAAGTGAACGATTTGATTTTACTAGCAACCAAAGAATCTTTAGTGAAATGCTTCCGTTTACGTGAGACTCTTCTGAACCATTTCTGGAAGCGCTTGAAAAATGAGTATCTTCTCAACTTACAATCTGCTCACTACACGGACCAGAATAAAACTTCTGACTTTGGAATATATGATGTGATTCTTATGCATATGAACATGTATCAAGTACTTTCTGGAAGTTGAGTATTTGTGGGCAGAGATAAAAAAAAAATGAGGTCCTATAAACTGAATGCAAATAATTCCATCATTAAAAGACCTATTGATTTTGTGTATCATTTAGAACTGAAAAAACTTTAAACTTTTTTATTAATAGAACTGAAAAAAAAAACTTTGATATTATTAGAGACTCAAAAACTCTCATTGACATTTGACTTTTAGAAAAAATCTTGAATTGTTTCTGTTATTGACTTTAAACAACATTTTATTTTTTTTCACTTAAAAAAAAAAAGGAAGTTTCTTGTTTGATAATATGTCTAATTTTTAGTTTAATTTTTTTTGTGATGAATATTCTAGAATTTGTATAGATTTAAATTGTTCTTTCTATTTTTAGTAGCGGAAACTTGTTCTCAAATCTTTTAAATTGTTTAATTATTTTATTGAAGTCCAGTATGTAAGTATATATTTTGATTTTGTATTGTATTTATGTATAGTGTAACTGATAATTTTTTAGAATAATTTTTATTTCTACTTTAATTATTTGAATCCCCATTTTGATGAACCCTTGTTCATCGGGGGGGGGAGTTTGTGGAATATTTTGCAACCTTCTCTCGCGGGCCTCTCTTAGCCAGGCGGGCGCCGCGAAGGATCACGTGACGTTTGAGAGAATTGATATTAAAAAACATTTTTTTCTTTCTTGTTCCTTTTTAGTTGGTTTCGTGAATGTAAAATATGAACGCAGTAAGTAGACTGCCTTTTTTCTCTTGGTCTTCTAAAATTAGAAGAAATGTTGTTTTAATTTTAAAAGGAAAATTTATCTCGAGCATAAAATCATGCTATTGTTCTTTATGGCTTCTTAATAGAAGAAAATAGTTGCTGGAAATTTAATTGTATTTAGAATCATGACTTCTAGAAGGAGCAAAGCAACTAAATATGTTTCATCTGTAAATATGTAAATAATATACATTATGTATATATTCGAACTGTAAATAATAATCTACAAAAAGTTCTAGTGATGATGATTATTTACAAATGATAAACACAAAAGTAAAAACTTTTATTTGTGAAATATGATGACTTTAATATGATTTAAATGGAATCTTGACTTCTTATAATAATGCTCTCCCTATAACAATTTCGTGAACTGTGATTTAATTGTGGAATAACTTGAAATTCTTCATATCTTAATTAATTTTTCCTTAATTTGTGGATATACATCTAATATACAGGGTGCATAGGAAAGTCCCTTTAACCTGAAAGTACTTGTGATCGGAGAGAGCTGCGGCTATGTAAGTGAGGTAAAGGTATAGTAAAGCGACTACGCCCGATTTATTGCAAATGACAGCAGCGCCCCTAGTGGCTAAATTTGGAAGATAGCCATTGCAAATCGAAAACGTAAAGAGGTAGAGCAAAATTTCCAGTTAGAAAGTTTTAGAGCATCAATTAATTAGTACGAAATGACACTTGGTTCACTAGGATAAGATAAATCGTTGCCTGTATAACTAAAAATGTCCGAAATCGATGAGCGACGATTCTACTTTGCATATTCACATTTAGGAAATGTAGCAGTGCACAATTGTAGACTACAATTGTAGACAATTGTAGATTGTGACGTTGTACTGTACTATAATGTCAGTAAAAATTTAATTTCCAATGCACTTAAAATTTTAGTTTAACCCTTTCAGGGGCAGAAGAATTCTGTTCGTAAGGTGATAAAATAATTGATGGACACCAGAATATTCAAACGAATTTCTTAAAAAAATGAAACCCCGCTAATTTGCACTTTCATTAGAAAAGCAAAATTTTATTAAAATATTCTTGATGCCATTTGTTAGTTTTGGAATTAAAATTATGTGACTAGACCGTTAAGCCACCGTCCTTGAAAGGGTTAAATCTATCTCGTCGTATTGAAGAGGCTTGCAATAGACGTTCCATGCTAAGAAATGTGCATGCAGAATTACTCTTACGAATACAAACGTGTATCGTGAGCAATGGCGAACTTCTCGAACATACTGAAATTAACTTTTCATCACTGTGAGACAGTTTGTCTTTTTTGTTTTCTTGTGTCAAAATGTATCAAAATGCATTGACATAAGTAAGTATTTATACAATAAAATGTGTGTATTTCTTCATTCTTCTTGCTATTCCATTCAAGCATTTTCACAAAAAGGAGTGCATCGATTTCGGACATTTTTGGGTATACAGGCGAAGATTTATCTTATCTACGTAAACCAAATGTCGTTTCGTACTAATTAATTGATGCTGTAAAACTTTCTAATTGGAAATTTTGCTCTATCTCTTTTCTTTTTCGATTTGCATTGGCTATCATCCAAATTTCGCCACTAGGGGGCGCTGCTGTAGTTTGCTATAAACCGGGCGTAGTCGCTTTACTATACCGTTACCTCACTTGCATAGCTGTAGCTCTCTCCGTTCGCAAGTATTTTCAGGTTAAAGGGACTTTTCTATGCACCCTGTATATTTTTTACATCCTTATTAAGATTTAGCTAAGGAAAAGCTTATAAACATAAACTTACATTTTACGGTTTGCCTTGATCTAAGGAGCTCAAATATAGTGTCAAAAATGGGTATTGCTATTTAAAAAATTAAAGTTAATGCAATTATTAATATACAGACAACGCGTATTTCAAAAAGTTTATTTATATTCTGAAAGAAGACAATATTCCGAGTCTAATGGCACTATTAGAGTGATTTTATCGTTAAATAGCCTACGAATAAATGCAGGTATGTTTTTTTTTCTTTTTAATACTGACTCTACTTGCTAGCAGGATATCAATCTGTTCTAATCTTTGATATTTCATTGAATTCTACGGCTCGTGTGGTGAGATTTCGGTTGAAGAATTTTGAATTTAATGCGTAAGCTTTGATGAAATAAATATATTTTTAAATTTTAAATAGAATATTTTCAATCTTTGTATAAAAAAGCCTTGTAATGTGTATTTGGAAGATAGCTACTCTTGGAATTTAACTGCGTACCTTTGAGGGTTTATTAGTAGCAGCGATAGTATACATTTTCTATGAACTCACATTAAAAGGGAAGAAATATTGGAATCATATAGCTATTTAAATGCACTATCAAACAGAATTCTTCTCCATAAAATGCAATATAATTATTTTGCTATTGAATTTTTACTCAACCGTTTCTGAAGCTCATGACTGTGCTGGAATTATATAATTTATGACACACGGTAAATCATAACTGCCAACTTGCACGCTGTTTATTTACCAACAATTTTAAAAAGTTATATTGGTCTTATTTAAAACTTTGATGAAAGAATAGATTTCACTATTTTACAACTCAGTTGGAAATATTCAATTCCAATTATATCTTTACTAATCAATAAGCTTGAGTTAAAATGATAATGTGTATTTGCATAATGGATATATGAATGTAGAGAGAAGACTTATAGTGTAGTGCCTACGAACTGCGAGTAGTGTAAGTGAGAATGTAGTCACGGTAATGCTGCTGCTGTTAGTTTACGTCGAATCAACAGGGCCTGATTATCCACGGGTTAGATTATTACCAGTAAATTTCAATAGAGAATTTTGCCATTCTTAAACGTATTTATTTAGGCGAAATTTATGTCAAATTTAAGGCAAAAATTACTATTATTTTTCACCGGTCAAAGCTTGCCTCGATGGTGCTATATTCTATTTCCCTGACATAGGCAGGAGAATTGTTTATGTTCTTGCAATATGTTGAAATCACAGGGACTGACTACCAACGGGAAAAACTTCCAACAGTAAAAACGAATTGATATTTCCCGCTTAATTATAACATAAAATTCTGCACGAATAAAACGTTTAAATAAATAGGAAAAAATCTGTTGAAATTTACTAATGGAAGTTTACAACGGCGGTAATTAGCTCCCTCGGTTACAGTTAAGCTCCACCGTTTAAAGTGCATGCTAATCCCTCTTTATTCATAGTTCCATGATCTACCTATGAGGGGTTCACAACCAAAGTAGACCAAGAACAATTTTGAAAAAAAAAAGGTATAGTCCATTTTAGAAAGTGCATAAAATCTGTTTCACCTTCTCTCACAGTGAATCAAGCATATTTTCACATACATTCTCATATACGGCATCTGTTTACAGGCATGGTTCACTGTGGAAGTAAATAAAACTGATTTTATGCGCCTTCTAAATGGACTATATCAGGTGCGGCGAACAGGTGTGGCACACGGGAGAATATTTTCGGCACAGCATAGACTCATGTTCTAAATTAAGATATTGCAGAGCTCCCGTGTAAAGCAAGATAATTAACAAAATAGAACTTTTGATGCAGTCAATTTTCAAATTTTGTGAAGAAAATACACACAAAACTATTACAATTGTTTCCTGCTAAACAGCTGATTTATTAAGAATGGAACTTCTGTTAACCCATTAACCGATGACGTTGCGTTCGCGCAACATTCAAAATAATTGCTCATGCAATGAATTAATTACATTAGCACCACTATTTTAGAATTTAAAAAAATGTCTTATTTATTGGCAGGAATTTTGCTATTTTAGTAAAGCGAAATTTACCTTACTGAATTTGTAGTGGGAAAGTACTTTCAACGAGAAATATGAAAATGTCTATCGTAATAGTTTTGGCGGTTAATGGGTTAACTTATAAAGCAATATTTTTCCCTGATAGACTTTATTTTAGGACTTACTTGCAAATAGTTTCTATTTTGTAAATTCAGATGTGAATATTATTAAATTAATATATATTGTGTAAAATCTCTGTACTTCTAGAAAGTTGTTACGATGCAATTAAATAATTTTACACACACACACACACAAAAAAAAAAAAAAAAAAAAAAAAAAAAAAAAAAAATCCAGCTAGCATTCTCATAAGGAAAAACTAGAATACGAAGCTGATCTGAATTATTTGGCATCTAAGACGTATAAAGAGGAGTAGGGTTTTGTAACATACTTAAGTATGTTACAAAATGCTATTTATCCCAACAAAGAGGAAATTGCTGGCCAGCAGCAAGATAGGTGCTGGCAATGATGGAGAAGGGCTGGCTGATGGCCTACCACTGCATGACCACTGTTGGACAGCAACAGTCAACTTTTTGTTGGAAATCATCAGATAAAATTCTGGTTGGCATCCATTTTATCTCATGCGCTGGCCCACCACTACATGGAAATGCAGGAATTTTTGCAGTATTATTGCTGGGAACCCTTACGCTAGGTGGAGCTGCGACTATCGAAGATATTGAGTATTTCAAAACAAATCTGAAATGAATATCCTAACCCATTACCCGCTGGTGTTGCGTTTACGCAGCGCTCAAAATAAATGCAGATTTTAAAATTATTTACATACCCACCACTATTTTTCAATTAAAAAATTACCCTTACTTAAAGACAGAGAATTTTAAGATCAAATAAAGCGAAATTTATCTTTCAGAGTTTGTGGTAGAAAGCGACGTTCGGCTAATAAGCTGAAAACTCAACATTATCGTTTTGGCGGTTAATGGGTTAACACAATTTAAGCTGTAAAGCTAATTTTTTTAACTGTAAAAAATATAGCACTACTGCCACCAACAAATAAATAAGTAAATGAATAAATAAATAAATTCTTTATTTCAACGCACTTTTTTTTTCTCCTTAAATCTGGTTTCACTAGGCTACAAAGAATTTCGGTTTTCATAATTTACGCAGTTCAGAATCAATAATAAAAAAACGTATAAAATACATAGGATTTCTATACAATAGAATAATTTCTATACCAGTTTAATGATTGGGAACGTAAATCACAAAAGAAACAAACTTGAAATAGTGTAATGAGAGCTTGAAAACTACGAGCAATCGTAGCGTACGCTGATAGCACTTGTTCATGTCCGACCACGAACACCAAGCAGCATCGAGCATGGTCATTACTTGGAAGGGTGACCACATGCAGTTCAAATTTTTCTATAGGCATTTCTATTATAGACACTTCTACAGATGTTTCTATAGCTCTTGGTGAAACTAGCTTATAGAAAAAAGAGCCATAATTAATAATACTTTTTTTATAGAATTCTATAAGAAATTTTTGTAAGGGAAAGTGCTGGGCCAGCAAAGGAATAGCAGTGGGATAGGTGCTAGCACTGCAGCAAAAGTGCCGGATTGAAGTAATGTGATGACATACCAATGCTGGCCTGCTGTTGGCCATCACTGATGGGCCAGCTGCATTAGGATTGGACACTTTTCGACAGGTTTAAGTAATGGCAACCTTGCACTTTACCGCTGTAGCACTGCTGGCTGCCATTTTTTTTCCAGCTGATGGCCCACTGTTTCTTTCTTTGCTGGGATATAATTTAAATCCTAAAATCAGTATTTTAATTAATTTTGCTGCTTCGATCCACTAAATTTGTTGGCACGCCGGAATCATTTAAATATTTTTTGGAAAAAATTGGCACGCGGATGCGAAAAGGTTCGCCAACCCTGGGCTATATCATTTCTTTTCTCAAAATGTATTTAGTCTACTATGGTTGTGAGCCCCTGATATCCATCGCTTAACATTTATGAAAACCAACAAACAAGAACCTATTTTTTATTGCAGAAATTGCAAAGTTATAACGGTCCTAAATAATATATGCGATCTGCAGTGTTGCCAGTGGGCTACTTTTTTTTTATTCAGATATTTTGATTGCCACCACTTTTCTGAAATGGAAAAGTTCCTCTTGCTTTCGTCTTAATTAATATGTTATTGAATAATGTTAAATAAGACGAATTTTACTATTTCAAAAAAGTGGTGCCAATCAAGAAGTCTTAATTTTAAAAAAATAGCTCACTGGCAATCTGATGTATGTCTGAGGCGAGAATAAGGTGTTATAGCACATATTCACATTTGCCGAAAAGCCGTCATGAGAAGTTTTGCTCCTTGACGTTTGATATCTATACTCTACTCAAACCACTGCCGGATTCCCGAACACTCCAATTGTCACAAGAAATGATCCATTCTTCAAAACACGCACTTTAACCAACTACAGGCGGTACAAACCAACGTCTTTGTCAAAGACTTCGTGACCGTTACATTTTTCTGGTGTCAGGAGTTTTTTCCGGTAGTGTAATGCTTTTAAGTCTTCAGCCCGGCAATACCGCGAGCACGAGAAATAGACAAAGATACCTCAGCCCGTCGTGATGACGGGAGCGATATTTAACCCCTTCGGGACGGGAGCCTTTTACGAAATTTTTAATCTATTGTCACCGTTTTTTAAAAGCAGAAATTTGTGTCTTCTTGAATCGCGAAAATGCGCTGATTAAATGAGGCAAATTTTACAGTAAAATTTTACTGGTGAGGAAAAACAAGGATTCTGAGTGCTTCATGCGGCACGTATACGTGACGCTCGTCCCCAAGGGCTTAACACTAGAACGGCGGCGAGGGGTCATTTTGACCCTTGCCGAATGAAAACATTTCGATTCGAACCAGAATTTTTTTATAATATAAGATTAATATATGTTGCCCAAAAATAACTTAAATAAATAAGTTAAATAGTTCTAAATAAAAATTCTGTTGTGAAATATTTTTTATAAAACTTGAGCAAAATTTCCCGCCGTTCTAGTGTTAAGGAATTAATGGAGTTTCATTAACCCTCCGCCTACCAGACGGGTCCAATGGACCCGATGGGTACATTCGAAATATTTATTCTAACCAGAAATTTCTTTAAAATAAACTAAATATGTAAACCAGACAATAATGAGTTAAGTAAATAAGTTCAATAGTTTTAAATAAGAATTCTGATGTGTAATATTTTTATAAAACTTGAGTAAAATTTTCGGTAGTTCTAGGGTTAACTGCGGTATATTCTGTTGAGCTGTCTACGTGGCAGAGCTCTTACTGCCAATAAGGTTCTCTGAGAGAAATTGTCCGTCGGTTATCGGGCCGGCTATCTTTTTATCCAGGTATCAATGCTCTAGGTAGAACATTGGAAATTTAAGTCAAAGGCCTAGAATGTGATGGACGGCCTTAACAATTTTTTTTCTCTCAGTTGTAAAAATTCAGTTCCTATCTTTACCAAACAATATTATTGAGTTAAAAATTATAAAGTGTATGTTTTTCTTTCAGAAATAGTGTTAAGAGTAAACCGCAAAAGTTGACAGCTACAGATGAATTCTATTAATAATTACAGAAATATTTTCACTGTTGTTGTTAATAAAACTTCTAAACAGAAATACCAGTTATTTTATCTAGTAACGAGAGCTATCGTTCAAAACAAATAAAGGGCTATTGTAAAAGAGTCAAACGGTTGCCTGATTATCAGTTGAAACATAAAAATTTTGTTCTATTTTGAGATTTAAATTAATGCTTTATCTTAATTTAAAACAGCCTAGAAACGTCAAGCAGAATTATTAAGATAAATTTAACAAATGAACAATGTTTGCATGAGAAATTAATCAAATTATCAATATTCCTAATTAGTTAAATCAAAATCCACATCTAACTCCAGACAATTTACGTAGATAGCGGTGAGTAAGAAATCATTTCTTTTTATTTTGTCGTTTTAAGTAAATAAGAGATTCTCTCTTCTGAATTTTTTTTGTTTTATTACACTCTTTTATTTAACTCATTTGCATCCAAGGCGCACATTTGCGTTAATTTCAGGACTTTCCTCTTATGGGTTTTCAGAAATTCCAAATCCATATCAGAAAATCCGTAAGAAGAAATTTTACTTTATGTATTTCTGAATAAAAAGAAATTTCTGAAATGCATGTTTTAAGGGTTAATTCCGTTTGGTGTCTGTCTGTCTGGGTAAAACTTTCAAACTGTTTTTGACCCATTTTCGTCAAAGCGATATATTTCTACATAACGAAAGGATTTTTCTCAAAATTTGGTTACAAGTTTATTGTCAGTTACAATGCAATATTCATGCATTGTCAAGGCAGTATCTTTTCAAGGGCAGGGGACATTCCTTTGCATTTTGGATTAGAACTTCATGTGTAACAAAATTATTTTGTTGAAATTTTTAACATGGGAATGCAATATTTATATACTTCCAAGGCTGTACCTCGTAAGGGGCTAGTTACAGAAACAAAAACATTTTTTTACGCTTTTTAATAAAATAACATATCTAACGAACGGATTTCGCGAACATTTTGCGCAGATATTTATTGCCGAGGATGATGCAATATGATGCTATACCTTATAAGTGACAGAGTTCTGTGCTAATTTTTATTTTTGTTTCTTTGAAATCATGTTAAACTTTGGATTAAAAACATATTACTTATGGCGAAAGATAGTTTAGAAGACGTTGCTGGAAGAACAGAAATGTTCTATGTGGGGATTTTTTTTATTATAAGTTTGATAAAATACGCCTGATGAAATAGAAAAATGCATAGATGACAAACATTTATAGATTCATTCTCTCTTAGCACATGCTTCTTAATGAACCAAAAAGGAGACCACATTAAATAATTTTGAGATATCTCAAATATCATTTCACATAGTATAAAATTATCATTAAATAGTATAATTACACAATCCCTTTTGTTGGTATTCTTTTAAATTATGGGGGACAAACTAATTTTTCTATGTGCAGTTTTCATGAATATTTATATGTATGTACTCGGATCTAACGTTAAATTTATCCTGTATTATTTAACAGATAGAGCAATTATCATCCATTAACCATTTCGGTATAATCGATTAATCTTTTCTATGAGTACAGCTGACAAAGGTCTTCTTGTGAGTTCTTCATTCAGACGAAAATGAGTATTCTATGAAATTCTTTAAATAATCTGTATAGAATGGGACGAGATGGAGATTCATTTTCATATGCTAATTGTAATCGTTGAAGGTATTTTTCTTGATTTAGCCCCACTTCGAATTCACGGAAAATCAAAGGGAAATAACGTGCCTGCATAAACTTCCTTTCCTCTTCTGCTTTTCTCCAAAACGTATTATACCACAGATAAATTGCAATTGGTGCCACCATTTATGGTCTATAAAAGTAAAAGAGTTCAAATCTAATTCTCAGACCAATGATTTTCTATTACCATATATAGTCTGAACCTGTCAAAATTTTCAGAGTTACCCTCCTATAAAAGATAAAAAAAGAATTCATTTAATGAAGGTTTTAATAGTCCACAAATCCTTTTGTTGCTAATTATAATTTATTTTATTTTATGCATATGTTATGGAATTGATAAGACAAATTTCATCTGATGAAAAATTTCTCTCAAAAATATAGTGAAATATTTCTGTTTATTTTTATTGTGTCAGTTTGGCCAAAGTATTATAATAATTTCCCTGCCGCAGACAATAGTTTGTCCTGGTTGCGCAATGTGGCGGAACTATTACCGCTGAAGTAAACATCCACCAGTAAAAATGAATATCAGTTTTTGTCATGATTTTTCATTGAAATTTTCCATTAATGAGGTGTCCTTATGATGAAAACATTTCTACTTAAATTTACTGGTGACAGTTTTCTGCGGCGGTACTGAACCCCTACGCGAGCGGTTACAGTTGAAGCTTCACTATTTTAAGCATATGTAAGTTTCTCTTTCTTAATAAGCGTAAGCTGGCTTTCCCGTGGCGGTTCATCTCTGTGCTTACTTGGCTTGGATAGCTAACAAGTGTCAATATTGATTCAGATTGCAGGTGTAGGCGCATAATTATTTTCTTATTTCGGTCATCTTACTAAATTTAACTTTAAAGCATGGTACTTCCTTTAAACTGGCCTGCCTTCTCCTAATCTCCTGCACTATTCACGACTTTATTATCATGCATCTGAAGTACCTAGTAAAATGATAATTAGGTAAAAGTATAATTTGCCAGTGTCAACTAACTAAAGAAAAATGAGAGTTAATTATGCTCAATTGATTATATGACATATTATTGATTATATGAGGATGTGAGTTTCAAAACTCGCTTTATCAAACACATCAAATTTGGGGAAATCGCGAAAAACCTCCAACAACGTCATTTGGTTTCCATTGTAAACCAATATTTTACACGGGGAAATAGAGGATTAAACTAGTTCCTTTACAAAACTAGCATTGCTACTTCCGAATAATAATCTTCATTTTACTTTATAGCCAACAATCATTGCACATTCTGTAGATATACAAACATACAGTTCTGTCTTATTGTTAACCGATATTGTGATTTATTCTCTATCGTTTTATTGAATAACAATTAGGGAGAGTGGGTAGGATTGACCCATTTTTTACAAAATGATTTTTTATTTTTCAAATATTGAACACAGAATAAAGTGTCATGTATCATTTAATTCGTTGTAAAATCAGTTATCAAAATAAAATTGTGGCATAAGTGTAATACATAAGAAGCTTGAAAAATTATTGATTTTAATTATGAGAAAATAATGGGTCAAGGCTCCCCTCAAATCGGAGGCTTGACCCACTTTATTTTATATTGAAATATTTATTCAGGGAAATAAAATCCGTTTAAAAAAGGCAGAACAACTTTATGCTATATGCTTTAATTATTATTAAAATATACTTAGGAAAATGTGATCTATCAGAAATGTGCTTAGACGGAATTCAAGGTACAGGAGAAAAATTCCCTTTTAAACAACCACTTTTTGTAACACTTGACCTGGCAACATTAGCTGCATATCTGCCAACCTTCCACTAATCTTCCGTAATGTCTGGATTAATTTGACCCAGGTTAACCAGATGTCGAAGCAGAAAATTTATTTCTTGAATACTTATTTATATAATTCCAGGTTTCTATGTGGAACATATTTAATTTCATTTCTTAAAAACATTTCTGGTTTAAAACATATTAAACCAGGGTCAAATAAACGCAAGTATTACGGAAGATTAGTTTGAGTTTGGTGCCTATGCTAGTTGCCACATAGTTTGGATTCATCTCATCTCATTGTGTTTATATTGGTGAAGTTTGAGTATATATCTTCCTACGTGTTTTCATCAATGTCATGATGGTCTATTACCGGGGCATGAACACATAACATTTCTTAAAGATGCTGCTTTGATCCTTTTTAGACTTCTCCATTATTTCTATTTACCTACTGTGGGTGCTATTTAAATGAAATAAAAGTTCCTTCTAATTTATATTTCATTAAATATCTTTTCTTGCTTCTTTAGCAATTTTTCATATCTTCCTTTAGTCAAACATTTTCCTTTCTATCACCCTATTTTACTGTAGCTTTTATGGATAAATATACATTATTTAAAAAAAATATAATCGTTAACCCTTCATTATATACAGTGTATAACAAAAAGATTGCCAAAAAGACTTCATTACTGAAGCATTAACCATCTGGTCAATCCTCCCTCATATTGATTGGGTCAAGCCTCCTCACGTAGCCACTTTTTAGCCCTTTAGCAGGTGCTGTTCACAAAAAAAGGACACAAAATTTTAAGAGTGCTGGCACTAAGAATATGTAATTAAAATTTTCCTTTTCTTAAATACATGAAAACAATCAACTATTCTTTTTAATAATATATATATTTTTTAATTCCAGTGTCAGTCCATCATTTCATCATTTTACAAACAGAATTACTCCGCGCCGGAAAAGATTAAAGTATAGCACATAGTTATGTTTAGCCTAATTTATTGTCGGTCGTAGAAAAAAAAATAAACACCCCTACTAACTCCTTAACCCTTTCCGGAGCGGTATCTCCTTAAAAAAGGACACCTAATTTTAATTCCAAAACTGACAAACGGCACCATGAATATTTATCCAAAATTTTCCTAATATAATATACATGAAAATTGGCACGTTCGTATTTTCTAATAAATTCGTTTATAAATTGCGGTGTCAGTCCATTATTTCATCAGTTTATAAACAGAATTACTCCGCTCCGGTAAGGATTAACAAATTATCGTAGAAGAAAGTTACTGCTATTGAACGATTGGAAATAAAGTCTACTTTTAAATGATGTGTGTAAAATTTGCTTAGGGGGCCATATACATATTAAAACGAACCCAAACTTCATTATTTACATTGCAATACCAATTTTAACAAGATATCTTCGGTTCAAACTATGCTAGACACAAAATTTAAAGTCATTTGAATGATAAGTTTTTAAAATATAAACATTCAAAATTTAGTTTTTCTAACAATAAATTACATTTTGATATTTTCATTATTATCTCCTGAAATTATACTCCTAATGTGTTTTTGTGTAGCAATAATGCTAAAATGCCCAAACATAAATATCTTGAATTTGCAGTTTTTATAATTTTATGATATGAATTATGAAATTAATATTCAAAAAATTTATGAATTGCAACCTGCAATTTTTTGACGGATTTAGATTTATTAAGTCCTGCTTTATGGAAATCCAAAATTTCACATTTTTCTTCCAAGTACTTTTCAAATTATGATAAAAAAAACAACAAAATTTTGTTATGAGGGGCCGTCAATGATAGAAGTGACTAGATAGTTTAAAATGTCTTATGCTATCCTGTAATCTAGCAGTCTTCAATGACTACTTGAGTAGCGCTTAAGATGCTTTGATCAAGATTGGGCCTCTCTCGGTCAACAATGGAGTACCGAACTTCAATTGGGATACAGTCCTTAAAATACGTTCGTTTTAAAACAATTAATTTCTTGGAAACGTATCCTACGAATTGCGTAAAAATTCGTTTTTAGGCTAATTGAAGGGTGTAGAGTTCATTTATGCTGTCAGAAATGTGTACTGCTATTGAAAAAAAACGTTATTGTTCGTTTTAATATGTTGATGACCCCTTAAGCAAATTTTATATACACCATTTAAAAGTAGACTTTATTAACAATCGTGTGTTACATGTAACTTTCTTCTACGATAATTTTTGCAGCATTAGTAAGGGGTGTTTACTTTTTTTCACACGACTGTACAATCTTTATGGCTGGAGTGAAAGCTTAATATTTCTGCATTACTTAAAAACTATTTACTTAAATTTCTGTGATATATTTTATCTGATAAAAGCTTACAAAATGTTTCTAAAAAATACACTTTTAAGCAGAAAACTCTTCAAATTTGATTTTTCACACCTGTATCAATTATATGCATGAAACAAAGCGTTGTTTGAGCATTTTAGTATCTTTGTGTGCCACCTATTTACAAAACTCTTAAATTCTTTTAAATATAAAAACTGAGGGGGCGGGGGGGGGGTCAAGCTTCCCCTATGGTCAATCCTCCCCAGTCTCCCCTACTTAGAAAGCTGAAAACACTTCACAATTGATTTTTCCACACCAGTTTCAATTATCTGCATGAAACAAAGATTATTGTTGGAGCACATTAACAGCTTTGGTTGCCACCTATTTACAAAACTCTTGCATTCTTTTAAATGTGAAAACTGAGGAGTGGGTCAAGCCTTCCATACGGGCAACACTCCCCAGTCTCCCCTATATATGAATTTCGCATGTATTTTCAAAAATATATAAAAAGCTTCAGCATAAAAATAATTGCCGGAGTCGTTTCGCTGGTTAGTTAACCCCTTAACCTACAATGACGGGAATAGCCCGCGTACGATGATCGAGCCAAATGTAAATTCTTCTTACCACTAAAATTTCACAGTAAATATAGTTTAATTTAATCGTCGAAATTTCATGATTAAACAAGGTGAAAATCTCTATTAAATTTTAGTGGTAGCTATGGATTTGCCAAACCGTGGAGCTGTTGATTTTAATTCGAAGGTTAAGGGGTTAAAGAGGTTCCGTGCGGTCATTAAAATTTTAACAGCACAATTTTTGAATAAACACGTTATTTATTTAATCGTAGAATTTCTGTAATTAAATAATGCGGAAACTGCTATTCGAATAACCCGATTTAATTCAACAACCCTATGTAACTTCTCAGTGAAATAAACGGTATGTTCATTCTTTATTATTTTTTTTATTTTAATATATTCTTTACGATTTATTTATATGTTGAGCTGAAATTCATAGCTGTGAGTAATGCTTTTTTATGTATTTTAAAATATTTAGAAATCTAACATAATCACTAAATTCAACAAGTCGGAATTTGTAGGTCAAAAGTTGCTAATGAGATACGTTCGTACTATAACTATTTTTATAAATATTCCGATTCTGCAAGATCCTTCCAAGAAATATGACCACGAAGAAAATTGTAGGTAAATTGTTGTAAGATAAGAATACTAAAAATAGTCGACAGTCCTTGCCCATAATGAAGATTTTTAAATTATAATTATTGCAAATGGTAAAGGAACATATATTTAATTTTTTTATAAATTTGGCTTACTTTTTCACTCATATTTGCATTTTAAATTACTTTTCGACTAAATGCCAAGAAACCAAACCATTCAAATTTTCACCCTCAAAGTTATTGATTAACCCTTTATCTAATGCATTATGATCTACTCAGTTCTTTTCATGTAAATTTTTTCTTCGGTTACTACAATGAAAATTAAAGGATATTCATAAAAAAATACTCATCCGTGAGAAATTTAATTTCCTAGAGCTAATTAATTAACACGTTCACGCCGGCGCGGTGAGTCACACTCGACTGTCTCAGAGTTGTCAAATCTCCGGCATAGTCGAGCATGACCCACCTGTAGTCACGCCTTCTATTTAACAGTGGAGTGCGAACCACCGGTGATGCACGCCGCATGATGCAACAGTCAAGCATGACCCACCGGGGATGCACGCCGCACGGTGGGGCAGTCAAGCGTGACCCACCGGTGATGCACGCCGGCGTGAACGTGTTAAATAAAACCACATTTTCTGAATTAAAATACTGGTATCCAAAAAGCCAGTGACTTGGCAGTTCTGAGACAGTCAAGTGTGACCCACCGCGCCGGCGTGAACGTGTTAAAGTAGTACTCAAAAGTACCGTCAGCACACTGCGAGTTAAATCTCGTAACAGAAAACCCACAAAGTATTTCAACTGCACCAGAACTGTGGTAAAAGATTCTCGATTTAATAAGCATGTGAAATATAACCTTTTTCATATTTACAAATAAATCTTTTGAGAAATTCCGATACCAATCCTTTATTTCAACACTTTGGCATTGAAAATGCTTTGCCCCTGAAATGGTTCAAAAAACGATTTTTTTCCTATCTAGTTAGCAGTCTTTTATTTATGCGACGTCTATATTTGAGGGACAGCACGTTCTCTCACATCTCCACATATGCAACATATGAATTTACATATGTCATTTCTAGCATAGCAAAAAAGAGCTTGTGCCACAAATTTTCCGATTCCCTATTAAAAAAATAATGAAACGGAAAAGGAATACTAGGAAAATTATTACTACACTACATTTTAGTAATTACATTTTAAAACAGATCAAAACGATGGATAACGACACAGACGAGAAGTAAACAAAAAGTTTTTCTCTAACACCCAGTATACTGACAGTACTTATAAATACCAAAGAGTAATTCATCTTTTAAATCAAATACATACACCGTTCAACTAAAATAGCTAGTCAAATTGTATTTTAAGACCATAATGAACACATAAAAAAATCCAACACTTATTTTATATCCTTTACTGTGTTTGCAGCAATAAAAAGACGAGCGTGACAATCTGTACAAAATGTCGGCACAAAACACATCGAGTGTTTCAAAGATAGCCTCCTTCCTGGCTAAAATAACAAACCTAAAACTACTGCCACCCTGTATCCTGATAAGGATTTAAAAGAATGTTCTTGCAAAGCAGCACTAAAATATTAGTAATATTCACTATGGGATAAAATTTTAAAGTGAGTGGTACTTATAAGTTGTCAGTAGATAAAGGGTTAACTCGCCATATAGTCGGCATTGGAACCATTAACCAATTTATTTGCTTTGCACTACTTTTTTTTTTAAAGAAATACAGCGGGTCCTAAAAGTTCCCTTATTCCAACTTAAAGAACTCATTGTCTACGATTTTTTTAATATTAAATTTTATCCTCTGCTTATCATTGCATCAATTCTTGAGTTTTTATCGTTTGATTCTTTTCGCGCTTAATTGGAGCGAGAATGATGTTCTATGTTATTTTGTTCTTCATAGTGAAATAAATTTAGCACGCATTCAGAGAATTACGCTGCTCGAAACTTATTTTGAATGTAAATCGTTTGAATGGTCAAAGATGTTTAGCGAAATTAATATCCAAAAGATACAATACCGAGTAAAGATTCGTTATATCGGCTCATTCGATGATTTCGTAATGCAGGTTTGGTGAAGACAAGCACAGGAGTGGAAAGCGGAAAGTTGTTACACCTGTCTTTTACATTCTCAAAAAATTGGCGTACAGTGTGGTGTATCACGCAAAAATATAGTTGGACAGTTGTTAGTTAGTCTATTTTTTTCAGGGGCGGATGCAGAGACTCGTTTTGGGGGGGGGGGGGGCGATACCGGATGGATGATATATAATCAACACAGTAGTAGTTTCTATTAGTTAAATCATTCATTGCAGTTAATTATTATATGAATATGAAATAATTAACGCTATTTAAAATTACTATAGGCTCTCGATTATCCGACGTTCAATTAACCGACACACTCGGTTAACCAACCCTCTTATTATATAATAGGATGGGCCAAAAAAAAAACTTTTTTTCGATTTTCGATGATGGGTAGTGCGGAAAAGTTGCCACTGGTGGCACTAAGTTTATACAAAAAATTTGAGATTTTTCGGACAATTCCTTCATTTGTCGCAAATGGCTTGAAGTTTTGCTCAAATGCTGATTTTTGAAATTTTTTAGCAAAAAATTTTAAAATGTTAAATTAAATTTGTTTTCGCTGTATTTACTTGAAATGTCCTGATTAGTGTACGAAATGGTTAAATAAGCCCTGACTATATATTATTTATTAGTTATGTGTATTTTGAATTAGGTGATTTTTATAGCCTTTTCGCGTATTTCAATGCTTCATTATTTGCTTCGCGTACAATTTCGCGTAGCAAAAATTTTAAGTATTGTTTGGTTCTTTCGTCAGTTTCTGTCTTTTGTCTTTATTATGTACCTCGCTATTTCTTCGGTTTTTCGATGCGTTCAGAGTCACAAATTTGAATGCCGGACCACAGCATGTCTTGACAACAATTCTGAAAGGAGAGGAGATGTGTAGTAGAAACCAATGAAAACGCAATCAGTCATCACGAGGATGAGAGAGGAAATTGAAGATGGGAGTAACTGCGAGATGGGATTTTAATTATTTTTCTGCCCTAAAATACAGATATTTCCCTCTCAGAAATAAAACTCTCAATTTTGACGATTCAGCAATCCTCGAGCTATATTTCGTTGTTTTTGACGATCATTTCGCATCAAAATCACGTGACTTTTAACGACACGTAAACTCTCAAATATTTGACGAAGGTGTTTCTTCACTCACGGCCAGACTCAATGCATTTTAAGGAAACCGTACCTCCTCAAATCCTGCGACTTTAGCAAGCAGATATAATATATGCTTGCTAAAGTCGCAGGATACAAGCAAACATAAACAAGCAAATATCTGAGATATTTCCTTGTTTATGCTATTCCTGTCATAATTTATTTAAAAAATTGCACTTTTTAGCGCTTTTCAGAAAATGCTGAAATACAGGTAGTTATTGTTTCTGCATTAGTTATTTTTTTAGCTCTTAAAATTTTTAAGAATGTTTTTTATTATTGTGATTATTTTACTTTACTCGCTATGGTTTAATTCGAAAAGAATAAATTTCCTGTGTTTTACAAAATCGTTTAAAAAGAAAATTTTGTCAATAAAGTTTTAAAGTTCAAAGATCCCTTTTTCATTTAAGAAATATATATTCATATAACTATCAAATTAAATATGCATAATTGATCCCTCTCCCTTCTCTTCTGTAAACAGTAAAGTATTAAAATTTCAACCACATACTCAAATTGATATTATCTCCCCCACATGCACTTTAAAATTCGTTATTTCTGAGCAACAAATTAACCAGACCATATTTTAATCATTCATCGAGCAAAGAAAATTTCCCTAATAAATTATATTAATCAAGCCATATTATAATTATTCATATTAACCACAGGAAATAATAATAATAAATTAGCCTTACTAATTAAAACTTGCAAGACTTATAAGTATAACAACATCGATAAAATTACAATCAACCTTATAAAAATATAAATATACAGTAGAATCCATTACATGCATCTAAAATCATATCCCTTCGAGGACTCAATAGCGTAATAGCTAGAGCGTCCGTCTCCCACACCGGAGGTCGTGAGTTCGAATCACCCCGAAGCTATTATTTTTTCTCCTGTCGATACAAGAGCTTCTAAACTCTTCAATAGGTGGCACCACCAGCCCATTGATTGCGCTTTTCAAACAAGCACTTTTGACGAAATTGTTATCCTCAAACAAGTGATGAGAGTAATTTTCTCAATTTGACGAAATATTCGCTCGGAGCATATCCCAGGAAATGGTTTCGTCAAAAACAAAGAAAATTTCGTGAAATCTGAGAATCCATTTCTGAGAGTGTTGTCAGAAGATTAAAAAAGTGGGAACTTTGAAGCAGGCAGTTCGTCTGAATCAGAATTTGAACCAGGACCTTCAAAAGCAGACACTCCCAAACGCATATCCTTTTCTCACACAGTGTTCACCAGGTTTAGAACTGGTATAGCATATAGGTAAACTGTGTTAAGAGCTTCATCTGTGCTTCAGGATGCAGGAATTGTCACAAACAGGAATAACAATCTCGTCATCGAAAAAGACTTGGTCAGGAGACAGAAAAAGAAACTTGAAAAGAAGATACAGGAGGAGGAATATCTTGGAGGATGAAACATTACAAACATATTTTTTTATAGTAGAAATAATAACACGATCTTTATAGAAAAAAGTGAACAAGCGGCACCGTCGACAGGAATACGAAGCACATAATCCCTAATGGCGTGTGAAAATGTACTTGTTCATTTCTACGAGCCTATTCCTGTTTCATGGACATCAAAAATGCAAAAGGCTGAAGATTTAAATACTCTATTAATCTAGCTCCGTTTCAGTTGGTAAAAGTCTTAGGCCAAGTGGTTCCACCATCTAGTTTAGACAGTTGATGTCGCTGTCAGAGTGGGAGCTCGTTCGTATGAAGAATACATATCAAATGTTGCAGTTCTGTTCTTGATTTTTTCCAAAGCAGGCTTTATTTTGGCTTAGAAAATTATATAATGATTTTGCTATTTCTCCGCAGTGGTCAGAAGGAGGTGTCAAGTGATCCAACTATTGCAAACCACGTTCAGACAACATGTTGATATTTGTTTCGTCTTTCTGTCGACGGTGCTGCTAGTCCCCCTTTTTTATGAAGATTGTTTTATTTTTTCTACTATCAAAAAATATACTTGTAATTTTTCTTCCTCTAAGATCTTCCTCCTCCTGTATCTTCTTTCCAAGTTTCTTTTTCTGCCTCCTGACCAAGTCTTTACCAATGACGAGATCCTTATTCCCTATTGTCAAAATTCCTGCAATTTTTGCTGACTTATATGCGTAAAAGCTATAAAAGTCACCTAATTCAAAATGCACATAACTATTAAATAATATATAGCACAGGCCTGCGAAATTGAAGTTTTTCAAAAATACAAGAGAAGTTTTCGCGGATTCTTATGTTATTTGGTGTGCTGATTTCGAAAATGACCTCCATTTTGTCCCATCACATCAGGATTTTTCGTAAATCGATATCGATATTTTTGCTAAAATCCTATTTAAAAAGAAATTCTCTCGAACAATTTTGCATCTACTATCTAGCAACAGTGGTTTTTATCCATGTAAATGTATGTAAAATAATAGATTCTCGGTGAGGCAAATTGATTTTTCAGTAATCGATTACTTTTTAATAGGTTTAAGTGGATGAAAACAACTGTTGCCATATCGCACGAGCCGCCTCTGGTCGATGATACAAAAAGTTTCCTCGAGTTTAAACTTTTTACATCAAATTATGGTGCAGTTTCTAGAAAAATATCATCTACATGCTATTTTAATTTGTTTTTATTAAGGCAATTTACATAAAATAGACCAAGAGGAGAAAATATTATGCATGTGTACATGAAAGTTTTAAACAAATTTTAACTGAGCAAAACAAAACAAAAAAGTTTCTATTTAAGTACGTACTCTTTTTCTATGAAACTTCTTTTTGATGTTCTATTTTATGTTCAATCTCAGGCCTATCTCGTGTTCGTGTTAACATCCAACAGTAGACGGCGAGCATCATCTTATCCCATCTTTCTTTTGAGCGCTCCATATCTTTGATGTCTTGATGGAGCCTTTCAACTTGTTCTTCGCTGACTGATCCTAAATTTGCGGGTGAAAAAGTGCACATGTGAGTGAAGGAAATGTATTTTGACACTTATGGAGCAACTCAACGCTATAAATTTTGTCCATCATATTCATTACAATTGGTTTATACTCAGGATTCTTGTAATTACACAGAAATTTGCTGACGACATCTTTGAAGGCAACCTAATCTTCTTTTTCCTTTGTTGTCATACTAGTCTCAAATTCTTTATCCTTCATAAGCTTGCGGATATTTGGTGCAACAAAGATTACTTCTTTCAACTTGGCTTCGGATAAACCTGAAACATTTTGCACGGGTATTTGAAACAATCGAAATCATTTGAAAAAATCGCAATTATTTGAAACAATTGCAATCATTTGAAACAATACAATTTTTGGCTCAACTAAACTGTTCCGAATCACATTCTTAGTGCCTGGCTTAAGATTTTGTCTTTTCGGCCATTCTTTTTTGACCAAATGTTGAGTCTTATCACGGTTGTCCCACTCACAAATGAAACATAGATACTTTGTGTATCCGCATTGTTGACCAAGAAGCATGGAGGTAACTTTCAAATCACCACAAACGGTCCAACCGAGGTCGGCTTATTTAGTTTTGTTGAGGACGTAAGCCAGGTTTTAATAATGTCCTTTTAAATGCACTGAGTATCCAACTGGTACAGATGCATACTGGCTTTCGTGATGAAGAAGGACAGCTTTAAGGCTCCTTTTCGATGAATGTATAAACAGCCTCCATTCATCTTTATCGTAGGTGATATTAAAATTGCTCATCAATCCGGGAACAGAACAATAGACCAGGTTCTCCCCCTCCTCAAAGTACTGCTTAACAAATTCCTTTTCTCTATTCCTGTACTAATAAAAAGCGGTTCCTTTGGCCAATAAGTTTCTTTTCTTTTAATCTGGAGCACAACTATTCTGCTGCCTCTTTCAAAGGGCCCAGATCTCTAGTCAGATCACTAAGTTCAACCTGAGAGATGGACTGAAGTGAATCGCTTCCAGGGGGCTTATATTCATTATCGGAGCCTTGAACCTCTGGATGTTCCGAGTCTGAAGACCCTGAAAAGATGACTTTGCAATTCAATTGAAGACAAAAGCATTAGCACATCAGGTCCATGAGAAACGGGGCGTATGGGCGATGGAATGTTCATAAAAATGCAACTAAAATTAAATTTTTCAAGAAAACGTGGCTTGATAGAATTTTTTTATTATTTGTTTTTAAATTAGCACCAAAAAATACATAAAGATCAGCTATCAATTCCCTTGTATTTTTTTTTTCATCGCAGGCCTGTTTAATTAGAGCTTATTTAAACATTTCGTACACTAAAATGACATTTCAAGTAAAAGTCAGCTAAAAAACCTTAAATTTAACATTTTTTAAACTTTTGCTAAAAAAGTTCAAAAATCAGCATTTGAGCCAAACTTAAAGCCATTCGCGGCAAATGAAGGAAAAATCTCAAATTTTTTGTGTGAACTTAGTACCACCGGTGGCAACTTTTCCGCACTACTCATCATCGAAGTATGACTAGTGCGGAAATTAAAAATGTTACCATAGAATTTATTTATTAGATATCTTATTTTTATTCTTTTCATTTTTACTCTGGTAATTATTTATCTTATCGGTTTATTCAAAAAAGGGACTGAATAAAAATCTCCAGGGGTCTTAACATCCTTGAAAAGTAAAAATGTGTTATCGAAGCGGTGCGTATACTTCTTCATAATCTACTCATTATTAGTCCATCAATGTTAACATTTGTGACTGAGACCTAGGTCTGTTTCCATAGCTTCTCTACAAGAGGTAGAAAGACAGCAAAAAATGGTTAATCAAACAATGAATGGTGGGTGACAGTAGAGCGTCATTTTCATTCAAATCACCTGGAAGGCCTTTAATTAAGTAAATACTTAAAGGAAGAACTGGTTTGCCAAGTTGGCTTTAAAAAAATTAACACACCATATGCATTTTAGCTTTTAACTGACTAAGACATAATCCTTTTTTGTTCATTCATCAAATGCCCCTTGAAATTCACCAATGTGGGTGGCAATAGCAGTACATTTTTTTAAAACATTAGTCGCTTTTTTTCAGAAAATATTAAGATGCTTGAAGTTTTAAAAGGTCCTTTCTTTTTCTTATTTCTTTCAAAATTGCTACGAATCCCATTCTTTTCTAAAAAAAAAGAGCTCTCTGCAAAAACATTATACAGAAATTAGAAGTGCAGCTTGTTTGAAAAGATGAAAAAGTTTCCACACTTTAAAGGAATCCGCATAACGGTGTCAATTTTCTGTTGTAGAAATTCAACAAAAGGCACACGAAGTGGCATCGACTCCCACCTCAACCCATAGTTTAAAAAATTATGGCGCCATATGACTTTTGACAGGACATAATCCTTTTTTATTCATTAATTGGCGAAATGTCAGTGAGGTTTACCATTGACACCGAAAAGTGTTTGGTTTTCGTTTGCTTGTCTGCCTGTTCTGCGAAAACTGCCGTTAAAAGGGTTGCATTTATATCTTGGGGGGGGGGGTGCCCCGATAGCCCCCTTGGATCTATGCCTCGGGGAATCTCCTCCTGTGGCTAAATATGCATTTTTTTCGCAGCCCTTTGACAAAATTCGCGTTTTTTCAGCGATACTTTGGCGAAATTCGAGTATTTTTTTCAGCGATTCTTTGGCGAAATTCGCGTTTTTTCCGCAATTTTTTGACGAAATTGGCGCTTTTTGCGCGATGCTTTGACAAATTTTGTGATTTTTTCTGGGAACGAATGACGAAATTCATTTTTTTTTCGGCGACCATTTTTTGGAATTCGCGATAAGTGGTGGATTTATACAATTGGGGGGGGGGCGATCGCCCCGATCGCCCCCCCCCCCCGTGGATCCGCGCCTGATTTTTTTAATCAACTGTTGACAGTTTTGTATACAGGGAACGTATCCAGCAATTTGTTTTATTGTTAGAAGTGAATGAACAAAATTCTTTGTTCCAACATGTTGGTGCAACAATCCATACACGTGATGAAACCATGGACATGCTTGAAGAATTTTTTAGCGATCGACTCATTTCAAAATATCCCTTGCCAGCTCGATCCTCTGATCTGAGCATCTCCAAGGTTCGCACACTCCTTGGAATTTCCAAGGACTCTGGCACCACTATTAATGATAAGAAAATTTACATTTAATTTTTAAACCAAAGAATTCGCAACCACCACCTTTATTTACAGATTTTGCAATAATTTTCTGCAGTGAAATACTTTGAAAATACTGTTAAAATTTAGTGGTAAAAGTGTGCGAACCCTGATCTCTGACTTTTTTTCTGTGGGGATATTTAAAAAAAAAGTTTATGCAAATAATCCTCAAACAATTAGTGGGGTGAGATAGCTAAAAAAAACTTCACATCTGGCAACCAATGCGCCACTTCGGATTCAGATAGTATATGGATAGATCGGTATAAAAAGGCCGGGACACAAATTTTCCTAGCCCTCTAGCGGCGATGATGACGTAATCAATATAGCCGCCAAAGTTTTGTGAAGTGCTTCTATATTTCTCTATAGAACTCGGGTTAATATTTTGATATTAACCTATATTGTTAGTGATTATTAATCAGGAGGAAACGCGCTTTCCAACGGTATATTTGACATCATTGTTTAGGTTCATAATACCACAAATATTTATAACTTATTTAAAAGAAAAAAAAGAAAAAAAATTCAAAACATTTTGCTAAATAACTTGGAATTTGTTGCATGTAGCTGAAAACGTGTTGCATATCTTTTGTTCGTCAGAAAATTACCTTTCGGACGGTATATATGACTTCTATTTTATCACAAATATTTTCTGAAAATTTGCCAAAACAATGTAGCGTTGCACAGAGACTCGTTATTGCAACAATGTAATTTATATGGGATCCGAAAATTAATACAGTGGCTTTATAACCGTTTAAGAAGCAAATGTTATTATTGTAAATTTTTATGTATATGTAAATATATTGTAGGGTTTTAAGCGTGAATTTTTAAAATCGTAGCTCCATCAAAATTTAAATTTTTTGGTGGAGGGCAACTTTAAAAATGTAATCTATGCTAATAAAAGAACAAATCGCTCTGTGTGTGTGTGTGCGTTATGGCTAGAAAAGTCTACGGCACGTACGAGGCTCATATGTTTTATGAAGATAGTCCAAGGTCTTTCCTAATGTACCTGACCATCAGAATTTTAAAATTCTTATAATTAGCTGAGTAATTAATTTACAATTGCAACTCGCTCTCATCAAAAATACGCTTTTTTCAGCTTTTTCTATCCGCTAGCTTTCGGTTGGTTGGTTGTACAAAGTTTTGATTCGGAAACATCAATTCGGAAGAGAAATCAAATTTAAAAGATGTCAAAAACTTGGGCGCAAAGCATCATGAAGATAACAATGCCCATGAGAAAAGGTTCTTGGCTCATGCCAAAGAAATGATTAACGTCTTATCCGAACAAGGAAATTCATTTGAAGAAACTGATTTAATGTCAATAGGGAGCTCCAAAATATTTCCAAGTTTCGAAGCTGTCAAGTATGTTACGGAAGTATTTACTGTAGAATTAAAACAGTATGATGATTATGTCGTGTCCCGTCTCGATCAAGTTCAAAATTCAATTCATGAAGTTATTTCTCGAACCAATATTCACATCTTCAAGACTATAACAAGAAAAAAAGATAAGGCAAAGTCCAAGATTTCTTACTTACGTAAAGAGTCCAACTTATTCTGCAGATTGTATGTTGCATCTGAAGCACGGGATTGCAACATAGATGATTTCTTTTCGCATGAAAACAAAAAGTACCCACCCTCTATTTCAGATGATGGAAAACTTCGAAAATCAATCAACAAGTCTGATATTATTGACTGCATTCAAACAAAATATGGCATTAGCTTTAATCACAGCCAACGGAATGTAACAGCTAAAATATTCGATGGAGCAGCCGTAATGCACATGCTTAATTCTGGTATTGCGACAACATTTTCCGGATACTATGAACATGTTTTCAAACCATATTTCATTAATCAACTGAAGAACAGTTCACGACTGGATATTGTATTCGACAGATATATTAGTAACAGTTTGAAGGCACATACACGAGAAACAAGAGGAAGTGGCATAAGTATTAAAGTGTCAGGCTCAACTGCAATTCCAAAAAAATTTCAGCAATTCCTATGTGTCAACGAAAACAAGACCCAATTGTTCCAGTTGCTAGCTAAGAAAATGGTGGGTGACGAGTATTTAGGAAAACATGTTGTCTGTACTTATAATGACCAAGTCCTCGCATGAACACCTATGGATGTATCAAGCATTTCTCCCGTCTCATACGAAGACCAAGATGGCCATCTACTTCTCCATGTTAAGCATGCAGTAGAAAGTGGACATACTCGCATCTTAATACGAACTGTGGACTCAGATGTAGTGGTTATTTCAATATCACTGTTCCCACAAATACAAGATATTGATGAACTATGGATTGAGTACGGTTGTGGGAAATACAGGAAATTCATTCCAATTCATGAGATCTGTGCTAAACTTTCACCGGAAATTTGCAGAAATCTGTTGGCTTTTCATTCTGTAACTGGTTGCGACAAAGTTTCCACATTTTGTGGCATTGGCAAGAAGACAGCTTGGAAGGTCTGGATGTCATTTCGTGAAATTGATTATGTATCGCATCATCTCTGTACAGGCACTTCTGATATTGACGATGATTTTCATGATCTGTTAAAGCGATTTGTTATACTACTTTATGATCAATCATCAGATCTTGAGAGCATCAATGATTGCAGACGAGTGTTATTTACAAGAAAGAATCGAGCCATCGAAAACAAACCTCCTACAGCAGATGCTTTGACACAACACAACAAACGAGCTACTTACTCTCCAAGCAAGAATTTGGAACAACAGCCTCATTGCACATTACACAATATCTTCACCAATTAAGTGGGGATGGACAATAAATTCAGGAGGATCATACCAACCTCTGTGGACAACAATTCCAAAGATGTCAAAACACTGTAAAGAACTTGCCTCCTGTACTTGCCGCAAGCGATGCACATCTTGTAAATGTATTAAAATGGGAATAAAGTGTACGAAACTTTGTGTATGTGAAGAGAAGTGTTTAGACAGTGATAAGTAAATATTGTATTGTACATTCTTTTGTTTCTCATTCTTGTACCTATAAATGCTTGAAATTTATCTTACAGTTGTGCCTATTAAGTGTACCTCATGTCATTGATTTTAAAACGGAAATGAAAGTTTCATAGCCCTAAAAAACTAGAATATATTTACTTATACATAAAAATTTACAATAATAACATTTGCTACTTAAACAGTTATAAAGCCACTGTATTTATTTTCGGATCCCATATAAATTACATCGTTGCAATAACGACTCTCTGTGCAACGCTACATTGTTTTGGCAAATTTTCAAAAGATATTTGTGATAAAATAGAAGTCATATATACCGTCCGAAAGGTTTTTTTTTTTTAAATTAGGTTATAAATATTTGTGGTATTATGAACTTAAACAATGATGTCAAATATACCATTGGAAAGGGCGTTTTCTGCGGATTAATAATCACTAACAATATAGTTAATATCAAAATATTATTTCGAGTTATATACAGAAACGTAGAAGTGCGTTGCAAAACTTTGGAAGCCATATTGATTACGTCATCAGCGCCGCTAGAGGGCCAAGAAAAATTGTGTCCCGAGATTTTTGGACTCGTCTATCCATGTACTATCTGAGTGCAAAGTGGCGCATTGGTTGCCAGATGTGAAATATTTTGGTATAATTTTGAGCTAACTCACCCCACTAAATAGGTGATCTGAAATTTGCCATTACGCAAAACATACAATAAGTCACTTCCAGCATGTTAAAACGCCTTTCTACAAATATGCACAAAAAAGTTCAGCTTTGCCTCCTAGAAAGCGTTGGATATTTTGAACATTTATTATAAATATAAGTTCAGTATTTTTTCCTACGTGATGTTAAAATTGCTTTTTATCGTTAGCATCAGTGCTGCCTGTGGGACACTTTTTTTAAATTCAGATTTCTTAACTGGCACCACTTTTTTGAAATAGTAAAATTCATTTCATTTAATGACATATTAATTAAACCAAAAAGAGGGGGAATTTTTCCATTTCAGAAAAGTGGTGTCAAACAAGAAATCTGAATTTTAAAAAAAGTAGCCCCCTAGCAACACTGATTAGCATAAAAGTAATCGTTTTAATGTCTGTTCTTTTGTGAATAATAAATACATATGTCGTCATTACGGGAACTTTTAGGACCCTCTGTACTTTTACTTGTACTTTGACAACTCTTTAAGAAATTTACTAAAAAATTTACTTTTAAAATATATATAAATATAAATATGTGCGAAAAAGAGTATAAAAATAGAATCATGTATTTAAAGCCGCGGTCCGTTAAGGGTTCAATTTCTACTATAACAAATGAAATAAAATAGGAAAAATATTTAAAATTTTATTCCATTTTTATTACATTGATATTTGCATAATTTAAATTTGTATATCGAATTAACATGATTTTTGATATATTTACGTAAAATTCTAAGCACTCTAAGACTTTAATGGATCTTTTTCTCTCTTAAAGGAAATGGTATCAGCATGATTGCATCGATTTTGTAGCTCTTCTACTCTACAGCAGACGGCGTTGCGAAAGGATTCTTACTGACTGATAAATCTCTCAGAGCGGAGAACTTTTTAACAGTTTCATTCGGACTTTCAGCAGAATTGAATTCGGCGTATTGTGAGAGAGTCTATCCGCAAAAAAAAGAAAAAAAAAAGTCAAAGTGCATCACATTTTTTCTTTTAAACATTTGGAAGTATCCAGTTAAACTTAATAAAAATGAAGTGGTTTATCTGAAAGATATCCCGATTTAGTGATACAAAAATAAAACGTCAATTTAAAACTATCAAATATTTATTGATGTGATATTTATGATAAACAAACAAAAAACGATTTTGATATGATATAAAATCCTATTTATTAAAAGAGAAATGGATTTGAAGTGATTTATCTGAAAACATATCAAGATTTAAACATACAAAAATCAGTCGTCAATTTACAAATGTCAGATATATACTGACATTATGCTTATGATAAAAAAAGAAACGATTTTGATGTGATATAAAATGCTATTTAATGAAAGAGAAATGTATTTGGAGTGATTTATCTGAAAGTATATCCAGATTTAGAGGTACAAAAATGAAACGACAATTTAAAAATATCAAAAATGTATTCATATGATGTTTATAATAAACAAAAACAAAATAAACGATTCTGATATGATATAAAAACATATTTGAAAAAAGAGGAATGTAGTTGGAGTGATTTATCTGACAGTATATCCGAATTCAGTGAAATTAGAATTAAATAACAATTCAATAATATCAAATATATATTGATATGATATTTATGGCAAACAACAACAAAAAAAACCCATTTGATAATGATATAAAAACTATTTGATAAAAGAGAAATGTATATGAAGGGATTTATCCCAAAATATATACACATTTAGTTATATAGAAATAAAACGATAGTTTAACAATATCAAATGTATACTGATGTTATGTTTATGATAAAAAAAAAATAAAGATTTTGATATGGTATAAAATCCAATTTATTAAAAGGGAAATGAAGTTAAAGTAATTTATCTGAAAGTATATAAGGATTCAGTGATACTAGAATAAAAGAGCAATTTACATATATTGAACATACTAGTATATTGATACGGTGAATATCATAAACAACAACAAAAAAGGATATAGTTACATACCAAGATAAGACGAAAAAATAAGTTTACGTTGCAATAATGGAAAAGTAATTATTTAAAAGACTTTTATAAAATGTGAAGAAGTTAAAAAAATATATCATCATTTTTTAAAAATTTAGTTTTAAAAATATTTTTTCATTGGGACATCCCTAATAAGGAACATATTTATGGTATTTTTTTAAACGATCATTTGATCATTTTTAATGCACTAATATTATATTGTATGAAGACTGTATGTATATTTTTGTTTTAATGTGTTTATAATTTTTTTACTAAGTAAGTATAAAAAGTAGTCTTTTGAATTATTTTTTTCCAAAAGCGATATCTTTAATTTTTTTTTTTTTTTATTTATTTAAGAAAGTTTACGAAAAGTAAAAATTGATAGCAATATGTAAAATAATATAGAAAAATGGAGTAAAATAATTTAATTTTATAAATATCTGAATAATTTATTGTCTTATTTTAGATTAATATGTTTGGTATTTTAAATGTATTAGATAGATGTTTGTGGAAAATAACATTATATTTAAAAACATTTTTTTGTTATCTGCGTCTTAGTGAAAACATAAATCTTACTTTATAAAAATATATAATACATTCAGATTTTATTACCGAATGCGTGAAAAAAATTTTAACTTAATTTTTTTAATCGTTTAAATACAAATATTGTACCTTAAAAGATATTTATTTAATGTTTTTCTAAGTACGAATTATATTCCAACTTGAAATGGCTAAAATATAAATCTTTTTCAAAATTATTTTCTAGATTTATTTTCGGAATTTAATTTTCGTGAAAAAAAAAGAGTTATTAATTTAAGCTACTTGATTCCAACAAAAATAATTTTAAAATGACACTTCTATATGCATTATACATTTTATAAGTTTCATAAAATATATAAATATCAAGTTTTAGCAATATTGAACAGTTGTACAGTACATAAAAAATAATTTGAAATAAAAACTTTTAATTTCTTTCCTCCGAGTCAAGAAAGGCTGTGAAGAGGTATTTTTAATAGCTGAACTCTATTGCATTTATTGAAATACAATGGACCATAAAATTACTACACTTGAATGTGCTTCAATTTTCACTGCATAAATCATAAAACTATTTCCAATACCAATAAGAAACATTTGTTGTATTTAATAATAACTATAGTATAATTACATTTTCAGTATGCAACTGTGTTTCGCCTGCAGAATTAATTTTTCTAATAATAAAATAATGGAACATTTTCTCTTAATAGTGAAAATTGCTTAAGGAACGAGTTTTTAACTTTCAAAGTTCTTTAGAACATTCCATTATTTGAGTTGTGAGGTAATTTTCTGCATTAAAAATTACTTAGATTGTGAGAGGTATTATCATACTACTTGCATTAATAATAAATAATGGAGTCTGCGATAAATGCTATTTTTCAAGCATAGAAGAGTAAATTTCTATTTAATATGAAAAATAAAGAGTGTTTGCTTCTAATACTTGTGTATTTGTGACAAGATATGCATATAAATCTATAAATTTTTGCAAACACAAACAAAATGAATAAATGCAGTGATATTCAGCCTTTTTTGTATAACAGCTCATTAAAATACAACTTGAGTGAAGCGGAATTTCAAATGATATTTGATGACTACTGCAACAACACTGAAACAACAAATCCTATATCTGACATGACAATGACAACATCTGTAACAATGACAGCAGTGTACGTCATTCTACTCGTTAGCGGAGTAGCAGGCAATATATTCACATGTGCTGTGATAGCAAGGAACAGATACATGCATACAGCAACTAACTGCTACTTATTTAGCCTAACAATCAGCGATCTATTACTGCTAGTAACAGGAATTCCTCACGAAATCCACATGTTATGGATGCCACAACCCCCTTATTCCTTAGGTGAATCTATATGCATCTTCAGGGGTTTTACTGCTGAAACTTCAGCCTATGCATCTGTTCTGACAATAACATCATTTACAATTGAAAGATATATTGCTATATGTCACCCCCTCAAAGCATATGCTATATCAAGGCCATCAAGAGCCGTTAAATTTGCTGTTTTAGTGTGGCTACTAGCTGCAGGAAGCGCCTTACCTGTTGCTTTGCAGTTCGGATTGATTTATCGTCAAACTGTTGAAGGCGAAGAAATAGCTGATTCCTCTGTGTGTGCTCTCAAAAGACCCTTTAAACACTCATTTCTCGTGTCAGCTGTGATATTCTTTTTCGTTCCGCTTGTACTTATTTTTACACTGTACGTGAAAATTGGCTTGAAAATTAGAAAATCTGTTCGTGTAGATAAAAACAAAGAAAATGGAGAATCTTTCATTAATAGAAACGAGAAACATGTTAGCTGTAATAGAAAAGGAATCATCAAAATGTTAAGTAAGTAAAATTCTTTTTTAAATTATGTTTTAATTGCAACTGAAATTGATGCCTTTTCATTATAATCGCTATTCTTTTTCAAACAAGAGGGTTTTAACCCTTTCGGGACCAGCGTCTTTTACACAACTTTTATTTCTGCGCACCACTTTTTTTTAAAATTACCTTTACTTTCAAAATCGCGAAAATGCTCTAATTAAATACGGCAAATATTAGTTTTTTTATATTACTGGTAGAAAAACATATTCTGCATGCACCTTTTGTAGGCGCATATATGTACCCATGGTCCCGAATGGGTTAACTGTATCCGTAAATAATGTGCTGTAACAGTAAATGAAATTAATGTGGTGTAACAGTAAACGAAATTAATGTACTGTAAATACAACTCTTTTTTAAGAAGTCCATTTTAAAGTATTTCCTAAAGTTATAATTAAAATCATATTTTCATCAATCTCACTATTTTAAGCTAATAATTTGTAGTATGAATTACTTTTAAATTAATATGTTTTGTTTATAATAGTGATAATGAACTTAATTTTTATGATTAAATATTTATATTATAGCTCTACTTTAGCTAACTTAAAAATATTATTATTTTACGATAGAATAACAGGAATTTACAGCTGCCTCCGCCATCTCTATTTGGCTACCGCTGCTGTTTCTCAATTAAAATTTTCTAGATAGATTTCTAAAACATTTGCAAGATAAAATTAACAAAAAGTGAATTTTTACAAAATTTACAAGATAAATCTAAATAGAAAATGAATTTTAGCCCAACAGCTGTTAAACATTTTAGGGAAGGTATTTGAGGCATCCTGAAAATTTGTGCAACACTTCTTTTGTAATGGCTGAATACAAAATCGAATGTCTGATCGTGGCCCAAAAACTGTGCCAGACACGTGTCAAGTGCCATTTTTTGACTACCCCAAAAAATGGTATTTGAGGCACGCTGAGATTGAGACAGAATAATATTTATACTTAGAAAAAAATATTTTGAAAACGACAGACACTTTAGTCGGCCCAAAAACTGTGCCAGACACGTGTCAAGTGCCATTTTTTGACTACCCAAAAAAGGTATTTGAGGCACGCTGAGATTGAGGCAGAATAATATTTATGCTTAGAAAAAAAATATTTTGAAAACGACAGACACTTTAGTTGGCACAAAAACTGTGCCAGACACGTATCAAGTGCCAAATGGCACTTGACACGTGTCTGGCACAGTTTTTGAGCCACGATCCTTCAGCCAGACATTCGATTTTGTATTCAGGCATTACAAAAGAAGTGTTGCACAAAATTTCAGGGTGCCTCAAATACCTACTCAAAAATGTTCAACAGCTCTCCTACTATTTTTAGAAATAGTGGTAGCCAAAGCCAAAAAAAGAGACCACTTCGATTTCTGAGATCATAGTGCCATTGCCACCGATCGATTTGAGCCTATTTTCATTTATTTTTGCTTCAAAACGAAATATTCTTCAACGAAATGGAATCAATAATATGAATGCGTTATTTTAATTACCGTATATACTCGCGCATAAGTCGACCCCCAAAACGGGAGGAATAACAGACTGGATACCAGTATTTTAAAAAGTTATCTTCGCCTTACCAAAATGCAGAATTTGCTGGTATTAAATAAGCTGAAGATGGTTACAAGAAAATACTGGTAAGCAGCATATTTTTTTAACGAATTTAGGGATCGACTTATACGCGAGTATATACGGTAAGCCGTTTTATAAGTTCTTCTCTTCCAAATAAAGTTGTATCCCTCCTCATAATACTGCTTTTACATTTGTTTTGGGGAGAATTCGGCGAAGTAAGAGATCTATGTTATTTTTCAAAATATCATCAAATGTGTATGGCACAATTTTAATATTTGCTCAAAAAAAAGTTTCAATTATTCCAAAAACACTAGGTAGAAAAATGGTTAAAATGCATTTATAACCAAAAATTGAAAAGAAATAAATATTTTAAAAGTGTGAAAAGAAATCTTTAAAAAGCTGAAAAATAATACAAAAATGAGAGATTCATCAGAGATTCCGAGAAACACTTTTAGCCTAAAGAAAAGAAATAGTCGTATATTTTTAACCCTCTCGCTGCAAAACCCGAGATATTTCCGGGCATGCATTTTTTCGTCTAATTAATACTATTTGGTTATTCCCACCAGTTATGTTTTAGCAAAAACTTTGTCTGATTTAATCAGGACATTTTTCCTTATTACGATAGTCAAAAGTTTCTGCTTTAAAGAACTGGCGATAAAAGATTAAAAAATCTGTAAAAGACGCGCATCGCGAAGAATTACTTACGCAGCTAGAGGGTTAATCTGCAAAAGTGGGGCTATACACCCTGGACATTCTAAGGAATGTACGATCCATGTATTTTCTCACGTATACATTTAAAAAGTACATTGAAATAATTATTTTTATTTTTGGTATTTCTTTGAGAATTATTATAATGAGATGTAGTCATACATCTTTTAATATAAACATAATATAAAAATTACAATAACATAAAATATATGAATTATTTTAGCATATAATATATAATTCAATAGTTAATTTATGCTTTTTTACATAAACTAAATAAGAGTAAAAATAAATTATGTATACAGTGCAATATATTTATATAATTTATTCGTGAAAATGCATAATTGTTTTTTATAAAGTAACACGGATCGGACACAGGGGTTCCCAAACTTTTTGACTGGCGGAGCCCTTTTTAGAATGATTTTGTATGGCGGAGCCCCTAAAGCCTACCCTACCTTATGTTGCAAGGTACTTTTTTAGGTGCATTGCTGCTGAGCATAGGAAGAAGAAATTAATAGTAATCTAAACAATTGTGCATTGTCCCAGAAATAAAATTACATTTTATTTCTGAACATAAATTTTGAAACTGTTACTGTAATACTGACTTTAACAATGGAACAATGTAATCAGCTTTATGGGCTACCTAGTTGCGTAGTAACTTTACATCCAGTGGAAAGGTGATCGTGTTGCAAGGGCATTTGGGAGCCTTAAAAAATATATTGTTTAGACGTGGCTGGTAGCCACAAAATTAAAAATTGCTTAAAAACTAAGAAAAGATTAACAAAAAATAAAAAGTTCACAAGTACTGGTATAACATGATTTAAAAAAGAAAAAACAAAAATAAAAAGGAAAAATTTTTAAGTAAAAAAGAAAAATCCCATTAGTTCCAAAAAAAGATAGGAAATACGAAAAAGCTACCGGGGGGGGGGGGTGCCCATAAAAAAATTCAGAGACCATACATTAATATAGTTAATAGAATGCTAAAAAATATAGCAGAAAAACAGTTAATTTTTTTCTATCTTTTTTTAAACTATAAACAGGACAGAACAAACAGAAAGGTTAAGTAAAGCAGAAGGTGAGGGAAACTCACTCTTCATAGTTAAGCAAAAGAGAGTATTTAGGGCGTTTTCTATTAGTGGGGTCGGATAGCTCGTAGTCGGGTAGTTCCGCTGTAATGTGGTTTTGGAAATTGTAGACAGATTTATAAAAATTTTTAGCAAGTTTATTTATACGCTGTTTTAAGGAAGTAGTTTTCAGATCCCTGCGGATAGTGGTGTTACGAAGAAAATGATGACCATTACGAATATAACATAGGATTTTGTTATGAGCACGGTAAAGATAATCCATACTAGTTTTGCAAGCGCATCCCCAGATCGGACAAGCATAAGTTAAAATTGATCTAATACATGCATTATACAAGATAAGTTTATTATGAATAGAAAGAGTATTACTTTTGAGAAGAGAAGAGAGGGCCTGGGAGATACCAGAAACTTTGCCTCGAATATTAGTAAAGTGCTTTTTCCAAGTAAGTCTTCTATCAAGGGCAACCACCAGATACTTAGTATCATTAGCCCAAGGAATAGTAGTGTTGTTAATAGTAATACGATTGGGAAATGTTAATTTTCTAGAGAAATAGACAGCAGCTGTTTTTTGCTCGTTGAGCTTAACACGCCACAGAGTACACCAGCTTAGGAATTTATCAATGTGTTTTTGGAGAATTTTGTATAAGGTGAATGGGTGGTGTGCAGAGGCGTACATTGCCGTGTCGTGTGCGTACAGGGCAAGATAAGTCCTCAGTATTCTTGGGATATCGTTGAAAAATATGTTGAATAATGTAGGGCCGAGGACCGACCCTTGTAAAATACCAGAGAGAATAAGGTATAGAGTGGAAAGTATATAATTAAGGCGGACACGAAAGTACTGACTTTATTTTCAATTATTATCATCAATACAGATCGGATTGTGAAAAGTTTAGAAACCTACAGTTAAAAAATCTCCAAAACTCGAGAAATCGTAACTCTTGCTTTACTATAAATTTTATATTATTAGAGTGACGAACAATAACGCATAAGCGCTTAATGTGATTGGAATTTTTTGCACAAATGTCTGAATTCATGTTCATTTGATAATAATTGCAGACGAATGCTTGGTTCTGTATTTAAGACTTCTGTATTTGATTTGGTTGTAAAGTAAGATCTTTAACCCGTTTGTGCCTGAATTTTTGTTTTCTCAAATTTTATGGTAAAATCACTTTAAAATGCTGCAAAATGAACTGGAAAAATACTAAAAAAAATTAAGCTTAATTTTTTTTGTATTTATTTGATAAAATGTAAAAGAACTAAATATGAGTATTTCTAGTAGAATAATATGCATAATTATATATTTTGCCTATATTTATATTTAAAATCTTTTTAAATTGTATACTATGTACTATAATTAGTATCATAATGAACTACAAAAAAAATATATTTATTTCTTTGCAGAGACTAATAAAGTTATAACTATTATTACTAATAAAATAAGAATAATCGTATTGCAGACTTAATAACAATTTATTTCATAAATATCTTCGAAAAGAGATTGCACAAATAACTGTCTCCTAAATTTCTAAAAAAATATGTGTCCATTTGTGCCAAGAACCCTATATTTTGTACATTAAAAAAATGCATAAAAAATAGGCTTGAACATTTAATTTCGCAATTTAAAAAAATACGTATTTCAAAAAAGTTCACAAGCTAAGATTATAACTTGCGATTTTGGGTCCATGATAGAAAAAATACAAATAAACTTACTTTTTACATTTCGCCCTCTTGAAAAATTAAAAATCTATAAACACCAAAAAAGGCCTTAATTTAAGCAAATAAATATCCACCTTGTGCTGTCATCTCTCGGTTATAGATAAAGACATTTATAAATAATGATTTCATGCAATTTTCATGTTATAAAGAAGAAGAAAATTATACAAATGCATTAAAATTTGAAACGTCCCAAAAATGGGACGCTAAGCATAAATGGGTTACCACTACTACATATACCAGGAATTCTACTCAAGTTCTACAAAACTATTTCAGACAAATAATTTTTATTTAAAACTGTTTAACTATTTTATTTAACTTATGTCTGTTTGATTTATATTTATTTATTTTATGAGAAAAATTGTGTTTCAAATCGAGATATTTTCATTTGGTACTACCAAATAACCGGTTCTTGTTGGTATATTTAGTGTAACTTGCTATGAGATGTCAAATCAACGAGGACCTCATTGTTTCACTTAGTTTAAGCTGAATGCTTTTTTCTATAACGCTGAACACAATTAGAGTCGTCCAAAGTCTTTTCTATTCAACTGTTGAAAAATGTTGTGTGAAAGATTATTTCAAAGCTGTAGGATGCTCCTGAATATTTATTTGTATACTTTTTCATCTGGTGTTATTTGCATTCCTTTTTAGCCAGAAAGACTAATTCGATATCATCGTTGACTCAGAATCCGACCATACGTGTTTCACCTTAAAAGAAGACAACTTTGGTAAATGAATCAGAAATTGTGACAGATTTTTATTGCAATGATAGAAGCATTTATTTCATTTTGCTAAACATATTGGAAAAATATGTAATTAGAATTCACAATCTTCATTAATTAAACGTTTTGCCAGTTTAAAGGGTTATGGTGCTTCTAATATCACCTCTGTAGTTGAGACAGTCGTGTAAACGCTTTTCATAGACAATAGTGTTCTAGCTGCCGTTCACCATTGCGCCATATCTCGACACAATTTTTCATTTGGCGAGTAAACGGATGATTAGACTCGCCAAATTGCGATTAATATTTTTTTGCTCATCCTTTTTTTTTTTTTTGCAAGTGTCAGTACAAGCGATACTCTTATCTACATTACTGAACGATTGATGTCACACTAAACAAGTTTTTGACACATTTTGTTTTTTACATTTTGATTTTTTCAGAATTAACTGAATGAGATGTTTTAAAATCCTGAGTTAACTGTGATTGGATTTTTTTTTTTTTTTTTTTTTTTTTTGAATGAACAAGAGTAGAGTTTTTTTTTCACTTACTGTAGTGGATAATTAAATTTAGTTTAGTCATTTACAAAAACGTAGGTTATTTTAGAACATATATATATTAAAAAAAGGGTACATTGAGGGGTTAAATGTCGAATTTTCAATGTTTCAAAACAATTTTGCTAATTTTTTTTTCATTTGGCGAATGTTTTTTATTTCTGATTAGCCAAACTTTTAACGTTGGTAAAAAGTCAGCGAGAACCATGGACAATACCATCTTACTTCGGTATGTAGTAGGAGGGGCGATGCCGGCATCCAATAACTTCATAGATATGCTTAAAAAGTTTCCTTTTAAGAGTTCGTGATTTTATATAGTTTATTATTTTAATGGTAGCATTTAATCTTTTAATATGTTCAGAATACATTTTCCCGGGGATAGCGGATATTTATTAACAACGCAATAGATGGTTCTACGGTGCTTTATTATCTTTAATTCTTGCAATGGCATTGTGATTGTGACCCATCCTTGATTTCGCATTATTAGTGTATTCATGTTCATATATGTTTTCCTATCTATTAATTAAAAACATTTCATCCCTTAGTGCGTTGTTTTGTAATGATCTACAAAAAAATGTAATCCTGATAGCTTTGTAACCTCTTTCACACTAGCGTTAGTAAGGCGCTTAATTGTAATCAAGTTAATGTTCTCAAACACCTAAATAATAGAAAAGTCAAGTCAAGTTCCGGGTGCCCGATTCAAAAAAGTCCGTTAAAACTCTTAACTTCTCTGGTCTGAACGAGATATTAGTATATGTAACTGAAAAATACTAACAACACTGCTATCAACACTGCGAAAATTTTTCTTGCCATAAACCCACGCCAGTTATGTAAGGAACGTCGGCTTTCCATTAACTCTCTCGCTGCGTACTCTTTTAAAAATCAAAATAGGTTAAAAAATTGCGCTTTTATTTTATTACATATTTCAAATCTACATATATTTTAGAGTTAAAATATGTAAACATTTTTGGTAAAAGAGTTCTTTAAATATAGAATTAGATCATCAAAGAAAAAGATCGGGGAAATCGTTGGTTGCGAAAATTTTGCTACTTTTACGTTGCCCGTGGAAATCGCGGGATGGGCAAGATCGTTAACTCCTTGAAACACAAATAATTGTGTTTCTATAATGTTCAATTCACACAAGCATTTTCAAAAACCTTACTTGAAAATGAGGAAACATAATTCCACAGTACTGATGCGTAAAATAAAATAATTTCCAATATCAAAAGATTCGGGTTATTTTAATATAAGTATTATTATATTTTTATCAAATTTGAGTTATTTTAATAGTTGAACTAATTTAAATAATTAATTGTACATGCAATTGATGTTAAGGATTGTTTTTAATTTTTTCACAACATATATTTTTATACTTTTCCTTACAATTTGTCACATTTGACATCAGAAAAATACGAGTAGAATTATAATAAACTCGATGAAAGCTTCGAATGTTCAGAAAGAAACTGGATAGTTTTAAAGCACCTGAAAAATGGTAATTGTAAAACTATAGATCTAATGTTTTATAAAATCTTTTAAGAAGCAACTGCAAGTAGTAGATATTTAGAATAGTAGCATTATAGTAATACCAGAGTAGTATCTACAGTATAAAAATATAAATTTTTGTCGCTTTATTTCATTGTTTATTGTGTTTTTTCTAATACCAAATTGTTTATCTTATGTATAAAATTATTTTCTATATTCTTATTATCATTAGATCACACGCATCTAAAATTAAAAGAAAAAAATAAATGTTTTTGTGTTATACTTAATTAATTTTAACTATTTCGTCTTCATTAATCATTACACTTTTGTACGATTTCAAGCTGAAACATGCATAATATTTATTAGTTATTTAGCCCAAAACCTCTATATAAAGCTTGAGAAATTACTCTTTACCTATAGTTGAAATTAACATGCAGAAAGTTTGCTTGAAAAAGAAATAAGAGTACAAGGATATGGCCGATTTCAACAACAAACAAACCACCATCGCATAAAAAAACAGTGAAAAAACTCTGTTGCAAAATAAATCTAAATAACCTATTAAGATGACAAACTTATAGGCGAGTACAACGTGGGTAGGTAGAGATGAAAAGAATGATATGTCACATGACAGAATCGAACAATAGAAAAAAAAAAGTCTAAAAAGTCTGAAAAAGATCCTACTCGACCTTAAAGTGGCTAATACGTACTAGATGCATAAAAATATATGAGAATCGAGAGAAGAATACCACTTTTTAAAAATGAGTTATTCTTATTTATTTTTTAATGTTTCGTCAAAATGTAAATGTGCGCTCTTTAAATCGTTGAGTACATCGCAAAAATAACAGACGGAATGACCATTGGTTGCCTTCTCCCATTTGTGATCATTGAAAATCCAAAATAATAACAAGTAATTGTTGACAATCTTTGGTAGGGAAATAGTAAAAAGGAAATGTACAGTGGGCCACAGAAATTTATCCCATGACTATGATACGCATTTTTGAAAAATAAAAGCAAACATCAGTAAATCGTTCAAAATTCGAAGTGAGCAATTTATTTCAAATATACGATCAATAATTGCATGAAATCGCTTGAGCATTTGCAATAGGGATACATCCTATCGTTCGTATGAAAGGAGCGATTTTTGTGAGACGTTGTATAATCGAATGAAATAACTCCAGCAACCACTAAACGAAAAATTTTATAATTCGGAAAAAATAATCGTATATTGACACTTTAGAGTAAAACACTCGAGGATGCACAAAAGGAATTACATCCTAGTTATCAAAAGAAACTTCATGCAGACGCAGAATAATTGAACGAAATTTCCCGGGCGTAGTTGCGAACCAAAGCCGTTATATTTTTACCTTTTATCGGGCAAATCAATTCTGTAGCTGAAATGTTAAAATGATTCACTGCCACCAGAATTTGCAAACAATCTGATCGGAAAATATAATTGCGTGGAATAATTCATGTGCATTATAAGAATAAAAATGTTTAATACAAATTCCGGTGCAATTCGATGAATTTTTAATAAAAGTTAAGTGGTAAATATATTACCATTGCCCGATAAAGAGTTAAGTTGCCACACATGAAATAATGAAATTTAGAGAGTTGAAAGTAGCGCCTTCTTGCGCCCGATTGTTCAAAACTTTGCAATTGATGTCCAGATCCAATTTTTTTAATTAGTTACTTTTTTGTAATTCATATTCCTTGATTGTTACAAATTTTTTTAAGTAAAATTATTATCTTTATTTAATGAGAGATTAAACAATGCAAAAATTAGACGAATTGGACTATTTAAAAAGAAATGTTGGCAATCAAGCAATCTGAATTTAAAAAAAAAAGTTAGTAGACTGGCAACATTATAGGTATCGTAAAATATTATTTCGTGCAAGTAAAATATTAACTATTGTTAGCCCAATACTAAAATCTACAAAAAAAGAACATAAACCAGTTCAGGATTGCCAGTTTGGCCTCTGTTTTTATTCTGAAATTTCAAATTCATACCGGATTTTCTGACTTACTTAATGCGAGACATTTCGGGATTATTAACCCACCGACGCTGAGCACAGTGCTGCCAGATTGGAGACTTTCTAAATTCAGATTATTTGATGGTCACCACTTTTATGAAATAGAAATTTTCGGCCTATTTAAAAATGGATTAAACATTCTGAAAAAACATGTCGAATTATAATATTTAAAAAAAGTGGTGACTGGCATAATCTGAGGGGGGATATCCTCAGGCATCAATCTGGGGGGGGGGGGGATATCCCCAATCTGGCAACACTGGCCGATCAAAAGAGCAAAATTGTAATGTTGTTTTCTCTGTAGTTTATTTAAAATACAAAAAAAGATGTTTTTTTTTGTTTGTTTTTTTGACATGATATAAAAATTTTTATTACGTATAAGCATATAGGCATTGAGATTATTAATCATAATTTAATTTTTTTAAACTGGATTATATCTGTAGAATTATATTAATTTAAATAATGCTTTTATTGCTGTGAAAATTACAGCTTAGTGAACGGGTATATCAGTTCGCGGCGGTGAGAAGGTTAAATTAAAAATTCTTCTTCAGAAATTTACGTTATGAATTCAGAATTTCGGAATAAAATTGGATACCAAACTGGAATTCCTAAATCAGTCCGCTTATCTAAAATTTATAATGTAACATTTTCGCTTCCTTATAGATCTTTCCTATAAAAATCTATTTCGAAGATGCATACAAAATGAATTTCATTAATAAGAAACCTTTTGAAGGAGGAAATACGTAACTGAAATGCTTCTTCAAACGATAAATAGCGAAAGAAATAGTAGAACCTGGTTTTTCCTGAACGCTCCGCCTGTTTAAAAAACTGGCTGCAGGATAAGAAAGGGGCGTAGTGTGAATTAACAAATTCAACATGTGCGCGCTCGCTTTAATTATAACCGCTCTCCTTCGAATCCTATTTTATTATTTTTTTAATGGACTGAAACAAGGAATTTTGAAAGAAAAGAATTTAATTAATGGACACACACAAACAAGAAAAAATTCTACGAATATATTTTCTTTTTTGAATTAGGTTTTTTATACTTGAAAAACAAAAGGAAGTCATGTCATCGTTCAAGGAAAATAATCGATAGAATTATTGTTTAGCTATTTATTTATACTCTGGAATTGTTTGAATGATTCACTCATGATGATGACACTCATGATGATGATTCACTCTGAGTGATGGCGCAAACCTATTTTGCTGCTTTTTTTTCATCCAATATATAAAGCTAAAAAAGTTTTAAAAATTCTGATACACATCTTTATTAAAATTAAGTAGCATAAAAATTTCTCTGAGCGGAATTTCTCAAATTGTACTCAGTTTAGTATTTAGTGATCAGCGAAACTATTCCAAGTGCTCTGCGAAAAAGTAAGGAATTTTTATATGTTAAATTTAGTATTTTTTCCACGCAGACTTATTTTACAGTTTAAAAAACATTAAGAGAATGTAAGAATACTTGCATAGCTATTGTTTTCATTTAAGCAACTGATTATAAAGCTCAGTGTATAATTTTCTGCAAAAATGCGTTGTCATTTTAAATGAATGCACACAGGAAGCCCAAGAATAAATAGGGTCATTTTTAGAAAGAAGTATATTATGCAGACTTTTAAAAGCCCAGGAAACTAAAATATTTCGTTTAAAAGCATCCAACAACAATATGCTAGGATATTATTTAGTATGTTACAAAATATATCAAGCTGTTAAAGCCCATATTATAATTTGAAAGTTTGCCTAACCTTGTTCAAAAGAGAATATTGAATGCACAGAGAACGAAAAACCGTTAAAGTTATGGAAACAGTTCATTGTCAATGGTAAAATCTCACGACGATGCAGGGACTGGCATATTTAATTATTTTCATGCATGGAACTGATTAAATTCTTTTTTCATATCAAAGAATGAACATATCTAGAGGGATTCACAATACTAATGGTATTTTTTCGCTATTCTTAGACTCTTTTCAAATTAATCAGGATCATCCACACCTTATTAAGGCTACTCCTACATAGAAAATTTAGTTTGCAGAAAATTTGCACCAATCTTGCTTTGCAAACCTGCAAAGTTGCAGCAAGTTCAGCATCACAAGACTGAAAGTTCCTAACAATATTGCAGCAAGACAACGCAAACGCCGAAGTAACCACACTTTGAACTTGCAGCTAACTTGTAAAGCAAGTTGAACTATTAGTGTATCAAATTTATTGTAAATTAACGGCAAACAAGTAAAAAATGAAGTTCTATCATGACTAAAGTACTGCAAATTTTTTTAAAGCTAGTAGAAAATTTAGCTTTGTCTTGTCAAAAACGCTTCAAACTTATTGCAAATTAGCAATCTTGTCAGGCCACGCTATCTGTTTACAACTTTAACACTATAAGTTGAAGCCTTCAGGTCTATTGATGCATACGCACTGAGCCGTGCACATGCATCTTTTTACCCCCATTAATAAATAAAGGTACTACTTGTACTTTCGAATTAGTCTGTTTAGTTATTTGATAAGTAAAGCATTTAAAATAAGCGGTACCGACCGAATAAAATTTGTGTAATGGAAGCAGTCACGAAAGGGTTAAAAATCATAGACTCGAAGGGCTTAAAGTAAAAATAAATAAATAAATAAAACTAAATTAAAACGATATTTTAGAAAAAACCAATAAAATTGAGAAAAATCCATTTAAAAATTAAAATTTTCAATATAAATTTAAAAGGGCCGAAGACGTAAGCGAAACATTAGATTAACATAACCTTTTTATTTGCAAAAAAAATTACATGAAATAAGTTGTAGATTGTAGATAAAATGTTACTTTACAAAAAAAAAAAAAAAAAAAAAAAAAAAAAAAAAAAAAAAAAAAAACTACATTTGAAGAGTTAAAATAATACATTCCTTTTTCTGGCTTCCTTAACCCTTTCCGGCACAGCGTGCCCGGGTTGGGATACCTAATTTTAATTCCAAACTTAGAAATGACACCAAGAATATTTTAATAAAATTTTGCATTAACAATGAAAGTGTAAGGTAACAAGTTTTTAATTTCTAAAAAAGTCGTATGTAAATTCCGGTATCAGTCGATGATTTCATCATTTTACAACAAAATTTGCCTGTGCCGGAAAGGGTTAACTTAACCAATCAAAGAAAATGAGATTCCATAACGGTAACAATGACGCATATGTCTTGCTTTTGAGTAGCATCCAATTTCTGCGCACGTGCTGATTGTGTTATATTCTGACGTGTTATATTCTCTAAACAGAGGGATTTTTTGTTTTCGTCTATTTTCGTGAATTAAAGACACTCTTGTGTCATTTTCACAACAGACAACTCATGCAAGTGGGTGATGGTCTAATGTTGCGGGAGATTCGCTGTGAATTTCTCAAGTAAAATTTATCACGGCACGGAAATATCAGAAAAAAAATCAAATTTGCTGCTAATTTGCATGCTATCTGGGCTACAACAGGTTTGATTTTTTTTTTCAATTATACGATAATTTATCAGAGACACTAGCAACCCATTGGAAAACTGTTTCGATGTGTATACAAATGAAACGAAATTATGGCTGGTAAGAATCGGCAAAACCAAAGAAAAAAGAGGGGAGCAGCAGGAACCATTGCATGCTATCCGTCATTCTGTTATAATGAAATAAGAAATAACACATGGTATAAATGAAATTTAAAACAATTAAATTATATAAAATAATTAAATTAATAAATTTTATAAAATCATTACCTAAAAATTACAGGCTTTTCAAAAGTTTGCATGGTGGCATGAGAAGTCTCCATATGACTTTATTTCTTTGCATATAAGCAAGGTGACACTCCTGTAATAAAAGTTTAATGCGCTTTTTGAATTGACAAAGGAAGTCGGAATTTCATAAATGAAAATAACTCTGTTTTTTAGAGAAGTTGGATGGCGATCACTGACTAATGAAATGGGTAACTTTTTAACAAATATTATTTATTTAAATCTGTTATATAAAAACACTAATAAATTGGACGGATTTAAAATAAAATTGAGAATTTAAGCAAAGTCACATAAAACTGAAGAATGAAAAGACTTTGGATGTCAAAAGTATTAATAGTTAAATGCGTAGTAATGTATATCTGCATCACTTTTTATTTAATCCCCAGCAACCACCATATTTATATAGAAATATTAATCCTGTAAAAGTTGCAATAATATTTGTTACTAAATAAAATTAAAAATCTATCTTAAAATTTCTGGTGTCAAATCTTTATTATAAGAATAAAAAACATAAGTAAAAAAAAATAATTCATGCATGTAAAGGTTAAGTTTAACAAAATAAAAATTTATATTAAATAAGGTATTTAGATTCATATTTATTAAAATGTTTACTAATTTGCAATATTTTAGCTGTGACAGTAGTTTTTACTTGTATTGCAGATCTGCAACATAAGAAAAGGTTTACGTATTATACGAAAAATGTATGTCTCATTTTTTCATTATTTTCCCTGTGTAATAAACCTTTCTCAGAATCATCTATAATTTTTTCGAAACAAAATAAGAAATCATGCACTTAAGGATTTACACATTCACGAGTGGAAACAAGAATTATCGTTTTCATTCAAAAAACATCATTGACTAAGGACGTGGCTTCTGCCTTACAGAGAATGCATTTATATTATGTTGTCCATATAGTTTTAGATTGTAAGACATTTTATATTAAATTCGTACATTGAAAAATTTTTACCGATGCATAAACTTGGGAAACCTATCTAGAACAACAATTTATAAAATACTTTCAGAATAGGAGGAACTTCTACTGTTTTAAAATTCAGATTTCATAAAAATTGTCCGTCAGCAATGTGTTAAGATAAGTGCTCGTACCAAGCATTCCTACAGATCAGATGTCGTCGGTACCATGTCAAACTATCCAATATAAAAACTGAGTTGCCAGTGGGCTACTTTTTTTAAATTCATATTTATTGATTGGCACCACTTTTATGAAATAGTAAAATTCCCCTTGTTTTAATCTTAATTAATATGTCATTAAATAAGGTGAATTTTACTATTTCAAAATAGTGGTGTCAATCAAGAAATATGAATTTAAAAAAGGCAGCCCACTGGCAACACTGTTTTCATATTGGATAGTTTGACATGGTACCGCAGATATCTTGAATGAGATTTGAAGACCACCTGTTATATTGTCTTGATGTCTATTTCTCCTTTTCCGACGAAATTTCAATACATTAAAAATGTTTTGTTTGTTGTAAGTAAACATTGTTTCTAAATACATGTTTATGTTTGTAAAAATTTGTGAATTTACAATATTTGCTGTGCATTGATTCCAAAACGCGGTCATTGTTTTACAGTTTCCTCACGATTTTTTGTGTTGCTATTTTCCTTTTTTCTGTAGTTCTACTTTTAATGTGATTTCGGTGAAGAAAAAAATTAAACTGTATAACTCCATTTTGTTGCAAGTTTAAGTTCTAAAACTACCTTACTAACCCATATTGTTGTTATTTTATTCATCAAATACAATGTATATCTGTGACGTGAGATTTTGTGCTACGCCTGGAGTTCTAGATTTAAAAGGTGTTCCATGATCGAAATTGTTCTTCGTCAATCATAACTTCCATCATAGAATATAGCATTTTTCGTCTTATTTAATATAAGAATTTAATTCAAGGAACGGATTGCTTAAATATCTTCTACACGTTTTTCCTGACATTCATTCTGTAATCTAGAAAATTTCGTAATCCGGCATGTCTAAATTCCCGAACGTGCCGGATTAGAAAATGCTTACTGTATTGGTAAATTTTTTATCTGTTTATGTATATCCATTTCATTTTCAATAATTTGATAAAAAATTTTGCTTATTTTTGCATCATTTGATTTCATTAAGTTTGAAAAAATTTCAGATGCATTATGTATATGCGATTAGATGTATATACAATATAATTAAAAGTTTGAAAAGTGTAATTAAACGAGTGTTTTATGATTATTATTACTATTATACAAAAATATCATTAATGGTACCATTTCGTAGATTAGTTTTCTGTACAAAATTTCAATTTAATAAATTTTTCGTTCTTGTATGAGTTGTTTAAATTATTTTTAAGAATTATAATTGCATGTTTTACTTTCCTAATTTTTAACTTGTTTTAAATAGTTAGATAAACTATAAGAAAAGAGAGGTACTTCAAGTATTAGTTGAAATCATTTTTTATTAATCTAAGGTTTTAAAATAATTAGATAAACTATAATAAAAGCAAGAAAAGAAAGTTGCTTTTGGTTTTTTCTTTTTGATAGCAGACGATAAAGATTTGCCCTTAAAAATTTTCATTGAATAAAATAATTGAATGAAGTTTAATAATAAAAAAAAAAGTAGAATAAGAGTTAATACCGCAAAATTTCTCTTTCTGAGTTTTCTATTTCATAATATTGGATTTTCAAGCAAATAAATAGACAGAGGGCGCCTTTTTATACTTCAGAAATTCCCTACATTGAACTTTGCCCTCTTATTATAGAACCGATTTGATCGGCTTGCTATAGTACGTGTTAAAAAAATAAACAGTAAACATCCTCTTATCGGACATTCTAAGTACCGGCATGCTGGATACTCCGCACGATTTACGGAAAAAAGAGTATTTCTTGTTTAATCACCCTGATGTTTATATTAATCTGGTGGAACTTCAGAATGATTTATGAAAGAGGAAATTTTGAAAAAAGTCATTGCGTAAACTTTGGCCTGGTGAAAGTGGTGAAGTTAGTGAAAGCGATACAGTTGACGATGAATTGGGTTTTTTTTACTATTAGAGAACCCCATGTCACAACTGTATCGGTAAGAGTGGGTTGTAGCAGATTTTAATGTTCAGACAGATGAGACCATCATTCATTGTGTTATCAACCATCAGTCCCCAAAGACGTTTGCTCTGCTGAAGATTTTGTGAACAAAACAAGTAACATCAGTTGAAATCAAGTAACTAATACCTTTGATATATTTATCAGGTTTTCTGAGCACACGAGTTCATTCAACGATGCAGAAATTATGAAACTCCACATAATACGAAATGACTTCCTAAAAAAAAGAGAGAAGACAACAGCAAAACAAACCGATATCAGGAATTTGTTTAAGATGGTTTCTACGAATAGCTCTACTGTGTAGTTCTATAGTGCACGTTTTCTTTAGATAGTCATGTACATATGTTGTACTTTACATTATTTAGTATTTTTTTATTCAAACCAAGTTGTTTAAAGAAAAAAAAATATGCTTTTCTCTCATTGTTTGTTTAAATCGAACTTCTACACGTTTTTCCTGACATTCATTCTGTAATCTAGAAAATTTCGTAATCCGGCATGTTTCAATTCCCGAACGTGCCGGATTAGAAAATGGTTACTGTATTGGTAATTTTTTTATCTGTTTATGTATATCCATTTCATTTTCAATAATTTGATAATAATTTTTGCTTATTTTTGCATCATTTGATTTCATTAAGTTTGAAAAAATGTCAGATGCATTATGTATATGCGATTAGATGTATATACACATATAATTAAAAGTTTGAAAAGTGTAATTAAACGAGTGTTTTATTATTATTATTACTATTATACAAAAATATCATTAATGGTACCATTTCGTAGATTAGTTTTCTGTACAAAATTGTTCAATTTAATAAATTTTTCGTTCTTGTATGAGTTGTTTAAATTATTTTTAAGAATTATAATTGCATGTTTTACTTTCCTAATTTTTAACTTGTTTTAAATAGTTAGATAAACTATAAGAAAAGAGAGGTACTTCAAGTTTTAGTTGAAATCATTTTTTATTAATCTAAGGTTTTAAAATAATTAGATAAACTACCGGGTGTCCCAAAAAGGACTGACTGATTTTAAAATTCAATAACTTGTAAACGGTGACAGATATTTAAAAAATTCTTGCAGGAGGGTTATGCATAAGGTCAAAAGTTTTTTTACAGTGATTTTCAATTTTAGTTCGAATTACAAACAATAGATGGCGCTGCGATCGATAGACGCTAAATTCAGGCTCGATTTTTGGTACTTCGTGGCCCGGATAATACATTTCCATCTCCTTTTTCCGCATAGAACAAGATAAAGGACCAAAAATCGAGCCTGTATTTAGCGACTATTGCTTACAGCGCCATCTATTGTTTGTAATTCGAACTAAAATTGAAAATCACTGTAAAAAAACTTTTGACCTTATGCATAACCCTCCTGCAAGAATTTTTTAAATATCTGTCACCGTTTACAAGTTATTGAATTTTAAAATCAGTCAGTCCTTTTTGGGACACCCGGTATAATAAAAGCAAGAAAAGAAAGTTGCTTTTTGTTTTTCTTTTTGATAGCAGACGATAAAGATTTGTCCTTAAAAAAATTTCATTGAATAAAATAATTGAATGAAGTTTAATAATAATAAAAAAATAGAATAAGAGTTTTTTTTTATGTTTGGCTAAAATATTTATTCGGAGGAAAATTTAAAGATTTCGACATGAACAAAAAAATATAAAAAATAAATAAAATGCAATTCAACAAATTACAACGACCATTTGGAAAATGATTTTTTCAAAGACTAAAATTTAAAACATAACAAAATAGCACGGAGTTGATCATACATTACGTACGCCATGAATTAAACATTAATAGTGTTATTACACGTAAAAATTGCAAGCGACAGAAATCGCCTGCGACTCGTACGTATTATCCAGCTGAAACTTCCGTATTATCCAAGCATTTCATTGGCTGTTCGGAAAAAGGCTTTTCCATCGTCAGATTTCCAAGAAATCTGACGGCCAATTTTAAATGAAATTTATTTCTTAAACTTCTAAACATCCCACAATATTACTTTTTATATCGTCGTATAGAGAAAAAAATGTACTTTTAAATGCAATTTGTTTGAAAGATGTATCTCAATTTGTTTCTGAGTTATTAATTTTTTTTTTTGTAGTTTTTATTACTCTTTTGTCATAATGGCACCACTCTGTTGTCCATCTCTATTGAAAGTAAAGGGAAATACAGATTACTGTATAGACCAATCTGAAAACGAATAAAATGAAGATTAAACCAATAAAAACCTTCAGATATGCTTTTGATTTCCTACCCTGAAGAGGACAATAACCATTTTTCCAAATGGTTTAACAAATAATGTGATAAAGATTTTTTTTGCAAATAGGTCATGAAAAAACTTAATATATTCTGAATGCATAAGAAAGTAATTTTATTTTTATGCAACACTAGGGGCACTGATACATGTGAGCTGAGGTTGTTCAGCACTGCAGTTTCCAATAGCACGCTAATTTGCTCTGTTTCAAGAAAATATCCGATTACGGAAGATTGAAAAACACTATGACGGTCAGTGGCGATCTTCTGTAATTTAGTTGTCGTTTATTTCCCTTTGACTAGGATAATTTTTCGGTCCCAAGGCCCCACCCATCGTTGTCGCCTTTTTAAAATTTTGATTGATTAACCCTCCAGGTGCGGGAAACGCTTTTTCCTGTTCCAGTGGGCTACGTTTTTAAAATTCAGATCGCTTGATTCCCATCACTTTTTAAAAAGCGTATAATTCGGCTTATTCTCGTATTATTTAATCTGTAATTAAATAAAGTGACTACTTCTACTTCAAAATAGTTGTGGGAATCAAACAATCTTAATTTAAAACAAGTAAGAAGAATCATGCGTATAGCATAGATTATGAAACACTTTCCAACACTCCCTGAAAGCTTTAACGAAATTTCGTTACTTAGGGAAATAAGGTAAATATGATAATTAAGTAAACATTTAAAAATCTGATTTCAGTAGTTACCGCCCATAGCCAAATATGTATTCCAATTCTATTGAACAGCCCTGTATTCAATCTTTATGTTGATATATATACTACAGTAGCGCTCAAAAGTATTTTGACAACCTTATATTCTCTTTTATTTTATTTAATATAAAAATGTAAAAGAAAATATATTCCCTATAATTGAGAACACTATGACTGCAATTATTCAAATGTATCAAGTTTCAACTTGTTTGTTTACATTCGGCTCCACCAAAGAAATATGACTCCTCTTTAGCTCAAAAGTATTTTGACAATTAGTTTGCATTTAATTGTTGAAGGTGTCAGTGGAGCTATAGCTTCGGTTGGTGTTTATATTGACTTATTGTGATTATTTTTAAGTGCCGAAATGTAAAAAAATAATAAAGTGATTCTAAAGAAGCCGCTGTAAATTCACTTAAAAAAGGTAGACTGCAAGCAGAATTAGCTCGTTCTTTTAACGTGTCTCGGCAACTTGTTATTACATGGAATAAAGTTTTTAATAAACAGAAATACATCGAAAATAAGTCTCATAGTGGTCATCCGAAAAAAACAACTTGCAATGTTGACTGTATTATAAAAATGATATCTACAAGTGATTGTTGTAAGTTCGCTGTAATAATAAAAAATGAATTGAAAGAAAATTACGGCATAGACATACACGTTCCATCAGTAGAATGACGCCTAAACCTCTATGGTTTACATGGCAGAAGAACAGGAAAAACACGTTTCTTATCTACTAAGAATAGGAAGGCGTTAAAAAGCATAACCCTTTCAGGGGCAAAGCATTTCCATTGCTAAAGTGTTGAAATTAATGATTGACAGCAAAATTCTGGTTAAAAAAAAATTCGCTTTATTTTGCGTGCGAAATATAGCTTTTTCTTATTTACAAATAAATTTGTTTTCAAATTCCGATGTGAATCATTAATTTCAACACTTTAGCAATGGAATTGCTTTGCCCCTGAAAGATTATGCCGTTTTACAAATGCAGCTCCAGCCTTCCTATTCTTAGTAGATAACAAACGTGTTTTTCCTGGGCTTCTGCCATGTAAACCATAGAGGTTTAGGCGTCGTTTGACTGATGAAACGTGTATGTCTATGCCGTAATTTTCTTTCAATTTATTTTTTATTATTACAGCGGACTTATGACAATCACTTGTAGATATCAGTTTTATAATACAGTCAACATTGCAAGTTTTTTTTTTTTTTTGGATGACCAGTATGAGGCGTATTTTTGACGTAATTCTGTTTATTAAAAACTTTATTCCATGTAATAACAAGTTGCCGAGACACGTTAAAAGAACGAGCTAATTCTGCTTGCAGTCTACCTTTCTTAAGTGCATTGACAGCGGCTTTTCTAGAATCACTTCAATATATTTACATTTCGGCATTTAAAAATAATCACAATAAGTCAATATAAACACTAACCTAAGCCATAGCACCACTGACACCTTCAACATTAAATGCAAACTAATTGTCAAAATACTTTTGAGCTAAGGAGGAGCCATATTTCTTCAGTGGCGCCGAATGTAAACAAACAAGTTGGAACTTGATACATTTGAATAACTGCAGTCATAGTGTTCTCAATTATAGGGAATATATTTTCTTTTACATTTTATATTAAATAAAATAAGAGAATATAAGGTTGTCAAAATATTTATGAGCGCTACTGTATATAATGGGAAAATTTAGTTTAGCAAGAAAATGCATAACAAGTTGAAATTCATCTTTCAGCAGTTTATACTAATAGATGGAAACATACTTGAATACTTTTGTACAGCCCTGTAGTTTACCTAGTAAGCTTTATTACACGCCACTATTTAGCTAAAATTTAATACAAATTAAAACACGCTTAAAACTACTGAAATTACATTTCCAGAAATTATCACTCATAGACGGCCATGTATCCAACTCTTTGCGTGGTCTTGTATATCATTTTATCTATATTCTACAAATATTTCTTAGTACACTAAATTCAGTTCAGCGTAAAAATGCATAACTCCTTTAAAACCTACCTTTAAGCAATTTATGCTCATACTCAGTAACCTTTACGAATTCATTTCTGTAGCTCTGTATATGAACTATGGCATTTATACGCACTTTATAGGATGCATAAATATAGTGAACAAGTAGGTAAGTGATCACAAGTAGATCACAGATCTCACAGAGGGTTTCGTTTAATATTGCTTTCAAAACACTTTATTCTTTTGAAATACCTGTTAGTTCCACATTTTGCAACAAGGAACGCACTCTATTTTAAACAAACCTCTATCCGAACGACGCTCCATTTTATATACTATCCGTAGATATATTAGTCGAGGGGATTGGGCCGATAGCACACGAGATAAGTAGGCGCCCATGGCGGTAAAAAGTGGAACTAAAATATGCAAGGCTATGGTGCATAATATAAAAAAATGGTCAAAGGGGTTTCGGCAAAAGTTGGAAAAGTGCTCCCCGGGTGAAAATGGCGGAGGTTTGAAAATTTGCTTAAAATACACAAGTTAGAGCCCGGAGGAGTAAACAATATAAGACTTTTCGAAAATTTTATGATTTGCCGTGTGGTCTGAGGTATTCAGCTATACGTTGCAAAATTCATGTCCCCAACTTAATTAGGGCTCTCTTAGAAAGAATTGCTTAAAATACGTATGTGGTAGCTCAAAGGGTTAAACGTAAGACTTTTTCAAGATTTTATGATTTGTCGACTGGCCTCAGGTGTTCTGCTATAGGTATGCAAAATTTCAAATCTGCAATTTAAGAAGAGGCTCAGTTAGAAAGAATTGCTTAAAGTACGCATGTGGGAGCCCAAAAGGTTAAATGTACGTTTTTTTTCAAAATTTTATGATTTGTCGTATGATATGTGGTGTTGAGCTATAAGTATGCAAAATTTCACGCCTCCAACCTAAATAGGGGATCACTTAGAAAGAATTGTTTAAAATCACATGTGGGAGCTCAAAGCGTTAAATGTACTGCTTTTTCAAAATTTTATGGTTTATCATTTGATGCGAGCTATTCAGCTATAACTATGCAAAATTTCACGCCTCCAACCTAAATAGGGGCTCACTTAGAAAAAATTGTTTAAAATACACATGTGGAAGCCCAAACGGTCAAATGTACGATTTTTTTCAAAATTTTATGATTTGTCGTTTGATGTGAAATGTTCAGCTATAAGTATACCAAATTTCACGCCTCCAACCAAATTAGGGGCTCACTTAGAAAGAATTGTTTAAAATCACATGTGGGAGCTCAAAGCGTTAAATGAAGGGTTTTTTTCAAAATTTTATGGTTTATCATTTGATGCAAGGTGTTCAGCTATAAGTATGCAAAATTTCACGCCTCCAACCTAAATAGGGGCTCACCTAGAAAAAATTGTTTAAGATACACATGTGGGAGCCCAAACGGTCAAATGTACGATTTTTTCAAAATTTTATGATTTGTCGTTTGATGTGAGGTGTTCAGCTATAAGTATGCCAAATTTCACGCCTCCAAACAAATTACGGAATCACTTAGAAAGAATTGTTTAAAATACACATGTGAGAACCCAAAGGGTTAAATGTACGTCTTTTTCATAATTTTATGATTTGTCGTATGATGCGTGGTGATCAGCTATAAGTATGCAAAATTTCAAGTCTCCAACATGTATAGTTTCTGAGAACGGGCTCTGTGACAGACGGACAGACAGACAGACAGAGGAGCGAGACGAATGGGGTTTCGTCAGATGAAAGAAACCTTAAAAAAGCGCATATCATAATTAAAAATGCATTTCGAGCAATCATTACTAATATACAGTAATTCGGATACAATATAGTATCTGAAATCTTTTCAAATACACCGCAAACAATTTCCCCTATACCATTATGAACGGAATTCTTTTGTGTGGCCCTGTAAATGAACAATAACCATTCTTTGCACCATATATTCAACAGAATGCATATTTTAGTGGACTTCATAAATGATTATCAATTTTACTACGTTTGAAAGAGTGTAACACCATAAAAAATCATTTGAAACGATTTTTTCCCATTGGCTGTAATGTAACGGAAAAATTATGACTGTCTGTGTAAAAGAACTAAACATGCTACAAACTTCATTTGCAATAGGGATCGTGCTATGGTAGAGGTCACTAACCTCCAAAATTTTCAGAACGATCCGAGTACATTTACGAGAGTTAGAGCGCGGCAGACAGGACAGACGGACAGCGGACAGACGGCCAGCCAAACCGAAGTCATAAATACTTTTCAACTTTGTAGAAAGTGTTAAAAAGAACCCACTGAAAAAGTCGCCAAGGCTGGAGTGTTAAGTAAAACCTATCACACATCTCAAAATCATCAGGTACAAAATTAATGAGTAACAAGTTGGAAATTGCTCGTCAAACGTGGCAAATGAGGTGCGTTCGTACTATAACAAGTTTTATAATTATTTTTTGCACCCCATATTGTACTGGATGTATAATTTTTTGCACTTCATAAAGTCCATAGTCTTTAACATCATTAAAATGCACTCCCAATAATTTTTTCCCATTCCCCGAACACTTTTGACTGTCCCTGTAATTAAACTATACATCCGATTTTCCTAAAATTTGAAATGGCTCGACAAAATTTTGTAACAATTATATATTTAAAATTTCAGACCATTTGGAAGGCTGTAACATCATTAAAATGCACTTGCAATAATTTTTCCCATTGGCCGTAATGTAAAGAAAAACTTTTGACTGTCCCTGTAATTGAACTATATATCTGATTTTCCTAAAATTTGAAATGGCTCGACAAAATTTTGCAACAATTATATCTTTAAAATTTCAGACCATTCGGAAGGCTGTAACATCATTAAAATGCACTTGCAATAATTTTTCCCATTGGCCGTAATGTAAAGAAAAACTTGTGGAACTAAAATATGCAAGGCTATGGTGCATAATATAAAAAAATGGTCAAAGGGGTTTCGGCAAAAGTTGGAAAAGTGCTCCCCGGGTGAAAATGGCGGAGGTTTGAAAATTTGCTTAAAATACACAAGTTAGAGCCCGGAGGAGTAAACAATATAAGACTTTTCGAAAATTTTATGATTTGCCGTGTGGTCTGAGGTATTCAGCTATACGTTGCAAAATTCATGTCCCCAACTTAATTAGGGCTCTCTTAGAAAGAATTGCTTAAAATACGTATGTGGTAGCTCAAAGGGTTAAACGTAAGACTTTTTCAAGATTTTATGATTTGTCGACTGGCCTCAGGTGTTCTGCTATATGTATGCAAAATTTCAAATCTGCAATTTAAGAAGAGGCTCAGTTAGAAAGAATTGCTTAAAGTACGCATGTGGGAGCCCAAAAGGTTAAATGTACGTTTTTTTTCAAAATTTTATGATTTGTCGTATGATGTGTGGTGTTGAGCTATAAGTATGCAAAATTTCACGCCTCCAACCTAAATAGGGGATCACTTAGAAAGAATTGTTTAAAATCACATGTGGGAGCTCAAAGCGTTAAATGTACTGCTTTTTCAAAATTTTATGGTTTATCATTTGATGCGAGCTATTCAGCTATAACTATGCAAAATTTCACGCCTCCAACCTAAATAGGGGCTCACTTAGAAAAAATTGTTTAAAATACACATGTGGAAGCCCAAACGGTCAAATGTACGATTTTTTTCAAAATTTTATGATTTGTCGTTTGATGTGAGATGTTCAGCTATAAGTATACCAAATTTCACGCCTCCAACCAAATTAGGGGCTCACTTAGAAAGAATTGTTTAAAATCACATGTGGGAGCTCAAAGCGTTAAATGAAGGGTTTTTTTCAAAATTTTATGGTTTATCATTTGATGCAAGGTGTTCAGCTATAAGTATGCAAAATTTCACGCCTCCAACCTAAATAGGGGCTCACCTAGAAAAAATTGTTTAAGATACACATGTGGGAGCCCAAACGGTCAAATGTACGATTTTTTCAAAATTTTATGATTTGTCGTTTGATGTGAGGTGTTCAGCTATAAGTATGCCAAATTTCACGCCTCCAAACAAATTACGGAATCACTTAGAAAGAATTGTTTAAAATACACATGTGAGAACCCAAAGGGTTAAATGTACGTCTTTTTCATAATTTTATGATTTGTCGTATGATGCGTGGTGATCAGCTATAAGTATGCAAAATTTCAAGTCTCCAACATGTATAGTTTCTGAGAACGGGCTCTGTGACAGACGGACAGACAGACAGACAGAGGAGCGAGACGAATGGGGTTTCGTCAGGTGAAAGAAACCTTAAAAAAGCGCATATCATAATTAAAAATGCATTTCGAGCAATCATTACTAATATACAGTAATTCGGATACAATATAGTATCTGAAATCTTTTCAAATACACCGCAAACAATTTCCCCTATACCATTATGAACGGAATTCTTTTGTGTGGCCCTGTAAATGAACAATAACCATTCTTTGCACCATATATTCAACAGAATGCATATTTTAGTGGACTTCATAAATGATTATCAATTTTACTATGTTTGAAAGAGTGTAACACCATAAAAAATCATTTGAAACGATTTTTTCCCATTGGCTGTAATGTAACGGAAAAATTATGACTGTCTGTGTAAAAGAACTAAACATGCTACAAACTTCATTTGCAATAGGGATCGTGCTATGGTAGAGGTCACTAACCTCCAAAATTTTCAGAACGATCCGAGTACATTTACGAGAGTTAGAGCGCGGCAGACAGGACAGACGGACAGCGGACAGACGGCCAGCCAAACCGAAGTCATAAATACTTTTCAACTTTGTAGAAAGTGTTAAAAAGAACCCACTGAAAAAGTCGCCAAGGCTGGAGTGTTAAGTAAAACCTATCACACATCTCAAAATCATCAGGTACAAAATTAATGAGTAACAAGTTGGAAATTGCTCGTCAAACGTGGCAAATGAGGTGCGTTCGTACTATAACAAGTTTTATAATTATTTTTTGCACCCCATATTGTACTGAATGTATAATTTTTTGCACTTCATAAAGTCCATAGTCTTTAACATCATTAAAATGCACTCCCAATAATTTTTTCCCATTCCCCGAACACTTTTGACTGTCCCTGTAATTAAACTATACATCCGATTTTCCTAAAATTTGAAATGGCTCGACAAAATTTTGTAACAATTATATATTTAAAATTTCAGACCATTTGGAAGGCTGTAACATCATTAAAATGCACTTGCAATAATTTTTCCCATTGGCCGTAATGTAAAGAAAAACTTTTGACTGTCCCTGTAATTGAACTATATATCTGATTTTCCTAAAATTTGAAATGGCTCGACAAAATTTTGCAACAATTATATCTTTAAAATTTCAGACCATTCGGAAGGCTGTAACATCATTAAAATGCACTTGCAATAATTTTTCCCATTGACCGTAATGTAAAGAAAAACTTTTGACTGTCCCTGTAAATAAACTATACATCCGATTTTTATAAAATTTGAAATGGCTCGACAAAATTTTGCAACAATCTTATATTTCAAATTTCAGACCATTCGGTTGGGTAGTTTGTGCTCTGTTATATGCGGACAGACAGACGGACGGACAGACGGACGGACAGACGGACAGACGGACGGACAGACGGACGGACTGAACGACGACTATAGGTGCTACGTATTTATATAATTACGAACGCACCTAAAAATGATGCTACCGTAAGGACTTCAATAAAAAGTTTTCTTTTTATCTATACTAATCTATACTTATTAATTAATTAATTAATTAATTAATTAATTAATTAATTAATTAATTAATTAATTATTAATTAATTAATATTATAAAGAGGTAAAAATTGTTTATTTGTAGAAGGTAAGCTCTGGAACTACCGAACCGATTCCAAAAGTAATGGTATCAAAATGATGGTGTTAGTCCAACTTAGAACATAGGCTATATCTTATGTCCCTGGCAGTGGCCAAAAGGGGTTGCAGGAGCAAAAAACTTTCTAAAAACGCGATTTTTGGGTTACTGAATGGCCTAGAAACATAAAATTTGGAATGGTGGTTACTTATAAGATACTAATGATCTCTAAAGACATTCCTTAAAAAAAAATCGAAATTGAAAAGGGGTGAAAATGCGCGAAAAGCGTTCTAAAAAGCGTTCTAAATGGCGATTTTTACATAATTTCAGGAAGTACCAAACCGATTTCAAAAATTGTGGTGTCAAAATGACGGTGACAACCCTTGCTCTAATATAGGCTACATTTTATGTCGGTGCCACTAACACTAAAGTGGGTGCAGGAGCAAAAAACGTTCGAAATTGCGATTTTTGTGTTACTGATGGGTCCAGATACAGGGAATTTGGCATGGTATTTACTTATTAGATTTAAATGATCTCTAAGAACATTTCTTAAAAAATTCGAAATTGAAAAGAGGTGAAAATGCGCTAAAAGAGTTCTAAAAAACGTTATAAATGGCGATTTCTACTCAATCTCAGAAAGTACCCAACCTATTTCAAAAGTAATAGTTGGAAATCGATGATGACAGCCCTTGCTCCAATATAGGCTTTATTTCATGTTGGTCTCACTACCACCTAGGGGTTTCAGAAGCAAAAAACGTTCTAAATGGCGATTTTTGTGTTACTGAAGGGCCTAGAATCCTGAAATTAGGCAGGGCAGTTATTTATAAGATACAAATGATCTCTAAGAACATTTCCTAAAAAATCGAAATTTTAAAAAGTGTGAAAATGAGCGAAAAGCGTTCTAAAAAACTTTCTAAATTGCGATTTCTGCGCAATCTCAGGAAGTACCGAACCGATTTAAAAAATAATGGTGTGAAAACGATGGCGACAGCTCTCGCTCCAACATATGCTGTATTTCATGTCGGTGCTACTACCCCAAAGAGGGTGAAGGAGCAAAAAACGATCTAAATTGCGTTTTTTGTAATACTGCAGGGGCTAGCAACTTGAAACTAGGCATGGTAGTTACTTATAAGATATAAATGATCTCCAAGAACATTTCCTAAATAATTCGAAATTTAAAAGGGGTGAAAATGGACGAAAAACGTTCTATAAAACGTTCTAAATTGCGATTTTTGCGCAATCTCAGAAAGTACCCAACCGATTTCAAAAGTAATGGATGGAAACTGATGATGACAGCCCTTTCTCCAATACAGGATGTATTTCATGTCGGCGTCACTACTACCTTGCGGTTGCATTTTAAAAAACTTTCTAAATTGTCATTTTTGTGATACTGAAGTGGCTAGCAACTTGAAATTTGGTATGGTAATTACTTATGAGATGTAAATACTCTCCGAGAAGAGTTCCTTAAAAATTTTAAATTTAAAAGGGGTGAAAATGACGAAAAGCTTAAGACGTTCTAAATAGCGATTTCTAGCCAATCTCAGGAAATATAAACCGATTTCAGAAGTAATGGTTTCAAATTGATGGTGACAGTCCCCGCTCCAACATAGCCTATATTTTACGTTGTTGTCACCACCACCTGGAGCAAAAGATGTTCTAAATTGCGTTTTTTGTGTTATTGAGGGGGTTTAACATTTTAATTTTGGAATGGTAATTACTTCAAAGATACAAATGCTTTCTAAGAATTGTCGAAAGAAAATTCCAAATTTAAAAGGATGAAGTGAGCCAAAAGCGTTCTATAAGCGTTCTAAATAACGATTTTTATGCAATCGTATAAAATACGAAGCCGATTTCAAACATAATGGTTGCAAATTGATGGTAATAGAACCTGCTCAAACATAAGCTATATTTTATGTCGAGGGTTGCAGGAGCGAAAAACTTCCTGAATTGCGATTTCTGCGGTACTGAAGAGGCTAGAAACTTTAAATATAGCACGGTAGTTACTTATAAAATATAAATGTCCTCTAAGAACAGTCGAAAATAAATTCGAAATTAAAAAGGGGTGAAGCGAAGGGAAGGACCGAAAAGCATTGTAAAAGAGTCCTAAATTACAATTTCTATGGAATCTCAGGAAATAATAAACCGATTTCAGAAGTTATTGGTTGCGAATCGAGAGTGATAGTCCCTGATCCTATATACGGGCTGTATTTTATGCTGGTGTCACTACTACCTAGTGTGCTGGAACAACAAGAAAGCCTTTAAAAACATATAAATTCCGTTTTCTATAAAAAATATTAGGAAATACCAACCGATTTCAAGGTTAATATTAGCAAATTAATGGTGACAGTCTCTGTTTCAACATTTTTTGAGACATTCTATTTCAACTCTGTTTCGGCATTTTATGTTGATGGCACTAACACTAGAGAGGTGGTAGACTGTTAGACAAGAAGCTTGAAATTTGATATGATGGTTAATTTTAAGATATAAATGTGTTAAGATGGTTTCTAAAAAAATCAAAACTTCAAATGAATACTGAAATGAGCATAAAAGTCTCAAAATACTTTCTAAATTATCATTTATTTTGATTTAATTTTAGTTCTTCTTATTAATTAAAATCTCATTTCTGTCTATTGCACTTTTATAATGAAGTTTAGTCAAACTGTGGCTTAATTTGTAATTTTTGAATTATTCCAAAAAGTGTTTTTCTAATAAAAAATAGTCATGCAAATATCACTTGGCATATTTCAACTATTACGCGAGCAAAGCCGCGGGATTTGCTAGTATGCTATAAAACGATCGTTTAAAATGGGACTAATTCCCCCCCCCCCAATTAAGGAAGTTTGCATGGATGAATTCAATTAATTTAAAGTTTTCTTAATCTTTTAATACCCGCTTAAAAATATATTTTTCAACTTAAAAATTTTGGGGTTTATGATGTTTTTATCCTCTTTAAAGTCCTTTTCGCACGTAGTAATTTCATTATATTGTAGTTTTATTTCTTTTTTAACATTAACGTGGAAATACTTTATTCAATTGAGATATGTTTGGAAATATTATTTGCGGTTTTTTAAGTGTGGCATCAATAGGTAAACAACACTTTTCTCCAAATATGAACTATCTCTACTGAGAGAATGAAATATGAATAATTTTTATTTTAAACTTTAAAAAATATGACAAATAAAAAGAAATGATTGGACTTTGCACACCACAACAGAGTCTAGTATGTGCCTACAAAAGACGGCTTAATTGATATCAGAATTTTTCATTTTATAAACTTTTTTAGTTGAAGTATTTTGAACGTTTTAGATAATAAATGTGCTTAAAATAATTCTTTGATTTAAAAACTGTCTGATTCATCGTGTTTTTCATATATGCCTCTATAAAATTACCTGTTTCTGTATTTTTATATGCAATAGTTTTGATAATATAATCCGAGAAAGAACCCCAGGCAGAACAAATTAAATTACGGCAGCGACAGCTTTAGTTACTTTTTTTGAAATAGATATCTATATGAAGATTAAAGTTTAAAAAAGATAAAAAATGTAAAAATATTTAAATTTCTTTATGTAAATACGGAATTTTGGTTCTAATTGAAAAAATTAGATTGAATAAATTAGACATACACCTACGTAACATATTTTTTCAGTTATGTAAGATTTTATATTATTTGACTGCAATTAACTACAGTTTCATTAGTTAATAACAGCTTTTAATGTATTTTTGAAAAAAAAGATTCTTATAGACAATAAATCTAAACTCGTGAAATTGTAGAATGATTATCATATGCATACGTCCACTACAGTCAATATAAAAGAAATAAATACACCTGCATTTAGTCACAAGCCATTTACAATACAATCTCACCAAAGGTGTAATAATACTTGGAATATTGTCTTCTAACATAAGTGTAATTCTTGATATGGGTGTGATTTACATGTTAAAAATTGCATCAACTTGAATTTTTTGAAATAGTAACTTCCGCTTTTGACACTTTATTTGTGTTCCTTAAACCACCAAAATTCGATCTTCCCCAAAAAACCGACAGAGCTGAACTTTTTGTATTCGGATAGAGATATTGAATGAACCAAACATATTCTAGACATATTTTTATATTCAAAAGCATGATATTATACTACATTTGTCTGCTAAAATGTGTAAAATGAAAACTTTAAAAATAGTAAAAAAAAACTTTTATTAGATTATTTACATATTTCGACTCCACAAAGTTCATTATCAAACAAATGTGAAAAAAAATGTGAACAAAAGTGTGTGAAAATTCTAAAATTGCATTATCTTTGATGTAATGATTTGAAAAGCCATTATTAAATTTTTGGACGCTCATTTGTTATGATTTCGCCCAAAATCTGTTTGATGAATAAAATTTTATTACTCGTTGAATAAATTTTTATTACTCGTATGCTGGCACTTTCTAACCCCTTAACTGTTTTTATTCTTGACACAATTAATTAAAAATAAGGAACCGACACCACTTTTCTTTACTAAAATGTTTGGTTTTGCACAAGCGATGAAGGTATGCCATTTAACAAACGAAAGATTACAGTTAAAATTAAATGGTATGAAAAAGCTTTTAGTATCGAAGATAGCAAACTCTTTTTGCCCAAGCGGCACTCGGGAAAAACAGTTAAAGTGTTAAAGGCACTCTAGTGGCTAGTTACTAGCTACATATTCTTTCACATGACGCACGTTATTTTTTTATTGTTCCCTGGATCTTTATTTCCATAGGCATAAACATGGTGTTGCTCAAGCCAAAGCTTTGGGAAGTTAAATGATGCTGCCTCTTTACATTACGTGTTAAAATCTCTATTGTTTCTCTTGAGAAGTGATTTGGACCAGAAACTTTTAACTAAATTTTATATTTTAATATTTGGGGAGAAATTCTGAAAAATTGCTTTTCCTTATTTAAAAATAAATTTTTGTGATTATTCCGGTGAGGATCCAATATTGTAGAGACATTATCGCTTGCCCCTCAAAGGGATAACTGATGGACAGTATGTAGTAACACTAAAGAAGAAAATGAGCGGAATTTCAGTGAAATTTATTTGGTTGGTTTCTTCTTGATATAATCTTCCCAGGACTGTTGTTTTCTATTATACTTTATATCAGCTATATGTCCCTTTTTTCTATAACTAAATTTCCTGCTAGCCATTCCAATATAGTAACGCTTTTATTTGTCTGCTTTAACCCTTTATGCCCCGACGGTACTTTAAATTTCCATTAAAAGAATTTGTTATCCCCTTGAAGGGCGGTGGGATAAAATATATCCCACCTAATTTAAACAAGATTCTCACCAGAAAATTTTAACTACATTTGATATTTTTGACTTTGGATGAAAGTTGTTGGAAAATTGCTTTTCCTTATTTAAAAATAAAATTTTTCGATTATTCCGGTGAGAATTCAATATTTAGAGACATTTTTGCTTGCCCCTCAAGGAGTTAGAAAATCCATTTAATGCATCTATTAGTTGTAATACAGTTTAGAATGTTATAGATACTTTACTTTATCTCATTCGAAAAGAATTATTGGTTTCGCAAAAGAAAAATATTTCTAAAAGGATTATTTATCTTCGTTTGCACCTGTTCAGCTTTCTTGATGTTGAAGATTGTGGGTGAAAAGTTTCAGTTCGTAAATATTTCTATATCCCTATTGTAAGAGTATTTTTGTACATTTTCTAATTCTATAAAATACTAAAAATGTTTTAAATAAATGATTTGAGTGTGTTATAAATGTGATGAAATTTACATGAATTCATAATTTGGGACATAAAGAGTTAAATAGTATTTCATATACTCCTGCATATTTTTCAAAATTAATTGGGTCAATTTTAGTGCAAACGATATTCTTTAACTTTGGAGGGGGTTTGTCTATTAAGCAGATAATTAAACATTTAACGCCTTAACGGTCGCTTAATATTTGGAAAAAACATCAAAAAAGCACCATTTTTTTATTACAGAAATTGAATAATTATAAGGTTTTCATATAAAATATGCAATTAGATTTTTGTAAGGCGAAAAAAAAAGATGTTATAGAACAAATTCACATGTGTGGAAAAGCCATCCTGCGAGAATTCCGTGCTTTTACCCCATACAAATTAATGCGAATAGGACCTTTATTTTTCACATCTTAGATTTTCATTTATCATCATCAAACAAATTTTTACAAATAATATTTGAAATATTATAATACACATTAAATTTTGATTATTAATATTTTTTGAGTGTGACATATTTCGATACATGCAATACAAAGTCCAACATCACAATCAGCGACAAAAGACAAACACAAACGCTAATATTGAAAGACTTCACATCGAATTGTCAATTAATTTTTTCTGGTTTCAGAAGTTTATTCCAGGAATAAATCTCCAACCTAGAAATATGACGGGCACGTTCGTTATTTCTCAATAACGAACGACACATCAGCCCGTGATATTGACGGGAGCGAGAATTAAGGGGTTAAGGCTGTTTTTAATTTCTCAAAAAAACTTGGAAAATATTGAAGACTTATAAAGCTTGTATTTTTGCGAATCAAATTTGTTTTCAGGCCTCTTATTGTTAGCAATATTTACAATAACAGAGTGGTATATGATGGACAGTATTCCTGTGACGTAACATAAGGTACAATGGCAATTTTTATAGCCTCGAACTGAAAGGAAGATTATGCTCTGTTTCTTTATGGACCTTTAGCTGAAAACAAATGCAAAATTATTTATATTCATTTAAGTGTGAAAGAAATTTTCTTTAATAATTTGCATGCAATAAGTACGATATACAGTATTCCTGTGACGTCACATAAGATAAAATGGCTATTTTTATAGTCTCGAACCGAAAGGAAGAATATGGTCCATAGGAATATAAATAAAAATGTGGTGGCATACGCACGCACACGGTCCCTGTTGCATTAATGTCTAAACCGTTGCAATTCACATTAGAGAACTTCGCAATACTCACTGGTACGAGGTCTTTTAAACAAATGAGACAAGTTATCACACATTATTTATTTCAATAATGGTAGACATTCCAAGTTGTTATTCAAAATCCATTCTACCAATTAACCTTTATTGCTCGTAAGTTGCCGCTAGTGCTGCCAGGTGTCCGGCGTAAATCGGACTTCCAAATTCTCTGGATACCAGTATTTGAAAGTAATTTTATTCGCCTTATCTAAAGGCAGAATTGTCTGCGAAATAAACTGTAAGAAATTAGCGGTGCCAGAGAATATGGAGCCCTGATTTACGCGAGACACCTGGCACACCCTGTGTATATAAAAGCACTCTATGTGTTCATTTGTTACGATTTTGTGCAAAATCTTCTCAATCAGTGAAATTTCATTTCTCGTGTACCGTCACTCTCTGACTTTTAAAGGCACTCTAGTTGCTCATCGTTCAAAATTTTGTCGAAAATTCTTTTGAACAATCAAATTTTATTTCCCGCATGCCACCTCTATCTTCTTGGTCATTTTCTTCTGTCTGGCTCATGTTTGGAACACAGTAAAAAAAAAATCATATATTAAAAATATATACTTTTTTCTTTAACTCCTTGAAGGGGATGCCGCTATGACATCCCATAATTTTAATCCCTAACGCGATTTTCTTAAGGAAAATTTCATTTTTATTAAGTACGCGAAAATATATTTTTATTTGTTTACAAATGAAGTTGCTTGTAAATACTGGTATCATTCAATTATTTCACCATTTTACAAATACAAGTACCCTGTCACTGAAAGGGTTGAAAAGTGGGAAAAAAAACATTTTTCACGATGTGATGAACCATATTAGCTTAAGACTTCTGTTTTGTAGTAGAAACAGATAGGGTAAACGTTACATTTATATCTGTTCAGTGTTTTCTGAGAAAATTGCGGACATACATACATTAGACACATAATGACCAACAATAGAAGAAATTTGGAGACACACATGCATACACATTTACATAACGACCAAAAATCAAAGAAAATTGTGGGCATACATACGTTTCCTTTTTTCGAGTGGCTAAAAAAGTGAGCAGAAATTGTACGTATGAACTGCAGATAAAATTGACAAAATTGAATCTAGTCCAACAAGCACATTTCAAAACAGAAATTTTGATTAATAAATGAAATCAAACATGTACCACGTAGACAAGTATGAAAAAATTAAGGTTCTTTAAAAAAATATTTTTCCCCTCTCAACAACGCGGAGCTTTCTAACACGTTTTTAAAACGTAAGGAAGGTCGCACACTGAAGCGACACATGCAACATGTTGCACGATTTCAGTGAAAAAACAGGTTTAAAACATGTTTGAAACGGCTTCCTCCTTTGTTTCGACCTGTTTTATCTCCCATTTCACACTTTATTTTCCTTCTGTCGTCCCAGTGTTCGACTAGTATTTGGTAGTTGTATAAATTGAATGTCATTTCTTCAGCCGGAATGCTTGTTTTTATTTAAATTGCTACCACTTTTATTATATAGAAATACTAGTCTTATTTACTAAAGAATTATAAGCCAATTAAGCGCATAATGACATCCTGAAAATAATATGTAGAAATAAAAAAATTGGCGCAAGTGGCAAAATTGTTACATTTTAACAACATACAACAACAAAATCGAGAATGTCGTACGGAGAAAACAGACCAGAAGTTTTGTCATTTGCCCTCAATTTATATTTCATTTTGTACAGTAATAGGGGATTTGCTGCGGGGCTTCCTGGTTTCTGGGCAAATCCCCGCATAGGATTTGTAGATTGTATGACATTTCTTATGAAAAAGTGAAATATATATGACAACATAACAATACAATAAAAAGTTTTAATTAATTCCTCGGTATGAATTATACGTTATAATAATAAATATGTCAGAAATTATTTATACGACCTTAAGTATTTTTCAGAATGAGTAGCGGAGAAATATATAGGGGAGAAGGGGACACATGTGAACATCACAATTTTCCAATAGTCATTATATGTTTTTTTTATTTGAAATAAATTACCAAACATGGCAAAACCTGTTGACATATGGCAAACATTTTTTGAAGCTTATTGACATTTTGTTTGTCGTTAGTGGCCAAAAGACTGTTTATAGATCTCAAAAGTAAAATCTGAGCTCCAACTTGATAAGCGAATAACTTTATCATTTCTTTGAATTTTAATGTTTTAACATATATAGTATGAATGTTAATAAATATTTTTGATCAAGCTTTTCTTCTTCTAAAACTGAGAAATGTTAATGATTTATCAGTTTAACTCTAGCAGTCACATGGGGCTTGTGAATAGGGTAGTTGGGGGCAGATATGAACAGTTCATAAGTGCCCAAATAATCACTCTGTGATTCTGTTCGTTTTAGTTAATTTCGTGAGAAATAATAGCAACTCCAATATCTATAATTTTCATGAAATAGAAGACATTTCCTTCATACAAAGTTGATTTTCTATTGAAACTTCTACAAACACATCTGTCAGCGAGTTCATAAAGAGCAACCAGCTCGTTTACATTCAATTGTTATTTAAATAAATTTAATGTTTTCTTAAATGCAATAAGTGCTATGTATTATTTTACTAAGCAATTTACAGCGATATTTCTTATGCATTGTTAATATAAAAAGTATTACGTCAAACAACTTTGGAAATTTTTCTATTTAATTTTTTCCAAACTCTCAATAATGACTTACTTCCATCTCTAAAACAGCTATGTATATGATGCTTTAAATGGAGATAGATATCAGTAATATTTTAAGAAAGTGAAAATTTTAAACTGATAACTACAGTAAATTCCCGATTGAAAGCCCCCTCTTCTTTCAAAAGCAAATTAGTTGCATTTTAGGAAGGTGTCTTATATTTGCTTTTAAATCATTAAAAAGACCTTCTTCATCATTAATTTAGAAGGAAATAAGGCAAATACATGGGTGAGAATCTCTCGTATTTGAGCAGATTTCCGTTAAATAATATCTAAATACCACCTCCCTAAAATCTCCCTCAAACAAAACCCCTTAAGCAAAATTTAAAAGCTTCAATTTTTTTCAGAGTTAACTCTTTATTTTTTATTTTATTGCAACAATATTTAATCTATTATGTAAGCCAAGCTCTTCCCAAATCTACATATTTTCGTTTTATAATTTTTTGATATATATATATATATATATATATATATATATATATATATATATATATATATATATTTCTTTATTGCGAATTTAACAGATAATATAACTAATGATTTTGATATCAAACGAATAATAGAATAAAAAGCATGCCTAAGGATATTTTCCCTGTATTCATATGTGACCCACGTGTGTTCAAATGTACCCCGGTGGGGCACATGTGAATAATTTCTTGAATTTATAAAACTATTAAAAAAGGTAAGAAGAACGATAAAGGTGTTTTTAAAAAGTTACAATGTGTAAAAAATGGTTTGTTTACTATATTGAGTAGTTTTTGTTTATAGAAATTAACCCAGTCATGAGAAAATGCTATATTTATGTGAACTGTTCACATGTGCCCCCATCTCCCCTACGTTTTTCCCTTTAAAATCCTTTGATTTTGAAAATGAGTGATATTTTCGTAGATTACATCTTTATTACATTATAAATTTAACTTTAAAACGTATTTGAAATATGTAATTCCATATTCTGTTCTTCTGCACGGCGAATGGGCACAATGCTGGTAATAAATATTAATATTTTGTATGAAATTTTACATGTTAGTACTATCATTTTTTACTTTCTTCTGTATTGTAAAGCTTATCACGCTGGTATTTTAAAGCTGAATATATTCAAAAGATTAAACTTTCTTCTGAATAGATTCAAATTTCCAGGCACTTTGAAATTTAAGATCAAGATAAGTTTTCCTCTTGGTTCTCAATATTTCATTCTAACATGTCCTAACGCTTTTACAAAGCACTATCTTCAAATATTTCAGAATATATTTATACAGTTAGGAACGTATTTCTAAGCTGAGACACAATGAAATTTAAGTATGTGAATATATATTCATATTTGAAATGATAAAACTTGTATTTATAGATAAAGTTTGCGCTGCATTCAGTTAATAAATTCAAGAAAAATTTGTCTGATTTAACAATCTAGGGCATAATTTAAACAAGTAAGAAAAATCATGCGTTTAGCATAGATTATGAAACACTTTCCAACACTTCCTGAGTACTTTAACAAAACTTCCTTATTTAGAAAAATAAGGTATATAAGAGAACTAAGTAAACATTTTAGAAAACGTATGAAACATTTGAAAAATTGATTTCTGCAGTTACCGTATATAACCAAATATGTATTCCAATTCTTTTGAACAGCCCTGTATTGGATCTGTAGGTTGATACATATACTATATAATGGAAAAAAATTAGTTTAGCAAGAAAACTCATAAAAGGGTTGAAATTTCTCTTTCAGCAATTTATACTAATAGATCAAAACATACTTGTATACATTTGTACAGCCGTGTAGTTAACCTAGTACCTTTATTACACGCCACTAATTAGCTAAAGTTTACTTCAAAGTAAAACACTCTTAAATTTACTGAAATCACATTTCCAGAAATTATCATTTATAGACGGCCATGTATCCAATTCTTTGCGTGACCCTGTATATCCTCTTATCTATGTTCAACAAACATGCAGTTCCGCGTAAAAATACATAACTCATTTAAAAATCAATTTTAAGCAATTTGCAATCATACCCAGCAACCATTACGAATTATTTTGTGTAGCCCTGTATATGAATTACAACATTTATACACACCAAATACTATATATAAATATACTGAAACATAAAAGCACATAACATTTATAAAAATGCATTTCCACCGATCATCGCTACCGTACAGTACTTCGGACACAATATAGTATCTGAAATCTTTTGTGTGTCCCTGTAAATGCTATGCACATCGTATTATACATGAAATAAGTTATAGTAAACCTCAGCGACGTATATCAATTTCATTATACACGAAATAATTTAACATAATTAAAATACGCCGCAAACAATTCCCTCCACCCCTATATCGTTCTGTAACGGAATTATTTTGTGTGGCCCTGTAAATGAATAATAACTATTCTTTGCATCGTATATTCTACAGAATGTATATTTTAGTGCACTTGATAATGCATATGAATTTTATTATGTTTGAAAGCATGTAACATCATTAAGAACCATTTTAAACGATTTTTCCCATAGGCCGTAATGGGCCGTAAAACTTTTGACTGTCCCTGTCAGGGCCGAAACTAGCCTTTTTTTGCACTCGGGGCAAGCACGGATTTTGGCGCCCCACCCTCTTCCGCAAAGTATATTTACAAAGAGAATTTTACTAATTTTCTAATAGCCGACTTATTTTAAAATTTAAAACATTTAATCTTAAAATATGTAATACTGAACTACGTAATCTACAATGGCGGATCCAAGGGGGAGGTCACGGGCCCTCTGAACTCCCCTCTGAACACCAACAAAAATATTCTAAAGATCATTTTTAAAATGAAATATACAGTTAGAGTCCCGATTATCCGAGTCCTGCTTAACAGAGTTTCCGCTTTCACTGAGTTATTGTCTTCTGATGGACTGATGGATTCTATTATTATGAAACAGCCAATAATAATAATATAATAATAATATTTTTCATAATAATAGAAGGCATCAGTCCACCAGAAGAAAATGATCCATTCCAAAGATATAATCCTTCATTTGGCGCCCCTTCGTTCTGGCGCCCGGGGCACATGCCCCCTCTGCCCCCCCCCCTAGTTTCAGCCCTGGTCCCTGTAAATGAACTAAACATGCTAGAAACTTTATTTGAAATAGGGATCGTGCTATAGTAGAGGTCACTAACATCCAAAAATTTCAGAACGATCCGACTATATTTACGAGAGTTAGAGCGCGGACAGACGGACAGACAAACCGAAACCATAACCACTTTTAAACTTTGTTGGAAAGTGTTAAAAAGGAGTCGTTAAAGCGTAGAATTTATTTTTGCATTTTATGCACTCTAGATTATGTTTATGAATTTGATGGAATATTCAAATTACAGCCATACTTGCCAACTTCTGACATAACTTATGCAAAATGTAAGTTAATTTAAACCAGGTTAAGCATGATACGAAACAGAATTTTTTAAAAAGAAATGATTTCAAATAAGACCCATGTAGATACAGAAAATTAAATAGCTAATGATACATCTAAAATATTTTTTGGTTAGAAAACTATTTAACCTGGTTTAAATTAACTCACACTTTGAAGATGTTAAGTCGGAAGTTAGCAAGTGTGCTACAGCTCGTGTATCACAAAGCTGCGTACTATTTTAGTACAGAAAAAAATATCTTATTTGCTGACAGAACCTTTTCGACACTAAAGTCACCTTTCGGAATTGAAACCTCTAAATTACTTCTTCGCCTTCTCTTTTTCACATAAATACTTACAGTATCCGCTCTTGATTCGCATGTGAGTGTTTTTTTTACGGAAGAACTTGTTAAACCAAGTGAGAGTGTCTCACTTCATTGAACGGGCCGGATGGGAGTGTATAAGTTTTTTTTTTGTTTTTTTTTTTAATTATTACTATAGAATAACGTAAAGGAGCAAAAAAAACCCAAACAAACATATAAAATCTTTTTGTGCTGGCTGATTAAAGAATGTGAAGTAGCGTAAATTTCAGGTGGCGGAGAGTGTGATTATAGGTTTTGAGGATTGATTAGTTACTGCAACTACTGACTAGAAAGCAGGTCAGAAAACATTGAAAAATTCTAATAAATGTAATATTTTTTTTCTAAATTAATATTTTTTTCCATTTTAACATTTCCCCCCTAATTTTAAATTTATTATTGTGTTTTTCGGGAAGTCGTGTCCGTTTAGAAAAATTAATTTGCACCGGAAAATCATGCCCGGTAATTATTAGACATTAGATATAGAAATCAATGTCTAATTACTAAATGATAGAATTTTTCGGTACGAATTTATTTTTCCAAACGGACACGACTTTCCGAACGACCCAATAATTTAAAACAATTGGAAATTTTTGATCTTTTAAACTTTTGAATTTAAAATATAATTTAACTCTTTAAGCACTGTTGATTAATACCTGGAGGAGAAGACGTTTTAATTTTCATGGGGGAAGGATAATGTAGAAAAGTGTTTAATTATTTATTAATTATTACAATAATATAACAAATGTGAAAAAATATATAAACAAAAACGTTATTTGCAGAGCAAATTAAAAACAAATCTGTTTTTCCTACATGTTTTAAGCCCGAGAAGGGACTTTTATTCATATATTTCATTCAGTTAATTCGACGTTTAATGTTAAAGTTTTGTAAGAAATAAGTTAGACCTTTTGCGGACAGTGTCCTTAAAAATGGACTCATAATTTTTATTTTACTGGCACCCAGAATATTTAATTAAAATTTTCCATTTATAACGTACTTGAAAATAAGAAAGTTTATATTTTCCAATAAACTCGTTTATAAATTCTGATGTCAGTCTATCATTTCATCAGTTTATAAACAGAATTACTCCGCGCCGGTAAGTGTTAAACCAATAAACATTAAAAAATAAAAACAAAATTTAAACAATATGATACATCCATGAATAATATCCCTGAAATTTCCCTTCAAATTAAATCGAAATAAATGTTAGACTTTAAAAAAAATTTTTTTGTATTTTACATGTGCCTTATGATTTTGTACACGCTCATCATAGGCATAATACAAAATCTGCAATACAAATATTTGCAACTTAAAAAGGAAAAAAGTTTAAAATTTATTTAGATTTCTTTTTAACGGAACCTAAGTTTTTAAAGGATTTTATGTATCATATTGTTTGATTTTTTTTAAGTGTTCAATTGGTTTAACTTATTTTTTATAAAAATTTAAGAACGTAGAACTAACTGAATGAAATATATTAATAAATACCTCTTCTAGAGCTTAAGAAATGAAGAAAATAAACTTATCTGTTTTTAATTTGTTCTGCCAATTATGTTTTACTTATATTTTTTGTCACATAAGTTATTTTATTGTAATAATAAACGAACAATTTTCTACATTATCCTTCTGTTATGAAAATTAACATGTCGTCTAACCCAGCAAAAATTCATTACACTTTCACCCTTTCGAGAACGCATCGCGTACACAAATTTTATTTAGAAGACACCGTGTTTTTTCAACTGTCCCCTTTACTTGTGAGATACCAAAAAACCCTTTAATTAAAAAATTAAATAATATTATTCATTTATTAATGGTGCCCAAAACAAAATACACATGCACCTTTTGACGATGAATATATGTGCCTCACAAATCCCGACAGATTTAAAGAGTTAAATTATTTTTTAAATTAAAAAAATTCAAATATCAAAATTTTTCTATTGTTTAAATTTATGAAAAAAAAATGTTAAATTGAATAAAAATATATTAATTTACAAAAAATTATTACATTTATTAGAATTACGGAAAATATTTTTGCCCTACTTGTTTTTTTTCTTGTTGCAATAACTAATCATTGCTCTAAATCTCCAATCCGACCACCACCTGAATTTCACACAACATCCCCATTCTTTGCTCCGCCCGCACTCAAAAAATTATATGTACTTCTTTTTATTTTGAACTATATGTTACTCTATAGTAATAGTAAAAAAATCCCATACACCCACCTCCTGACCAGTGTTGCCAGATTGGGGACTTTTTTGTCCCCAGATTGTTGATTGTCACCACTTTTTAAAATAGAAATATTTGGCCTATTTAAAAATAGATTAAAAATTCTAAAAAAATAAGCGAATTGCACTATTTTTAAAAAGTGGTGACAGTCAAATAATCTGAATTAAAAAAGTCCCCAATCCGGCAACACTGCTCCTGACCACGATTTAAAGTATAAAAGAAGAAAAAAAAACAGCAGAAGCCTTCGAAATGCCGAATATACACGCCTACCTCTACCAAATAACGAAGATTATCTTTTTTCTGTTCGGAAGAGGAGGTATGTTTACACATCAAAATATAAAAAAAAAAAAATCACAGGATAATTGATTAGAATGGACTGATTGGATAAAATAAAAATACAATAATACAAATCTAATTTAATATATTTCTGTTAATTTGCATGGCAGAAGCATATAAAGCACTTTTGCCATCAAACAACCTCCATTGATAGTTTTCGACAAACACAATTCCAGCTAAGGCGACCCACTTTGGCAACAAAAGCTTTGGCCCATCGCATTTTGTGATCACAAAACATGGTTGTGAAAACAAAATATGTATCTGACACATTTTGCTGGATTACACCGTCATCTAGAAAGATTGGAAAAAAAAATGTTAAAAGCAAAAGTTGCTCATTTTCCCCCGCAGAATCCGAATCTGAAATAAAAAATGGGGATTATCATTTACAATTTTAAAGTTGCAACGCCTCTGACCCCCAGGTGGTCGGGGTGAAGTGTCAACTTTGGTATCACGGAATAGCTTTTAAAAAAATATTTAACAAGTATTTTTTGTTTTTCAATCTTATATGGATTTCTTGAGTTATTCGACCGTTTCCAAACTTTTCGGACACCCTGTATTTTGTAACATTTGACATGTTATTGTAATAATTTTTAAATAATTAAACAATTTTCTACATCATCTTTCCGCTAACAAAATTAAAGCGTCGTCTTCCCCAGAAATAATCAAGAGAGCTTAAAGAGTTTAATTATTTGTTTTAAATGAAAAAGTTTAAAAGATCAAAAATTTTCAATTGTTTAAAATTATTAATTTTAAAATTATGAAAAAAATGTTAAATTGAAAACTATTTTAAATTGCAATAAATTATTACGTTTATAAGAATTATTGAAGAAGTGTCTGCCCGACTTGATATATTGGAGTTACAGTAACTAATCAATCATCAAAATATATAACTCCATCCCACAGAAATTTACGCTACTTCCCCATCTTTTGCTCAGACAGCCTAAAAAGTTTTTATATCTTTTTTTTGTTGTTGTTCTGTAGTAATAATTTTTAAAAACTGTGCACCAGCATCAGCCTCCGGAATTAGATGATATTTAAAAATAAAACAACAGAAGCCATCAAAACGCAGAATATCTGCACACTCCGCCCCGAAGGTGTATATTTACACTTTACAAAAATCAAAATAGGCAGGTTATTATTTTTAAATGATTGACTGGATAAAAAAATGTGCAAATACAGTACTAATTTAATATATTTCTATTATTTTTTATGGAAAAAGCATATAAAGCGTCATCGAAACAACCTCTACTGATGGTTTTCGAGAAACACTAGACGAGAAACAAAAGACGGCTACTTTGACGATGAAAGTTCTGTCCAATCAGATTTCGAGAGGTCAAAACCTGGTTGGGAAAACCAAAATATGTATCTGTTTTATTTGCTCGATTACACCGTGATCAACGAACATTAGAAAAAAATGTTAAATGCAAAAGATACGTATTTTTGTCCGTAGAATCCGAATTTGCAATAAAAATTATCATTCAAGATTTCAAAGTTGAACCCCATCTGACCACCGGGGGGTCGGTTGCAAGAGTCAAATTTGGTATCACTGGGTAGCTTTTTAAAAAATATTTAACACGTATATTTTCGTTTTTCAATCTGCTTTGTATTTCTCGAGTTATTCGACCGTTTCCAGGCTTTTCGGACACCCTGTATATTTAAATAATAAATCAGAAAATAATTTAAACGCACTAACTTACAGATATTATGTTGGCGTGTATAAGAAGATCACCATCTCAGCTTTGACAGCGAACGTGTTAAATTTTGAATTTCTAAATAAATGTTCTTAGATATCATTTATATCATATAAGTAACTACCATGCCTTATTTCAAGTTGCTAGCCCCTGCAGTATCACAGAAAACGCAAATTAGAACGTTTTTTGCTCCTGCAGCCACTTTGGGGTAGTGACACTGACATAAAATATGGCCTATACATAAAATATGGTCTATGTTGGAGAGAGGGCTGCGCCATCGTTTTCACACCATTTAAAAAAAAATCGAATCGGTATTTTCTGAGATTGCGTAGAAATCGCAATTTAAAACATTTTTAGAACGCTTTTCGCGCATTTTCACCTCTTTATTTCATATTTTTAAAGAAATGTTCTCAGAGATCATTTATATTATATAAGTAACTACCATGCCTAATTTCAAGTTGCTAGCCCCTACAGTATCACAAAAAACGCAATTTAGAACATTTTTTGCTCCTGCTACCCTTTGGGGTAGTGGCACCGACATAAAATATTGCCTGTGTTTTGAATTTGAGCGAGGGTTCTCGTTATCATTTTCACACCACTTTTTTAAAAATCGAATCGGTACTTTCTGAGATTGCGTAGAAATCGCAATTTAGAACGTTTTTAAGTACGCTGTCCGCGCATTTTCACCCCTTTTAAATTTCGATTTTTTAAGAAATGTTCTTAGAGATAATTTATATCTTATATGTAACTGCCATTCCAAATTTCATGTTTCTAGGCCCTTCAGTAACACAAAAACATCATTTTTAGAACTTTTTGCTCCTGCACCACCTTTTAGACTGTGGCACGGACATAAGATTTAGCCTTTGTTCTAAGTGGGACTAACACCATCATTTTGATAGCATTATTTTAGAATCGGTTCGGTAGTTCCAGAGCATACCTCCTACAAATAAACAAACTTTACTTCTTTATAATATTATTAAATTAAATTAAATTAAATTAAAATTAAAAATAAATTAAACTAAATTAAATTAAATTAAATTGAATAAATAAAATTAATTAATTAATAATAATTAATTAAATAAATAAATAAAAATTATTATTACAGTATAGGCAGAGCCTGATTACCCACGGGGCAAATTCCTACCACTAAAAATAAACAGAAAATTTTGCCTCATTTATGGCAGAAATTTTACATGAAAACGGCGTTTAGATAAGTCAAACTTTTCTTTTAAAATTTATTGGTGTAATTGTGTCCCGTTGGTAATCAGGTCCTGAGTATAGGTAAATTTAATTTTAAAACATATTTGAAACATGCAATTTTATATTCTATTCCTCAGTTCAAATATTTCAGACTATCTTTATGCAGTTAAGAACGTATTTCTAAGCTGAGACACGGTGAAATTTAAATATGTGAATATATTTTCATATTTGAAATGATAAAATTTGTATTTGTCAGATTTGATAAACTAAACAATCTGATCGCATTCTTTATTAGAGGAGTCGTTAAATAATGGAATTTATTTTATCACTTTATGCACCCTAGATCAGGTTATGGGTTATGTATTTTAGGGGATATTCAAACTACAACCCTTGTGTCACAAAGTTACACCTATTTTATTACAGCAAAGTGTATCGTATTTAATGACAGAAACATTCCAATTCCTTAAGGCGAAAATTATCCATCGAAATTTAAAGATGAAATCCTCTAAAATATTTCTTCTACTGTGCTTTTCCGCCATAAATGGTTGCATTATACGCGCTTGAGTTTCGAGAACTGTTAATTAGTAGCTCCTATCATCAGATCATAAATAACAAAGAGTAGATAACCCAACAAATGGGGAAAATAAATGATGTTTACACATGTAGGCTTAAGTATTCTCTTACTTGGCAATGAGATATGGTAATTAATTGCTCTATAAACTGTAAGTCGTGTGTTTTTACTTATTATGCAGAAAAAAAGATTTATATCAATGATTATTGTGTAAAATGTACGTTAACGAATATGCTATCTAAACTGTAATATTATTGTACCGTCGATCAAGGGTAGAATCAGGCACCGACCTACTATGTTATCGACAAACTATCGTAGAGAAATATGAGAGGTGTCATGCAGTTGGACAATAGTCTATTTCCGAATATAAATGTAGCTTTTCAACAAAGCTCGTATTTATATTTACATATGAATCAACATGGATTGACCAAAGTCTTTAACATCCTTAACACCCATTTTTTAAACCATATTTGCGTTTCTCGCAGTATTACAGTATTTGATCGGTGTCATAAAAAGTATCCAATGAGTCTTGCATGCAGCAGAAATGTACTGTTTCAGTTCGGCTGTTATTGTAGAAAATGGCTGTACATAACGGTATTCATGTACCCTCTGCAGATAAAAGTCACATACAGTAAAATTTAGTGAATACGGAAGCCAATCCACACCCCTTCTTGTAAATCCAGAATTACACGATCCTCAACCCCTTGGGGACGAGCGGCACGTATACGTGCCGCATGAAGCGCTCAGAATCCTTGTTTTTCCTCACCAGTAAAATTTTACTGTAAAATTTGCCTTATTTAATCAGCGCATTTGCTCGATTCAAGAAGATACAAATTTCTGTTTTTAAACAATGGTGACAAAAGATTAAAAATTTTGTAAAAGGCTCCCGTCGCGAAGGGGTTAAAATGCTCATTGACGCAATAAAATACTTCAGCCGTTCGATGTGGACATGCACCTCCCCTGAACCATGAGGTGTCCCCGTTGTCCACGATGGCATTTTTCGAAAACTTCACACAGAATATCCTGATAGGGAGCTGCAGTAATTGCTTAGTTTCAGAAAAGGGCCCAGTGAGTCCTTCGGAGAAAATGGTGGCCCAAACGAGGACATTAGGTGATGCAGGAATGGTGGTACAGGAACTTGAAGATTTTCATTTCCTTAAATTCGCCGATTCTGCTTATAGACGAAGCCATCAAGGGTAAAATATGTTTCATCGAAGAACCAAGTGTTTTCTAGTTCGATTTCGCAGACACGCAGCTGCTGAAGAATAGATTCGCGTTCGTCTCGCGTGCATTAACTGTTGCAGCACTAAGTGGTTGGCAGGATTGAATCCTGTATGGAAACAGGGGAAGGCTGTGGCGTATGATAAGATGTGTGGACAGGCCTCGTAGCCAAACCTAAATTACAACACGATGAAAGGGAATCAAGGGTTGATGTCACTGGCTGAACGACTTCAACAATTGCCTCTCTAACTGCCTCACGCAGGTGACCGACGTTTCCAATACGATCCTCCTTAATATCCCTAATCGGTTGATATTTTTCAAGCAGAGCCGTCACTGGAACATTTTTCGGATTTTCTTTTGTGTGATTAAACATGCTCTAAAAATAGTACATCTTGTTTCAATCATACTGGGGTTCAGGTGGGGAAATTATTCTAAGAGAAGAAATATCCGCTGTCCTAATGAATAAACAATTTCTACACAGAAAATTGCAATTTCTGAATAGAACACGGTGGCAAAAAGACGACGAAGTACAAACTGGAGATCTGACAGATTGCGTTTAATTGCAACTCATGCAGATGTCCTGCAAATGGAGTTATGAATAAAGAGGAGGAGACATATAGTGGACTGTATACCATCTGCGAGTGAAGTAACTGAGGAGGTTGTCACAAGATGGCGGCTGCTTTTTTTAAATCGGATCTTCAGTTTCTAATTACCGCCAGGGCAAACATCCCACCAATAAAATTGAATAGAAAATTTCATCTTAATTAAGAGTCTTATTCATGGAATGTTTTCTCAAAAATTTCGTACAAATTTCTATTTGTTTTTACTGGTGTCAGTATGCCTTGTAAATCTGTCAGTTTGTTTCCCTGGTTGTCACAATAGGGCGGAAACGCAGGGCATGAATACCACGAAACTAAAGTCCTACCAGTAAAGATGAAAATATGTTTCTACCATTATTTATGACTGAAATTTTGTAATAATAAGGCGTTTAAATAAGTTGAAAATTTCTACCGGCGATAAACAACTCCTGCGATAGTGGTTACAGTTGAAGCTTCACTGTTTTAAAGATATGTCAGTTCCTCTTTATTAATAGTTCCATGGCCCTGCAGCGCTATCATTCCGCGAAATTCTTAAATAAATTCTAAATACTGGTGTGGTGGAAAATTTACTGGTTTCCTAAGTAGAATCCACCAAGCGATGCATTTATATTTTTCCGTTTTTCCATATTTAATTTTTCAAATTCACCCGTCATTTTTGGGACAACTTTTACATTAAAATGTTATTTTTTAACTTCTTGTTAAGCATAAGTATAAATAATACCAGAAATATTTTTAAACTAGCTATATATTCCGGTATAATTCGAGAAATTGAGGTACAAACGAGGTACAGAGAGGCTGATTTAAACGCGAGATAAAACAAAAATCCTAAATTTGAAATGTTTATTTTCTCGAACGCTACAAATGGAATTAAAAAGAAAATTGTTTTAGAGAACTAATGTTTCGTTATTAAGTACAATATAGATATAATAATGATAATACGTAGTAATTATATATTTTTTAATATGGTGATTTAAGTAACTTTCGCCTTTGCCGGAATTGATCTTCGGCTTCAGAGCACACTGTAGACGAAAGGATTCTTCCAAAAAGCTACCGTTTAAAGCGCCCTAACTGTAGTTTTCGTCATATAGTTTTTCATTCAAAGGCCACTTTGTTTTATTAATGATAAATATTTCCTATAGAAATAATCATATAAAGAATCAAATGCAAATTCCCAAAACAATTAGTTTCATAGTTATTATTTTATGAATCGTTAAACATACATAAAAATCTCCGCCAGACGCTTAACCCCTTGAGGGGCACCGGTATATATTATATACCACCTACGATTAATGATGTTTTACACCAGAAAAATTTTATTAAATTTTACTTTTCTAACTTTGTTGGAAAAAAGACGTAAAATTGCTTTTACTTATTTTGAAATAGAATTTTTCAAAGATTCCGGTGGAAATTCAGCATTTCACAAACGTAATTGCTTGCCCCTCGAGGGGTTAAATGGTTTTTATTTTCCTTTTAGCATCATTGTGGTGAGTAACAAATGAATAGCACAACAAAGAGTAAGGTTATTTTCAAGATATCATTCAGCATTTTCTTAAGTTAACTCTTGCAGTCATTCCTTGAGGATGGAGGTGTGGTGAAATGGTATTCATGATACAGTCCAGGGTTGCCAGCTTGAACTCATTTTTTATTTCGAAATTTCACATTCAAACCGAAAATCTTTAAAGAAGAATCTGTACTTCATATAATCACAAAATTCGCGTCATTAAATGAAATTAAATATACTGTTTTTAATTTCTGGCACGAAATTGAATTTTCTGAATAAAAATGGAGGCAAAACTGCCAACCCTGCTACAGTCTCTAGATGTCTGGATCTTCAAAACGTTGAAATATGCGACCTAAAATACTGGACAGACTGAATTAGTTCAAGCTCGTCATCGAAAGCAGAAGAAAGAAATAGTAAGAAGACGGGTATTAAGTAGCAGATCATGTTGACTTTACTACTAAAATTTTCACATAATAAATTTCATCTTATTTAATCGCGGGGTGATCTATGATTAATCAAAGAGAAATTTAGTTTACGAAATTACTGGTAGTTAACTGATTGATAATCCTCTGAAGAGCCGCTATTGTGGGTATTATACATTTGTAGTGCATAGGATGAAAAGTGCATGAGACTTCTATACCAAACAATTATCAGGTCATTCAAATAATGATGCGACAGCTACAGTCTGGGGTTTACAGCCGGGGGGGTTCTTTGAACTCATTTTAATCTTTTAATCTTTTTATTTATTTATATATTTTTATATTAATGAAGGGGATCAGGATCAATCTTAAAACAGCCGTACCGTATTTTATGCGGTAGTTGAATTTGTGTGTTGTACCGTTGTGCGTTTGTGGTTCATACCAATCTTTGCTTCGATTAATATTTTGCAATTTCTCTTTGTGAATTTTCTGGTTTATCCTTTTTTCCAGCATGCAGAAAGACAATCAATCTTGAGGGAGGACTATTTTCTTCAACTCGCTTTATTTACAAAAATTTCTCCCTTTCATCTGCGCAGGCATAATACAGGGTCATCGAAACATTATGCTTAGATTTTAAAAAATCATTACATAGAAACCTTTTATGTTAAAAAGTAATTCTTTTACTACACGATAACTGGTGAACGCAAGTTTGGTTTTAGTTCACCAGAATTCGTTTGCGTCTCTCTGTTATGCGCGGATTAGTTGCGCAGTCGTTAAGGTCAGCCGACGATTTGTTATCAGGAGCAGTTTGACATGGATAAGTTGTCCGAAAAAGCCGCTGTACACTGACTATTGACTTTGACTCCAGATACCAAATCACGCACTGTGCTTTTTGTTGCACTGTCAGCATCGAACTGAGCAGCTGCAATCTGACGCGTCGGCTGACCTTGACGACTGCGCAACTAATACGCGCATAACGCAGACACGCAAACTATTTCTGGTGAACTAAAATCAATAATATAACATAAAATATTTTTCCATGCTCAACAACTCGTCAGACTCTTCAACGAATCGTCAACGACTCAACGACTAGTCAACTCGACACATTTTCACATTCATTTTTAAAATAAACAACATGAAACGTGTTGACGTGATTTTTAAAGACATTTATAAGTGACCTATGGTTTTACTATTCGTTCAATTAATTAGAACTTCATTTATAAACAATTATTTTCTCAGAAGGAGCATATTTTTCGTTTCCAACACAATCGCTTCGAGAAATTTGGTTAAAAATGTCCACTTTGACATCGTTTTTAAAACTATATTCTGCCTCTATCAAAAGATCGACCATTACGGCACATTATATAGTTTCTGAATATGAGAACCTACCAATTGGATGTATGTGTAAGCAAAAATTAATTTAAAAATGAGTCAGAAAAAAAGCAGTTTGGATTTGGAAAAATATTCTTAATACGATATTTTTTTCTTCAACCCCAATGTATTTTTAATTTGTTTTTGCGATAAGAACTGGTCCTATCAAAAACTTGACAATGTAAAAGTTGTAGATAATATTAAGACGATATATAATAAATTCATGCGGATTTGATATCTTGTGAATTGACGAAGTTATGAATTTTTTTCTTCTTTAACCCACCCACCTTTTTGTTTCAGTTTATTTATTTATTTATTTATTTATTTATTTATTTGCGGTAAGAATTGTTCCTACCAAAAACTTTTCAGTACAAAAGTTGTAGATAACATTAAGACAATTTATAATGAACTTAATTGGATTTTATATCTTGAGAATAGACGAAGTTATGATTTTTTTTCTCCCCAAAACCTTATTTTTTTCGCCTCTTGAGCCCATTTTTAGTTTTATCAAAAATGTGTCATACATAAATTTTTGGCCTATTTTTTAGAAGTAAAAATAACTTTAAACTGAGTTGATATGTACTATAATTAAGAAGTTAAGGGTTTTTTTCGTTTTTCACAAAATCCCTCTCTATTTCTACCTTGGTCCGATTTTGCCCATTAACGAAATTGACCGAGATTTTCTTCCCCTGGATTTTATGTATCAGTTTAGAAAAGATTTGTACAGAATTATGGAAATTATTGTGTCCAGAAAAAAGTGATATATATATGTACCGTATATACTCGCATATAAGTCGACTCGTGTATACGTCGACCTCTAACTTTCGAATGTAAATGATGGAAAAAAATCAAAAACCCGCCTATAAGTCGACCCCCTAACTTTTTACATCAATTTTGCACAAAATCAAATCAAAGATTTCACTTGTCAATGCGAAAAGGTAGATAGTAAACAAAAACCAATCATTGATTTTTATTAAATGATTATTATTATTATTTGTATATTTTATATATTATTTTTTAATTCATACACATAAAAAGCCATAATTTTGCAGTATTCGAAATTTTTGTTTCTGCTTTTTTAACTGACTCGCGTATAAGTGGACCCCCAAATTTGCTTACCGAAAATTGTCAGAAATTCCTCGACTTATACACGAGTATATACGGTATATATATATATCACTTTTAGTATCACTTATAGTATATAATATATAGTTTTTTACTGGGGGTGGTTTATGGTTCTGGGGGTCATAATCGGTATAGATCTGCAAAACTTTTTCCGAAATTCCAACATAAGGAAGTTCTCAATAGTTAGTATTTTATACGAAATTTACCTAAAAGTGATAAATAAACATTGTTACCTGCTTTTTTCTGTTTAGCCGCTATTTTTCACTGTTTTCATTACTTTTCGAAATAGTGACTTGAATCATGTATTTTAATTAATTTTCTAGAAAGTACGTTCTCTTGTACATTTCACGTAAGTTACATTAAGTAAATGATTGAGATTTAATAGAGAAGAGCAGCAATATATTAAAGCCTTCGCAGGAAAATCTTTAAACGACGCCGTGTTCGGCAGTCCTGTTACAGATTATGAACTATTTAAATGTCTTTATAATTTGAAACATTATAATTCTTTTTTTAATGAAAATATCTACATTAATAATTCAGCAAAAAATGTTTCAAAGAATTTTTTTACATTGTTAGTTTTATCGAGCTAATATCACAGTTAATAAAGGTTAAAATATTCCATTATATTTTATCGCCATTTGTGTGAATTACAAAATTTGCTTTGATTCAAGTGGACACATTCATTGGAATTTCGAAGAGGAGTCCGACACCAGTATTTTTTATTAGAAAATTTTTGTATAATATTTAAATAGCAGAATTCGCCAACACCTTGTTGAATTGCATGATTTGTATCAATTTTCTGAGGTCAAATAACACAAAGTACAACTGTACCATACTTGTAATAGAATATTATTTATAAATTTTATTCTTTATCGCAAAATGATAATATTATGAATTTTACGGGTATTTATTGTTTATTAAAGCTTTTTCGTATTATTGAAAGTTTTACTCACATAATAAGAATTGTTTATGTAATTCTTAATGTTCATCGTACAAAATCGAAAACATACTTTCTATACGTTTTGAAGCAAAAAGAAAAATAAATAGAGTATTTAAAAGTTTCCAGATGGCGGTATTAGAAATAAGTACATAGAACAACAAAGCACGTTTTATATCAGTTAAATTTTTTTAGATGCCGATTCCGATTCAACTGCATGTCGACGAAAATCTTCATTTAAAAAGGTACTGCTCTGTCAGCATCCCTTTTCTTTCATTCCTTTAAAATTTTCAAGATTGTTACTATCTATAGAATTTCAACCTCACTTTGAAAAGTAAAAATGCATTGTAACGTTAAAAGCTTAAGAATATTTTAAATTAGTTATTATTTGGATAATATAAAAATATTTCTTTTTATTTCTTAAATCTCAAAAATATTGCTTATTGCATTTCTCTTTTATTTTAGATATTTTTTTATGTGTTTAAAAAAAGTATGTGAAAGCAATAATCAGTTAAAATCATAAAACCATTTTGGATGCTGTAACATCAGTGGTTGTCTAAGAAAATCTGAAAAAGTTAAATACATTTATCCTGGAATGTACTTTTTGAAGGTTTGTCATACATAAATTGTAATATTATCTCCATTTTTATGAAAACAAAATTATGAGACTTTGTATAGTTATTTCCAGTTTTATAATAACTGTCTTCTGGATTTTTTTAATAAAATTTTTAAATGTGATTTTCGTAATAAAAGTACATATAAAATGAATTAGTAAAGTAAAAACTCTTTTTCAATTAAATATTTTTGTAAATCCCATCGATCTATTTTTTTTCCTTCGCAGTACTCAATAACAATAAAATACATAAAAACCGTTATGCTTAGTGAAGATCATCACTTTTTAAACAAGGCTAAAATTAATAATTTTTAATTTTAAAATATCAATGTTTAGGTTTTTAGCTCACAAGCCATCAAAGCCTGAGAGCTAATGTGCCTGCCGGTTCTGTATGTATGTCTGTATGTATGTATGTACGTAACGCGATAACTCTTGATAGATATATCCGATTTGCTTCATTTTTTTCTATGTTGGTTGGTTGTGTTTATGACGGCCAATTATCTACACGAGGGATATAGGCCCGAAAGTGTGGAGGAGTGCCCTTCGTGGGGGTCTTTCTAAGGGAACCTAACCCGTATTGACGCTTGGAAATCCATGGTTCGAATAAAAACACGAAAACTCCGAACGATTAGGCCTACAGGCGCGATTGGGTTCGAACCCAGCCCCTCCTTTCTACCAGCTTCGAGAGCAGAACCTCTCGGCCACTTTTTTTCTAGGTTCATTCTGATAAGGTGCCTTCCTGATTAGTTTTTGGGGTTCATTGATTAAGTATAAAGTGGGGTAATGGGGCTAATCCCCCCTTTAGTTTATATAAATGTTTTTTTCACGCATAATTATTCGATTAGCTTCAGATTTTATATGCCGGTTTATTCTGATAAGGAGATTCCCTGATTAGATTTAGAGGTTCATTGGTTAAGTATAAATTGGGGAAAGGGGATCTAGTCCCCGCCCCTCTTAATTTAGATAAATGAGTTTTCATGCAGAATTATTCGATTTGTTCCAAATTTGGTATACCGGTTTATTATGTTAAGGAGCTGCCTTGATTACATTTGGATGTTTATTGATTAAATATAAATGGGGGGAACGTGCGCTAGTCCAACCCCTTAATTTAGATAAATGGGTTTTTCATGCACTATTATTCTATTTGCTTCAAATTTGATATACCGTTTTCTTTTTCGAAATGGCGCTTTCCTGAGTAGATTTGGAGGTTCACTGGTTAAGTATGAAAGGGGAAAAGGGGTACAAGCCCCCTCCCCTTAATTTAGATAAATGGTTTTCATGCAGAATCATCCAATTTAATTTAATTTTTTTGTAGGTTCATTCTGATAAGGAGCTTTCCTGATTAGATTTGAAGGTTTATTGGTTAAGGATAAAGGGAGAAATGGGGTAGCTAATACAACCTCCTTAATTTAGAGAAATGTTTTTTTTTATGCAGAATTATCTGATTTGCTTCAAATTTGGTATACAGGTTTCTTTTGCTTAAGGCGCGTCCCTGATTAGATTTGGAGGTTCGTTGGTTAAGTATAAAGGGAGGAAACGGGGGCTAATCCCCCTCCATTTCTTTTTTGAGGGACATTATTCTTTGAAATAACATTATAATGTACAATTAGTGTGAATAGCCTGTGAACTCAATGCCATCAGTTTAACTGGACACTTTTCTTTTTCTTTTATAAGTTTAATTTTAAAAGTTATATACAGTGGGTCCACGTATAATCTGACGTGCTTTTATTTTCGCAACCGTTGGCCCTAGATGCATACTTCCTATTTTAAAAATGGTTTAAATAAGATAAAGAATTATTTTTAAAGCGATTTGGGTCAAGAAAAACATTTATTAAAAAATTACGAAATTTAAATTTTTTATACGATATCCCGGTCCTATAAGCGATATTTAGTAAAAATTTACTGTGACACTAACAAGTAAGACAAAAATGTCCCATTCATATAACATTAAAATTGACCAAGTTATGAAAATTTGAAATGCATGACTTATACCACTTTTTTGCATCTCAAAACAGATGATTTCGGCCATGCCTTCAGAGATCGTATCGAAAGTACTTAAACTTATTTCAAAGTATCTGCGCTTTGAAAGAAATCGTACAACTATTACGATTGAGTTAACTTTTATTAGTTAAAAAAATTGTATTTTAAAATATGTTTTATTTTGTAAGGATTTGAGGCTATGAATCCTTTTAACAAAAATTATGTTATTTTCAAGAGGTTTTAATTAACTTGCAACTATCGTCTTTCCAGTTTAAAATTTATACTCGAACTTTAACTCACTTTCAAATGTCCGATCGAAGTTAAATTTTACATACTGACTTAAATCCGATGAAAATGTAATATTATTATTATTTTCGACGCTTACCTTCTTATACATGCTTATATTAGAGAATAACACAAAAAAATTCGGATAGATTACCATCAACACGTTTAAGGAAAAGTTTTAGATTGCATAACATGAAACTGCGATGGTTGTATTTTTTTAACTTCTATAATTCCGTTTTATGTATTTTTTAACACTGAATAAAAAAATTATCTTCACTTTTAACCATTATGTCATGATTTTTCGTAAATCGTAAATTTCAAGGATAAAAAACCGCGAAAAATCTGATACTGCAAAATAGATGTAAGACTTTTTTATCCAGATTAATTTTATTTAATTCAATAATTTATTCAGATTTTTGGCTTTTACTGGTTTTCTTACATTTAAACAGCTGAGGGGTCCGATGAGGTTGGAAGGGAGGAGGGATCAATTTTAACTTTGAGCTTTAAATTTGAAATTTGCGATTTGAGTAAAATCCTGACTTGATTTTTCAAAATGAAGTTTATTTTCAGATTCAGCGCTAAAAAATACATAAGAATAAATTTTCAAAAAATCATCTTGATGTGTCACGCCTGTAATGCTGAAAAATGCACAAGACGAATTTCTGTCACGCGTCCGTCTATGTATTGTAGTCGAGGGAAGACACTTGGAACACATGTAGAGAGGAAGTATGAAAGACGATATTTATCGACATTGTTCATTTCTACTTCGTTTTTATCCATGTCGCGTATAAAGATAGGTCAGATCATACGTGGGCACACTGTACATATATATATATGTGTGTGTGTGTGTGAACATAAAAAAAGACCAAGTAAAAATTATTTAAGCATTAAAAAAATAACATTTTGCATTTGGATCACATTAAAGGTGGAGTAGACTTTCAAATTCGAAAATAATAACAATAATAATAATAATAATAATAATAATAATAATAACAATAATAATAAAACCTTCTAAATACCGAATTTTCATTTTTAATATGTAATAATATTAATGATCACAGCTTTCGACTGCAATAAATCATTTTCAATTACGATCATTTATTCAATTACGACCATAGTTAAACGTGGTATTCAGTTTTTTTTTTTTTTTTTTTCAGACAATAGCAGTCTCAACCAGGCCCATTTTAAATCCTCCTTACATATTTATTTGCCGAAATCTGCGATTAAAAGGGAAAATTTTTCAATTAAATTTTAGTGTTAACATAAAAGCGTCAACGTTGGCAGCTGTGGCTTTGCTCTAATAGTATTATAATAATCAGGCATGAAAGTTAAAGCTCACACAGAGAGATGAACTAGTATACACGTAATTTGATGTTATTGCAATATAAACGATCATGAACATGAACAAATAAATATTATCAACGGAAATTATAAAAGTAACCGGGTTAGATATATCGCATCTATTTAAATAAAAATAGCATAAGACATGTGGGCGTCGTAAACAGTTACGGTCTTTCCACTTCGCTTTCATAAGTCAGTCGACTATTTTTACGAAAAATTATTTTTTAGAATGAAATTGCATGAAAGTTTCAGTTTTAGAAGGATCGTTAACAAAATCATGTTTGACAGATGACATTAAAAAATGCACAAATTCTGAGATAACTTCAGATGAGATACTTTAACAACCCAATATCTCACATCATCAAAGTAAACAAGCAAAACAGATTCGTTCATAATGAGCGGTAAAAATATTAAATCATGAAGGTAATAATTCGCAAATCAAGTTCTCGAGTGATGAATTTTCAGCGGTGCGTATTGTCAAAAATAATAATAATAGGAACAGATGTCATAAATTCCCACGGCCACCATCTTAGAATTTTTCTTGGCGTGAAAACCCCTTTTCCTCCAAGTAGTAAATGTCGCCAAGCACCGGTTTATGCGCATGTTTCGCTTAACGAAAATAAAATGTAAATTATAAAATTCGCTAAAGTGGCAATCAGTAGTCTTGTATGAGCCCTTCGCGCACATTAACCGAAAAAAAAACATCACTGCATTCAGCAGTTCTCCCGGTATAGCATTCTCAAAATTCAGCAGTTCTCGCTTTCTAGCAATCTCAAAATGTAAAAAACTCTTAAAGCAGCAAAATATACATAAAAAGCGAAACTCGCTAAAGTGGCAATCAGTAATCTTGTATGAGCGCTTCGCGAACATTAACCGAAAAAAAAGCATCACTGCATTCAGCAGTTCTCCCGGTGTAGCATTCTAAAAATTCAGCAGTTCTCGCTTTCTAGCAATCTCAAAATGTAAATAACTCTTAAAGCAGCAAAATATGCATAAAATTATCAACATACCTTAACAGATATCTGCTTTCTTGAAAGCTCCAGGGCGAAATCACTCTCATAACACCACCGTCATTTTCCAAAATAGGCTTATGAATAGGCATTGAGACATAATAAACAAACCTACTTTTCTTCCCAAAATTTCCTCATATTTCTTAATTACTTCAGCTAAAGCGTTTAAACGTATTACAGAAACCATAATCAGTCAAATACATCCAATAAATTTAACATAAAAATAAAAAGACAGGACGATAAAACACGATATCAAAATACATCCACAAAATCCACCACTTCTCAGGGGTTGCCAGACAATAACACGTCAGAATGCACACGTCACACGGGGTTCCACATATCGAGGTTGCCATAGCTATAAACACCGCCAACACGCCAACAAAAAATCACCAAACAATTCAAAACAACGGCTGAGGGAATGTAATACATCTAAGCCTAATAATAATTCGCCCTTGTAAGCAAATTAGAGTTTAGCATAATTCCGTTAGATGAAGTACTGTGCTTAACTTCGTTCAAGATTTTTTTACGTAAGTTAAGCATAAAGAAACCATCGCATATAATAATATTTAGTGAATCAAATTTCTAAACGAATAGTCAATTAATTTGGTGCTTATCATTATCTGTACCAGGAACATAGATCAACAAAAAAAGATTGTTAATTGATAGCCGCAGATATATTTATACTAAAACCCATAGTATTAGCAGGGTAGAGAGTGAAAAGTGTTTGGAAATGATGTCCTAGTAGTGGAAACGTAATGACTTGTTTAAGTTTTGAAAATGAAAACGCTTGTTTTCTTTTAAATATAAAGTCATTTTTTTCAGGATCAGAGGCAGTAGAATTTAGATTTTGAATTCAAAAAGCGTTCATTCAAATATGTAAAAAAAAAACATATTTTAAAGTAAAAAAAAAACAAAAAAAAACTTTCTACATAGCAAGAAATTTGGATTGTCATTTATAAAAATTAATGTTTTTTATAAGATGCGATTATTTCAAGCATATCCAGAATGAAGCATATCCCTGTACGTACAGTCGTGGAAAAAAAAAAAAAGTAAACACCCCCTACTAACTCCTCAACAAATTATCGTAGAAGAAAGTTACTGGTAGCGAACGATTGGAAATAAAGTCTACTTTTAAGTGATGTATATAAAATTTTTTTAGAGGGCCATCTACATACTAAAACGAATCCAAACTTCATTTTTTCAATGACAATACCCAATTTTAACAAGATATTTCAAATCTTCGGTTCAAATTATGCCTAGACACCGAATTTCAAGTCATTTGTATGATAAGTTTTTGAATTATAAACATCCAAAATTTAGCTCTTTTAATGTTAAATTACATTTTCATACTTTTATTTATATCTCCAGAAATTATGCTCCTAATGTGCTAATTTTTTTTGTAGCAATAATACTACTATACTCAAACCTATATACGCTGAATTTGCAATTTTTATAATTTTATGATATGAATTATGAAATTAATATTCGAAAAAATTGTGAATTGCAACCTTCGATTTTTTTGATGGATTTAGATTTATTACGTCCTGCTTTATGTAAATCCGAAATTTCACATTTTTCTTCCAAGTAGTTTTCAAATTATGCTTAAAAAACGGCAAAATGATGGTTTAAGGGGCCGTCTATGATGGAAGTGAGTAGACATTTTGAAATTTATTCTGCTGTCCTGTAATCTAGCAGGCTTCATTGACTTCTTAAGGTGCCTTGATCAAGATGGGGGCTCTCTCGGTTAACATTCGATTTCCGAACTTCAATTTGGATACAGCCCTTAAAATACGCTCGTTTTAAAATAATTAATTTCTCAGAAACTTATGGTATGAATTGCATAAAAATTTGTTTTTAGGCTAATTGAAGGGTGCAGAGTTCATTTATGCTGTCACAATTGTGTACTGCTATTGAAAAAAAAACAAAGTTATGGTTCGTTTTAATATGTAGATAGTCCCCTAAGCAAATGCTATCTATGTCATTGAAAAGTAGACTTTATTTCCAATCGTTCGGTATCAGTAACTTTCTTGTACGATAATTTGTTGAGGAGTTAGTGGGGGGTGTTTACTTTTTTTTCCACGACTGTACCATGTTTTATAAATAATAAAATGGTTCTTCTTGAACAATCATTGTTCAAATCTCTAGTTGGTGGTAAACATGAGCTATTTTGCCAAGGATGCAATAAGTTTGGAAGAAAAATCTCATGCTTTTATAATTGCTGCTAATTTTGCGCCAGGGTGTATCGCCATGCAATAAAACTATAGCGTTGTTTGTATATGGCAGAAGTTTTAAGCATAGCAAAAATCTAACCGCAATTATCTATCAATAAATGTTAGCATACTTACAGAATGTTTACAAAATTATTTAAATTCACCAAATAAAAATTCGATAAAAATCAATTTTATTTGTTGCAGCCAATTAAAACGAATGTAGCCGTATTCGAGAGCTAGATAGACCTTTATAACGTTCTAAATTTAGTATAGAAGGCAAAACCGTTACCACCGGCTACGAGGTCATCCTTTATCGTGTTAATGATCAATGACCTGTAGTATTGTCGAGAATTCCGATTACGTCGGAATATATATATCCCAACAAAAAGTTTTCGGTAAAAAAAAAAGCGCCAAGTTCTTAATGTTTCGGCCAGAAAAAGTAGTGATATCTGATGTTCGCACAAGTTAAAAGCCAAACATCCCAAATCTTTCATTGAAAATGGCTTCCTGCGACTTGGCCGTTAATGCCTTCTACAGCATTTCAAAATTAATGATTGTAAATTACTCATTTATGAATTATTTAAATATTAAAAGTAATATTAGAATGCAAAGAGGCAAATTCACATAAAGACATTATAAGTAAAATATTTCTGATAACTACCATTCAGTTTCAAGAAACATTAGATTTGATTACAGATCATTTAGTCCACTTGCGGTTTAATTGCCATTTTGTACGGTCAAAAGGTAAAGTCATTAACGTAAAACCCAAGAAATAAAACAAAATTTACTTACTTCATATCTCACAATATGTTACATTATATTTTATTGTATAATATTGAAATCTTGTGTATTGACGAAAGAGATTTTTTTCGTTTGAACATTTATTATAGTTTGTTTGCAAACATTAAGAGGTATTCGATTTATAAACTGTTGAAAGTTGATATTAATTATGTTTTAGCAATTAGGGATATTATCTCCTGAATACAAGTATTTTGTTATTTTTAACTTCTAAGCATTTAAATAGACTGAAGTTGTTTAAATGCTTTTTTCAAATGTGTATTTTATTTCTGTATTCTATGTCACAAAATGCCTAAAATAATCAAAAAATGTAGTTGGCATGTAGCTCATTTGTACATATTTTAAAATTTGAAAAACTCTCACGAAGGCATTAACGGCCAAGTCGCAGGAAGCCATTTTCAATGAAAGATTTGGGATGTTTGGCTTTTAACTTGTGCGAACATCAGATATCACTACTTTTTCTGGCCGAAACATTAAGAACTTGGCGCTTTTTTTTTTTTTACCGAAAACTTTTTGTTGGGATATCACTACTTTTTGTATGTTTTTTCAAGTTTGTTATTCTAAACTATATTAATATGAAAAAACTTAAATTTCGGTACTTTTATGTTAGCCGGGAGCAAATCTCCTCATTAGCCTTTTGTTTTTTCGCCAATAGCAGTTTTCATTTTTCACATGTGTAAATTAGAAACAATGCTTTGATTTTCAAATAAAATATTTTGGTTTATGTTATTATTTATTTATTTATTTATTTATTTATTTATTTCTATGTTAAATATTCTATTAAATAAAATGAGGGAAATGCATCTATTTTAAATGAGATGACTGAAAAGTATATATCTTTAAATGAAATGAATGCAATATGAACAATGGAGTTGGGAACAGTATTTGGCGATTTGCCACTTGCGCCCGACTAACATAAAAATACTTAAATTTATTTTATTGAGCTTTACGAATTTATACTTTATTTCTTTTTATATTAAAGTACTAGCCGCCTCTAGCAAGCAGTATTTACCGTATTACTTCCATGTTAAACGTTGCACCATGTTACTGTGATTCATAATTTCAGTAATCTTTTCTAATTGGGCTCACTGCCAATTGTTGTATTTTAACTGATACGACTGGGTACAAGTGAAATGGTTCTTATGAAATCATTTGACAATATCTGTATTTGCATTAAACCATATTGATGCTAATATCTTTTTGTTTCACGTTAACCTTTTCAATAGATTCGATTACGGAAAAATAGAAGGTCTACCGGCTTACTGCCATGATCCATTTGAAAATCTATCATTCTTCTCATCTGATCGTTTTGAAGAATTTGTCAATGTGCCATGGTTTTAAGATTTTAGCTAATTTTACTCGAAACCCGAAAACTAAAATGCGAGGAACCGGATTATAGAAGATTCATTCTAACGTACATATTGATTAACAGGTTACAAATTATAGAATTATAATAATCATAAGGAGAACTGGCAGTTTCAATGCTTTAATAGTTTCCGTAAATTCTCTTTATATAATACAGAAGTTTTAGCGGTGTAAAGGTTAACAACATAGTCACAGTAAGTATAATAACAGTACAATATAATAACAATAGCAGAGGTTTTGGGCAGTGACGAAACTATTATCACTTTGGAAATATTAGTACGTTATATCATTTAACTATTCAGATGATATGCGGAAAAATAAAAATAGATGGCTCGCATTAATAATTAACTCATTGAAAAATAGCCACTAGCGTCAAATATTCGCCAAGCTTGGCGACATTTAGCAAAGTTTCGCCAAATTTGGTAATATATCATGTCAATTCTCAAATTTGGAGACAAAAAATGTTTTGTTTATTCTGACGTCATAATGATGCATATGTATTATGTATTATACACATACCTATGATATGTATGATGCAAATGTATTACGTATTATATGCATATGTATAATATGTATGATGCATATGCATAAGTTCATTAACATCACTAAAACACACTTAAAGGAATAGTGTTTCATAAATAGTAGGGATAATTGCCAGATTGACCAGAGTGCTATTGAGATTAGAATACCGACATTTATAATAGACGTCTGTACACACCATCACCTCATCGAGTTTACAGCTGAAATTTTAGGATTAGTTGAAACTAGATTAGCATATTTAAATGCAACTGGTCTGTTATGTCATATCTTGGTAGAAACCACCTGAAGACCTAAGTTTAGTGGTTAACTGATAGGTTTACTAATTGTATTTTTCTGCATCCAAAAGTTTGGAAACATGGAGGAATGGGTGCAGGAGAACACAATGGAAAATCCACCAATTAACCCGTAAAATCAGGTCTGTAGGTGGTTTTCACAAAGATATGACTTGGCAGACCAGTTACATTTCAATACGCTAATCGATATTTAACTAATCCTAAAAGCCGTCAACTCGATGAGGTGATGATCTGTGCAGACGCCTCCCGGTGTTAAATAAAATTTGTTTTAGGGAAGTAAAAGATAGAAAGATGGACAGATAAACTGAAAGATTTGCCTTATTAAGATTTTTGTAAAATCATATAAAAATTCATTCAGCTTGAAATCTTGTAACACCTTTATAACTCAGGCTAATTTTCCGTAATCGGATTTTGGCGACCAACATATCTCTTCTATAACTATAATCTTTCTTTTACAGATTTAAAATTAACAATAAATTAACAGTAAGTAGGCTAATAATACAATATAATAACATTAGCAGCGGACTTCGGACGCCACATCTGTTGCACATCGTTAAAGATAGTTTATTAGTTACACATTTCATTTAATTAACAGGAGATTTTTAGACTTTCATATGGAATTAGGATATTTTTCCACTATAGGGACCTTGGCATTTTTTTAAAAATCTTGGCGCAGTTCGGACTTCAGAAACTGAGATATGTTGCCAAATGATATAAACAACTAAGAAAACAAATCTGATGCACTTTTATGTTATTTATGTGTATTTATATACATATAAACATTTTATTTATACATATATAAAATATTATTTTTTATATACAGATTATTTACGTTGGTATATAAAAATAAATAAGCGGGTTCCTTACATTAAATAAATCGTATACATATGGAAAAAATTGCTTGTGTATATGACTCAGTAAATAGGTTGCCAGAAAATACGTTATTATCAAATTTCTTTTCTCGTCAAGGCTATTTTCTGTATTTCGCCAAGGCTACTTATATCGGAAACGTACCGAATTGCGGTTTTATTTTGCTAAATGTTTTATTGTTTTAATATCGTAAATATATCATAACCTATACTGATTAAACTCTTTAGGTATATTCATTTTTTCTATTTAACAAACATCTTTGGAAAAGCATATATATAAAATGTTATTCTGCTTGAAATCACGTGACCGCCTTCAAAGCTCTGTAATCGAGTTTTGGCGACCAACATTGGCACAATTGAATGCGTAGGAACTGTTTACGGCCAAATGAACACCCCCTGTATGAAGGGTTTAGAGGCGGAAATTCTGTGTTTTCAGATTTTTCTGGTTAATTGTGCTACAAACCCGACTTACTTGTGAAATTTCATGATTCTACGACTTTTAGAAGTACCTTAGTTATTTGATGATGCGAAGTGAGTCAGTGACAAAAAAGCGCTTTTTCGGAATTTAATATTTCGAAAACTACTAAATACAGAAACATGAAATCGTGGAACCTTAGTTCAGTTTGACCATACGAACATGTGTATAAAAGAAAAATTTCTATATCTCTCCCTAAAACGACGTTATGAGGGGGTAAAAAGTATGCCGAAATGGTTCAGGAAAAGGTAGCTTACGGCTTGTGCGAACTTGGCGCACGCACTGCCGTGCTCCCAGATAAAATTTCTTAATTTAAAAAAAAAATGTTTAATGTAAAAAAAATGCTTAAACCTATCAAAACAACATTTTCCAAAGTCGTGTCATAAATGGATATTTTTTTCGTATTCGAATAAATATTATTTCAAAAAAATCATCGGAATTATTTTCGATTAACAACATTATTTTGAGTAATGAGCTTGTTTTAACCATATATTACGATTTTCTTCGAATTATAGACCTACTTAGATAGATTTCTCGAGTCTGAATTAGGTCTAACGGAATGTTCTGTCCGATAATGTTATTTCACACATACTTTTTTTAAATTCAGATTTCTTCAATGACACCAGTTTTTTGAAATGGTAAAATTACCATTGTTTTCACTTTAATCTCAAACGTGAAAACAATGGGAATTTTGCTATTTTAACCCCTTGAGGGGCAAGCAATTGCGTTTGTGTAATGCTAAATTCCCGCCGGAAGTTTAGAAAAAAATTATTTCAAAATCGGGAAAAGCAATTTTACGTCTTTTTTCCACCAAAGTTAGAAAAGTAAAATTTAATAAAATGTTTCTAGTGCAAATCAAAGCGTTATAAGTAAGCGACCTATCTTAAATGGGAGAAATAACCGCAAGATTAAAAGCGAGGTCACATCAATCAAGGTCATGCGCCACGTAGCGGATGGAGTGTTAACTACAGGTAGATACCTAACTGTTTTCTTACTCACACCACTAAAATTGTAAAGTTTTTATCACTTTGATTAATAACTGAAGTGCTTTTGACAGGGCGAAGAAAACTTCGTGATGTCAAGTGCATCGAGATGGCCCTCTCGCTACGCCATTAATTTGCAATAAATGTGCCAAACAAAATTCATATCCATGAGTGACTAAACATTTAGAAAATACTGCCACACTAAAAGCCCGCGTATGTGAATTATCACTCCGTCCACAAGATGGCGCAACTGTGTTAATTTACGCCTGATTCCAGCATTAAGTTTGTTCGCTTACTTATAACGCTTTGGGTGCAAATCTTCATTAATCGTAGGTGGGTTAAAATATATCCCACCGCCCCTCAAGGTGTTAAAAACATGCTGCGAATGAAGAAATCTGAATTTTAAAAAAGTAGACGTGAATAACAGAACCTTCCGGTAGACCTAATCATACGAAGCGACGTTTTTGATTTATAGCATCATTTTCAGTGCTGTGTTTGTTTCAAACTGTGAAATGAACCTTTCCGAATTCGAGACTTTGTTACTTCATTTTCTCGTGCTCGAATTACTATAGGAGGCATATTACATGCAAATCGTATGTGCCTTTTTCAAATTAATGCAAGCAGAATTTTCAGTGCTGATTTTGTTTTATCTGTCGAAATTAATTTTTTTATATTCGGGACCTATCTTTTTCTTGTTGTCGATTTAGTAAAAAAGACAAGTTTCGCCAAAATCTTCCCAGATATTTACGATATCATTCATAATCGATAAAATCGCTTCCTAGTTATGATATTACATGCATTAAGTTTCTGGAACTAATCAACACTTTGCAACTTTTTCTTAACTTTATTATGGTTTACTAGCTCAAAAATTATAAGGACGCATAAAAATTTACCAACTTGATATCAAGCATAAAACAGAGAGACAAAAGCCCCCGCCTAATAGTATCAATACGTTCATAGTTAAAATGTCTTAATGGATTGACTCATTGCGAAACAAAATAAAATCTGCAAAGATCAACGTGCACTGTCTACATTCAATCTAAAGAAATATACTTCACAGTAACCTCACCAACATTTATTGTCTTTGTCTGGTTATTTAGACACAACTTTGGATGAATTAATGATAATAGCTTATATATTACTGACGCAAATGTCATATTAAAGGCAATCAAACTTAAAACCAATATTCATATTTTGGCCACCCGGTGTAACTCAATACCTCAATAAGTTAAACATAACATGCATCGGCCACAATCATCCACAATCCATAAAATGGTTTTGGGATGCCTCTTATAAAGAGTTTGTTATAAGTCTAAATGCACAGTATTTCCTAGAAGACACGTCGTGGAACTTGAGTGTGATGCACTTAAACTGAATAGCATCAACTCAGGTTTCATATCTAATTTTGTCATAAAAATATAGCAGTAGATATATGTCTGGTACAGAAGCTAGTTTAGAGGTATGGCTGTTTTTGTTTCTTTTTGGATAGCATTAAATCTCATTTTATAACATTGTTTAAAGTTCCGATAGAAATGCTCAAAGATTCTGCGATATTTCCTGGGGGGGGGGGGGGTGTAGATTTTCTTATAAAGCATGAGGTGCGACATTAGACGTAATAAGCGCTAAACCTACTTTTGTTGGGTATGCATATCATCCTTTTCACATAAAAAAAAATCGAATACAAGTATTTTTCTTTGGGAAGCATAAATACATAGCTTTCGATCTATTTTTTTTCAGTGACATTTTAAAAGCAAAGAATAGTTTTTATATTGCAGACGATAATTAAATACTATTCGAAATTGATGCCATACAGGTTTTATTTTTTTTTATTTAAATTTGCATGATAATGAAAGTTAAAATCGTTACAAAAATATATGAACATTTTCTGTATTACTGGCAAACAATGTTATTACAATATAAACCAAAAAGAAAAGAATTTTGCTATCAGTTTTAAAAAATGGATTAAAAGACAAAAACAAAAATAATTTTCTTCTTGTGAAAACTGTTCATTAATATTTTAATACTTGATCTTAGTCTTTTAAAATATTAGAGGTATTTACAAGGACTTATGTAGAGAGAGTAAGCTAATCTTATAAGCCTTCGCTCATACTAAATAAAAATTACTTTTACTCATTTTCCTCCCTAATTTCCTAAGCCACGAGTAGATATCCCAAAGGTGCAAAGAAGGTGGTAGAAAGAGTTGAGTAATTAGCTAGGTTATATTTCTGAAGTTTTAAAACTACTTTATTTGTTCTTATTTACTTTTGAACTATCATATTCGTTATTTTTTTCAGCTTCATATAACTTTTGTGTTATTTTTCAATGTATAAAAGTTTATTTTTTAAAACAATTTTTTTGTTCTGTAAATTGAAAAATTAATGACCAATTTATCTTTAATTAATTGCGGAAAGTTTAAGGATTTGCGTTTAGTGAAGTTTTTATAGCGAAATGTAATATAAGCCAAAGCACAAGTTATTAAAAATTCCACTATTGTGCAGTTTTAATTATGCATCAATAAAGAAGTTAGTCTTCAAAAACTTTAACTTACAAATGATATTATTTATATAATTAGTATTTAATTTTTAAGCAAGTTAATAATGATTCCATGCTTTAAAAACATTTTTTATTCTCTGCAGTCATAACAACCATTTTTACTTTAATCAAAACAATTATTTTTTCTTAGAAAAGTGTAACACATTATTTTCTGGTTCAGATAATGAGTAAATGGGAAATCTGTGAGTACATCTGAATAATATACAATATTGTACAAATGTGTAGCTCTCGGGACAGGGTAAGTAATTATTTCTAAAGTTATATCGCTAATAAATAATATTTTAACATCAAGAAGTTTTACTGTACTTCACTAGGGAAGAGAGAAAGAGAATCCACCAGTGCTTACAACAGCACTTGATTTTCTGCTCCCTTTATTGCAACAACAACTAACGTTTACATAACAATAAAAACGAGTTCTGTAATTCTCATGCTACTCAACCTTGAACCCAAAGGATAACAGTTTTGAAAATTTAGAGTGGTCACAACACAAATCCATTACAGATCTATTAAATTTTGTTTTTTTTTACTTGGCATAGATCAAGACCAAAATTTAAGTAATTTAGACATTTGACGTCCACCGAAGCGGTGATAGCTTTTGGTGCCTGTAGCTACAATGGTTATTGCCTCGAATGATCGTTTATTTTATACACAGAAATAGTTACGCAAACCAGACTTAACAATTTCGTCAATATACAAGGACGAGATAGCACAAGGGAATTTACAACACCAAAGAATTACAGCCGGGAGCTCCACAAAGAGTGTGCAACGGAACCAGTGGCAGTCGCAACCGCAGCCCACTTACGCTCTCAAGAGATTAGCGGTGTGGTGCCTTAACCACTCGGCCATGGTGGGCCCAAATTTATGTAATTGTGCTAACATTTTGAAAGGTTTAAACAAACACACTAGTATTTGCATCTTTATATTCAATGAATGATGTTTAAAATACGTTTGATAAATTACTTTTCCATAATTTCAGCGAAAATTATTTTCTAGCAGTGCATGCTCATAAATAATTAGAGAATCGATAGGAAAACGTCATTCGCTCACAGCATTGTTTCAACTAATTTCTCTCACCCATTACGGATTTTAACAATCTGAAAATACTTATTCTTGCACGTACATCTAAAAAAATGATTTTTATTGTGTCATTTTTGTTAAACTCTCAGTCACAATAGGAGTGGCTTTACATATGCATCGTACACACGGACCACATACACACATGAACCAATAGCAATCTGTTCTAGCATTTAGACTCTTTACAAATCTCGAAACTTAATCTGGAGAGATGCTGTAAGTGGATGCGTTATTAAAATTGATGCAAATGTTATTTCTGATTCGGAATTATTTGTTAACTCACTATCGCAACTGCTGACACAAATTTCCGTCTTGTGAAAATTTGTAACTTCATCTATGTGCATTACTTTCGCATATTATATATTACATTATTTCAAAAAAAAAACCCGCACAAAATTTTCGTATTTATAAATACATCGATTAGAAACAGTAATATTTTTATATACACCACGAAGTAATAGATTGGAAAATGATCGCACTTGTCTCCAAAGTAATAACAACAAATTCTTCTGGCACAAAACATGTTTCTAATTCGTATTTTAGAAGATGTTTGGTAACTTCAAATATTTAACCTTACTTTGTGGCACCTTTAAATATTTCTGATGTCGAAAGCTAAGAATATTCAGCCGGAAGTAGTAAGTAGGATAAGGAAATTAAAAGAGCAAAAATTGCTGTACTTTTAAACCATTCTAAGAGGTATGCGTACATAGTTCTATCCAGAGGAAATACATATGTAGCAAAACTCAGAATTGGAAATTTTTTGTCAGAAGAATAAGGAACGATGCGAATGTTTGGAGGTTGGCATTTACATATACAAGGAAAAAAATAAACCTCCGATAAATTCTGAAGGAATCGAAGGTTTTGGTATCAAAGTATGCAATTTGTAAGCGAATAAAATAAACAAGTGGCATAGATCAAAACATAATGAGGAAGTACCCACCTCTGAAGCCCAAGCACACTTGCAGAAAATGGGCAAGGACAGTAGGCACATATCACATGGTATTCAGTAATATTTAATGACGAAAAAAATTAAATCTACATAGTTTGATGATGGATCAGTTACTAGCTACCAACCTCCCACTAATCCTCCGTAATAAGTGGATTAAGTTGACTCAGATAAATCACGTTTTAAACCACAAATTTTATTTGATGAATTTTTATTTATTTATACATGCAATTTATTTAACTTAATTTCCTAAAAAAAATTCTTGTTCGATACGCACAACCTTTTTGCCAAAGAATTGTTTGCCACCAGAAAAAAAAAATAAAAGTATCATTTGAATTATTTAATAGCAAAGTTTCTGTCAATTAATTAGGAAAATTTTTCTGCATAAAAATAGTGGTAATATTGGTGGCCCGCGGGCCACAGGTTGTGCACCCCTACATTAAACCGTACTCAAATTAACCCACATATTATGGACGACAAGTAAGAGCTTCACACTGGTATGCTTACGCAAATAAAAACCCACTAATACAACATGGAGATTCAATTATTTTTCAGCTACATTTTGCTTCATTGGGCATATAACTCTGACCTTTGTGTCGATAGACTCCAAACAGCCAAAGCATACGTAAAGGCATTGGAAACTTATCTGCTTCTAGTTTCAGAATTTTTAGCTTGTCAACAATGGGTACTTCAGCAAGATAATGCTCAGATACATAAGGTGCGGATTACTAAATGTTGGTTTATTTCGCAACGGTACTGTCTTGAGCAGCCATCTTGTAACACTGATCTTAACCCAAACGAAAATCTATAGTGTTATCACTCGTAACGTTTACGAAAAGAACCGGCTATATTCCTCTCGTGATATATATAACGCTTTAATAGAGAACTAGATGGAACCCATCGAAACTTGACAGAGAATGTATAGAAAAGTTTATAACCGCATTAAAATGCTAGATAATTTTACAGAACTAGGGAGTTCTGTCCCATATGAGCTACACTAACTAACTCCGTTCAGACACCGCATACTCTAAAATCACGCTAATTTGATCGGCTTTAAAAAGATTACGGATGATTGAATTATAATTAAAAAACCAGTTGCCATATTTCTCTAAAAGAATTTCCATTTATTTCCCTTTGATCGTGGAATTTTAAGGCCGTATCAGCTGCTGTTAAGACATCCAATTACTGTTTTCGTGTTTGATTCAGTGGGATTGGTTAAATATTTGAAAATAAGCTAACATAAAATGAATGAAGTAAACAGTCTTTGCCTCCCGTTTTTTTTTTTTTTTTTTTTTTTTTTTTTTTTTTTTTTTTTTTTTTAACAACGCTATAAGAAAGTTCTTTTAGAATATTTAAATGCATCGTTTTAAATCTGACGTAATTTTCAACAGCGTTTTCTTTCTCTTTTTAATAATCACGTGAAAATAGTTTTGTTGTTAGAAAGGCAATATTATTATTTGCACTGTCTCCAAATTGGTAACAATAGTTTAAAAGATCATTTCGAAATCTATATATATAAAATAAGAGATGTCTGTCTGCCTGCCTGCCTGCCTGACCGCGGAAAGCGCCGAAATTATAACACCTAGGCCTCTGAAATTTTTGTCATGTGTAGATGCTATTACCGGAAAGTGCACTTCACCGCCGGATTTTAAAATTTCAATTTAGATATTTTTTAAAAAATTAAAACGTAATTAAAACGTTATGTGTTAGAGGCTATTTACAGCTCTAAGCCAATCCGCTGCAATAAAACGTTATGGGTTACAGGCTATTTACAGCTCTAAGCCAATCCGCGGCAAAGAAGAAACCAGCCAATGAGAGCAGGTGGTAAATATGAGATACAGCGGCTGCATTTCCTAGCCTAACTGTAGCGGGAAATTGCACTGTTTATTTCCCATGCTTTATTTATTTTGTTACTATAAGATTTAATCTTATTGACATTATTTTATAATGTTTTTTATATTGTTTATAAGAAATGATATAATACAATTCACGTAAGTTACTTTAAATTGTATTCGTTCTTCGTATTAATATCTATTTACATACGCGTAGTCGCCCAAGAATGAAATAGTATAATGTTTCTTGAACTTTCTGGGATCTTAAAGTAATTATTTTTTTTTCAAATTTGCTGATTATTTTTTTTTTCAAATTTGCTGAATCAACGCTTCACTGAATGTTTTCATTTCTTAGTAAAAATAGAACTGTACATTTTATAGTAAAGTGTAAGATGAAAACTGTACTTTCTATGAAATGGAAACATTCAGTAAATAATTTCCGTTCTCGGGTGATTAAGAGATGTATGTTGTCATCGCCCAAGAATAGGAATTAAACAAATATTTCTTTTCAGGGGAAATGAATGAAGTTATTTGGGTTTTTCTTTTATCTTTTTTTCCCACTTCCCCATATATTATGAGTTTCATAACAAATCCCAATGAAAACATATTTTTTACACTTTACTGAGTGTTTTCATTTCTTATCAAAGTCATGATATGTAACAAGCACAGGGATCTGTTTAGGAAAAATTGGGTTCTTTAAAGGACCCCTCACAAAATTTTTCATTTCAAAACAGGACCCCTCACAACATTTTTCATGTCAAAACTGGACCCTTCACAACATTTTTTATGTCAAAACTGGACCCTGTACAACTTTTTTCAAATCAAAGCAGGACCCTTCACAAAACTTTTCACCTTAAAAAAAGGACCCTTCACAAAATTGTCATAAAAGTAGGCTTTTTACAAACTTTTTCACCCGAAAACTAAACTTTTCACATATTTGCTGAATCAACGCTTCACTGAATGTTTTCTTTTCATTTCTTAGCAAAAGTATAAGATGTATGTTTTGATTTTAAGATTTGTTATTGAACTCTGTTTCATTTAAGGAGGTCCGGGACATACCTATTTAAAAATCATTTTTATTTATTGAGTTACTATTTTGAAATTTTTTGTGATGCTTAACCATAACATGATAAAACTTATTAATCGGTATAACTCGAAATGTTATATGTAGAATTTAAACTTTTTTCATTTAAATAAACAAAAATATAAGTTTTAATTTTGATTCTGCATTTTTAAAATTGTTATTGAACTCAGTTTGCTTCATATACAAATATTCAATGTTTTGATTTATTATTGTTGACATTATTGGGCGATGACAACGTACATTTTATACCTGACTGCATATCCATTCTTGGACGATTATTCTTAAACTCCAAATTTGTATAATCGCCCCAAGAATCGAATGTTTTTTTAAAACATTCAGTAAATAATTTCCGTTCTTGGGCGATTAAGAGTTCATTCATGTGCGATTCTTCTGAAACTCCATGTCACAAAATGCACATCATAACTATTTTACGCACTCAAAATTTTCCATTTTCAGTTCTTTTCCTTTTGTTAATCTTTTCTCTCCACTTTCCCACTGATAAGAAATCGTAATGAAAACATATCTTGCACTTTACTGAATGTTTTCATAGTGCAAGGTCCAGTAGCAGAAAATTCAAGATGGGAGACAGGCGTCACAGATTTTCTTATCTCTTTTGCAGATTATTTTTCCATCAAACCTTTTATTATTTCGCTTTACAATTATGTTTAGCTCTTTATTACTTAATACAAAACTAAGATTATTATCTATAAAAATTAATAAAATGCTTAACGACATTGCAGGTAAGTGGTGGTTTGATTAATTAATGCTTCAATTGTAAAATATTTTACCATCAGATTATTTTCTGCCACTGAAGTATCTGTCACAGACACTTGGAGAATTTTCTGCAACTGTGGTGCCAGGCATAGCAGTTTAAAGTTTAGGCGTAATTCAGTGAAGAGAGATTATGATTTTTTTTTGTTGTTGTTGTTCTGTCGCCATTTGTCAAAGTTCCCGACATTTCTCAGCGACAGATTGGAAAAATTCAGCGTGTGCTTCTGCACTCTTTTGTCAAAATTTGCTATACATTTCCGCGATCTTTTGATGAAATTTGCAATTTATTCCCTCGACTGTTTATCGAATTTTGTGTTTTATTTTTATAGTGGTTGTTTTTACAAGATTTTTCATGCAATTCGCGTTATTTTTTTTTTTTTTTTGCGACCATTAGCCAAACATTAGACAAACTTTGCTATGCGTTTCTGCGATCTTTTGATGAAATGTACAATATTTTTCTTCGTTTACTGAAATTCACGTTTTTTTCAGCAATCGTTTCACAAAATGCACGATCTCTACCCCCCCCCCCCCCCCCAAATCGTTTCACGAAATTTGCAGTTTTTTTCTTTTTCACGATTTTTTGTAAACGATCAGTGACAAAATTTGTTTTTCTTTTCCGTGGCCATTTGTCGAACTTTCCTATATTTCTCAGCGACATATTGGCAAAATTTGTAATCTGCACTCTTCAAACAAACTTTGCTATGCGTTTCTGCGATCTTTTGATGAAATTTGCAATATTTTTCTTCGTTTACTGAAAATCACGCTTTTTTTTTCAGTGATCGTTTCACAAAATGCACGACCCCCCCCCCCCAAAAAAAAAATCGTTTCATGAAATTTGTGGGGGTTTTTTTAACGATCAGTGACAAAATTTGTGTTTTTCTTTTCCGCGGCCATTTGGCAAAATTCGTAATGTGCACTCTTTAGACAAACTTTGCTATGCGTTTCTGTGATCTTTTGATGAAATTTGCAATATTTTTTCTTTGTTTACTGAAATTCGCGTTTTTTTTTTCTGCCCCCCCCCCCCCCAAATCGTTTCATGAAATTTGTGGGTTTTTTTTAACGATCAGTGACAAAATTTGTGTTTTCTTTTCCGCGACCATTTGGCAAAATTCGTAATGTGCACTCTTTAGACAAACTTTGCTATGCGTTTCTGTGATCTTTTGATGAAATTTGCAATATTTTTCTTTGTTTACTGAAATTCACGTTTTTTTCTGCGATCGTTTCATAAAATTCACAATCCCCCCCCCCCCCCCCAAATCGTTTCATGAAATTTGCATCTTTTTTTTTTTCAACGATCAGTGACAAAATTTGTGTTTTTCTTTTCCGCGGCCATTTGTCGCAGTTCCCGATATTTCTCAGTGACAGATTGGCAAAATTGGCATATGCTTCTGCACTTTTTTGCCGAAATTTGCCATGCATTTCCGCGATCTTTTGATGAAATTTGCAATATTTTTCTTCGATTGTTTACTGAAATTCGCGGGGTTTTTTTCAGCAATCGTTTGACGAAATTCGCGTTTTTTTTTTCACGATTTTTTTTTTAAACGATCAGTGACAAAATTTGTGTTTTTCTTTTCCGCGGCCATTTGTCGCAGTTCCCGATATTTCTCAGTGACAGATTGGCAAAATTGGCATATGCTTCTGCACTTTTTTGCCGAAATTTGCCATGCATTTCCGCGATCTTTTGATGAAATTTGCAATATTTTTCTTCGATTGTTTACTGAAATTCGCGGGGTTTTTTTCAGCAATCGTTTGACGAAATTCGCGTTTTTTTTTCACGATTTTTTTTTTAAACGATCAGTGACAAAATTTGTTTTTCTTTTCCGTGGCCATTTGTCGAACTTTCCTATATTTCTCAGCGACATATTGGCAAAATTTGTAATCTGCACTCTTCAAACAAACTTTGCTATGCGTTTCTGCGATCTTTTGATGAAATTTGCAATATTTTTCTTCGTTTACTGAAATTCACGCTTTTTTTTTTCAGTTATCGTTTCACAAAATGCACGATTTCCCCCACCCCCCCCAAATCGTTTCATGGAATTTGTGGGGGTTTTTTAACGATCAGTGACAAAATTTGTGTTTTCTTTTCCGCGGCCATTTGTCGAAGTTCCCGATATTTCTCAGCGACAGATTGGCAAAATTGGCATATGCTTCTGCACTTTTTTGACGAAATTTGCCATGCATTTCCGCGATCTTTTGATGAAATTTGCAATATTTTTTTTCGATTGTTTACTGAAATTCGCGGGGGTTTTTTCAGCAATCGTTTGACGAAATTCACGTTTTTTTTTTCAACGATCTATGATGAAATTTGTGATTTTATTTATTTCTTTTTGGTGACTATTTTCCAAAGTTCCCGATATTTCTCAACGACAGATTGGCAAAATTCAGTGTGCGCTTCGGCACTCTTTTGTCAAAATTTGCTATACACTTCCGCGATTTTTTGATGAAATTTGCAGTATTTTTCTTCGATTGTTTACTGAAATTCGAGGGCTTTTTGCAGCGATTGTTTCACTAAATGCATGATTTTTTCCCAAGATTGTTTGGCGAAATTTGCATTTTTTTTTTTTTTTTCTGCGACTATTTGTCGAAGTTCCCGATATTCCTGAGTGACAGATTTGCAAAATTCAACATGTGCTTCTGCGATATTTTGATGAAATTTGCAATTTTTTTTTCGATTGTTTCACAAAATTCATGATTATTTTTCCAAGATCGTTCGATGAAATTCTTTTTTTTTCTAATGATCATTTCACAATTTTTTTCAACGATCTATGACAAAATTTGTGATTTTTTTAAAATTTGTGACAATTTATCGCATGTTATGTGTTCACCGTTCATGGGTGTCTAAAAATGTAGTCAACAATTTTAACAGGAAGATAGATTATAAATAACGAACACTCAAAATTTTCGCTTTATTGAATTATGCCTAAACTTTACACTGTACTTTCAATGTGAAAACATTCAATAAAGTATAACATATGTTTTCATTAGGATGAGAAAATATTAACAAAAGAATAAGAACTGAGTGAAAAATTCTTGAGTTCATGAAATACTTAATATGGTGTGCATTTTGTAATATATTATGAGTTTTATAAGAATCGCATGTGAATGGACTCTTAATCTCTCAAGAACGGAAATTATTTACTTAAAAAAAAGTTCAAGAAACACGTTCCATGCTTGGGCGACTATGCATATGTAAATTGCCATTAACACGAAGAACCAATACAACTGAAATTAACTTACGTGAATGATAACACTTTAAAATTTTAAAGAAGGTGGGCGAGTTGAATTTCGAGTTTGGAAGGCGGGTGACGATAATTGTCCTTACAACTGTAGCGTTTTCTTCGATGAGTATCCTTTATATGTTGTTTTCTGACAGAGGTCGTTTTAAAACTTTTGGCCTGTACATTACTAAGCACTCACTCCTCTCCTCTTAACTAATTTTTTCATCAGTAGAGGGTGTTTTAAAATTTTAATTTGTTCATGACTATGGCATACAATTTTACAACAACAATTTGCAACTGTTTCTCCCCCATTTTCACACTGTGAGTGGGTACGTATTTCAGACAAAATCGAGTTTCATATAAATTAAAGGTTTCTTTATAAATATTACCACGGACCCGGGCAACGCCGGGCGGGTCAGCTAGTATGAAATAAATGTCTCATATAAATATATTTTTAATTTTAAACTGTTTGTCAGTATTATTATTTGGTCACTTTAACTATGACGTAATTTTCCCCATTAACTGCTTTTAACGCATATTAATGAATTTATTATTTTAAAGTTTTCTGTCACTTTTTAATATTCACATGAAAATGCTTTTGTTGTTAGAAAAGAAAGAATTATTTGCGCTCTCTTACAATTGGCAACAAAAGTTAAAATGATCATCCCGAAATATGAAATAAATGCCTCGTGTAAATATATTTTTTAATTTAAACTGTTTGGCAGTATTCTTATTTGGCAATTTTAAATATAAAGTATTTTCCCCAATTTACTGCTTTTAACCCTCTGGATGTGGAACCCGAGATTTTCTCAGGGATGCATTTTTTCTGTCTAATTAACCCTCCTTGATTATTACCACCAGTTATTTTTTATTGTAAATTTTGCCTTATTTAATAGAAGCGTTTTCCCCGGTTAAATTACACAAAAGTTTTTGTTTTGAAAATCTGGTGACAAAAGCATAAAAATTCTTAAATACACAATTTTTGAAGCTATTTTGATAAAACAATTACTCAGCGAAAGGGTTAACATTTATTATTTAAATGTTTACTTTCTCTTTTAATATTCCCTTTTAAATACAGTTTTTATGATGTAATTTTCCATATTTTCCTGCTTTTAACACGCCATCATTTATTTCTAATTTCAAAGTATATTTTTCTGTTTTTAATTGTGACGTGTAAGTAAATTTTTAAGAATATATACAGAAAAATATGGAAAGGAATGGATTGTATTAATGTGACTTTTCACAAAGTATTTCCTCAGAAATTGTCGGAATTCAGTCATTTTCTAAACTTTTCCATCGCAGTTTATATCTATTTGTAATATAAATGCGAATACAGCAAAACAGAAAATCACTTCTCTTCAATATGCAAGAGCAACGCTCATAGAAGGGGGCTTACTGCAAAAAGGTGAAACATAACAGTCGCCAAAAGAGTGTTATTTTTATTGTGAGAACATTAAAAATAATTGTTTTAAAGGCACATTTTACTTATGCACTTTAGTGCACAATAATTCTTATAAAATAAAAAATAAAAATATTTTATTAATTTGGACATGCTAATATGTAAATAAAACCTAACACAGCACAGGTTAATTATTTACATGTATAAACCCTTTCAGACGCAATGTAAGTATGTTCGTAAAATGGTGAAGTGGTGGATTGAGAGCAGAATTTACAATCGAATTTCTTAGAAAATGTTAGCTACATAGATTTTAACCTCCTGAGACCCCGCGTTCATTCTATTAGACATTTTTATTTTTTTTATAAAATACTTAATTTAAATTGGAACTTGTAAATACTTGCTGTCCACTGTACTAGATAGATCAGTGCTACTATCTGTATGCCGAAATAATAAAAAAATTGCAGCTAAATATGTATTTTAATCATTTGAAAGTGGCAGAGAACAAGAGAAAGACTCTTGAAGGTAAGCAGACAGTTTGAACGCTAATTTGATATATTTTTTTAAAGTATTTTGATATTAATGCTACACACGTCTAATTTTAAATGTTGTGTCAATGAAATGACATCGCAGTTTAAGTAATCTAATGTATATTTTAGAGAATAAACAAAATTTTTGGTAATGTCCATTCTATTGGACGTTGGGTCTTCGTCAGTTGTTTTTATTCATATTAGACTGTTTTTGTATATTGAAGAGACGCATTAGTTTTTATTTAAAAATCAACACAGTATTGAAATAAATTATAGATACAGAAGTAGATAATATATTTTCTTAAATAAATAAAAACATATTTAAATATTATGCTAAAAATGTATAATTTTACTCATAAAATGACTGTTCTAAATCAGTAAATTGTTAATTTTTTTATTACGGTGAAATATATATAATATATATATATTTTTCGCATTTGGTAAAATATAGATATTTATAATTAAGCTTTTATTATGTTTTATTTATACTCATTGATATTAAAATAGTTACAATTAACTATTTTTGGTACTATTTTTCTGTTAGTATGTTTTTGGTATTATTTTTCTGTGTATTTATAATTGCATAAATTTAATCATATTTAATTAGCAGCAAACATTTTAAGAAAATATAACTAAAGATAATAGTACAAGATTATAAACAAACTCATTTTGATTTCTTATAAATTTCTGCTTTGCATTTACTTGCCAATTGTGGTAGCTGCGCCACTAATTATTATCATTATTCTAACAAACACATGACTGGTGTTGAGAAGAGTTAGAAAACAAAACAAAATGTTATTAATTTTTTTTTTCAAAATTACTAAAATCATCAGCACGCTTCTTAGTTAAAGTACACTTTTGCTATTTGATGATGCAAAAATTGAATTTATGTGATATTTGGAAGTTACGTATAAACTATAAAAACACACTTCTGATGTTAGCAAAATTTGTAGTCAAAGAAATAGGTAAAAATTTACCGAATATATAAATGAATATAATATTTTAAGATTGTAAATAAACAGCATATTTCTTTTTAATTTCCTTTTGGCATCCAAATGTCAATTGTGATAACCATGCCACTAACTATTTATAATTTTTTTTAAGAAAAAACTTTATTTATATGATAGATTTTTTTTTAATTCCTTCTTTAAAAACTCTTTAAAATGTCCCTAATTAAATGTCCCTGATTTATACTTTTCAAATAAATTTCATCCAAAAATACTTTTCCTCTTTGATAATAAAAAAAAATTAAAATTGTGCAATACTTAAAGGTGATGTATGAACGATAAAAGCACATTTATAATGAAACAAAATTGTTGAACATAAATAAAAATTCAAAGAAAATATAACAGAAGACAAGAATTTAATATTATAAATAAACAGCACTTTGTTTCTTTTTAATTTCCTTTTGGCATCCAAATGACAATTGTGATAACCATGCCACTAACTATTTTTATATATTTTTTTAGAAAAAACATCTATTGATGTTATAGATTTTTTTAATTCTTTTTTAAAAAATAATTAAAAAGGCATTAAATTGATTTATACTTTTCAAATAAATTAAATCCAAAAATATTTTTTCTCTTTGAAAAAATTAAAATTGCGTAATGTTTAAAGGTGATGTATGAACGATAAAAACACATTTATAGGGAAAAAATATTTTTCAATTAAGAATTTTTCATTCAGAATCATGTAATTCAATATTATGATTTTTACGGGACTAAGACCCAATGTCCATTATATTGGACAAGCCAAAACTCTATATATTTTTTAGTTTTAAAAATAATTGAATATATATAAAGTTTTCCAGCCCCAAAAAGGGCTTTAATCCTAAAAATGGTAAAATTTGTGCAAAAAATGTGAGCTTGTGTCTCAATATGGTATATTATAAAAGTTTAATTTAGATTATTTACAACAAATCATAAATTAAAGTAAACTGACCTGTTTTTAATTTAAAATGTTCAATATGTCCATCTTCAGTTATATGCCACACATTCAACCAAAAGTCCAATTATTCGTACATTTCGGTTAATAAGTCCGGAGTAATGGAAGCAATAGGCTCTTCAATTCTTTGTCTCAACTCTGGCAAATGATTAGGTAGCGGTGGAACATAGACACGATCTTTCATAAAGTACCCCACCCCCTCCAAAAAAGAAACAAAATCGCTTTAAATCTTCAACCCAGCAAGAACACTTTACGCTCAGTAGTCGCCATTTTGCGTATGTGGCGCTTCAAGCGAGTAAATAACAAAGCTATGTTCGCGGATGCGCTTATCTAAAACTTTTTGAGTTGTTCTTTATTTGTGACCTTGAACTAACGTTCTACAACGCTTACAAATGATACTATTAAAGCTTTTAACTGAACATTCTGGACACTATGGACCAACTGTATTTTAGTATTAGCTACAATACACAATTAAAATATTATGGGTGCCGTTTGTCAGTTTGATATTCAAACAACGTAGTCGCAATTCACAATTGTTAACGCCGCCCTAGAAAGGGTTAAGAGTGAATAACCATTCTAGTCGAACTGCATACAATAAAAAAATTTTGCTGTCCGAAAACCTTTTATAAACTGCAGTAAAATGATATTTTTAGTTACAGTTTATTTTTGTAAATATCACATATCACGCAGATTCAGATTGTTTTAAAGCTGAGTGATACCCCCAATATTATCTTTATTACAAAGAAATTCGAAACGCGTAAGTATAAATTATCTTTCTAAGCAAGATTTACAACATTCTAATTTGACTTAAATTGCATTACCATAAATATTCAATAATTTATGGAAATTGAATAATTTATTACGCAACAAGGCATTGGAGAAAAATGCAGACGAAAACTGTAGAACTGAAAAATAGTACGTATATATATATATGCACTTAAACGAATAAATTCAGTTAGAGTTAGGGAGGATTGCGATTTAAAAGAAAATACTTGTAAAAGAAGATCAATATGACAACAAAATATAAAATAATTATTGCAAATGAGTAAAACAATTAAACAAAGAAACATTATTAGTTTCACTGAAAAGTATTTTCCTTGAATAATAACTTTCACATTTTTAGAGAAAAATGTAATTAACATTAATTGTATTAAATTATATTTGTGTATTTTTTCTTTTACAAGTGCTGTAAATATGAAGACTTAACTTTATGCCTTTTTAAGATATCGACTGCAAAAACTCCGACAAAAATGTTTTATTAATACATTTCATAAATGAATATTTATATTTTACGCAATAAAAAGCTAGGAATTTCTTTATAAATTGTAGTGAATTAGTTGAAAGCAAAATTACACTGTTTAGAAACATCGGGTAATCCGGCTAATGGTATGAATCTTATATAGTTTTCGGTAAGTTGATAATTAATGAAGTTTTCTGTAAAATATACATTCATCACAAAAAAGATAATTAAAAATGAACTATATATTTAGTTTTGTCAAATTGTATTCAAATATCTTATAAAAACATCAAGAAATAAAATTTTATATTTAAATTTCATTTTACATATATCCTATTACTAAATCACAAATAAAGGCACAAATAATACTGGTACACTACGTAATAAAAACAACAAAAGAAAAACTACCTAACGATAGCCATAGCTTAATTCTAAAAGTCAGAAAATGTCTGTTTTCAATAAAGCGTTTTTTTTTTCTTTTTTTTTACGATTTACTTCATTCCTGTTCTAGTGGAAGTGAGTATGCGTACACATATTTATTTTTACACAAACTTTAAAAGTGCCATTAGAAACCTCTATATTTCTTAATTTCTTTCGATTTGCTTTATCTCAACTACCTTAAATAAAAATTCGCATTTCTCTATCTAAAAAATATTGGGTCTTTCAGAAAGTCGTGTCTGTTTGGGAAAACCAATTCGTGCCAGAAAATTCTATCATTTAATTAACAGACATTGATTCCGATACCTAATCTCTAATAATAACCGGGCAGAATTTTCCGGTGCGAATTGATTTTCCCAAACGGACACGACTTTTCGAATGACCCAATACTTAAATCTGAATTCAGTTTGTTCCCGGATTGTGTTAATATTAAGAAAAATATTTCGAAAATTACGTGATATTGCAACTAAGGTGTTACAAAATAATGTAAAAATATTATCAACAAGACAGAATACTCATCATTAGATTCACAAATGCATCATTTAGCATGCACTAAATAGCGGGACTGAGATCTTTTAAACATTGCTCCTTAAAATTGCGGATTTGACATATACACTAACAATTTGGAAATTAATGGTCAGAATTGAAAACACTTTCAAAGGTTTTATTCAAGAAGTACCAAGAAAATAAATTTTCGAAGACATAAATGTTTATTATTCTAATTTCTTTGACATATATCATATCACTAAACTAAATCACAAATACTGGTTGTTCCATCTCAACGGTGTCCAATGGCTACTTTCTAAACCATTAGTGATAGACTTATAGTGCAATTTCAAAAATGTTTCAAATGAGATATTAAATGTTTTTAAAAGTCGTTTTGATCAATAAAAACATTTCATAAAAAAATAAGAAATTTACGTTTTTATACGGTCCTCTGCATCTGTAAGTGATATTTAGTAAAAAAATCATATTCCACTAACAAGTAAGACAAGAAAAGTCCCATTCATCTGACACTAAAACTGACTGAGTTATGAAGCGTTGAATTGATGCCAATTTTCTGCATTTGAAAATAGATGAGTTGGGATATGCCTCGAGGGTCGTACGCAAAGTGCTTAATCCTTTCAGGGGCAAAGCAATTCCATTGCTAAAGTGTTGAAATTTATAAATGACACCGGAATTTGAAAACAAATTTATTTCTTAATATGAAAAAGCTATATTTCACACGCATAACAAACCGAAATTTTTCTTAACAGAATTTTGGTGACAATGTGGCATTTGGGAATTAAAATTAATTGGTTTCATAAACATACCACCGCCCTTCAAGGGGTTAATCCTTCAATGTGTGATTTTTTATTTTCTTTCGAAAAACTTATATGTGATTATCTGAAAAGTTTATTACACAGGAAAAATAATGAAAAAAATCAGTGATATATTTTTCATATAATACGTCAATCTTTACTTCTGTTGCACATCTATAATTTATGTCAAAACTACTGTCGTGTGGCTATTTTACGCTAAAATATAGCAAATTAGTAAATATTCTAATAAGTATGTCTCCAAATACCTTATTTTATATAATTATATATTTTATAGAACTTAAACTTTAACCCTTTAATTACCATGATAGAATACGTTCTAGAAATTACGTAGATCAGAGAATCTGACTTTACACCGGAAAGTTTCAATGGTTAATTTCTCTTTATTTAAATACGTAATGCCTGTTATTAATTAGAGCAAATATTGCTATTTTGATTTTCTGGTGTGAATTAGGTATTTGCGAATAAAAAAATCTATTAAATTCAAAACACTGTTTCTTGCATATATGCAAAGCTGCACATTAAATAGTTAAAATATTAGAAGGATTTATCTCGCGTGTACATTTCTGCATATTGCAGTCAAAGGAAGTCACTTCGAGCAAGTTTTAAGATTACTTTATTTTTTATTAATTAAGTTTTAGATTAGATAATCTAATAGCATTTAATAATTTGTATCATTCTGTAGAGAATTGCGCTGTTGCTTTTCATCATTTCATTTAAAAAAATCTGTTATTTTATCACTTACATTTATAGTAAGTTGTGTAGTTTTCTGCAATTTATCAGAATGAAAGTTGATTTCAAATTTATATTGTAATGTTAATTTTACACTCAACTATTATTTTTTTATATCTGTCATTTATTTATATTTCTAGTAAATTTATGAAATGCACTTATTTTTTCAGTAAAAAAGAGGCTTCAACTTTAAACAGCTATTACTCGGTCCGTTTTAATCGTAGAAGAATGGAACTTTTTTTGTCTTACTTCTTAGTGTAATAGGATATTTATAACTTATAGCACCGAGGACACTCAGAGCCTGATTACCCACGGGGCAAATTCTTACCACTAAAAATAAACAGAAAATTTTGCCTCATTTATGGCAGAAATTTTACATGAACACGGCGTTTAGATAAGTCGAACTTTTCTTTTAAAATTTATTGGTGTAAGTGTGCCCCGTTGGTAATCAGGCCCTGAGGACACTATAAAAATTTAATTTTCGTATTTCTTTTAGAATTGTTTTTATTGACCCAAATCGCTTTTAAAATACTACTTTACTCATTTAAAACATTTTTGTAATTGAATCTATAGATATGTCTATGTCTAACGGTTTGGGAATTAATTATTAGATACCTCTGAGAGTGTACAACTTGTATATGGAGACATAAAAAACGCATAAGAAAACCTGTTCTTAACCTTTTGATTAAGAGCAAGGACTGCATCTTTATATTCACTTGTACCACAATTTGCCATAAAATTCTTCCTTGTAGATTTCTATTCCAAATATCCCAGTAAAAGTGCATAGTAGCGATTCTTTTTCAAAAAGTTATACGAATAGAATAAATAAATAGTCATTGTGACGACATATATCTGACTCCGTTATCAAAGAGTTAACTCTGGCTTATTTACATAATGAGGTGTTAATGCTTGCTTAGTTAGCTTTTATTTTGCCCTAACAGCCCAAAAATGTAGTAATCTTATATAGAAATATAAATTGCATAGTACTTTCATTGCAATTTAAATTTCGCATAAATCAATACACAATTTGTGATATAATGTGTTTTAATTGTGTTGCATTTCACAGTGAGCACTCTGTTAACCCCTTGGGGACGAGCGACACGTATACGTGCCGCATGAAGCGCTCAAAATCCTTGTTTTTCCTCACCAGTAAAATTTTATTGTAAAATTTGCCTTATTTAATCAGCGCATTTTCTCGATTCAAGAAGACACAAATTTCTGTTTTTAAAAAACGGTGACAAAAGATTAAAAATTTCGTAAAAGGCTCCCGTCCCGAAGGGGTTAACAATGAACCGGGTCTGTAAACAAAAATAAGAAGATTTCAAACATTCTGTCCACGAAAAACACAAAATGTATATATGAAGAAACATATATCGTTGGAAATGAGGCATTCACTTTGAATCATAGAGAAATAAAATTAGAGAAAACTTGCTTAAAAGGGGCATTTGATATAAAAGATGTCACAATATAAAATGCGTTATTACATATTATACTTTTAAAAAATTTAAAATCGTAAAACTTAAAAACGGCTTATACAATGAACTGTCCGTTGGTCTAACACCTAGCGCAGGCTCGGCGAACCTCTTCACCTACGCGTGCCGAAAAATCAAAAACAATATCTACCAACAGTGTAACGAGCCAAACTTATACAAAAATAATTTTGAAATGTTGAAGAGTAAGATGTGTTTATACGAAACACTGGTTATAAAATCAGTTGTTATCATGCATTAATAATTAAAAATTACAAAAATCAAAATAGATTTTTCTATATATTGGAATCAGCCATTAAAATAATGAATTTTCAATTCGTAAATAGGATGCATTGATGCGGTATCTATTGTAATAAAAGAAACAATACGAGTTTTTATTTAATTAAATTTTAACTTACTATTAATGCAACATCTCGGTTATAATTTTCCAAGTTGCCTTAAACAATGTACTAATAACGTACTGAATAGATTTTTGCTGGTGTACGTTGGATGAAAAATGCTTTATATCTGGTTCATATTTTGTTATTTTCACAAATATACATAACTAAATTGCATCCATTTGCCATTTTATTGAAATGACTGACAAACGAAATTGAGTTTAAATTACAAACACCTTTTAAATTTATATAGAACGGGAAAATACATGTCAAAAATGCTGAACAGCATGACATGCAAAAACTTTTTCTGTACTGTGTTTATTGATGCAAAACATAATTTCAATATATGTGATATGGAACACAACCTTATTGGTTATAATATAAATAAATATCGAAAACCAAATAAAAAATTTTCCCGTGCCAGAAACATTAGCTTACGTGCCAACTCTGGCACGCGTGCCATAGGTTCGCCAACCCTGACCCAGCAATTGGTGATCCGTTACAAAAACAATAGACTATTGCGGTCTATTACCAATGATACTGTTGAACGTGTAACAAATTAACCAAACGTAGCTGTATTTCCGTCTCTGGTGTGTTCGTAAGAGGTATCTGACGATAAAATTGCTTGGTACCCTGTAGACAGTAAGAAAATTGTATTCCTCTTACATTGCATTGTGAAGTCATGATAAAGAAAGGTGGATTTTATTTCAACTGTATAAATCATATTCAAGTTTGGAGTAGCACAGTGGGAGTTTATTCCAACAGAGCGGAAAATGTTCAGACAAGGACTCGGAAATAGATAATTTTACATGCCGTGACAATGTTCTAGCTTTTGAACTGTACAGACAGTGAATCACGTTAGCCATATACCGTCCGGCTAGCTTAACCCTTAAATGCGCGATTTTTTATTTTGTTTCGAAAACATTATATATGATTCTCTGAAAGGTTTATTACACAGGAAAAATAATGAAAAAAAAATCACAGATAAATTTTTCATATAATGCTTCAATTTTTTCTTCTGTTGCACATCTGCAATACAAGTAAAAACTGCTCTCGTGTGGCTATTTTACGTTAAATATTGCAAATTAGTAAATATTTTAATAACTTCGTCTCCAAATATCTTATTTTATATAATTATTTATTTTATAAAATTTAACATTTAACCCTTTAATTCCCATGATAGAATACGTTCAAGAAATTACTTAGTTGGAGAATCTGACTTTACACCAGAAAATTTCAATGGTTAATTTTGCTTTATTTAAATACGGAATGTCTGGTATTAATTAAATCAGATATCGCCATGTTAATTTTCTGGTGTGAATTAGGTATATACGGATTAAAAAAAAATTCTATTAAATTCAAAATACTGTTCTTTGCATATATGCAAAGCTGCGTACTAAAGGGTTATCCCATAGGTGCCAACCTCAAACTAATCTTCCGTAATACTTGCGTTAATTTGACCCTGTTTTAATACGTTTCAAACTAGAGTTTTTTTTTTTTAAGAGGTGAAATTAAATATGCTCCACGTAGAAACCCTGAATTAAATAAATAAGCATTCATAAAAAAAAAAAAATGTTCTGGTTCGAAATGTGGTTAACCCATTAACCGCCAAAACTATTACGATAGAAATTTTCAAATTTCTTGTTGAAAGTAGTTTCCCACCACAAATTCAGTAAGGTAAATTTCGCTTTCCTAAAATAGCAAAATTCCTGCCAATAAATAAGACATTTTTTTAAATTCTAAAATAGTGGTGCCAATGTAATTAATTCATTGCATGAGCAATTATTTTAACAGTTGCGTGAACGCAACGTCAGCGGTTAATGGATTAACCGGGATCAAATTAATCGAGACATTACGGAAGATTAGTGGAAGGTTGGCAGCTATGTGTTAACCCTTTTGAGGGCGGTGTCCTTAAAAAATGACAGCTAATTTTAATTCCAAAACTGACAAACGGCACCAAGAATATATATATATATATTAATTTTTCTACTGTAATGTACGTAAAAACAATCAAGTTTATATTTTCTAATAAATTCGTTTATAAATTCCGGTGTCAGTCCATTATTTCATCAGTTTATAAACAGAATTACTCCGTGCCGGTAATGGTTAAAATGTAGAGCATTGGAACGGCAAGTTAAAGTATCCATGTTCGAGTGTTCGTATGGACACAGGCTGGCCTAGAATAATCCTCAATTGTGCAATTCCAAACTTGAATATTCCATTTTGAATTTTGTAGCCTCGAGATTGCGAGTTTCGTGTGGTAACCATTTCTTCTAATGAGGTTCTTTTAACATTAGAATTCTGGGCATTGACGATATACTTTTTTTTTTTACTGAAATCTGTCTTTTTTACGGGTGTATTAACCCCTTGAGGGGCAAGCAAAAATAGTATCTAAATATTGAATTCTCACCGGAATAATCGAAAAAAATTATTTTTAAACGAGGAAAAGCAATATTTCAACAGTTTTCCTCCAAAGTTAAAAATATAAACTTTAGTTACAATTTTCTGGTGAGAATCTCGTTTAAATTAGGTAGGATATATTTTATCCCACCGCCCCTCAAGGGGTTAACACATTCACGACGGGAAATGAGAATTCAGGTTTTCATTCAAAAAACGTCATTGACTAAGGGCGTGGCTTCTACCTTACAGAAAAAGCATTTATATCATGTTGTCTATATTTGTTTAGAATGTAAGTCATTTTACATTAAATTCGTACATTGAAAGTTATTTACCGATGTTAAACTTGGGAAGTCTATCTAGAATACCAATTTACAAAACACTTTTAGAACAAGGAACAGCATCTACTGTTAGGTAGCTTTCTTTACAAAAAGCTACCTATTGCAGCCGTTCGGAGGAAAGCGATTTCAAAAAATTTTGGTATATTTTCAGCGATCATGACCCCCAGACCCCGAAACCACCCTCCATTCAAAATTGGTATATATATATATATATATATATATATATATATATATATATATATATATCTGACCTATGTCACACTGTAACTCTCCTATTTATGAACCGATTTGGATGTAATTCGTTGTGTACATAGTACATACCAATGTCTCGACTGAGTTCGTTGGCCAGCTTCATCCGCCATTTTGTTTCAAAATGGCGGCCATTTAAAAATTTAAAAAAAATTTAAAATTTGAAATGTGGTACCAAAAAATTGAAAATGGAAAGATATTTTTTTCTTATGTATTTGACCTTTATACAAAGACTCCGTAGCAGTTTTTGTTTCGTCTATATCTTAAAAAATGGCTGAGTTATAGCATTTGAATTTCTAGTGAAGCTGACATTTTGAAACGTCCTGAATTTTGTCACGCGATAAAAGGCGTATTTATGAACCGATTTGGATGTAACTTCGTTTATACATAGTACAGACCAATGTGTCGACCGAGTTCGTTGGCCAGCTTCATCCGCCATTTTGTTTAAAAATGGTGGCCATTTAAAATTTTAAGAAAAATTTAAATTTGAAATGTGGTACCAAAAAATTGAAAATTGAAAAAATATTTTTTTCTTATGTGTTTGACCTTGATAAAAAGATTCGGGAGCAGTTTTTGTTTCGTCTATATCTTAAAAAATGGCTGAGTTATAGCATTTTGAATTTCTAGTGTGGCTGACATTTTGAAACGCCCTGATTTTTGTCACGTGATAACAGACGTATTTATGAACCGATTTGGATGTACCTTGATGTGTACATAGTACATAAAAATAACTCAACCGAGTTCGATGGCCAGCTTCATCCGCCATCATGTTTCAAAATGGCGGCCATTTAAAAAAATTAAAAAAAATTAAATTTAAAATGAGATACCAAAATATTGGAAAATGAAAAAGAGTTCTTTCGTATGTGTTTGACCTTAATACAAAGATTCCGGAACAGGTTTTGATTCGTCTATATTTAAAAAAATGGCTGAGTTATAACATTTTGAATTTCTATTGTGGCTGACATTTTAAAACGACCTGATTTTTGTCACGCGGTAACAGGCGTATTTATGAACCGATTTGAATGTAACTTGGTCTGTACATAGTACATACCAATGTCTCGACCGAGTTCGTTGGCCAGCTTCATTCGCCATCTTGTTTCAAAAGGGCTGCCATTAAAAAAAAATTAATTTAAAATTTAAAATGAGGTATTAAAAAATTGGAAAATGAAAAAGATTTTTTTTATGTGTTTGACCTTGATACAAAGATTCTGGAGCAGTTTTTGTTTCTGAAAATTTGTTCTTTTGTTTATATCTTAAAAAGTGGTTGAATTATAGCACTTTGAATTTCTATCATGGCTAACACTTTGAAACGATCTTGTATTTGTCTCGCGATACCACACGTATTCGCCTATTTCGATGGAAGAAGGCATGTGGATAGTATACATCAATATCTCGACCAAGTTCGCTGGCCAGCTTCATCAGCCATCTTGTTTCAAAATGGCGGCCATTAAATTAAAAAATATATATATTTAAAGTGAGGTGCAAAAAAAATAGAAATTGAAAAAGGTTTCTTTCTTAAGTATTTGACCTTGATATAAGGATTCAGGAGCATTTTTGGTTTGTCTTTATCTTAAAAAATGGCTCAGATATAGCAGTTTCAATTTCTAACTTGGGTAACATTTTGAAAAATCTGATTTTTTGCCTGCGACAGCACTGGTATATATCAACCGATTCCGATGTGAGTGAGCATGTGCACAGCAATTACTAAGGTCTCGGCAAAGTTCACTGGTTAGCCTCATCCACCATGTTGTCTTAAAATGGCAGGCACTTTAAGAAATCGCCGAATTTGGTAGCCAAATATAAGTTACTTTAAATAAAAGCAGCTTGGATAAAGCTGACTAATTTCGCGAAATTCTCATTCATAATGATTTAGTATTGATAAAAATTAGTATTGAATCTCCTACATTCGGTTTCCACTTATTTGAGCTTCGTGTGTTTGAATAATATAAGTTGGCTTTTTTAAAATAAGGAATATGAAAGCTACCTCTTCCTCCCGGCACTGGCCGGAAGGACTTTTTTAAAATTCAGATTTTATAAAAATTGCCCGTCGGCAATGTGTTAAAATATAAATTTTCGTAAATTATTTATTTAAAATATATAGATTTTTACTCATAGTTTTCTTCAATACATTTTTCATATCTAAAGCTTATTTTGGATGTACACTTTACGCATACGTAACATTTAATATAAATATAATTGGAGCTATTTTCCTTACAAATTCCAATTGGTAAGATTTTCGCACAAATGACAGTTAATTGAAACTAGTATTTTGCTGTAAACAGCAATCATTTGGTTATTGGTGTTGTTTTTGAGCTCATTCATATTTTCATTTCGTTATTTCGCAATAATTTAAATAAATATTTGTAAATAAAGTAACCCGTTAATTTGACGGAAATTCTTAAAAATTGATAAACAACATATAGAAAAAAAAATTGGTGTTTCGTAGAAAACAAGTTAAAATAAATATTCCCTCCATCATATTATTAATATACCTTGAGGGGCGGTGGGATATATTATATTCCACATAATTTAAATAAGATTTATATTTTCAACTTTGGGGGCGAAATGTTGCAAATTTTCTTTTCCTTATTTTAAAATACAAATTTTCGATTATTCTTGTGAAAATTCAATGTTACAGAGACATTACTGCTTGCCCCTCAAAGGGTTAACAAACAATATGTAATGTCTAAGGAGTAATATTAACATGTTCGAAATTTTTAAGCATAAATTCGAAAACCCGTCAAATTGGCACGCTCCGTAAATCTAGTGTTAAGTATTGAAAAGTGTAAAATCCAGTCATTTGAAGTCTGAGACGGAGATCTTTGTTTTAAATCTTTGAACAGATGGATGAAACACGATGAGTGCAGATCTTAGAGAAGGTTATTTTATCGATATAGATATCCATACTTTATTATAACTAGTTAAACATAAATGCGTCTGCAGTTGCTTTTAATATTTCTAGAATATAATGATTTTTAGTGTGTTAGTGTTATCTTTGACGGCCGATTATGTGCACGAGGGATATAGGCCCTAGGGGGAGTGCCCTCCTTGGGAATATTTCTAAGGGAACCTAACCCGTATTTACTCCAAGGTTTCCCAAGGTTCGAAGAAAACCACGCAAATTCCGAACGGTTAGGCCGACGGGCGCGATTGGGCTCGAACCCAGCCCCTCCAGTATAGCAGCTTTGAGAGCAGAACTTCTCAGCCACTGGTGGGACTAATGAATTTTAGACCGTATTGAGTTGTAATATAGAAAGTTAAAAAGTTACCGTAATTAATGTTCTAAAAGACGCCATTACTGGACAATGCATTTCGGTGGTCCTAGGTGAAGCTTTCTTTTCTATTTTTTTTTTTGTTTTGTTTATATAATATATTAATTTCCTCTATAATTTTACTGGTGTAAAACTGGCTGTTTTTTATTTGGGATATTAATTTATTTTTCTAAATTTGTGGATAACGACTAAATGAACACCCGTATGTATTCGTTACTTTCAAACGCACTACCCGTTAGAAAATATTCGTTACTCGTTACTTTCGTTACTCTTTAGAAAACGGATATTAAAAATCATGATAAGTACTAGTACACATATATTCGGTGTATTTTCTAATTTTCTGAGTGTTTTTTCGATTATTATTAGTTTTAACTGTTCCTTAAAATAAAAGATAAAATCTATCTGGACGCTTGCACTAATTTAACATTTCATAAAGTATAGATAAAACTAGGCGTTCAAAATGCTGCATGTGAAATATATGGTCACAAGACTACAGTAATTATAATTATATAGCGCACGTGAGGTCTTTTCAAAAATTCGTTACCGTTACATAGACCCATAATAAAATTTTGTACGAAACCTGTCTGTAACAGAAATCAGCGTAAAAGTGGAAAAATTCGCAATATAACAATGAATAAATAAATGCAACCTGTAAAAGTGGAATTGTACATTGGATTGAAATATTCCAATATCGATTCCCATGAAAATAATACAATGAAATTCCATCTGCTAATATAAAAAATCTCTCTAAAACGGAATTCCTTTGTGCGCGATTTCTCGCGATTCCGTCTCTGCAAGTATTACTGTATGTATTAAATAAAAAAAAATAGTAATTGAGTATCTTAATAGAAATGTCCACTGCTTACTGAAACCAGTAAAACATGCGACAATGGAACCTGTCTATAACGGAAACTATCATTAAACGGGTTCTCAAAAACATATTTACCTCCGCTCAAGATCGCAAAATTTTGACACATTCATATACTCAGTCTAATGCATAAAATCATAAAATTGGCAGTCATGGGAATGATATGGAATCGAATAGCGTTTTACATTTTTCGATAAGTTTATTGCAGTTCAATCTATAATCAAATGCCTTTATATGACTGCCCTTCAATTACTGTCGCGTCCAGAAATTTGGTTCGAAACACCCATTTTCATAGTATCGTCAAACAAACCTTTTGAATTTAAAGGAAAAAGAGAGACGCTAATCCATTTCTTAATTTCTGATAAAAAGCGCCTACGGATTTTATGCGAGTATGGGTAAAAATCAATGATTTAAAAAGTTATATTTCATAAAATTTTCATAATATATTTCATAAAAACTTTATCATTCCTTAAATATAGCTACAAGGAATATTTTATTCTATTATAAGCTTCAGTTCTTTTTACAGTAAAATTATGAGCAATCTTAATGGATCAAATGCATATTTAATACGAAATTAATCTAACTAAAATATTAAATGATAAACACATCTTGTCTCTTTATTTCTTGGATCCATGCTTCCTTCTTTAAAATGCATTCATAGAACCACCTGATCGAAAAAATAAAAATAAATAAATAAAATCAATTATTCTCTCCATGTTTCAAAAAAGCACATTCATATCTGTGAAATAAAAAGTAAAATCCCTGAAAGAATAAACGATCTCACAGTAATCGTTCTTCTAAAAGCAGTTTGTTTTGCTATTGACCACGTGACTTCAAAATCTTCCTTCCAAAAGTATTCGCACGGACATTTTTGGCGAATGAACGAGTGCTGAAATAACGAAACGACTATAAATGTATATGTATACCCGTATGTGATACTAAAATACGGGAACAACTGATTTCCGAGTCCAAAGACCGAGCACAAATTAGCATCTTTCCGCATCAGACAATGCGGCTCCGTTACGAAATGAAAGTAACGTTTGAAGTTAGTTTCTTAGTTCTGCAGTAACGACTAACGACTCACATTCCGAACTAACGATTCGGTAGTTCGTATCAGAGAGAATACCCGTTACTCAGTAACGAATACATGCGGTTTGCAACACCTCTAGGATTTACCTGCGAAATTATAAATTTATGAAAATTTATTAATAATTATGTAATACATTTATTGCATTTAGGGTTTTTTCTGGTTGTCTTGAGCAAAGATATCAAATATGCTGTTAAAGTAGATGTCACAATTAACAAAAAACAATTTTGGTGCATTTTTAAATAGGTAGACGAACCCCGTTTCAAAAACTTCATTCATATTCTGAAATAAAACTGTATTCCATGTCTAATAATATGTTTGGTTTGACCACCTGTAAATAAGGGCAGGTGTATTGAATTTTTATACTGTCTCTATAAAAACTAATATGCAGAATCGCCGAGTATAATTACCAATTTATGAGCTAACATCAAAAGCAGCTTGAAAAAATATTTTACATGTTCATGCCATCAAGTCACGTGTTTAAAATATTTTCAGATAATTTCATACTATTAAAATACACCAGAGCGCAGCCCACTTTTATCATCAAAATATATATTCAGGCATCAGATAGACCAAAACGAGTGAGACGAGCTTTCAAGTGAAGTTTGTAACTAATATTAATGCACCAAGACTCAAAATAACGAATAATTCAGCTACACGCAAAGGTTGTTCGACTTACCAATGTTCTTTTGGCACTACTATATACCGGGTATCCCCGAAATGACCGATAATTTTAAAATTCAATAACATGCAAACGGTGACAGATATTAAAAAATTCTTGCAGGAAGGTTATGTATGATGTGAGGAGTTATTTTACTGTGATTTTTTATTTTAATTCGAATTTCAAACAATAGAGGGCGCTGAGAGCAATAGGTGCTCAGCCCAGACCCGATATTTGGTACTCTGGAATCCATTCAATACATTTTAATCTCTCCTTTTTTCGCATGGAAGAAGAGAGAGGCGGGAAAATCGAGCCTGGATTTTGCGGTTATTGCTTGCAGCGCCATCTATCGATGTTATTCGTAACTAACACTCAGAATAACAGCATACAAACTCCTGACATCTTACATAGCACTCTTGCAAGAATTTTTTCAATATCTGTCACCGTTTGCAAGTTATTGAAAGTTAAAATCATCGGTCATTTTTGGGACACCAGGTAGATGGCTTACATGAGTTCTGTGTATGAAATAAAAGAGAATATTAGTTACTACATTAGATATTGTGTGCCTGCATAAGTTATCATTGCGTCTAAATTCCGCACATGATATTTGTCTCCCTTGTTCTGGACTGTCCAAATTTCTCACATCGGTTCGTCTCCCTTATTCTGGAAACTTTCTGTTATTAGAACGTATTTTTTCAGTGATGAAAACCCGCGATTTGAATGTATAGTTGACTACGTTACGACTACCAAACCTGCGAAATGATTAGTGTTGAATTCAGTGTGTGGCCGGGGGGCCATTTCCACCCGGAGCCTTAGAAATCGCACCCGGAGAAAAGTGTTTGAATTCAACACTGGAAATGATAATTTAACCATTAAAAAATTGGTTCACACATCACTCAGATTTCAAAGAAATAGATATTTTTTCTTGGAAGGCATGTGTTGGTGACTCTTTGGTAACACTAGAAAGACCGATAATTGTAATCAAGTCATACAAAAACACTTCAATCTTGAATTTTTATTCACTAATATTATTTAACTCAACACGAGAAAGGCGGTGAGGGAACATTTTTGTCAGTACCAAATAAATATGTTTCGGTTCGAACCAGAATTAATTACTAAAAATGTTTAAATGATACAAACAAAAAAAAAATAAAAATAAACAGGTTAATTTCTTTTAAATAAAAAGTCTGGTTTAAAACATATTTAGAAAACTTGAGTAGAATTTCCGGTCTTTCTACTGTTAATTTTTACCTAATTTCAGCGTGACAGCTGCTTGACTTATTTTATGAAGAAATTTGTGGTTCGAACCTAAACAGATATATTTAGCCCCTATCAAATTTACCGCTACTGCCGTTATGGTGAACATCAGCTCGTTACATAAAACTTGATTAGAGTTTAACTATTTCTTCATATATATATGTGTGTGTGTGTGCAAATATATGCATGTCAAGGGTGAATTTGTTTTCCGGACTTTCATAATCTTTATTTCAGATTAGTATTATTCGCCTTATAAATTCCCCCGATAATCTCTTCGAGACTTGCATCGCTAGGGTGGGTCGAAAAAACCGAAATATTTATAATCGAAACGTAATAGTTCGGAAAAGTTGCCTTTTGTTATAAAGAATCAATTCGTAAAATATTAAACCGATCGGTTAATATCTTTTACCGCCGCAAGCGGGCCAAAGTTCCGAAAAATCGCAAAAAACATGATTTTTGCAGTTTTTTTTCTAAATTATCCAAACATAACTATACAATTTCTAATAAAACGCAATAGCTAATTCAAGGTATCAGTAATCTAATATTAAAATTTCATTATGGTGGCATCATATCTTTTACAGCCGCAAAAAGACCAAAATTTCTAAAAAATGTTACAAAATTTAAGTGTTTCTTTTTTCCCCAATTGTAATAATCTTTTAATATTTTTAGCTTAACATTTTTATATTTTTATCTCCATCTTAATCGCCATAATATTTATATTTCTAGTAGACTGAAAATGTTATTTTCTGTTGAATTTAATTTCACACAGATTGTTTATCATGACCGATGTAATGCTACCAAAAACATCTGCTCTACGATAGAAACACCTGCAACTGCATGCGCGTAAATTTATTTCTCTTTATAAAATGGCATATTTCACTTGATTGTTTTTTTTCATAGTTTATTTTCCTACTCGACAGTGTCAAGGTTTGACGTGCAGTAGTTGAAAGTTAGTACGTGTGTGAGAATCATTAAATTTCGGTAGAAGTAATAGATTTTAAAATTAAGTTTCGCAGTGTAAATGGAAACACTTAAGAAGGCAAGTAAGTTTCGAAATCGTTCGACTTTCACATGTCCTTTATTTGGAACCCCGAAGGAATTAACACAATACAGATTACCAAACCATGAAGATGTATTGCACTATTGTTTCCAAGAAAGGTGTAATCTTGCACCGGTCATCGGCGATCAAGAACCCAAATTCTCCGCTATTGCCGAACGTGTAGCTAAAAATATTGAAAGTATCTACAATAAATCATCTATACCAACAGTTTCGCATAATCGAGTCATAGCGATGTTAAATATATATCATAAAAGATATAGGAACATGATGAAGTCTTACAGAAGGGATAAGGATAAACCCAATTTTCAGAAGAAACTTAATAATTTCGTAGATGATGCAAGAAAAACCTTGTTTGATATAGTCGCATGTAAATGCAAAGATTTGAACAAATGCAATTGTAAGAAACAAAATAAGGTTCCAAAAAGAGAACGTGCATTTTTGCTGAATCAACGGACGACAAGAGTCGGTTGTATTGGTCAATTAGATGCTGAATATAATTCACATATACTAAAGAGAGTGTAAAGGTAAGCCCGTTCACAAAAACGGATGATTAAAACATCAGAAAAATTATCTAAAAATGTCGCCATGTGTGAGAATGATTCTTCTACGGATGAGTTGACTGAACTAATCGAAAATAAAATTTCATTTTCTGTTGAATGTGCTGATTATAAACCAAAAAAACCTTCTTCCCAAATCTCAAAATATGCGGATGAATCTTGCAGCAACTTCAATGTTAAGCGATAGATATGGTGTATCTGACAGGGCTACTGCCGCATTAGCATCAGCAGTTCTCCAGGACGTGGGTATCATAAACGAAGATGATACTTCAAAAGTTATAGATAAGTCTAAAATCCGAAGAGAGAAACGGAAAATTAGATCTCAAATAAGTAGAACATTTGACATACCAAGTTCAGATATTGCCTTTGCTCTATACTTTGATGGACGTAGAGCTAGAACTCTCTGCCAGGTCAAAGAGGGGGTGAAGTTTCATCGTCGCGAAGTAAAGGAAGAACATATATCTTTGATACTTGAACCATGTTCCCATTATTTTGGTCATTTGACCCCATCGACTAGTAAGGTGGCAGCTATAAGCAATGACATTGTAGATTTTTTGGAGAAAAATGAAATGGAAACCTAAAAAATAATTGCAGTTGGATGTGATGGAACTGTCCTTAACACAGGAAGCAAAGGAGGTGTTATACGTTGGCTAGAGAACAAATTTCAAAGACCACTTCAGTGGCTTCCTTGTCTTCTGCACTTCAATGAGCTTCCTCTGAGACATCTTTTCGAACATCTTGATGGACAAACGACGGGTCCTCGGTCCTATTGTGGGCCAATTAGGAAATCTCTTGCGACTTGCGAATTATTACCAGTTGCAACATTTAAGCCAATTAAATCTGATCTCCTAGCTGTTAATAAAGACGATTTGTCAACTGACCAGAAGTATATTTTTGAAATAGTGCATGCTGTTTCAACAGGCGAGTGTTCAATTGACTTATCTCTCCGAAGACCTGGACCAATATCTCACACAAGGTGGATCACTACTGCTAATCGAATTTTGAGACTCTATGTTGGAACAGATGAACCCTCTTCAGAACTTGTAATACTAGCTGAGTACATCGTGAAAGTGTATTGCATCGGTTGGTTCACTATTAAAATGAATCCATCATGCTTCCATGGTGCCCAGAATTTGTGGACTATAATTAAAAACACCCGTTATTTGCCGGACAATCTACAAAAGATTATAGATCCTGTAATTTCACGAAATGATTATTTCGCAAATCACGAAAATATCCTTATTGGAATGCTAGTAGATGAAAGACAGCACATAAGGACCCTAGCTTTGAAGAGGATTGCCAAAGCAAGAAATTCTGCAGAGTAAAGGAATATAGCGCCATCCGACATTTCGTTATTCCAGACTTGAACTTTGAAGCTGAAAACTATATTGATTTAATTGACTGGTAAAACCGTGAACTAATGGAAGCGTCTATTACGATTTATCTATCATCTGACGATCTCACAACGCTGGTGAGTTTGAGAGGTTCGATTAAAGATATTAGCTGCTATAAATTTCCTTGCCATACACAGGCAGTAGAGAGATGTGTAAAATTAGTCACCGAAGCAGCTTCGAAAGTTTGTGGACAAGAGCAGAGGGAGGGTTACATTAGATCAACTTTGGCCTCTCGAGGAATAATTGCTTCATTTGAAAGCAAATCAGATTATGAAATTCATTTCAAATTAATATCTTTTCATTTCAATTTTATTTAACCCAATTCTGCTAAATATATCTTTATTTCACTTAATAAAATACTTCATTTTATATCATTTTTGTAATTTGTGGTGCATCAAGGAACTTCTGTCTATTTCTGACATGAAGCAAAACAGCAGAGCATGAAACGATCGTCAAGAAAAATAAGTGAGTACCTTTATTTATTTTTTTTATTATATATATTATTATCATAATTACTAGACATTTATAACATTTTAGTAGAAATAAAGCGAAGTTATTTAATTCTAGAGATATTATAAAAGAACAGAAAAAACGGAAAATTGAAATTTTGCCATTTATTTGAAAAAATTGGTCTTTTTGCGGCGGTAAAAGATATGCTTTCATTTTAATGAACTTTTACAGGGATATTTCTGATATCTTCATGTAGCTATTGCACTCTATTAGAAGTTGTATTGCTATGTTTGAATAACTAAAAAAAAATAAGGAAAAAACTATGTTTTTTGCGATTTTTTGGAAATTTAACCCTTTTGCGGCGGTAAAAGATACTAACCGATTGGTGTAATATTTTAAGAAATTAATCTTTACCACAAAAGGCAACTTTTCCGACCTATTACGTTTCCATTATTAAAATTTCGGTTTTTTCGACCCACCCTATTGCATCCTGCAATGGCGTTCTATTTTTTTTTTCTTCTTTAGTACCACTATTTCAGATTCTTATTATTCGCCTTATAAATTCCCCCGATAATCTCTTCGAGACTTGCATCCTGCAATGGCGTTCTATTTTATTTATTATTATTTTTTCTTTAGTACCAGTATTTCAGAATACCTGTCTTTTATATAATAAATTCTAGCATTATACAAAGTCAAAATTACTCATTAATGAAAAGGAAAGCAATTCATGCGAATAATGAAAAGAAATACAATTCATGCGAATGTATGCGTGAATCCCATCCGAAAAGATTTATATAAAGTGAAGATCTCTCTTTAAATGCAGTGGTTATAAGACTCTGGAATACAAGCGACTATCCATATATTTCTGAAATTCTTTAAACATATGCATTCTATTCGGAACGTATATGTTAAACCGCTGCCATCGAAATACTCAAGGCCAGAAGACAATAATGTGACGTCATCTAATCGACCGATTTCTCACTAGTGTTGGAATTCACACCGGAAATTTTTGAATAGCAATTTTCTTTTATTGTATTTGTGGAATATCTGTCATCTTATAAAACAATGATAACTATTTCAACTTACCGGTGAGAATTCGGAATCCCTAAATAAAAATTCAGCCAGATGCGGAATACCACAGTGTTGTCGCATCTGGTTGATTTTTAATTGGGAGATTCCAAATTATAACCATTAAATTTAAATAGTTATTATTGTTTTATAAGATGATAGATATTCCACAAGTAAAATAAAAGAAAATTGCTATTCAAAATTTTCCACCGTGAATTCGAATACTACTGAGAAATCGGTCGATTAGTGATGACGTCACACTCGTGTCCTCTGCCTTTGAGTATTTCGATGGCAGCGGTTAAACACATTCAAAAAGTTTTATATAAGCTGAAGATATTTATTTAAATGCAGGGGTTATAAGACTCTAAAAGTCAAACAACTATCCACATATTTCTGAAATTTTTAAAACATATTCATTAAATTCGGAACACATATGTGAAACCCATCCGAAAATATTTATATAAGGTGAAGATCTCTATTTAAGTGCAGTGGTTATAAGATTCTGCAGTGCAAACAAACGTCCATACATACCTGAAATAATAAAAAACTTTTTTATTTAGAATATAACTGATATTACGAAGTAATTTTGCTAAAACTAATTTACCTTTACATTACACACTCGTAAGCCCTATACTTCAAAATTAACACAATATTAATGAAAATATATAATGAAGACAACATTAGTGAACATAGTATATATGACAAACATCATTTCCCTTGATATTTGTCGTATAGTATAAGTATTGGTTGTTTACCAAATTATCTTTAAAAATCAGAGAAATGTTGTATGAAGGTTGCTTGTGTAATTATCTCTTTTGCGGTTTCAGTTTATTTGGTCAGGCGACGACGTATAATAAATCTGCAAGGAAACCAATTATCTTCTTTTATAGCTTCGTTATTCTAAAGAGAATATTAAAAAGAAATACAAAAGTTTGCTGCTTAATTTTATGCATAGTTTGGGAAAAGTATTATTAAAAATGATTTCAATTTGAGGAAATATGTCTTTTTGTTACTGGAGAATAATGAGACAAATTAAGAAAAGTATATATTTAGTTTGCAAGTAATGTGTCCATTTTCTTTCATCTTCTAATTTTGTGTTGACATTATGACATTTGAAAAGTATTTTTTTCAAAAGTTGTGTTTAAATAATAGTGAAATGTGATATTGGATAAAATATTTATTTTACCATGATAACAAAATACCTGCAAAATTACATGTTGCGTTGCTTAATGGGAAATGTTTAAAGCTGTTAAATATTTAATGTATTTTATTATAGGACTATAACATTTTATATTATTTCCCGAATTTTTAATTATAAGTTTTAACCAAAATCCACCAGTTTTGTTACTTCTTTAAAGCTATTATTTCAATTGAGCGTTGATTTTCGCAATTAAACTTAATAAATTTGGCTTTCTTTAACTTTTAACGATATATTTTATAATTCCATATTATTACTAAAATTGAATATTATTATTAATAAACAAATGTTAAATCATATATACGTAAAAAATTTATTTATTTACAACTAACAAGAATAATCGGAATAAATATTTTATTGACTTATTATATTTACCGTGCATGAATATATAATTTAATGAACAATTTTTAATTTTACAGTTATGCTGCATACGTTTTCCATGAATTTAGACATTTTCTTATTTTACTTTCTTAATTTATGTAATCTGCTTACGTAGATAAAGAAATATAAAAAAACGTGATCCTGATCATCTCCCTACTAACTCTGTTGAAATTAACCATTAAGAAAATATAAATACCATAAACACAGAATATTGTCCACAAATTAATGTTGCACAAAGTATCATTGAGGAGTTAAAACATATTCATAAATGTTAAATCTTTTGTTTTTTAAATGGTAATACCGATTTTGGCTACTCATTTTGGGTTCTTTAGATAAAAAAGCCTGGGAAAAGACATAATTTATCACTTTATACAGGGTGTCCAGTAGGGTGGTCACAAGAAATCAATTTTTGAATTTTTTCCGGGGGACCCCCCAAAAAGTTGCCAATAGACTAGAAAATGAGAATGGAAAAGTTTTAGCTCATTTGGATAATATTAACCCGTGCCTCATTGAGGTTAAAGTTTGAAAAAAACGTGATTTTTCGCAAAAAAATGCTGTTTTTCCTTCATAAAATAAATACAATTAAACCTAGAAACATAATTCAGGTCTCATTTTATATAAAAAAGCTTCGTTTTGAAGAACCACACACCATTTTATTTCTAAAAATGTATAAATTTAGACATATGCGCATTTTTCAGGACCAGACTTCACCCAAATCCTAAAAATTGATTTTTATGAAAATGTGAAAAAAACATTGTAACATTCCATTTCATCTGCTTTCCCCCTTTTGTTTTTCATTTTGTACATGATAAAGTACTAATTTTTGAAAAATTCCAAAGAAAATTTTAAAAAAAATCGAATTTTAAACTGAAAAAATTTAAAAAAAGAGGGGGGGGGGTACAAAGAAAGTATAAAAATTAGAACAAATATGCTCAAATGCATTTTATTATTAAAGTTGTGTTACAAGAAAGGAAGCATAATAAAGAAAATTAATTATTATCCCTTACAATTGTCACATTAACCCTTTCCAGTACAGAAAAGTTCTGTTCGTAAAATAATGAAATGATTGACTACACCTAAATTTACAAACAAGTAAGTTTGGAATTAAAATTAGGTAGTCTCGACATGGGACCACTGCGCCAGAAAGGATTAAGGTGGTAAATGGCTTAGATAAGGTGGCTTTTGAAGAATCTGGAAAAGTTTTTCTACATTCACATACAACTTTTAGCATATACTGTTTTTATTTTTCGTTTTTTGTTAAAGAGGAATTGAAATCTCTGGTTAATTTTATTCTCCTTTCAGCTGTGTCATTGACAACTTTAAAACCATTCACTGATTTCTTGCTTTCAAATAAGGTTTATTTTCACACCATAGATTGGGATCAGTATTTAAAAAATACTTATTAATATAAAACCTCTTAAAAATTTTTATAGTTTGAGATGAAACAAAAACATTGACTTCTTTGTTCAATAAATAATCCACTTCGTTGAAAACTTTTGTTGCTTTTAAATTCTTGTCATCATCATCATTTCTTCTTCAAATGACATTAATTTTACAGCCATGCTTATGTTGACTTTTTTTTTCTAAGTATCATCTAAAAATGAAAATGCAACTTGATCCGAGTTAAGATACCAAAGATGGTTTATCATTTTAACGAGTGCTTTGTCTGCAACCTATTTATCAATTTTTCTGTAGTGAACAAGTAATTTTATTATTTGCAGGTCTTGGATTGGGGTCCAAAGTGAGAGTGGGAATATTGAAGCACGATTTTACATAAATATTGATTAGAAATAAGCAAAGGTCTTTAATACCTTCTTTTTTCTAAAATTGTTATTGAGAGATTATCTATGACAATATATTTTGAGAGAATAAATTGCTTGTGCATCTGACATGATTAAAAGCACCAGGTGCTCTGAAAAAAGTCTTTTGTAGGAAGGAGTCCTATAAAAATTAAACAAAGTTGTATAAACTCTTTATAATCATCCCTGAGCTGTTAATTTTTAAAAGGTCCTGTAAGAAAACTTGAAATTTCTTCTGAATTAACTATTTATATCTACTATTTCATCTTCAATAGCATTTTTATATTTACTCTGGTTTAATTTAAACCACCCAATCAGAATTGTTTTTTTAAATATCTGGCTGAGGAGAAGTGATTAGTCCCACTTTACAATCAAAACCAGCTTTTAGGAAAATTTCTAGGTTAGGGTGGCGACATGGTAAATACAGAAGACTTTTGCTTTAACAACTGCTATAGAAGAATGCAGGTTCCTCTGAGATGACCTTTGTTTACTGCAGTTGTATGAAAACATATTGCCTGGATTTTACCAACTTCCTCCACTCTTCAACTGCTGAAAATACAGCTTTCGCCTGAATTATTCCGATACTATTTTCAAGCTGTGGAACTCGTAGAAACTGTTCTTCATCCCCACAACTAATTAAAACTTCTATCCTCTCTGCATTTTCTTTATTCAAAAAATGGTGAAGCAGTTTTCCATCCCAGTGAATAACAGTTCTCTCTAAACCGGAATTTTAAATCTGTTTTTGATGATCTCAGTTCTTTGCTTACGAAATAGTTATTTAGGGAGTCAATTGCACTTCTACTTAAAATTAAAGTCTGTGGTTAATTGGTGGATGTACTCTAAATCTAGCAGCTTCTCTGGCGTTCAGTTTCATTTTGCGAATATCATAAAATAAAATACATAAAACTTGACGATTACTTGGTAGCTTACGTCGATGATTTGATGAGACAAGTGGCCAATTAAAAAAATCTTACATTTCTGCCATCATATCAAAAAAAGGGGGGGGGCTTTACGGAATGTTTCGTCAATTCTAAAAATAGATAACGATAACAGGTAACAAAAACAGCCTTGTAATAAAAAGAGAAATTCAGAGGTTCAACTGCAACACAAATCGAGAAGTTCTTTCTTACTAGACACAGAACTAGATAACTAATAATCAATTATAATTCGTGAAATATTTTTAAAGTTGCAAAAATTGCTCATTTATTTTTGCCTATTAATGAAAATAATGCAAAAAAAATTATCAAAAGTAATAAAATTATTAATTTGTCATTTTTCACTTATGTTTCAAAAATGCAGAGTTTGAGGGTATAGTTCACGAGCTGACCTGAAAAATACTAATATTCATTAAATATAAGTTTTCATGAGAGTAAAAGTTTAAGGCAACAACTATTTCTATGAAATAAAACAAGAATCAGGTTTCTAAGACAAATAGTTTTCACGTAAAGAAAGAAAAACGACAATTTTTTGCCAAAAACTGCAAATTTTCAAGACTTCAACCTCGATGAGGCACGGGTTAATGTTATTCATTTCAGTTGAAACTTTGCCAATCTCATTTTCTAACTAATTGGCAACTTTTAGGAGGGTCCCCCCGAAGAAAACGTTAAAAAAAAATATTTCCCATGTTGCTTGTGACCACCCTAGGTCTCAACGGTGTCCAATGGCTAATTCCTAAACCGTTAGTCATAGACATATAGTTCCAATTAGAAAAATGCTTTAAATCAGATAAAGAAATATTTTAAAAGCGATTTGGTTCAATAAAAACATTTCTTAAAAAATTACGAAATTTAATTTTTTATACGGTCCCCCGGTCCTATCTATACTAATACACTGCTCAAAACAATTAAAGGATATTTGAAGTTTTATATAAAATACAGATATAAACGAAATTTTTTTGCCGAAAATAGAAGAAGAGAATCACAAATGCAAATTTTTCTGGTTTTCAAACTGTGGAGTATGCAAATTTTGAGTTCGACGTCAAAAACGTCACTTCAGCGGCAGCGAATGAAATTTGACTTTCAACTGGATAAAAGAGAATGAAGACAAGGATGATCGGCATTCAGTGATTGCTTTGTTTCGATGAGTACGATGTCTCAGCGAAGTCATTTGACAGATTCAGAAGCTTTGAGAATTGTTGGTAGGTTAGAAGGGGGCCAAACTCAAGCCGAAGTAGCGCAAGCCATTGGAGTGTCACAAAGTGTCATTTCCAGGATCTGGAACCGTTTTTTGGAGAGTGGATGTGCAGGCCGAAGACCAGGGCAAGGTTGTAGACGGGCAACAACGCCCAATGAAGATCGGTATTTAGCGTTAACAGCTCGGAGACACCGAACCATGAACGCTACACTTCTCCAACAACACCTTCGCTCGGCTACAGGCACCACGATTTCAACTTAGACTGTCCGAAACCGGCTCCATGCTGTAGGTCTGTATGCTCGCCGACCGATGGTATGTGTTAGATTAACATCAAGGCATCGTCGCGACCGCAGGGAGTGGGCAACCGAGCATGTCAACTGGAGGAGAAATGAATGGAGCAATATTCTGTTTTCTGACGAGTCCCGTTTTTCTGTGCATCCGGATAATAGGCGTATTTTCATCTGGAGGGACCGTGGCAGTAGGAATAATCCTGCGTTCGTGCCCGGAAGTGTCAGATTTGGCGGTGGAGGAGTGTTGGTGTATGGTGGCATCTCCAATGACGGGCGCACTGACCTCTACATCATTCGAGATGGAGCTCTGACTGGTCACCGATATAGGGATGAGATCCTCAGACCTATTGTAGTCCCTTACGCTGCAGCAATCGGAGATAACTTCATTTTAGTGGACGATAACTGCAGGCCACATCGTGCAAACCTGGAGGAGGATTTCCTTTTCGAGGTAGGAATCGTTCGAATGGAATGGCCAGCGTGTTCTCCAGACATGAATCCAATCGAGCACGTTTGGGACGCTCTAGGAAGACGAGTTTCTGGCCGCCTACAACCCCCACAAACTCTCCAAGAACTGGAAAGAGCTCTTCTGGAAGAGTGGGGCAGAATACCCCAACTCGTCATTAATAGCCTCATTGAGTCCATGCCTCAAAGGTGTTCAACGTTGCTGGCCGCCCGTGGAAACCATACCCCCTACTGAAAATGATTTTCTTTGAAGAAAACACCTTTTCTTATTCTTTTTTTCTCATATGCACAAATTGTGTTTTTTTTCCTTTAGTACACAAATGCGCAATAAAATGCATTTTTTTCTGCCAGACATGTGTAATTTATTCTCATATAACCTACTATGTCTGTCGACCATGTATCAATCAGCTAAACAGTTTACCAGATACAAAATCCACCTAAAACTGCAATATCCTTTAATTGTTTTGAGCAGTGTATTATAAAGAAGTAAAAATTGTTTAGTTGTAGAAGGTAAGCTCTGGAACTACAGAATCGATTCCAAAAGTAATGGTATCAACATGATGGTGTTAGTCCAACTTAGAACATAGGCTATATCTTATGTCCGTGCCACTGGCCAAAAGGGGGTGCAGGAGCGAAAAACGTTCTAAAAATGCGATTTTTGTGTTACTGAAGGGCCTAGAAACATGAAATTTGGAATGGTAGTTAATATATTATTAATGGATTAATAAGATAATAATGATCTCAAAGGACATTTCTTAAAAAAACCGAAATTAAAAAGGGGTGAAATTGCGCGAAAAGCTTTCTAATAAAAGTTCTAAATGGCGAATTTTACGCAATTTCAGGAAGTATCAAACTGATTTAAAAAATAATGGTGTCAAAATGATGGTGATAACCCTTGCCCCAGCATAGGCTACATTTTATGTCGGTGCCACTACACCTAAAGGGGGGTGCAGGCGCACAAAAAAAAAAAAAAATAGTTCGAAATTGCAATTTTTGTGTTACGGAAGGGCCCAGACACATGGAATTTGGCATGGTATTTACTTATTAGATATAATTGATCTCTAAGAACATTTCTTAAAAAATTCGAAATTTAAAAGGGATGAAAATGCGCAAAAAGCGTTCTAAAAACGATCTAAATGGCGATTTTTATGCAATCTCTATAAGTACCTAACCGATTTAGAAAATAATGGTGTCAACATTATGCTTATAACCCTTGCTCCAACATAGGCTACTTTTTATGTCGGTGCCACTACCCTCAAAGGGGGTGCAGGAGCAAAAATACGTTCGAAAATGCGATTTTTGTGTTACTGAAGGGCCTGGAAACAGGAAATTTGGAATGGTAGTTACTTATAAGATATAAATGATCTCTAAGAACAACATTTCTTAAAAAATTCGAAATTTAAAAGGGGTGAAAATGCGCGAAAAGTGTTCTAAAAAACGTTCTAAATGGCGATTTCTAAGCAATCTCAGAAAGTACACAACTGATTTCAAAAGTAATAGTTGGAAATTGATGATGACAGCCCTTGCTGCAATATAGGATCTACTTCATGTCGGCGTCACTACCACCTAGTAGTTGCATTTTTAAAAACGTTCTAAATTGTGATTTGTGTGATACTGAAGGGGCTAGCAACTTGAAATTTGGCATGGTAATTATGAGATGTAAATGCTCTCTGAGAAGAGTTCCTTAAAAATTTGAAATTTAGATGTGGTGAAAATAAACGAAAAGCGTTCTAAAAACGTTCTAAATAGCGATATCTACGTAATCTCAGGAAATATCGACCGATTTCAGAAGTAATGGTTTCAAAATGATGGTGACTGTCCCTACTCCAACATAGCCTATTTTTTTACGTTGTTGTCACTACCACCTGGGGGTTATTACAGGAGCAAAAAATGTTCTAAATTGCGTTTTTTGTGTTAAAGAGGGAGTCTAACATTTTAAATTTGGAATGGTAATTACTTCAAAGACGCAAATGCTTTCTAAGAATTGTCGAAAGAAAATTCCAAATTTAAAAGGATGAAGTGAGCGAGAAGCATTCTTTAAGTATTCTAAATTACGATTTTTATGCAGTCGTATGAAATGTGGAACCGATTTCAAACGTAATGGTTGCAAATTGATGGTGATAGAACATGATCAAACATAAGCTATACTTTATATCGGTGCCACAACCCCTAGAGGGTTGCGGGAGAAACAAACTTTCTAAATTGCGATTTCTGCGGTATTGATGATTCTAGAAACTTTAAATATAGCACAGTAGTTATAAAATATAAATGTCCACTAAGAACTGTCAAAAAATAAATTCGAAATTAAAAAGGGGTGAAGTGAAGGGAAGGAGCGAAAAGCATTCTAAAAGAGTCCTAAATTACGATTTCTATGGAATCTCAGGAAATAATAAACCGATTACTGAAGTTACTGGTTGCGAATGAAGAGTAATTGTTCCTGATCCTATGCGGGCTGTACTTTATGCCGGTGTCACTAACACCTGGTTGGCAGGAACAACAAGAAACCCTTTAAAAACATCTAAATCCGTTTTCTATGGAATATTAGGAAAATACCAACCGATTTCAAGGTTAATGTTGACAAATTAATGGTGACAGTCTCTGTTTCAACATTTTTCGAGATATTCTATTTCAACTCTGTTTCGGCATTTTATGTTGGTGCCACTAACACCAGAGAGGTGGTAGACTGTCAGATAAGAAGCTTGGAATTTTACATGATGGTTAATTTTAAGATGTAAATGTGTTAAGATGGTGTCTAAAAAATTCAAAACTTCAAATGAATACTAAAATAAGGGTATGAAATGAGAATAAAAGTCTTATAATAATTTCTAAATTATCATTTGCTTGGAATTAGTTTTAGTTCCTCTTATTAATTAAAATATCATTTCTGTCTATTGCACTTTTATAGTGAAGTTTAGTGAAACTGTGGCTAAATTTATAATTTTCGAATTATTCCAAAAAATATTCTTCTAATAAAAAATAGTCATGCAAATATCACTTGGCATATTTCAACTATTACGCGAGCAAAGCCGCGGGGTTTGCTAGTAAGTTATATTTAGTAAAATTTTCCTATTACACTGACAAGTAAAACAAAAAAAGTTCCATTCATATGACACTAAAATTGTGCTAGTTATGAAACTTTAAAAATGCATGACTTATGCCACTTTTCTGCTCTGAAAACAAATGAGTTCGGCTTGGCTTTGAGGGGTCATATTCCAAGCGCTTGAAGTATTCGAAGATCTCATTTCATGTGTATTTGCGCTTTGAAAAAAATCGTACAAGTATTAAGATTAAGTTAACATTTATTACGTTTCAGCTTGGCTGAAATAACCTGTTTTATTTGGTCAGGATTTGAGACTTTTTTTATGATTTCTTTTAATAAAATTATGTTATTTTTATAAGTTTTTATGTTACTTCAACGATCTTATGTATGTTTTTCCAGCTCAAAATTTGTATTCGAACTTTAACCCACTTTCTAATATCCGAACGAGATTACATTTTACATACTGGCGCAAATTTGATAACAATCTAATATTATTATGATTTTCGGTGGTTACCATTTATACTTATTTTATAGGATAACACAAAAATTTCGGATAGATTACTGCCATGAAGTTTATGAAAAAGTTTTAGATTAGATAATACAAGGCGGAGATTGTTGGGTTTTTAAACTTTTATGTATTTTTTAGCACAGAATCCGAAAATTGCCTTAATTTTTAACCATCATGTCAGGATATTTCGCAAATCATAAAATGTCGAATTTAAAGAATAACAAAAATCGGATACTATAAAGTGGAGGAGATGGTTGTTTTTTTTAACTTTTGATAATTGATTTTTACGTACTTTTTAGCACTAAATCTGAAAATGACTTTCATTTTTAACCATCACGTTAGAATGTTTTTGCAAATGTGCAAGTTAAAATATAGCGAAAATCTCATACTATAAAACATATGTAAAACTTTTTTTTACTTTATTTGATTCAATAATTTATTCGATATTTTTGCTTATCTTGGGATTCTTACAGCTGTGTGATGGATGGTGTGATGAGATGGGGGAGGAGATTAAATTTTAACTTTGAAATTTACAATTTGCGAAAAATCTTGATGTGATGGCTAAAAATGAAGGTCAATTCCGGATTCAGCGGTACAGAATACATAAGAATGAATTATCAAAAGCTAAAAAACATGAAATAACCCAACTTTTGCAGGCTAGTGTAATCTAATAATATTTTAAAATACATATCATTTTGTAAAGAATTGAGGCTGTTAATTTAGCATCAATTTATTTAACAAAAATTCTGTTTTTTTCTTTCTTCTTAAATGTGTATTACAAATTGTATATTTTGCATTAATATGTCAGAATGACTAAAGATTTCAAATTTATATTGCAATGTTAATTTTACTCTCAATCATTTTTTAATATATCTTACGAAATTATATTTCGACTAAATTTGTGAATGACCCCCAATTTGCAGCAAAAAATATGCTCCAACTTTAAACAGATATTACTTGGTCAATTTTAAGCGTAGAACAACGGGACTTTTTTTTGTATTACTTGTCAGTGTAAAAGGAAAATTTTACTAAATATAACTTATAGGACCGGGGGGACCGTATAGAAATTTAAATTTCGTAATTTTTTAAGAATTGTTTTTAATCGCCCAAATCGCTTTTAAAATATTTCTTTACCTGATTTAAAACATTTTTGTAATTGGAACTATATGTCTATGACTAACGGTTTAGGAATTAGCCATTGGACACCGTTGAGACTGGACACCCTGTATAATCTTTTTTTCCCGTACTCCATGAGAACAAAAATAGTTCGCTTGCTCCATTAATGAAAGACTTTTAATAACACTAATTTTTATTTGTAATCTTAGTTTTATTTACAGACAAAATTTTCCTAATTAATTATGGCGAATATTTTAGTTCAGAATGAGTGGTGTTTCGGGGCTGCAAGCATCTTGCGGAAGCTACGTCAGCTGGACTTATAAGTATACGTCCCATGGAACTTTGAATAAAGAGAAATTGACCTATGCTTAAAATTGTGCAGCTTCAACTGTAATTGGTGTGGCAGGGGATGATTACCATCATTGAAAACTACCACCAGTAAATATCAATATAACGTTTCTCTTTATTTAAACGTTTTATTTATGCAAAATTTCTGTCATAATTAAGGGGAAAATATCTATTCGTCTTTACTGGTGAAAATTTGCCACGACGCTATTCAGTCCGTACGGTTTCGCAATATTATGACAACTTAAGCAATCCTTCTATAATTGTCTGTAAAGAGATTATAACACCCACAGAACCACCAATAAAAAATAATAGAAACATTTGTCGTGAAAGAAATTTTGAATTAATAGGGTGCTTCAATAAGTAAGAAAATTATATCCTAATTTACTAGTAGAAGCATACCCCGGCAATAATGTGGCCCCAAAGCGATATAAGTAAGCGTACAAACTGGAATCGGGCGTAAATTAACACAGTTGCGCCATTTTGTGGACGGGGTGATAATCCACAGTTTTTAGTGTAACGTCATATATGACAGGTTATCTACAATCTGTGTATATTTTCTAAACCTTTAATCACTCGTAGAGTAGAAATTTGTTTACCACATTTGGCGTAACAAGAGGGGTGTCTAGATGCACTTGACACCACGATGTCTTTTTCACCTTTTTCTGAGACGTTTCAGCTATTAATCAAGGTGAAAAAAGCTTTACAATTTTAGTGGTGTGAAGTAAGAAAACAGTTAGGTATCTTCCTGTAGTTTAACCCCGTCCGCTACGTGGCGTGCGACCTTGATTGATGTCACCTCGCCTTTAAACTTGAGGTTTCCTTTCCCATTTAAGATAGGACGCTTACTTATATCGCTTTGTGTGACCCTGTTGATTCGACCTAAACAAATAACAGCCACCATCTTGTGATTTCATCCTCAGTTATTGAGTCGTTCGGGAAGTCGTGTCCGTTTGGGAAAATCAATTCGTACCAGAGAATTATGCCCGGTAATTGTCAGATATCGTAATCAATGTCTTATAATTCAATCATAAAATTTTCTGTTACGAATTGATTTTCCCAAACTTACACGGCTTTCCGACCGACCTAATACTTCACTAGCAATTGGTAGGGTAGATAGTACACTACCTATATGTCCTCCCCTCTACTTTTATAGCTCCACATACAGCTTATTTTAAAGTTGTTAAGAGGGTTAAATGGCCAAGATCTTACATGGAAAAGTTAGGGGAACATTCGATTAGGAACCGAAATATTGAATGATAAAATGTTATTTAAACCAATATACTATATAAAACAATTAAAAAAACCGTGGTTAATATCTAAGATTTTCTTTACTATGCGCAAAAGTCCTTCAGACTGTTTAAAACTAAAATTCTAAAAATCTCGAAATAGTGAGGTCAGGATCGATTACCGTCTGGGCAAACTATTGGCTCGTTCGGGAAATCGTGTCCGTTTCGGGAAATCAACTCGTACCGGAAAATTCTATTAATTAATTATTAGACATTGATTCCGACATCTAATGTCTAATATTGACCGGGCAGAATTTTCCAGTACGAATTGATTTTCCCAAAAGGACACGACTTTCCGAACCACTCAATACACTATTAAGACTGAATATAATTTTTTTTCTTCCTAAGGACAGAAATTCTGAATAATAAGGCATTGGCTGAAATTTTCTATTCAAATTTACTAGTGTTAGTTTGGCCCGGGGGTAATCAGCCATACCGATAGCCAAAATCCAATGTAGTTTATAATTCATGAAGTTGAATGTAAATGTATTAATGATTTTCATAATAAAAAATATGCTTTTAGATGCGAAAGTCCTTAGAATATGTTTTCATTTATTCACTGCATTTGATTACAAAAAGAACTTTTTCAGTCGGATGATTTTTTTAGAAGACATAATTAAAATTTGCCTAATGGATTTAACATTTCCATCCTCAAATTTTGATAAATTGTATCTCTATGTGGATTTCAATAAAAATCATAAGCCACACACTTTTCCAGGCTGACTGGATTTAAAAAAAAAACCTTTTATCCTTTTTATACGTAATACTTTGCAATGGAATTAATAGGGGCGATAACGTTTCTTACAGGACAGTACGTGAACTTCCAATTTTTACGCTTTCTTCTTACGACTAAAATTTTATAGTAAATATTGTGATGTGGAATCACATGTATTTTTCTTAAATTATTCCTTTTCTCTTAATTTCAGTTAAAACTAATCTTTAGTTACATTCTCATTTTATCCTAACTTTTATTTCAGTTCCCAGTATCTCCTTTTTATGCATAATAGTTTGCAATGGAATTAATGAGGACGATAACGTTTCTTACAGGACAGTGCGTGTTCATAGCTTCCAACTTTTACGCTTTCTTCTTACCACTAGAATTTTATAGTAAATATTGTGATGTGGAATTACATATATTTTTTCTTAAATTATTCCTTTTCTCTAAATTTCAGTTAAAACTAATCTTTAATTACTTATTCATTTTATCTTAACTTTTATTTCAGTTCCCATTATATTTTTTCGCTAAAAGAAAAGGTATTTAACATATGCCTTTATCACTAAAACGGCTCTCACATAAATCACATTTGGATGAGAGTTTGCTCTGCTTAGTTTTTGTGATTAACTTCGTCGTTAAATCATAAACATTTCCAGTCGAGGCGGTCTGTTTTGTATTTAACTCTATGTTCCCAAAACTTCACTCCTAACGTACGAATCGGCGTTCGAATTCTTTTTTGCTTTTTTTTTAGGACTGCTTTTCTGGTTACTCTTACAAAAATAATTCATAGAGCTGTATAGAGCTATTTTTTCTAAAGAAAATGTTTCTATAGCGTAACCTTTCTATAGAATATTGTTTATATAGAGTTTTAAGGAGTTGTTTAGAATATTTTTTCTAAAGAAAACGTTTCTATAGAATACACAGAAGTTCTGTAGAATATTTTTTCTATAGAAAAATGTTCTATAGAATACATATACCTTATAGAATTTCTATAGGTAGTGAATTATATGCATTAAATAAATAAATAAATATATATATATATTGATCTTTTAAAATTTATTCGTACTAATGTATTTACACCTATATATTAAAAAATTTTAATTTTGTAATACATTAGTTTAATATAATAGTATTCCTTAGATTTAATATGATTATAATTTAACCCAGTTCTAATAGATTGTGATTTAAATGTTAATGTAATTATATATCAGTCGGACTACTTATTTAAATTATGGTTATTTAAGTTGTTTATGACTCATTAATTTTTTTAAACACCACTAGCAAAATAAATAAGTAAATAAATCAATCAATCAATAATAAATGAATAAATTAGATTAACGGAGTTTTTTTCATTCCTTAAATATGTTTTTCTATGTTACAAATGGTTTCGATTTTCTAATTCATACAGTTTGAGAATCGCTGTAAATTCCATAATGGTTTAATGATTGGGAACGCAAATCACAAAAGAAAGTTGAAATAGTTCAATGGGAGTTATTAAATTGTCAACGGACGTACCAAGCTGAAAGTACCCTGTCACGATCGGCCACCAAATTAGATGTTGCACCGAGATCGGTTAGTACTTGGGAGGGTGACCAACTGACGATATTCGAATATTTTTATAGAACATATTGTAGACTGTATTCGAATATTTTTATAGAAACTCTATATAATTTCTATAGACATTATTATAGAACCTCTACAGACATTTCAATCGAACTTCTACAGATATAGACATAGATAGATATTCTACAGAACTTCTATAACTTTTAGTTAAACAACTTATAGAAAAATGGGCCATAATTCTATAAGACTTTTTCTATAATTTTTATTTTTAGAATTCTATAGGAAATTTTTGTAAGTGTACCCTGCCACAAAATTCAAAATTCTCCTAATTGTCCAGAGCGTAACAGATAATTTTTGCTCATATGATTTCATTGATTTTCATATACTCTTTCTTTTCGCCAATTGTGTGATGCCAATGTGTGTATTACAGTATGATTAATTCAATTGCTTTCTCTCGCTTCACGAAATCAGTCATGTGAAAAGGGTTTATTAACCCCTTAATTCTCGCTCCCGTCATATTCACGGGCTGTGTCTTTTACTCAGATTGTTTGATTCCCACCAATTTTATAAAATATTGAAATTGGCTATATTTTAGTATCGTTTTTCCTGTCATTAAATAAGGTGAATATTTCTTTTTCATAAAAGTGGTGCCAATAAGCAATTTGAATTTTTAAACCGTAATTTAATTGGAGCGTTAAGGGATTAAAACTTTTCTCAGGCACCATACCTATCCATTTCTGTATGAAATGCTTTAATTATATATTTCTACTTGAAATAAACAGATTTCGTAAAAAGCAATTTAAAAGCATTTATTTCTAGAATGATCACAGCCTGCAGCTATTTATAAGCTCCAGCGAATGCATTATCAAAATTAACTTAATCAAGAATATAGATCTACAAATAATTTAATCCCTTAACGGTCGCATTAAACTAGGACTTCCCTCAGAGGGATTAGTCTGAGCGATATTGCTGAGAACATAGACTTAATAATAACATGTGGAAGCAAAGAAAATGAGATGTTATCTTTAATTGTCCATATACTGCGATAAATTGAAATGATGGAAATAAACGAATCGTAGAATTACAAAATCTTATATATAAATTCGTATACACTGTTTAAAGAAATGGGAAATCAAACCATGCAAGACAGCCATGCATGGATATAAAATTGAAAGTACGCAATATATTAAAAGTAAAATAGAAAAACAAACACTAAATTATCTTATATCGGAATTTTAACTGTATAAAATGATGTCAAGAGCATAATCAGACGCTCCGCACCAATTTGAGTAACTTTAAATGGCAAATATATGATGTTTAAAAAGAATGGACTATACTTTATATGGCGTGCTCCCCCGGAATAGTTAATATTGTACAATATCTGTTTTCCACGGATGCAATGAGGTTGTCGATAACATTTAAGGAATTCCCTCCTCAAAATTTGATATAGTAACAAAGTACCGAATACATCAACAGTGGCATGCAATGCTTCGTTAGAGTGTGTTTTAGATATGCTCGATCGGATTTAAATGATGAGTGTATGCTGGCCACTACATACGCTGTACTTTTTTGTTTTCAAACATATTCTGCACAAGTTGAGTTGTATTTAGCATGATTAAATAAAAGAAATCGGCAATGATTGCAACATAAAGTATGACACAAGATCTGAATATATCGTCTGCATAACTTTTGAGCTGTTAAAGATTCATTTGAAGTAATTTACAAATCCATACATATTTATTCAGCAAATCATGCAAGCTAACATACGCCAATATGAACCCGATTATGAAATTTCACCAGAATAAGTTAATGTATAAAAAATCTACTAATGATAATTCAGAATATGACCTTATGATAAAATGTCTAGAAAAATGAATCTGATAAAAAATTCATATCACATTTAAAACGGCACTTCCCTCTGTTAGTGGCCTTGGCGAGAGAGAGAAAAGCCTAGAGAAGGAACACTTTAACAAGTACTTTCGGGCAACCTACTCACTGTTTCATACAGGTCTTTATTCAATATTTACACAATTTATTTAATGCTAGGTGGGTATCTATCTGTTTTGTTGCATTTAAATTGCATGTTTTGCGGAGGAAATGCAGCATTATGAAATATTCAAAGTTGCTATACCTAATAATTCCAAATTAATGGTAAATGAGATCACTTTCCGTTAATTTCATCTTTTTAAATTTTAAATTTTTTAGAAACCATTCATAGAGACAATTGTATATTTTAAAACTAATCCGAAGCAAAATATCAAGATTTTAGGCTCAGCAGTAACACAGAAATAAAAAATTTCGAAAGTTTTTCGTTTCTGCACTGCATTAGTTTCTGCACTAGCGACATTTTTAGAAATTGTTCTATTGCGAGAATTTACGTCATGATAAATACAGCTATGTCAATTTTCATGTTTATATTCCTAACAATTCCATGTACTTCGTTACTTAGATCATCTTTAGATCTTTTTCCGCTTTGTTTAGTCTTTCGATTTTTTAGAATTCGTTCTACAACGAGCATTTACATCTTATAAATTACTATCATGCCAAAGTTCTAGTTTCTAACCCCAACAGTATCCCAAAAATTTCAGTATTCCAAATAAATCATAGTTTAGAACCATTCTAGAAATTTTTACGTTTATTCGTCAAATTGGGAGCGTTCATTACGAGTATTTACGTCTTAAAAGTAACTACCGCACCAAATTTAATGTTTCTAACCCAAACAATATTGCAAAAATCACAATTTTAGAACTTTTTTGCTCCTGCAGCGATGTAGGCTCTTGCACTGACATAAAATACAGTCTTTTTTTCGGAGCAGAGATGGCCACCAACATTTTTTTTAAGTTGGCTATGTAGTTCCAGAGATAACACCTCACAAACGTACAAGCATTAATAATATTATACACTTTATAATATTATAACGCTTTATAATATTAGCATTAGATGTACAGATACAAAAGCCATTTATCTGTTTCAAACTAAAGTGCCCGACGTTGCCCAGAATTTGAAGGATGTTTGTTCTGAAAAATCAATTTCAAAATTTAACATACAACACAAAACAAACATTAAAAAAATCAGTCGAAATGTTGTACGAATGAATCATATGAAAACGCTATATAAAAATGTATAAATGTATATAACAGACGCAAAAGAATGCAGCTATAAATGAACTTATTTCAATTTATAATTGGAGCAATAATGTTAAAATACGCCAATATTTCCCTAATCGGGGTTTTATCATGCTTCAATACATTTTTCACACTCATATGACGTTATACTATATCCACCACTCCTTTATATTTCCAAAATGACGAAATATTTTCCTCTTTCACGTGGAAACCTTGAAATAGAAAAGTTATGAAGTTATATTCACTTTTATTTAAATTCGTCAAACTATTTATTTCATTTTCATTTTTCACGTGAATATCTTGCAATAGAAAAGTTATGATGTAATATTCACCTTTTTTTAAATTCGGCAAACTATTTATTTCATTTTCATGTTTCACGTGGAAATCTTGAAGTAGAAAATTAATTGTTGTAGTAATAATTTTATTGTGTATTTTAATTGTCGGCAACTGCTATAACGAAAAAGGTTTAAATTTGATAAGAAATTGCTGTTAAATTGGTGGTTTTTTATTAATTAAACATTAACTATAAATTATTTCGATTCCGGATTACTTTAGTTGCCTCGACAAAATTTTAATACACAAGTACGTATCTTTTCACAACTTTGGCTTCCAAATTGTGGATTTTTATAGAATTACAAACAGAAATATAGACAAGTTTTCATTTTTATCTATCTCTCTATTCTAAAAAAAGTAACTAACGCTGCCACCGCCGCCGCCAGTTTTGAATTTTTGTGACCGGAGGATTTCTTCGTTAATATTAAGAAAACTATTGCATACAAAAATATGAAAATCGGTGGCATTATAGAGAAATGTTCGATGAACACGCTGATGCATACAGTTTTCAAATCGAAGAGTTATTTTAAGAGATATTTAATGCTAAAGTTGGACAAAATCGTTCCATTAAAAAAGTTTTATAGGAGCAAAAACTATACATGGGAGTTTAATCATTTTTAGATCATTTTATTCAATAGAAGATTCCGGTGTGCCGATTCCAATTTTTTATTTGACTCATTTTTTGAGGTTTTATTTCTATTTTTAATTCAAATATTCAGCATTTCGGCAGATATTTTTTACATATTTTAGAAAATGGTATTTATTTAAACTGTTGCCAACTGTATAAACAGCGCAAACAATAATGTTTGCTTCAAATAAAAAAAAATATTTACACTTTACTATTATAAACAGAAAAAACCTTCAAATTAGAATTAAATAATTAGGTATAAAAAGCAGGCTTTTATTTCAAAATACGCCATAAAAACTATATTTACATGTGAATTTTAAAAGAGAAAGGATATTGTAAAATAAATTCATTAACTTCCGTTAGATGTCTTAAATAGAAGAAATTACGTCACATTACACTTATTATGCAAAATGAACAAAAAATAATATTGCAAAACAGTTTAAATTTACAAATTGCGTGAGACAAAATATTAAAGGTTAAATATTAGACTTTTTCAAAATTTTATTAATTTTCGTTTGATGTGAGGTGTTCAGCTATAAGTATGCAAAATTTCATGTTTCCAACTTAATTACGGGATGAGTTAGAAAAAATGCTTAAAATACACAAGTTAGAGCCCAGAGGGTTAAATATAAGACCTTTTTCAAAATTTTATTATTTGTCGTTTAATGTGAGGTGTTCAGCTATAAGTATGCAACATTTCATGTCTCCAATTTAATTAGGGGCTGAGTTAGAAAAATTGTTTAAAATACAGAAGTTAGAGCCCAGAGGGTTAAATATTAGACCTTTTCAAAATTTTATTATTTGTCGTTTGATGTGAGGTGTTCAGCTATAAGTATGCAAAATTTCATGTCTCCAACTTAACTAGGGGCTGAGTTAGGAAAATTGCTTAAGATACAGAAGTTAGAGCCCAGAGGGTTAAATATTAGACTTTTTCGAAATTTTATTATGTGTCGTTTGATGTGAGGTGTTCAGCTATAAGTATGCAAAATTTCATGTCTCTAACTTAATTAGTGGCTGAGTTAGAAAAATTGTTTAAGATACACAATTTAGAGCCCAGAGGGTTAAATATTCGACCTTTTTCAAAATTTTATTATTTGTCGTTTGATGTGAGGTGTTCAGCTATAAGTATGCAAAATTTCATGTCTCCAACTTAATTAGGGGCTGAGTTAGAAAAATTGCTTAAAATACACAAGTTAGAGCCCAGGGGTTAAATATTAGACTTTTTCAAAATTTTATTATCTGTCGTTTGATGTGAGGTGTTCAGCTATAAGTATGCAAAATTTCATGTCCCTAACTTAATTAGGGGCTGAGTTAGAAAAAATGTTTAAAATACACAAGTTAGAGACCAGAGGGTTAAATATTAGACTTTTTCAAAATTTTATTATTTGTCGTTTGATGTGAGGTGTTCAGCTATAAGTATGCAACATTTCATGTCTCCAATTTAATTAGGGGCTGAGTTAGAAAAATTGTTTAAAATACAGAAGTTAGAGCCCAGAGGGTTAAATATTAGACATTTTTCAAAATTTTATTATTTGTCGTTTGATGTGAAGTGTTCAGCTATAAGTATGCAGAATTTCATGTCTCCAACTTAATTATGGGCTGAGTTAGAAAAATTGCTTAAAATACACAAGTTAGAGCCCAGGGGGTTAAATATTAGACTTTTTCAAAATTTTATTATTTGTCGTTTGATGTGAGGTGTTCAGCTATAAGTATGCAAAATTTCATGTCTCTAACTTAATTAGGGGCTGAGTTAGAAAAATTGTTTAAAATACACAAGTTAGAGACCAGAGGGTTAAATATTAGACTTTTTCAAAATTTTATTATTTGTCGTTTGATGTGAGGTTTTAGCTATAAGTATGCAAAATTTCATGTCTCCAACTTAATTAGGGGCTGAGTTAGAAAAATTGCTTAAAATACAGAAGTTAGAGACCGGAGGGTTAAATATGACTTTTTCAAAATTTTATTATTTTTCGTGTTATCGCAAGTGTTCAGCTATAAGTATGCAATCTTTCATGTCTCCAACTTAATTAGGGGCTGAATTAGAAAAATTGTTTAAAATACACAAGTTAGAGACCAGAGGGTTAAATATTAGACCTTTTTCAAAATTTTATTATTTGTCGTTTGATGTGTGGTGTTCAGCTATAAGTATGTAAATTTTCAAGTCTCCGACATATATAGTTTCTGAGAACGGGCTCTGTGACAGATGGACAGACAGACAGACAAAGGAGTGAGACAGATAGGGTTTGTTTAGATGAACGAAACTCTAAAAACATGCTGCGGATGACTGTAACAACATCCTAAAATTACATTACCATCAGCGGTCTACCAATCCCGAATTTAGTTTATATTATTTTCATATATTCTTATTCTTTTGTGGGGCCCTGTAAAATAACTATCAATAATATATACAGTAAAACCTCTGAATAGCGGACACCTCGAGAATGCAGAATTTGTCCTCTTTTTGGAGGTGTCCGCTACTGAGAGTAAAAAATGTACAGTAATTTAAGGGTTGGTAATCGAAAAAATGCCCGCAAAATAGAGGTGTCCACTAATCGGGTATGTCCGTTATGGAGGTTTTACTGCATAATAATATCATCCTTTACAAGAAAATTGCATGCTGTAGGATAGACAGACAGACATCCAGAGAAAGATTACCTAAAGGAGAAATGGACACTCATGCCTTTTCTTTTAATCATCCACAATCGTTTCTAAATTTCGTTATACGAGTATTAAAAAAATCTGTTAATTTCCAGTTGATAGACTGACAACTATCTTTTAGCCTGAGTTTTTAGCCTGTTGTATGTCATACAACAGGCCAGATTTTATACAAAAGGCTGAAAATGGTCAAAGTGGTACGGAGTACTGTATTATTATTTGTTTGCCACCAAAACTGGTTGCCACGGGTTGTTGCAAGGTTTGTGATCACGTGGTTGAAACTGATCTCTTCAATATAACTGCGTGCGTATTTTTTTTTATTTGCTCCATGTGTTCAAACCTGTTATCTACAAAAACATCAACGAGTGAAAGTGACGCACACGAAATTTCTGTGACATATGCAGATAAATTGTGCTTTTTTATCAGTTTTTTTAATATAATTTTTAAACGGTTTGGAACCTATTTTTCATAGTAGGTGCATTCAGTAGGTGGCCCTCGTAGGTACTTTCTGGTGCAATCAGAAACGAAATCCGACAAATATTTTGTGAGTTATGCTTGACGAAAGGTTTTTATTAGGCTTTTTTTTAGTAGGACATGGCGTTAATATCCATCGTAGCTGTAACGTGTCTGGACAGTAATATTTCGCTGAGTATTAGCCTTCGCTTCGCTCAGACAATTACGGTTTAGAAATTCAAATTGCTCATTGGCACCATTTTTTTGAAAAATAAATGTCCATCTTATTTATTGACAGGTAAAATGATACCTTAATAAAGCCAATTACACTATTTTATAAAACTGGTAGGAATCAAACAATGTGAGTAAAAGATACAGCCCGTGAATATTACGGGAGCAAGAATTAAGGGGTTAAAGCACTGAATTCATAGGTGTCAACCTCAAACTAATCTTCCGTAATACTTGCGTTTATTTGACCCTGGTTTAATACGTTTCGAAGCAGAATTTTTTTTAAGAAATGAAATTAAATATGTTCCACGTAGAAACCTGGAATTAAATAAATAAGCATTCATGAAAAAAAAAATTCTGGTTCGAAATGTGGTTAACCTGGGTCAAATTAATCCAGACATTACGGAAAATTAGTGGAAGGTTGGCAGCTATGTGAATTGTACTATAAATATTGTCTTGTTTAATCGTCGAAATCACACCACTAAAGAAAATGAAAATCTCTATTACATTTTAGTGGTAGCAAAGAAGCGTATATGTGGGCAGCTATGCGTATTAAATGCTCAAATCTTTTTTTTTTTTTTTTTTTTTTTTTTTTTTTTTTTTTTACAGAAAAGAATAATAAAAATCGGAGAATCCGGTTAACAGTAAAGTTTCCTTATACATTAAAATAATGTATTTTCCTTAAATCAGTTAAAAAACATAAAGATATATGCATGCATCTAGTATATATTATACACATATAGAATGTGAACATAATTAATCTGACAGTATTGAGCGCAATTCAATTTTTTTGGATAATTAAACAAGACAGGGGAAGAAGGGGGGGGGGGAATAAATAATTCCGAAATCAGTATACGCGTTGCTTTTTCCGTTTTCATTGTTCGTCCCATGTCTTGTTCAATCAATCTTCAAAATTTATTTCCATTCTGGCAATGATATTGCACGACAGAACATTGTGAGTACTGTCAATTTATTTATGGACAGCCTGTATATTTTAGCTTAAAAAACATACATCTGAATTCATCATTATATGGAAGGTTTTCAGACTAAATAACAAATGCGTTTTCTAAAAATTATATGTATATATAGGTTTTTCTATTAATATTCAAATTTTCTAAACAATGAAACACATACTTTTTTCTCAATTGAAATACTGAAAGACGTCAGATGTTTCGTAATTAATTAAACGAAAATCGCGTACTATGTTGAATTAATTATTTTTTACTGGCGACGCATTTTTCGCATCTTGTTTTGCATTCTTTTTGAAAAGCTTGCGACGTATTTTTTATAAATGTTAGTAAATCCGAGTGAAAATATTTTTAAAGCCCAGTACATGAAAAATATGTAAAAAATCTTTGATTTTTATTTATTTCTTTCTCTAGATATTTTTTAAACAATAAAGAATATGTTGTAAATATCATTACATGCTCTTCCTATCTCAATAAACATTAATAACCATCATAACCGTCATTAACCGTAATTAAAACATTAATAACCGTCATAATAACCACCTATAATAAAATTCTAAATTGAATAAATCTAGTCGGATGTGCCAATCCCAAAACTTTCTTTTATCTTATGCATCTTAATAGTTCATAAAGTATTTTCAGATGTTAATGATTCAATATTATTAGTTCAGTACTATACCAACTTTAATTTTCATCTTAAATTTCTGCTTCAGTCAAATAATCGGAGTAAAAAAGTGTTAATCTCGATCATGATATTTATTAAAGTCAATAGTTTTGCGTTATTCTATTGTACATGAGCTGTTTGCGAATAGCCGGCTTAGCAGGACGCGAGTTCCCGTCGTTGCATGAGCCACCGATGGACAATAGAACTATGAAAAATCGAGAAAAATTATGCAAAAATCGCTATCACAGTGCCTCATTCCGGCGGACCATTTCAAAATTCAAAGAGGACCTGCTGGACATAGCCAAGAATATACACACAAAATTTACTTCAATTGTATGTATATCTTCATACACTTTTCGATGGTATAAAAAGGAAAGTGTCACAAAAATCGCTATTACAGACACCCCTTCCGGCGGAATATCTTCAAATTGAACGAGAAACTGCTGGCCACAGCCAAAAACATACACAAAAATTTGTTTCAATTCTATGCATACTTTTATACGCTTTTCAATGGTACAATAATGAAAATGGCACAAAAATCGCTATTACAGATCCCCCTTCCGGCAGATTTTTTTTTTTCAAATTCAGGGAGGACCTGCTTGCCATAACCAAAAACGTAAACAAAAAAATTGGCTCAATTCTGTCAGGGCTGCCACAAGCGACTATTTTTTAGTTCTACCTCGTACCACTTTCGCAAATCAAAAATCTTAGATATACAGTTTGACAAGATTTGCAAGAGAAATATACAGCAGAATTTATTTTTTAAAAATAGTGGTGCGAAAAGAATAGAAAATAGTCGGCAGTTGTAGCCCTGTTCAATGCATAAATTCATACATTCTCATTAATTCATACATTCTCGATGGTGCAATGATGGAAGTTGCACAGAAATGGTATTACAGTGCCACCTCCCCTTCCGGTGGAATATTTCCAAATTAAAGGAAGGTCTACTGCCCATAGCCAAAAACATACACAAAATATTTGGATCAGTACTATTCATAACTTCATACAATAATGAAAATGTCACAGACATCGCTATTACAGCTCCCCTTTGCGCGGAATATTTCTAAATTGAAGGGGGACCTGATTGCCCCAGCCAAAAACATACAGAAATAATTTGGTTCAATTCTATGCATAACTTCATACACTATTCGATGTACAATGTCGACACAACGGACAGATAGACCATTTTGTATAAACATGTTTTGGGGGATTTCTGACCCCTAAAACGTGCAGATCCATTGAAAAAGATTTCGATTACAATATTTAATAATATAGAAGAAAGCAATAATGAATCGTGATTGATTTTTACACACTTATTCTTTTTTCAGCAGCTAAATCTATGACATTTTGAAAACAATCCTACTATACAAAAATTTGTTTAAAAGAATCAATGAATAAAACATATACAGGGACTAATTATATTCTGGCAAACTTTCACCATTATTTTATTTTAAATCATTGTCTCAATTAATCGCAAAATTCTGCTATTAAATCAGGCGAAAATTGCTCTAAAAATTTGATGGAACTTTGTTTCGACGGTAATTCTGACTAGAATATTTTTATGCAATTACTAACAGGTTGTAAATAAATCCCGTTATAATATGAACGAGTAACATTACCGTACATTATAAATAAATCAAATTATAATAAAGAATAATTATGTAAAAATACTTTGCAAAAAATATGGTAAAAAATGCGTAAATTAACTCTAAACTGCTCAGTGATGCATACATGAATAAATTAAAATTTAGTCTTTTAACTCCTTTGGCATCAGCAAAAGAATTTTATTGGATGTGACGGGCTTTTTTAGCTACCTTTACTGTTTGAGTTACAGAAATATCTTAATTAATTATCCAATATTACTTTTATTTATTATTGGTAGGAACAACAATTTCTGTATGCACGTTTTATACCGAAGAGGAGACTAAATAAATCCAGTTCTAAGATATCACTTATATTTAAATAAAATATTTGTTTTATGCAATCGTCAAAGTCTGCTTTTAAGATAAAATGAAGAAACAGAGAAAACTTCTTTTTTTTTTTTACATTAAATAGAAATAACGCTATAAAAAATTTCCTGACTGTTTTTCCAGAAAATGTTAAAATTAATTACGCTAAATATATTACGCTCATTGACTCATTCTGATAAGTTTTTTAAGAGAACTGGGCAAGTTTCATTAATGTCATTATTAACATAGAAACATTTTATCTTAATGCAAAATATAAAGAATTATCTTCTAATGTATACATTCCTTTCACTTAGTTACAGAACACTGAATAAAGTAAATTAGAATTAAAAAATGCATCAATCTTGGGAAGAAAATATTCTTGATACTGATATTGTTGTTTTGTTAATTATTATTATTGTCTTGTTATTAATCATCGTAAAGTTCTCTGGCGATCCTCACCAGATTTTCTTGATAATAAATTACAGTAACAAAAAAACAAGCCCGGTATGTAAAAGGCAAAAATGTTTAACCCCTTAAGTGATTTTTTTTTTGACACAACAAACTAAAAATAAGGACAGTACACCGCTTTTATGGTACTGCCTTATATAATCGGTATATGTCTGCTATTAAAGAAAGCGAATATTACAGTTTAAAATTAGTGGTGAGTAAAAAGCTTTTAGTAACGAAACAAGCAAACTCTTCTTGCCTGTACCTTCTATGGGCAACCCAGTTAAGGGATTAAAGTATTTCCTCATACTTATAAAATTTTTGAGAAGATTAAATGTCAGTGTTTCTATGGGGAAAAATTATATTGGAGATGTGGGATGATAAGCATTGATTTTAGCTCATGCTGTCTCTCTCTCCCACACAAATATGAGAAAACTTCCTTTGCTGTTTCATGACATATTTTAATTGCTTTAATGTAATTTAGAATCTATTTTACTTTATATCCGATTAATTTTTCATAAAAAGCAATTAAGTGTGTCATACAAGGTCATGCAAATAGGCCTACTTATCGAAATTTATTGTATTTATTATACCTGTTTCTTTCTTATATATATATATATATATATATATATTACCATTAATTAAACATAACCTGCCACCGTCAATTATTATGAATTAAAGCTGTAAGTATTAAAAAAAAAAAATATTATAAGAATTATTATGGAAGAAAAAAGAAAAAAGTGGACACCGAGAAAAATTGAAAAGCTTATACATTGAATTACGTTATCGAGGGCACAGAATTCAATGATATAAGCAAAATGGTTGTTTTCTGTGGGAGAAATAAGCTAAAGCTAAAATTAATTTTCCCCTGTGCCCGAACAACCACTAAAATCAGGTGAATTGATTAAAAATGAAAGCAGAATAGAAACAAATAATATGAAATGGAAGAATCAATAAAACGTATTAAATATTTATAGGATATAAAATAGAAATAATAAACCCCATACCGATTAATATTTCAGTATTTTACAAAAATCCATGTGCACATGTCTTCCAGTATATCAAAAAGATTAAGGTGAATAAAACAGTTAAGAAATCACAGTAAATGATACCAAAGGATGCAGTTAATACATTTTGAAATAATATTTGAAATACCTTGTAAAACAAATTTAATCTAATATAAAATATATAGAAATTAATTACATTATTTAAAATGCACTATTAAATTAATAGATAACAGTTTAACAATATCGTCAAAATTTAGCTAAAAATACACCCTGGTGTATAAAATATAACTAAAATGGAGCTAGATAAATTAAAAATAAGAGCAATAAGAAAGATACAATTTTAGTGCTGCCATCTATTAATAATTATATTAAACATCTATCGCAAGATAAAAATTTGCAAGCTTTTGAATGTAAATAACTGTTTAAACAGCAAAACCAAACAAATCCTTATATATAGAGAATTATAGAACAACCACTAAAATCAAGTGAATTGATTAAAAATGAAAGCAGAATAGAAACAAATAATATGAAATGGAAGAATCAATAAAACGTATTTAAATATTTATAGGATATAAAATAGAAATAATAAACACCATACCGATTAATATTTCAGTATTTTACAAAAATCCATGTGCACATGTCTTCCAGTATATCAAAAAGATTAAGGTGAATAAAACAGTTAAGAAATCACAGTAAATGATACCAAAGGATGCAGTTAATACATTTTGAAATAATATTTGAAATACCTTGTAAAACAAATTTAATCTAATATAAAATATATAGAAATTAATTACATTATTTAAAATGCACTATTAAATTAATAGATAACAGTTTAACAATATCGTCAATATTTAGCTAAAAATACACCCTGGTGTATAAAATATAACTAAAATGGAGCTAGAAAAATTAAAAATAAGAGCAATATGAAAGATACAATTTTAGTGCTGCCATCTATTAATAATTATATTAAACAACTATCGCAAGATAAAAATTTGCAAGCTTTTGAATGTAAATAACTGTTTAAACAGCAAAACCAAACAAATCCTTATATATAGAGAATTATAAACCTAATATAAATCACACAAAGTATTTAAAACTATTGTTAATAAAATTTAAAAGCATACAATATGTTCTATTAGCTAAATTATTTAAACTAAACTAAGAGTTTAAATAATGTTAGAACATTGATAATATATAGCATATATCTATATGCTATAAAACAAAATAAATTCAGTAATAATTAATATAAATAATTATTAAAAATTATCTAAAAGTTATTTTTTAATGAATTATATATAAGATATTTATAAAATGAACAGGAAATATCAAACATGTGGAAGTATATAGAAGGTTAAATAATACTTAAAATCCCATTACTTAAAACGCACAAATATAGAATGTGGATTATTTTCAGACATCCATAAAAATCCATAAAGTATGAATATGGGACATTCAAAAACATTAAACTAAGAGTGGCATACTATTAGTAATTAATATGATATTGTCCTTAGTAAATTAGAATTTAATAACAAATAATTGTAAATTAGATTAATGAATAATTAAGCTAATTATAATATTAATGAAAATCTCCAACTTACATATAAAATATCAAATCAACATCCACATAAAATACATAACAAAAAAATAGTAATAATACAAGAGCCCCGCTTTTTTTTTTTTTTTTTTTTTTTTTTAAATAAATAATTAACCATTGCGTATTATCCAGACAACACCACCCTCCTCCGTACTCTAACATCTACCCACCCAACCAACCTATAATATTTTTTTTTAATATTATTTTACAATTTTTAATTTTTTAGATATTTTTTTATTTTATAATTTTTTTTGTAATTTTGTTTACGCATGTGTTAATTTGTGTTTATAGATCATGTAAGAAAAGTACTAATTGTATATTAATGAATATATGAATTTTTTTGGAAAACCATGATTTAATGCATCATAAATTAGTTTTTTAATATTATTGTTAATTAGAGGAGAAGAACATAAACATTTTATTCTATATAAATGATTAAGTATTATATTACGAAATACAGAATGATGTAGACAAGATTTAAAATTTGTAAATGTATTAACTGTGAATTTAAATTCTTTACGTTTGTCATACAAATCTGTGATTGTTTTATTGTCTTTTATTGTAATTTTAAGATCTAAGAAGTTAATTGTATTGTTAGATAAAAGGTTATCCGTTAATTCCAAATTAGTGGGATAATCAACTGGAAATCGAGTAATTGCAGATTGATCAGTTTCAATTAAAATGATGTCATCAATATAACGATATAAATGTAGATTATTATTAGTAAAATTGCGTTCATAATGAGATAAGTATAAGTCTGAGAGTAAACTGGAAGTACAACCGCCTTGTGGTATACCGACATGCTGTAAATATAAAGTATTATCTTGCAGTATATAATTATTATAGATAATGAAGTTAGTTAAAGATTTAAAATATGCAATATCTATATAAGATGGTAATTCCAGTTTTTTATAATACTTTTTAAATAATGCATTTATAATTTTATGTAAATCTAATAGGTCTATATTATTAAAAAGATCTTTGAAGTCATATGTCGTTATATTACAAACAGAATGAAGATTTTTTAAAATCTTAACAAGTTGATAGCTATTTTTTATACAATGTGTATTATCATTGTTTGTAGTAAGTTCATATATTTGATTAAGAATTTTTAAGAGAAGTGTATTGGCTTTATTATTATATGTATTACAACCAATAGTAACAGTCCTAAATTTAATAGGTGTTTTATGAAATTTGGGAATAAGAACTAAATATGGATAATTAAAATTAGTAGATAAAATATTTAAAAGTTTATAATAACTTCGAATTTTACGATTATTTACAATAACAGTTTCATTAGTTTTTTGAAAAGACTTATTAGAAGAAATAGAATTTGTAAGTAGTTGGTGATAATATGATTTACATATAATAGCATAATTGTAGGAGATTTGTCTACATATGTAATAACGAAGTTTTTTTGTAATTTAGTAATTTGTTGGAAATAATGCTGTGTATTAATAGAAACCAAATCAGCAATATTATTTTTTAAAACCATAGTTAATTTTTCAATTACTAATATCTTCCATTGATTAAAATATTCAATAGGCTTATTATAAGAGATAGAAATTTTATAAATAAAAATATCAATATCATATGTAAACTGTTTGATAATAGATTTAACATTAAATTTAGATGGAAGTCTATATTTAGTACTATAACCCATTAGTTGTTTCAATTTAAAATCATGAACAATATCAAGATTTCCAGTGATTATATGTCCATGATCATTGTTTATGTATTTTTTTAGAGTGGGGTCTTTGCAGTTACACGGAAAAGTACTTGCAGCAGATGTATTTTTTGAAAATGTATTATAGTTAAAAATTTTTCTCCTAATTGTATTCGGATATTTAAAGGTTTTTGATATATGAAGATTATTGATAGGAAAAAAACAATTTTTATCATTAATTATAGAATTGATATTAATTTTATTAAAAATGTGATTTGAAAAAGTAATTATCATTTGAGTATTCATGTTCTGAATTTTGTGTTTTTTTTTGTATATTAATATTTAAAAGATTAACCCTACTCATAATAAGGTCAAAGTAAATATCAGAGAAATGTTTAGAGAAAGATTTACTTAGAAAGACATTTAAATGTTGTACCAGCTGTTTCTTTTTAATAGCAAAGATGTTTTTACGAATTAACAACCAGTTATAATTCTCTAAGTAATTTCGTTGAAGATCATTAATTTGTTTTGTGATAGATTTTTTGGAAACTACAACTGATGATGAACCCTTTCCGCGTTTATTACGTGTTGTTTTAGCATTTAAATTATGATTAAGAGTAGGATAAATTGGAGAATAATCAATATTGTTATTTATAGATGTGAAGACTTTGACAGGTCTGTTAAATACTTCACTATTAAGTCCATAAGGATATATTGTGTTATAATATTTCATATATGATGATTCCATATAAAGACGTTCTGATTTATTTTTTAGAATTTGAAGGATTTCAATTGTCGTATTTTTAAATAGATGTTTATGAAAATGTTGAATTTCAGCTGTAGATTGTATATTTTTTGCTTTGTTATTATTAGAGTCTGATCGATGATGATTGATTCGTTTATGAATTGGACCTGATGTTTCACCAATATATTTCATATTACATAAGTTGCACTTTATACTATAAATAACATTAAATGCTTTACAAAAACTTGAATAGTTAGGATCTGAGACAATTTGTGTCTGAGCAGCGTATGGACATGTCTTGCACCGAGAATCATAGCACTTACGAAAAAATAAAGGACGAGGGGGAGAGTATAAATGGTCGCTGGATGACGATCCAGGAACAACCCAATTATTATTCCTGTACCGGGCACTACGCTGCATAGATGCTAAGTGTATCTTGCCAGTATCGAGATGTTTACTAAGAACTGCCATATAAAAATTATGTATGGAAAGTGCAATAATTGCCATAAAAAAAAGAAATTTTAATAATAAAAATTAATAATTTAATTAAATTAGCCTTGATTAAATAAAAAAACTTGAGTATGAAAAAATATATATATACAATATTTACAATCATAGAAGCAGAACGCAGAAACAATCTTCAAATTATCCAAAACCAAATTATGATAACAACCCAAATAACGTAGATGAATAATATCAAGCAACCACTAGACTATTTTATAACAAATAAGTCTAAAAAGATCCGCATAACATCCAAATCCTAGAACAACTATAACCATGCAAAGACAACCAAAACGCTTACCCAACTAACTACTCAGATCAAAGTAATATGAATTTAAACTAAAGCAAATCAACATTAAATCATTGAATAGAAATAATTATTGCTACCATATTAATGTATATATAAAATGATTATCTCTACAGAATTATGTAAAGCTATAGCACAAATAGAAAATATATAGGACAATATCATACACTAACTACAAGAAAATTCAGATAAAATCATAGCTAGAAAATTAAAAAACATTAAATAAATCGTTGCAATGATAGGAATGAAAAAATTAATGGAATCCTAAAATAGGTATCAGATAACTACATGGTAGAAATCTTATTGATAATACACATAGATTGTGCGCAAATTGCAGCAATGATCTAAGCGTATAATATTTAAAAGATTGCTAAATAATTTAGCGACCTGGGAATATATAAAAATATATATAAGATACCTTAAGGAAAAAATACATCAAAATGAATTGTTGACATTCAAAATGAAAAGATATTTAAAATATCGTAAAAAGCATACATTCATAATTACTTGCGCAAATGCATCATAGTAATTTGAATGCTAATATATTACCATTAATTAAACATAACCTGCCACCGTCAATTATTATGAATTAAAGCTGTAAGTATTAAAAAAAAAAAAAAAATATTATAAGAATTATTATGGAAGAAAAAAGAAAAAAGTGGACACCGAGAAAAATTGAAAAGCTTATACATTGAATTACGTTATCGAGGGCACAGAATTCAATGATATAAGCAAAATGGTTGTTTTCTGTGGGAGAAATAAGCTAAAGCTAAAATTAATTTTCCCCTGTGCCCGAACAACCACTAAAATCAGGTGAATTGATTAAAAATGAAAGCAGAATAGAAACAAATAATATGAAATGGAAGAATCAATAAAACGTATTAAATATTTATAGGATATAAAATAGAAATAATAAACCCCATACCGATTAATATTTCAGTATTTTACAAAAATCCATGTGCACATGTCTTCCAGTATATCAAAAAGATTAAGGTGAATAAAACAGTTAAGAAATCACAGTAAATGATACCAAAGGATGCAGTTAATACATTTTGAAATAATATTTGAAATACCTTGTAAAACAAATTTAATCTAATATAAAATATATAGAAATTAATTACATTATTTAAAATGCACTATTAAATTAATAGATAACAGTTTAACAATATCGTCAAAATTTAGCTAAAAATACACCCTGGTGTATAAAATATAACTAAAATGGAGCTAGATAAATTAAAAATAAGAGCAATAAGAAAGATACAATTTTAGTGCTGCCATCTATTAATAATTATATTAAACATCTATCGCAAGATAAAAATTTGCAAGCTTTTGAATGTAAATAACTGTTTAAACAGCAAAACCAAACAAATCCTTATATATAGAGAATTATAGAACAACCACTAAAATCAAGTGAATTGATTAAAAATGAAAGCAGAATAGAAACAAATAATATGAAATGGAAGAATCAATAAAACGTATTTAAATATTTATAGGATATAAAATAGAAATAATAAACACCATACCGATTAATATTTCAGTATTTTACAAAAATCCATGTGCACATGTCTTCCAGTATATCAAAAAGATTAAGGTGAATAAAACAGTTAAGAAATCACAGTAAATGATACCAAAGGATGCAGTTAATACATTTTGAAATAATATTTGAAATACCTTGTAAAACAAATTTAATCTAATATAAAATATATAGAAATTAATTACATTATTTAAAATGCACTATTAAATTAATAGATAACAGTTTAACAATATCGTCAATATTTAGCTAAAAATACACCCTGGTGTATAAAATATAACTAAAATGGAGCTAGAAAAATTAAAAATAAGAGCAATATGAAAGATACAATTTTAGTGCTGCCATCTATTAATAATTATATTAAACAACTATCGCAAGATAAAAATTTGCAAGCTTTTGAATGTAAATAACTGTTTAAACAGCAAAACCAAACAAATCCTTATATATAGAGAATTATAAACCTAATATAAATCACACAAAGTATTTAAAACTATTGTTAATAAAATTTAAAAGCATACAATATGTTCTATTAGCTAAATTATTTAAACTAAACTAAGAGTTTAAATAATGTTAGAACATTGATAATATATAGCATATATCTATATGCTATAAAACAAAATAAATTCAGTAATAATTAATATAAATAATTATTAAAAATTATCTAAAAGTTATTTTTTAATGAATTATATATAAGATATTTATAAAATGAACAGGAAATATCAAACATGTGGAAGTATATAGAAGGTTAAATAATACTTAAAATCCCATTACTTAAAACGCACAAATATAGAATGTGGATTATTTTCAGACATCCATAAAAATCCATAAAGTATGAATATGGGACATTCAAAAACATTAAACTAAGAGTGGCATACTATTAGTAATTAATATGATATTGTCCTTAGTAAATTAGAATTTAATAACAAATAATTGTAAATTAGATTAATGAATAATTAAGCTAATTATAATATTAATGAAAATCTCCAACTTACATATATATATATATATAAAGAGCGCATTACTCCATCGCAGTTTTTATGTATGTTAATATAAGAAAAATAAACTAAAACGTAATGTAAAATCTACTATGGAGATAAGAGCACTTCATATAGAGGCAATATTGCCAGTGGGCTATTTTTTTAAAATTGAGATTTCTTGATTGGCACCGCTTTTTTCAAGTAGTAAAATTCGCCTTCTTTAATGACGTTATTAAGTAAGGAGAAAAAAGAGGAATTTTACCATTTCCGAAAAGTGGTGCCAATCAAGAAATCTAAATTTTTAAAAAGTACTCTACTGGCAACACTGCATAGAGGGAAAAGATCCATTTACTGAAATACATTAAATTTTTTTAAATACCCCCTCCCCCCCCCCCCCCACACAAACACGCGTATATGGCAAAAATTCGACATATTTTAATTGTTTTAATATAACTTTAGAATCTTGTTTACTTTATATCCGATTAATTTTTGTATGAAGAGCAATTAAATGTTCCATAAAAGATCAGGAAAATAGCCTCACTTAGCAAATTTTATTGTATTTCAATTATACATATTTCCTTTTTTTTATAAAGTGCGCATAACACCGTCGCAGTTTTTATGTATGTTAATATAAGGAAAATAAACTAAAACTTAACTTAAAATCTACTATGGAGATAAGAGCGCTTCATATAGAGGAAAAAATTCAACTTATTGAAATGCTTTAAAATTTTCTAAATACCCCTCCCTCCACTTATATGGCAAAAATTCGACATACGTTAATTGTTTTAATGTAGCTTAGAATTCCCAGCAAACACAGAGCTATCGGTAAGCAATCGGATGACAGCCGCTTGCAACTACCGGCGATATTGGCACGATACAGGTTGCCGCTACCGGTTCCGTATCTTTTTTGATACGCCGCGCGAATGCGGCCCGATTCATAAGTCACGCATCCGGTCCGGGATCGGCAGAAAACTATGCCGACTGCACGCCGATAACTATCCATACGAATGCCGGCCGCACCCCGACACCAGCATAAAAATAAAATAAAATCTGTTTTGATGGCGCCATCTATGAGCCATTGTGGAATGCATATTTGAAAGGAACGTGTTTCGGCGCTGGAAGAGACTTGGGTTTGAGCCCACGCACAGTGTAAGATTTTGCAAATCTAGCGGGAAAAAAGTCCAAAAATCGACTTGCAGTAATTTCACTTTTAGATATTTCAAATAACATCTAACATATTGGAGAAAAAAATGTAAAGTGAGAGCAGCCTAACTCCACTACAACACCATAAAAAATCGGCTTAAAAACCAAATTTTCTTTTAAACTTTTTAGAATGGCGTTTCTGTAGTTGTAACTGCCATTGATATTTTTGGGCTAAAAACATACTTATTTTGTAAATATTTTTTAATGATAGTATGGAATCTTTACAATAATGTAGATACTTTGTATTTTACAGTTACAATAGTTATTTAGAAGCATTATATTAAAAAAAAAACTTTTTTAAGTCAATATAAAAATTATTTGAAAAATTTAATACCATATGATAAACTTACCATAAAAAAAACAGCCAAAAATTTTGTACACGATTGTACATTGTAATATATTTTTTGGTACTTATGTATGCATATAGATATAGAATAAATCAATTTTAGCAGCCACTATTTGCAACTCTTGAATATAAGTAATTTTTTATCAGATACGGTAGTGTAAATTTCAAAAAGAGAATTATATGAGATTATTTAAAAAAAAAAAAAAAAAAAAAAATGTGTTACTAGACATGAATAATTCTCTGTTAATTCAAAAGATATCCTGATAGACTATGTATTACACAAATATAATCTTCAACATTGCTCATATGTTATGTTAGACCAGATTAAGCGGCTGATCCATTCATTTCTAATTGGCAGTAACCAAAGATGGAGAAACTGACATCGCTTAAAGAACGTTTTTTTTGAAGTAAAATAAGAGATGGTCAGATTCGAATATCAACAATAAATATATTTACAGGGCAGAAGTAATAATTACTACCAGAAAAAGGTTGGACAACCAAAGAAATTTTTTTATTTAAGTGGGCTGAAATTAAAAGACAAAAGGTGCATTTGTTATTCCCGGAACACAAATGAATAACCACGCGCCACGTGTTTAAAAGTGAGACAATCTGGAAAAAAAAAGGATGCTATGTATGTGTTAAAAAATATATCTGAAATCTTAGGGCTTATCGGCACAACATACACAATTAAGATTTATGGAATCCTCTTACATATTGGTTATAGATTTGATATAAAGAAATAGCAGTTCCGAAAACCTGAAGAAAAATAAAGTATCGCTGAAAGAAAAAAATATAATTGAAAGATTTAGACTTAAAAGAGAATTATTATTAAAAACTCCAAAACAAGGGCACGATAATATTAATGTAGGAAAGAGGAAAAGGAAAATTTTTTAAGGATGCTGCAGTGGCCGCTAGCATAACAGGTGTTGATAAGCTCTTCTTGAGCGATTTGGTGTAATTTTACATGACATGTGGATACAATATAAATATATGTTCCTTTAAACATTATAAATCATGACATTAACATCGCAATAAAACTATAGAGCGGCTGAAGCACCCTGAAGTTTTAACATTTATACGGTCACCGAATATACAAGTAAAAAAAGAATGGCAAGCAACGGAAAATGAGAGTTATTCACTTTATAACACTGGTAACTATAGCAGTATGTAATTGATTACTATTTTTTAATACAACAAAACACTTCTTCTTGAAAATAAATATGTACTACATTTTAAAAAATCTGCACTGAATACCAAAACACTAGGCAAATGTCATCGTATGGAAATGACAAAACATCTTTTTATTATGATTATGATGACGGAATAACAATGACGTAAATTTTAGAATGTAATGCGTAAATATAGACAGTAAAATCTCCCTAAAGCGACCACGTTCCGTTACAATAAAAATTGATCACTCAGAGCGGTGGTCTCTTAATGGAGGTAAAGTTTAAATCTAGATTTTAATTGTTGGAAAAAGGTAACAATTAATGTTACTAAAATTTATTTTTCCCATTAAGAAAAAAATTGAAAATTTAAGCATCAAAACAAAAGTTAATTACATAAGTTAGTCACTGCAGACTTTAAAAATTGAATACATTGACGTTTGCTTTGATTTTACGGTTTTATCTTTTATAACTTTTATTTTCAAGTCCTTTCAATGTTCACTAAACAAAAGCAGTCTTTTTATTTGGACGCGAACAAATAATGACGATTTCATTCATTTATCTATTTCTTTGAGAGTTTCCTGACAGAATAGGGCAGAGGAGTTTATTGACCGTCATTATTAATTTGTCATCAGAGTTAAATTCAGTGGCTAAAAAGGCACAAAGCGGTTTAAACACATAAAAGTTATCGGAATAATAATAAAAAAAAAATTCTAAACTTAGTTTCGACGTTTGGTGAATAATGCGCTTCCCGGAATTATTAGGTAGCTTTCATTACAAAAAGCTACCTATTGCAGCCGTTCGGAGGAAAGCGATTTCAAAAAATTTTGGTATATTTTCATCGATCATGACCCCCAGACACCGAAACCACCCTCCGTTCAAAAGTTGATATATATATATATATATATATATATATATATCTGATCTTTGTCATACTGTAACTCTCGTATTTATGAACCGATTTGGATGAAACTCGGTGTGTAAATAGTACATACAAATATCTCGACCGAGTTCGTTGGCCAGCTTCATCCGCCATCTTGTTTCAAAATGGCGGCCATTTAAAAAAATTTTAAAAATTTAAAATTTGAAATGTGGTACCAAAAAATTTAAAATTGAAAAATATTTTTTTCTTATGTGTTTGACCTTGATACAAAGATTCCGGAGCATTTTTTGTTTTGTCTATATCTTAAAAAATGGCTGAGTTATAGCACTTTGAATTTCCAGCTTGACTGATATCTTGAAACGACCTGATTTTTGTCACACGATAACAGGCGTATTTATGAATCGATTTGGATGTACCTTGGTGTATACATAATACGTACCAATGTCTCGACCGAGTTCGTTGCCCAGCTTCATCCGACATCTTGTTTCAAAATGGCGGCCATTTAAATTTTTTTTAAAAAATTTTAATTTGAAATGTGGTACCAAAAAATTGAAAATTGAAAAATATTTTTTATATATGTGTTTGACGTTGATACAAAGATTCTGGGGCAGTTTTTGTTTCGTCTATATCTTAAAAAATGGCTGATTTATAGCACTTTGAATTTCTAGCGTGGCTGACATTTTGAAACGACCTGATTTTTGTCCCGCGATAACAGGCGTATTTATGAACCGATTTGGATGTACCTTAGTGTATACATAATACGTACCAATTTCTCGACCGAGTTCATTCGCCAGCTTCATCCGCGATCTTGTTTCAAAATGGCGGCCATTTAAAATTTTTTTAAAAATTTAAAATTTAAAATGAGGTACCAAAAAAATTGGAAAATGAAAAAGATTTTTTTGTATGTGTTTGACCTTAATACAAAGATTCCGGAACAGTTTTTGTTTCTTCTATATCTTAAAAAATGGCTGAGTTATAGCATTTTGAATTTCTATTGTGGCTGACATTTTGAAACAACCTGATTTTTGTCACGCGATAACAGGCGTATTTATGAACCGATTTGGATGTAACTTGGTGTGTACATAGTACATAACAATGTCTCGACCGAGTTCGTTGGTCAGCTTCATTCACCATCTTGTTTAAAAAGGGCTGCCATTTTTTAAAAAAATTAAATTTTAAATTTAAAATGAGTTATCAAAAAATTGAAAAATGAAAAGATTTTTTTTATGTGTTTGATCTCGATACAAAGATTCCGGAGCAGTTTTTGTTTCGTATATATCTTAAAAAATGGTTGAATTATAGCACTTTGAATTTCTAGCATGGTTGACATTTTGAAACGATCTGATATTTGTCACGTGATAACACGCGTATTCATTAACCTATTTCGATGTAGAAGGCATGTGGATAGTATATCGTAATGTCTCGACCAAGTTCGCTGGCCAGCTTCATCAGCCATCTTGTTTCAAAATGGAGGCCATTAAATAAAATAAAAAATTATATTTAAAGTAAAGTGCAAAAGAATTAGAAATTGAAAAAGGTTTCTTTCTTAAGTATTTGACCCTGATATAAGGATTCCGGAGCATTTTTTGTTTTGTCTTTATCTTAGAAAATGGCTCAGATATAGCAGTTTGAATTTCTAATGTGGGTGACATTTTGAAAAATCTGATTTTTTGCCTGCGAGAGAACTTGTATATATAAACCGATTCCGATGTGAGTGAGCATGTGCACAGGAATTACTAAGGTCTCGACCAAGTTCACCCGTTAGCCTCATCCACCATGTTGTCTTAAAATGGCAGGAACTTCAAGATATCGCCGAATTTGGCAACCAAATTTAAGTTACTTTAAATAAAAGCCGCTTGGATAAAGCTGACTAATTTCGCGAAATTCTCATTCATAATGATTTAATATTGATAAAGATTAGGATTGAATCTCCTATAATCGGTTTCCACTAAATTGAGCTTCGTGTGTTTGAATAATATAAGCTTGCTTTTTAAAAATACGGAATATGAAAGCTACCTCTTCCTCCCGGCACTGGCCGGAAGGACTTTTTTTGTAATAAAACCTTCTTCAAGCGACCAGGAATAAAAGGAATTTGTTTCATTTTCTTCAAATAAATTGGTCGCTCATGGAGGGAGTCCAGCTAGGATAATGGAGTTATGAATAAAAAGGAGGAGACATATAGTGTATTGTCTACCAGTTGCGAGTGAAGTAACTGAGGAGGTTGTCACAATATGGCGGCTGCTTTTTTGAAATCGGTTCTTCAGTTTCTGACTACCGATAGGTCAAGCTTCCCACCAGTAAAATTGAATAGAAGATTTCGTCTTAAAGAAGCGTCTTATTCATGGAATTTTTTTTCAAAAATGTCATAAAAATTTCTATTTGTTTTTACCGGTGTCAGTATGCCATATAAAACTGTCGGTTTGTATCCATGGTTGTCACAATATGGCGGAAACTCAGGGCCTAAGTACCACCAAAGAAAACTCCTACCAGTAAAAATGAAAAATTGTTTCTTCTACTATTTATGACTGAAATTTTGTAAAAATAAGGCGTTTAAATAAGTTTAAAATATCTATATAAACCTACTGGTGGGAGTTTCCACCGTCGATAAACAACCCCTTTGCTAGCGGTTACAGTTGAAGCTTCACTATTTTAAGGATATGTCAGTTCCTCTTTGTTAATAGTTCCATGGCTAGGATGGTCTCTGAATGGAGGTAAAATTAGTATTAAGCGTATGGGAATAAATATCGTTCCATGAAAAAATGATCGTTCAGGAGGTGGTCGCACAGGGAGGTTTTACTGTATTTTTTCATAATACATAACCATTTTATCTCTAGTAAGATCAATTTTATTACTTTAACCCCTTGGGGAAGAGCGACACGTATACGTGCCGCATGAAGCGCTCAGAATCCTTGTTTTTCCTCACCAGTAAAATTTTACTGTAAAATTTGCCTTATTTAATCGGCGCATTTTCTCGATTCAAAAAGACACAAATTTCTGTTTTTAAAAAACGGTGACAAAAGATTAAAAACTTCGTAAAAGGCTCCCGTACCGAAGGGGTTAATATGGATAATTTTCATAAATTGAATTTTGACCTGCTAGATTCACAAAATCTTACACTGTGCCACGCACCCAAGAACAGAAAGTAGACGCTTAACCACTTGGCCACCGAGACTTGATCAGGGGAGGATTATATGAGGTAATAAGGGGAAGACATATATCGATAAGTAATGGTTTGTTGTTGAATGTAAATGGTAGATGGAAAAATTAGAAATTTGAAGTGTTTTTATTTTATTTTTTATTTATTTATTTATAATTGTCTTATGCGCGTGTATTTAAAAGTTAATTTAATATTTAAATGAATGAAGTAACTATCTTAGCGAATTCGTTAAAGCAAACGAATTTAAGAATAAATTTAAGAATAATTAAGGTATAGACATAATTAAAAATAATTAAGAACAGATATAAATTTAAGAATAATTAAGTATTAAAAAATATTTTTAGAGGTTTTGTTCAGTTAATCCAAATTTTCTTATTAGGAATTATAATGCAAATACATGCGTAGCGTTAACTTATAAAATATATATTTTTAACATGGAAAAATTTATTTTAATAAATAAAAAGTTAGCAATTAATAACTTTAATTAGAATAATAATTCCTTTTATGTCGTTTTGATAATTTAAAGTAGAAGATATATTTAATGAGTATGTTGCAATATTAATTTGTTACTTATCAATATTTTTAATTTAAAAATAAAATAAAAATATTAATTTTATATTTTTTTTTCTTTTGGAAGATAATTTTTTAAAGGGGGATATTTCTGAATCTTTCTTATAAATTTAAGAATGCTTATTAAGTTAAATAATTGAATTTCAGAGGTTTTTCTCTGAATACAATTTTCTCTTTAGAAATTATGACGTAATTAAATGTGTTAATTCCAGAAATATATATTTGTAACATAGAAAAACTAATTTTAATAAAAAAAAATATAAGTTGGTAATTAATCACTTTTAATTAGAATAAGAGTTCATTTTTTGTCATTTGATGATTTAATGCAGAATATATTTTTAGTGATTATGTAAAATAATCATTCTTTTACTTATTAACATTTTTTTAATCATCAAATAAAATAGAATTTTTTTTTTTTTTTTTTTTTTTGGGGGGGGGGGGGGGGGGGGGGGCAAATAATTTTTTTGAAGTGGGAGATTTCTGGATCTTTCTTTTAAATTTTAATGCTAAAAAGTTGGGTATTATATTTTTATAGATTGTATTCTTATTTCTTATATTTTTATAGCTTGTAAAATAATTTTAAACACTTTTTTAATAATTTTTAAATAAAATAAGAAACATAGCTATTGCTTTTAAAATGAATATATAGTTAGAAATTAGTTCAATTAATTTACGATGTTTTTTTTTTTTTTTTTTTTTTTTTTTTTTTTTTTTTTTTTAATCTACGATTAAGTTTATAAAGAATAATAATTTTAAGGAGCCATTTAAAAAACTCTTTTGATGATTCAAATAATTGAAAATCCTTTTTAAAATGAATTCAGTAACAACTTTTTTTAAATAAATATATATAGGTTAATTTTGACATTTTTTTTGTTTATCACTGTTAGAATTTTATATGAAATACATGAGATATACATATCTTATCAAAACTCAAACTCAAACAAAATTAAGGGGGGAAAAAATGTCGGCTAAGACTAAAAATTCCGAATTCGGACCGATGTTGACAAATCTAATCGGGCCACTATCAAAAATCACATATCGGTCCTGCGTCACTTGCCGGTGTATGTCGCTTGCCGATATATAACCATAAGGGGACCGATTACGGTAACCGGAAGCCGAAAAAGTAGATTCTTAAGTTTCAGTTGCCGACATGCTTCCGACACTTCACTGAAACCACTGTGCTCATGCCGACACTTAACCGACAATGCCGGCTGCGGTCTGATCGTGTGCCGAAAGGTATGTGTTTGCAGGGTTACTTTATCTCTCATTAATTTTTGTATGAAGAGCAATTAAATGTACCATACAAGATCAGAAAAACAGGCTCATTTAGCAAATTTTAATGTATTTTATTTAACGTATAACGTCATCCTCGTTTTTATGCGAAAATAAACTAAAACATAATGTAAAATCTACTATGGAGTTAAGTCTTTCAGAGGCAGTAGTATATTTCAGAGTTGCCAAGTCTCCGGCTTTTTGCGCACCACTATTATCTTAGAGAAAACCTGATTCTGTTAAATCGCCGAAATCTTCCAATTAAATAAAACAAAATTTTCTGAATTAAAATACTGGTATCCAAAAAGCCGGAGACTTGGCAGGTCTGATATTTATTAAACCACTTAATTTTAATTCCCAAACGCCACATTGACACGAGGATTTTTGTAAAATATTTTACATCTAATATGTATGCGAAATATAGCCAGTATTGCCAGATTGGGGACTGTTTTGTCCTCAGATTGTTGATTGTCACCGTTTTATTTAAATAGAAATGTTTGAGCAATCTAAAAACAGATGAAAAATTCTGAAAAATAAGGCGAATTATGCTATTTTAAAAAAAAGTAGTGACAGTCAAATACTCTGAATTAAAAAAGTCCCTAATCTAACAACACTGAATATAGCTTTTTTCGTTTTTCCAAATAAATTTGTTGGTAAATTCCGGTGTTATTCGTATATTTCAACAAGTTAGCATTGAAAATGCTTTGTCCTGAAAGGGTTAAGAGCACTTCATATGAAGGAAAATAATTAACTTTTTGAAATACATTAAATTTTTCTAAATACCCCGTCCCCCCCCCCCACACACACACACACGCGCGCGCCTATGGCAAAATTTGACATTTTTAAATTGTTTTAATGTAACTTAGAATCCAGTTTACTTTATCTTTCATTAAATTTTGTATGAAGAGCAATTAAATGTACTATTAAAAATCAGAAAAATAGGCTCACTTAGCAAATTTTATTGTATTTCAATTATACCTATTTCGTTTTTTTATAAAGAGCGCATAACAGCATCGCAGTTTTTATGTATATTGATATAAGAGAAATAAACTGAAACGTAACGTAAAAAATCTACTATGGCGTTAAGAGGGCTTCACTTAGAGAAAAAAAAATCAACTTATTCATATACATTAAAATTATCTCAATATCTATTTGGATGTGCTAATCCCAAAATTTTCTTCTAATACATCTTAATATTTCAAAATGTAGTTACAAATGCGCTTTAATATTATTCAATACTATATCAAATTTGACTTTCATCTTAAATTTCTGGTTCAGTCAAATAATCGGAGTAAAAAAATAAAAAAAAAATTTAAAAAAAATTAAAAAAAAGAGTTATCTAGATCATGATTGTTATTAAAATCAATAGTTTTCCGTTATTCTGTTGTACATCGGTTGTTAGCGAATAGACGGCTTATGATGACGCGAGGTTCCCGTCGCCTTACAAACCTCCGGTGTACAATATAATTACAAAAAATCAAGAAAATTATGCAAAAATCATTATTACAGTGCTCCCTTTCAGCGGAATATTTCCAAATTCAAGGAGGTATAGCCAAAAATATAAAAAAAGAATTTGGTTCAATTCTAAGCATAACATCGTACAGTTTCGATGGTACAATAATGAAAATGGCACAAAATTTGCTGTTATAGTGCCCCTCCCGTCAGAATTTTTCAAAATAAAGGAAAGACCTTCTTGCCTTGCCAAAAACATACACAACAAATTTGGTCCAATTCTAAGCATAACTTCATACACTTTTCGAGGGTACAATAATGAAAATGTCACAAAAATCGCTATTACAGCGCCTCCTTCCGTCAGAATGTTTCCAAATTAAGAGAAGACCTGCTTGCCATAGTCAAAAACTAAAAAAAAAATCGTTCAGTTCTATACAAAACTTCATACAATTTTTGAAGGCACAATGGCAACATACGGACACACGGACACACAGACATATTCTATAAACATGTTTTTTGATATCTCTGACACCTAAAACGTGTAAATCCGTCGAAAAACGAAAGTCGAAAAGAATTTCCATTACAATACTTTCTTCTATCGAAGGTAGACGAAAGTAAAAATACATGTGGGTATTTCCACGAGCACTTGTCGTGTAAGTCGCATACTATGCTTGTTGGCCACCGTTATTTTATAAAAGTTTGCTTCGCCTTTTTCAATTTATGGGGTACCTCCCATAAAATGAATCACATTTTTCCGTTCTATGTAAAATACCGATAGTCAAAAATCATAGTTTGTGACTTACACGACATGTTCCCGTGGAAATGCCCATGTCTGACCTTGTAAAATACAATTAACATCTTTCATACAAAAGGCAACCAGATAGCCGCTAAATACATATAAGAGTAAATCATGTTAAAATAATTAAAACTTATTTAAAAAAAAGAGAAAGAAATTTAAAAATAATAATAAAACAAAATAGTATAAAAGTACTTAGCGAGAAATATGGTAACAGATGAATAAATTAACCCTAAACTGAGTAATGATTCATATATGAATAAATTGAAAAGCTCACATGGTAAAGGTGGTATGTGACAAAATAAGAAAAATTGTATTAATCATATGATTGTAGATAATCATTGGTCCTCTACTATCTGTTGTATTACTATTTGAAAAAAACCTAATATTTAGAGAGATTTTAATTGATAAATGATGCATTTGTCGATAAACTCAAATAGGTATTTGGAATTTCACAGCTCATTTTCTCAAAATGATCATTATGTCACCTACCACCTTTATTGTATTAGCTCTTCAATTAAATTTTTACCTTTACAACATACTTATAACTATTTAAAAGGTGACACAAACATATAAAAATATTATTTAATACAACCCTGAGGTCTTTCGAACACAGACGCTTTCATTTTCATAGAGAAAAGATGACTGTATGAGTAAAAAAACAAATTTTAGGAACAAAAACAAAATACTACGCATGCGCAAGCGGAGTTCAGTCCATTTCTCTGCAGAGGTGTGGAAAGATCAGTTCATATTTCCAGGAGTTCTTGAAATATTTAGGATATTATGCCAAATCGCGGGAATATTATAAGAAAGGACATCGTTACAAGCAGTATCACTCCTAAATAAAATTTCAATGGATTCACGGATTACTGAAGAGCAAGGGTTAGATGTTGAAATGATCATTTTAGCTTTTTCTAAGTTTATGAATATTTTCTTTCTGATGCAATCTGGATAAAACTGTACTTGCTTTGTTAAACTTGATATCAGAAAAGGGCTCTTAGTCTTTCCTTAAACTTTCGAGATGTCATACCAATATAAAACAAAATCTCATGGTGTTCTGTGCTGATTGGGATTATGTAAACTCCTGCTTATGATGAGATATGCTTAACCCCTTCGCGACGGGAGCCTTTTACGAAATGTTCATTACTTTGCTACCGGTTTTAAGAAACAGAAGTTGGTGTCTATTCAAATCGGGAAAATGCTCGGATTAAATAAGGCAAATTTTACAGTGTAATTTTACTAGTGAGAATGAACGAGGATCTTTAGGCCTATTTCCGGCACGTATACGTGTCGCTCGTCCCCAAGGGGTTAACACGTTCACGCCGGCGCGGTGGGTCACACTCGACTGTATCAGATCTGCAAAGTCTCCGGCTTTTTGGATACCAGTATTTTAAAACAGAAAAGGTTGTTTTATCTAATTAAAACAGTTGGGCGATTTAAAGGAGCCACATTTTCTGTAAAATAATATTGGTGTGAAAAAAAGCCGGAGATCTGACAACTCTGAGACAGTGTGACCCACCGCGCCGGCGTGTACCTGTTAAACATGAGAATTTAAAGTACCAATAGATATTTCATATAGTGAGTTAAACGTCAACAATATAAAACATACATACACACACATATATATATTACGAAACAATTTAATAGGTTACGTCGAAATATCACGTCGTGCTTTTTATTACATATTACTGGATTTGTACCACATTTTAATCAGCCATTGGTGATGTTGTATAGCAATCCTACCACGTAGCACAAGCATTGCTAGTGGAGGTGTCAACTCTGTGAAAATTTAGCAGCTGTAGAGCGATGTTAATATTTGTAGAGTTCAATCAAAAACTTATTTATTCATGATGAAGACAAGGCAGGTTAGGCCGCGTTAGTGGTGAAAAAAGGCGTATGAAGAAATCGGGGGTTTTCCCAATTAAACACATGGAAACGTAGTCATAGGAAAACTGTTTATTCCATCAGAACATACCAACACTAAACAATTCCCACAGGATGAGAAATCAGAGCATTCCACTGGAGCATGAACTAGTTACTCATGCGGAATAGATGTTAATTCACGAAATGATTATTCTACATGGCTTAGGACACTGGGTAACAGGTTATGTAAACAATCAAACAGCACAAAAATCTAGTTCTGAGCTCATGCTCGAACTATTTATTAGAATGCGCGGAGGAATTCCGATTGAAATGGAAACTTCAGGCTAACCCAAACAAAATCACGAACGAGCTTCGAAGTGAAACAGGGATCCGACACTCAGCCAATGGAGAGCGATCAAGAAACGTCACAGAAAAGAATCCCGGGGCCGCTACAGGAAGGTTTTTGATGTCAAAAGGCTGAAGCCTAGCGGGCGGGAAAATGAGATGAAATAGAATAAAAATGTAAAAATGGCTTTGATAAACATTCGAAAAATAAGTAACTGCGTTCAGAACTTTACAGTTTGGCAGACGATAAAAATTAATGAAGGGATTAAAAGTTTAGATTACGTTTTGGAATAAAACTATTATTAAGATACGCGTTTTAAAATTATAGGAATTTAATTAGAAATAAATAATAGAGCGTATTAAAAAGAAGGAAATAATGAATATGCCGGCATTAAATGAATAGTAAAAGTAAATTTTTTTTATATAACACACACACATATATATATATATATATATATAAGCAAGTAGGCGCAAGATGTAAATGTCAAATTTTGGTACTTGTTAGTTATCCCGTCAACCAATTTCGCTAAATTATACAAAACGCAAAACCACCCGCCAAATTATACAAATTGACATAATTTTTATTTTAAATAACGAAAGAACAAATAAATTAGTATAACATTAATAAAAATACAAATAAAACGTTGAAATAAAAATCACTTGATGACGTAAACACGTGTTGTCAAGTGAATGTGACATTTACGATCAACCATTACTGACATTCAATCTGACAATTTGGCGGCAGTAATTTGGTCGACGGGAGAACTAACAAGTACCAATTTTTTTATGTAAATGTATTTTACTTGATTTTTAATAATTAAAATACAGCGATTTCTCAATTGTGGTGCATTTATCACTGTTGATGTATTCCATATAGCAACATAATACTTTGTATATTTAACTGATAGGATTTATTTCAAGGATAAATATGAATTAGATTAATGCTTAACCCCTTCGGGACGGGAGCCTTTTACGAAATTTTTAATCTTTTGTCACCGTTTTTTAAAAACAGAAATTTGTGTCTTCTTGAATCGAGAAAATGCGCCGATTAAACAAGGCAAAATTTACAATAAAATTTTACCGGTGAGGAGAAACGAGGATTCTGATCGCTTCATGCGGCACGTATACATATCGCTCGTCCCCAAGGGGTTAAGAAATCCATGTGTATAAATGAGTCAAAATATTTCATTTTTCTTTTGTGGCCATTAAGTTTGAAACGTCTTATTTCACCCCTTCGGGACATGCGGCTTTTAGATAAAGTTTATTCGGTTATCACGACTGTTTTTTTTTTTTTTTTTAGTTTTTTTTTTACTTAAATAATCACGAAAATGCTCGAATTAAAGAAAGAAAATACTACTTTTCTTTTTTGTGATAAAACGAATTCTGTATTCTTATTTTAAAGTGCGTAATTTCGCCGATGGTCCCGATCGGGTTAAGAGCAGCCAAATCTAGAGGGGTTTTGTTTTATTTAGGAATCCCTAATTCACACCAGAAAAGTTTGAATAATATATATTTTTTTCAATTTTAATCACCTTATAATCTAACACTATTTAATTGAAAAATAATTATTAAAACTTTCTGGTGAGAATTCAGAATGTCCTCATTAAAAACCAATCTGGGAACACTGCATTCTAATCGGACTTACTTAATGGCCTAATAACATAGCTGCCAACTCTTACGATTTTTTTTACCACAAAAATGTAATGGAAAGTTTTGCCTTATTTGATCGGCAGATTACGACAATTGAAAAAGGTAGAATTTCTACTAAATTTTTGTGGTACAAAAAAGCGTAAGTGTTGACAGTTATGCCTAATACATTATCTCTTTCTCTACGCGTGTCACGTATACATGACTAGTACATATAAGAGCTCGGAATCTTTGACTCTTTACCAGTAATTTTTAATTGAAAATTTTGCTTTTTTTAACTAAAGCATTTCAGTGATTTACAAACATTTCAATTTTTAAAAACCGGTGATAAAAGATTAAAAATTCTGAAAATGTTGTTCATATAAAGAAATGGGTTCAGTTACATTTTAAAACAATCTTGGTATTTATCCTTTTTTTCAAATATTTTCAAATAAGAATAATAAACCAAAAATAACTCGTAGTGTAAAAGTAAGGTGCATTTATTCAATAAAGTCGTGTATGTTGGGTTAGATTAGAAAAAGTTGATATTTTTTCAGAATTTTATATTAACTTGCTTCCGGCCATAACGAAACATTATTTTTTCCCCATGAAGTTTTTTGAATTAAATTTTCCATTTTTTTGGATTACAAACTGAAATAATTAAATAAATAATAATTATACATTTTATTTTATAAAAATGAACTTAGTAAATTTATTTTTATTAAATAAATTGTTTTAATATATTTTTTTTCAGAAGAAGTTAACAGAATTGAATTTGTAATTTTTGTTTTTTACACAAGTAAATGAAGTCTGTCTTTTTAAAATTAAAATTAAAATAATATTAGGAATGTGATTTGTTGTTGAAAGAAATTTCTTCTCGTAAGTAATTTAGAAAGTTTATTTTTATTACCAACTTTTTCTCGTTTCTTTCTTAGAATTAACATCTAATAGTAAAATTTGTTCTATTTAATGTCCAAAATCTGCGATTAAATATGGCAAAAAATTCTATTAAATTATCGCGGTATTAGGAAAACGTAATAGTTGGCAATTATGAAAGTAACATAATACCTTCCGCGCATGGTTACAGTTATTTTGGTTAAGCTAACAAGGAGAGGTCCGAGGTTGGAGCCACAACATGCGGCGACGCTTTGTGCATTGACAGAGTATAGTCAGTAGATAAACATGTGACAACAATAAAGTGGAATATGCAGGACGGGCTCTTAAAAAACAAGCCCCAAATGCACTAAATTTTCACGCTTTAGTGCATAATTGGATAAATTACACATTTCTCTGAGTATCGGGATGGTATAGTTGGCAGAACGCCAGACATCTAAATTTTCTCTCTCGGAAATCTATGGGTTCGATACTCCAACGAGACTTATTCTTTTCTTTTCTGGCAGACAAATAATGATGAATAATTATTTTCGGACCACAATAAAAAAGACAAATATAATTATTTAAATTTAAGCTAAATATGAATATAAATATGCTTCTGAGCGTACACATACACACTTCTTTATTTACAGAGAAATTGACATTTTATGGCAGTTTTATGAGTCTAATAAAAAGTAAAAAGAATAAAAAATACATAATTTGATTTCCTCAGGCAACAATTTCTTTATTTCTTATAATTTCTTTTATACGCTTTTATTTATAGTTTTTTTTTTATATATACGAATGAAACTGATAATAAAACTGCAAATAATGAAATTAGTTAAAATGCGCTACATATTTTTTTTTTGAAAAAATAATCTCGATCGTATGTTTGGAAATAGACTAACTGTTTTCGTCAATAAAAAATCTTTTGACGGACATTAATACTTATTAATTGCAGGTAGTTTTTAGCAAAACATGTACACTGTTTAAAATTAATAAAATGGGTTTAGAGTGTTTACTCTTGTTTACATTAAAGTTTTAACAGCCATTTGCTGCAGACCAAGTGAGCACGAGACTTGTTCTTAATGTTTTGCGGTGATTAGACCTATTTTTTTCATGTAGTGTCGTAATTAAACTGAAAAAAATGTCTAGTGAACTAGTTTCTAAATTTATAAATATTGAATAAAGAATTTCAGAAGACTCAATTGGCAGCGAAAAAAAAGTCTTGTCGGGGTATCGAACCCACAAAGTTCCGACAGAGAAAAGTTAGATGTCTGCAAACTGTACTATCCGGCTGCTGGAAAATGTGTGTAATTTATCCGATTATGTACTAAAGCGTAAAAATTGGGTGACTTGGGGGCTTATTTTTAAAACCTTCTGCGTATTGCACTTTATCATTGCCATATGTTTATCTATTGACTATACTCTATCAATGCACAAAGGGCCGCTGCATTCTGTATCCCCAACTTTGGTACCTCTCCTTGTCAGTAAGATAATGGAACTTTATTAACTGGTATCTGCGTTAGGTTCGTCTAGATAAAGATACCAATTGTTACTTTTTTAGTGTAGCTGCCTCACAGGAAAAATATCATTTTGCATAGAAATACACACAAGAAAACCGGCCTCAGAACAGGAAAAAACATTTAAAATAACACCTCTACACACTTTAACCATTAACCTATTAAAAAGATCAAGCGATACCACAAAGATCTCTGTGAAATATTATTTTTACCAATGCTATCAATTACTAAAACTTGGTAGAAACAGAATATAACTGTAGTTAATTGATACGTGTATGTACCACCTGATGTCAAAGGGTTAATACTAGCTTACATAATCTATAATGTAAATAATTTCTTTTCGAAAAATTTCAAGAATTACATATAATAACAATATTCGAGTATTTCGCAACAGAGACATCAAATGATATCTTCGTTGTCTCTTATGAATCATTCTTTTTTTTAAACTGAATTCCTTAACGTTCCAGCTGGTGTCGATTCGACACCGATCAAACGATAAAAGGTCGATTCGAACCAGAATTTTTTTTCGTAAAATCAGTTAAATTTTAAATAGAGAAATTTCAGGTAGGGGGTCTCCGGACTCTTAAAGCTCTAAAAATTTCGAAATTTTAATTTTTTTAGATGTTAAACTTTTATGTTATCTGAACATTTTGATAGAACTGGTATCTTGAAATTCCCATTAGAACAGAAGTTATGGTATTTAGAATTATACTCGCTCAATAGCTGAAGCCGTGTTTCCAAAACTGTGAAGTCATTTTCCTCCAAATGACGTTTTTCGGCATAACGCGCACGAATCTCAAAAACTTCTGAATATTTTTTCATAAAATTTTCAAAACATATATTTCATGTTAGTTTGCATAAACTGAACCTAAAATTTCCTTTTTTATTGTAAAAAGAAACTATTTTTTAGGGGTTTATATCGATGAAATTTTCTAAATTTTGCATTAGCTGAGTACAACTTTGTATTAAAAATATAAAAATGATTTAAATACAAATTTATTTAGGTTCAGTGTAATTATTATAATCTGAGGTATAAGTAGGCACCAAAAGTTTCATTCTAGGTGCAAAATTTATTTTGTAATCGTGCGCATAAGCTGTTATGTCGATTTTCTGCTCTTGAAATGTCTGACAGTTTTGAGCCCCCTGTAAATGCTAATTCTGCATCTTGCAGTTTTTCAAACATTTGAAATGAAAGAACATACTTGTACCTTTCATTCCCATTCAAAATTGTGTCTTAATATCAAATACATTTCAAGATATTAAATGTTGAAAATGGTCCTTTTTTTTATTTTTTCCAATTTCAAGAGTCCTGAGACCCCTTAAATAAGTAAGTAAAATAGTTTTAAATAAAACTTCTGGTGTTAAAATGTTTTTATTAAGGCTGGGTAAAATTTCCGGACGTTCTAGTGATAAACAACAACAAAAAAATCCATTATTAAATTTATTTCGATTCGTAAAAAGGAAACAAAATTAATCGCAAAAGAAAAGTTTAAATGTATCATTCATTTTTAAACCAATTTCTTTTCTTGACACTTTGAAAGGCATTCATCACGATCAACTCCCTATCTTTTTAACTGAAAAAGTAAACGTAATAAAATATCTCTTTGTACTATTTCAATATAAAATGTTAAAAGTATGGTGTTTCATTTTAGACTGATGTCAGACTGGCGTCTTTTTTGCTGCTTTTTTGCTTGCGTATTATTGATTCACAATGGTTCAGCATTGTGAATGAATAATACTTAACCCCTTAATTCTCGCTCCCGAGATATTCTCGGGCTGTGTCTTTTACTCAAATTGTTTGATTCCCACCAGTTTTATAAAATAGTGAAAATGGCTATATTTTAGTATCGTTTTTACTGTCATTAAATAAGATGAATATTTCTTTTTCATAAAAGTGGTGCCAATAAGCAATTTGAATTATTCAACCGTAATTTAATTCGAGCGTTAAGGGGTTAAGCAAAAAAGATGCCCGTCTGACATTGGTCTTAAGCAGAAGATGGGTTCAATAAGTAAAATATAACTAAATTGGCAGCATTTTAAAAAATACGTTTAATATGTTTACTAACTTTAACCCTTTAATGCGCATCATTGTATGCATTCTAAGAACAGTGTTTCAAATTTAGTAGACTTTTTAATTCGGATATTCCAAATTAATACCAGAAATTTAAAATAGCAATATTTGCTTGGCTTAATCAGGGACAGTCCGTTTTTAATTAAAGCGAAATTTATCATTGAAATTTTCAGGAGTAATTTCATGTTCTCTAAACTATGGAATTTTCAGAACGTATTTTGCCATGGGAATTAAAGGGTCAAATATAATCAATGTTCTAGATAACTTCTAAATGTATTCTGTTTCGTTTTAACCCCTTAACGGTCGCATAAAATTAGGGTTTAAAAATTCAAATTGCTTATTGGCACCACATTTTTTGAAAAAGAAATATTCACCCTTTTTAATGACAGGTAAAATGATATCATAATAAAGCCAATTACACTATTTTATAAAACTGGTGGCGACACTATTTATTGATTACAAAAGATTTTCAAACATTATCAAAATAGTTGAGACAGTTCGTTTTTGAGTTTCAGAACACATAGTGTGTAAGTGAAGTATTGTAATCATAATTTTCATACGTGTGTGTGAATAAACATTTTAATTCCCAAACGAAACTTTCGATTGAGGCCTTATTTAGTCAATATGTTATAGGCTACTCTCACTGAAAAAAACGAAATATTCAAAAATGAGTACATCGATGTACTCATATCGAATTGAGTACGTTTGGATCAAAAATGAATCTATGCATTCTCAGTTTTGATACATCGCATGTTATCAAACCCAAATAAAACGATAATTTTGTACTTTGTAGTGGTTTATTTCTTTCATGACCGTTTAAAATATGTTCTTTAATCGAAAATCAATGTAATATATCGTGGGAATCGGAGGTATAATATTACATTATTATTCCTCTGAAGGAACCGTGTCTCCCTTTATAATGCACAAGGTTACATTGTGTTGTTGTTCTTGTTTATCATTGCTTGGTAAATCCGGCCTGGTCTGTGTGCTAAGTGAGATAGATTTGTTCGTGAAATCATAAATAAATGAATAAAAATATGGGATTTTCGACAACTTTGAAAGTAAGTGCTCTCTGTTAAATATTCAATACTTTTTTTTCCTTGTTTAATGTAATTAGCAGTACCTTCTGTAAATGTTATAGTAATGAAAATTGTGCACAGTACTTTAAAATTATTTAAAAGTACTTAGAAACAATGTTCTTGTCATAAAAGTAATTGTTTAGGGTATCATGATAATAATTTTGCTAAGCTTTCTTGGTAAATAATCAATTAAATGTTTCTTGTTAATAACTTTTAGCGGGAAATAAATGTCAGAACATTTTACTTTAATCTGTAGTAAAGTGAGCAGGTGTGTGTGTGGGGGGGGGGGGGGGACCTTTGACAGGAAAAAAATATATATATATTTTTTTTGTTTAACTTATTTTAGTTTTGAAAATGCTTTAGGCGTCTCTTTTAACAGAGTACCTTATTTTGGTTTCGCACGTGTTACTAATCGGCCATCTTGGACGCCATCTTGTTTTATTTTATATTTTTATAACAGAAACGTTGTTTTCAAACGCTTTTAAATTATTTTAAAATGCTGTGCATAATTTAACATTTGCATTAATGTAATGTAATGTGATTGCATAAAATAAGAAAAAAAATGTTTTGAATATTTAACAGAGAGCATTTACATTCAAGTTCTTATTTGAATACATACATGGGATCAAAAATTAGTACATAAACATTTCATATTTGAATACATACATAAGATCAAAGATTAGTACATAACGGTTCATATTTGAACGCATCCATGGAATCAAAAATGAGTACATGTGTTTCTCAATTTTGAGTACATTTGGATCGGAGCTATTTTGAGTATGTGACGTATATAAAAATGAGTATTTTTTACTCAATTTTGAGAACCCGTTTTTTTCAGTGCTTGCAAACACTGCAGAGAAGTTCGTAAAAATCGGCCGAAGGATTAGGTAATTAATCCAATTTTAAACCTATTTCAAACTATTTTGCGACCGATTCTTTAAAGAAAACCAAGAAAGAATTACGAAACATTCTTAAGTAATAAGTGAATTAATTAGTTATAGTAGTTAATTTAGTCATAGTAGCTCAGTGCCAACCTCTCCAGTTTCATAACGGTCGGTCCAGATTTCCAATCCAACCAATTACATTGTGTCTCAAATTTATATATTTCTTTTTTCATTTTGAACTAGTGCAGCAGTTTTCGAAAAGTCAAGTGTCGTTGTTCCAGATTTTTCCATGCAATGTAAAAAAAAATATTTTAGAAAAGCATGACATAGATGTAACCCATTTTCCGCCATTACTGCTCACAGGCGATAATGCATTTTATTTTATTTTTAATTTGTATATGATCAATACAGTATGCATACTATATATTGTATAAAAATGTTCTCCCATCTATAAAAAAAAAATAACACAAACTGTAAATTCTTTTCCGAGAATTATTATACTTACACCGCAATGTATCACTATGAATACTGCTTAGCACGGCCCTCTATATAAATTTATTTCATGACAGTCGATCTATTAAAACAATCTCAATCGATTATACCCAATCAAACTGCAGATTTTAGTAAAATTCAATTGTGAAAAGAAAAGAAAATTAATTAATTAAATTAAAAATGAAAAATGTGCTTTCAACAGTTCCTGTCGATGAAAGTTAATTATATCAAAATATCGTTAGCAGCCATGTATATGAATAAAAAATTTCGCATACCACATAATATACAAAATGTTAGTTAAAATTTAGAATGACTTCATTAAGGTTTAGTTTTGAATACTCAGAACACAACTGAAAACACACTCCACCCCTTAATTCTCGCTCCCGTGATTTTCACGGGCTGTGACTTTTATTCAGATTTGTTTGATTCCCACCAGTTTTATAAAATAGTGTAATTGGCTTTAATATGATATCATTTTACCTGTCATTATATAAGGTGACTATTTTTTTTTTCAAAAAAGTGGTGCCAATGAGCAATTTGAATTTTTAAAGCGTAACTTAATGCGATCGTTAAGGGGTTAAAACTGTTATCGCTCATAATCTATAACGTGGGTAGATGTGGGTGGGTGTCATTTGATAAAATAATATTAAATTATCGTTCCCTATTGTTTACAGTAGATGTCATTTCGTGCTTGAATAATACATATCAACTTTTAAAAATACTCATTTTTTACTTCAAATATTTCGCATGAAATATTATTGGTTCGTAGACAGTAACCGAGTCCATTTGTGTGCATTTGTACACAAACAATAAATGCTAATCAGCCTATTGTCTGCCAGGAACACGTTATAGAGTATATTGAAAATCATATTAGTTTCTTAATGCCTGAAGTAGTGTAAAACCATTAAATGTACTTTGAACTATTATAGCCCATATATATGTGACATTATCGACGACTATATCTCATATATCGACGAAAATGTAGAACAGTAATCAATGCTAAATACTTTGCCAACCCTCCGTCATCATGAGACAACTGGAGCGCAGTCATGGTGGAGAATTGTAGGCAAATTCAAGAAAACATTGGGAGAATTTCTCCTTGAATGAATAATAGAGGCATCAAACATTTAACGTTGGTTATTTGGCAGACACATATCGTAAACATTTCCAGTAGAAGATCCATTAGCTCTCGGATAATCGCTGCTCCACTTCATATAAACTTAAGATGTTAAAAGGTATTAGAATCTACACATTAAAAGTCATGCACCCCACGTGGCGTCTTGTTATTAAACAAACTAAAAATGTAAGAAATCTCTCGCTCCTAGTCGATGCAACAGTATAAATACTCAAAGAAACAGAGCGCGGACGGATACATTACTAGTGGAGAGCCCACTCCAGCATAGAGAGGGAGGAACGGGACACTAGAATGACAAACGATAGGATTAGCTCTGGGCTGGGGGCGTGTTACGCATGACGTAGATGACCTAACTATTTACTTTCAGCGTTAGTTTTATAGCGCAATCAAATGTTGGCGGGAAGCTTGCAAGGGATTCTGGGATGTAGAACATCATCCAACAAAAATATTAAAAAGGTTGAAAGAAAAATAATTGTCTTAGAATAAATGAAAGAAAGTACTTAAGTGGTTTTAAAAAGTAAGTTACGAATGGATTAAGGTTTTTAGAATAATAAAGAATACGCATGTTTAAATGCATGAAATAAAAGACAAAAGATAGTAAGATATTGTTAAAGATAGGTAAAAAAAAGGGTAAATATAAAAAAATTGGAATAGTTTTACTTAGGTGAATTTTTTTATTATTACATATACATATACCATGATATATATATATTTTAGTATTTATGTAAATTAACTTTAAATACTACACAGTTGATTTCCAATATGTTATGATTAGAATAATCTTATATTGATTTTGTGGCTAAGACTGTGGTAGAGACTAAGTTCTAAATATATTTATGAAACTTAGAGTGCGGACGATAGACATATAAATATAAGAACGGAAGTTATATATATCTTTTTTGAAATATGCTGGAATGTGTGATTCCGAGTGGGCTGTGCAAGACGTGATCCGGGTCAGAAAATTCTCAAAAGAACTCAGTTTTTTAGTGCCTTAAAATACATTACAGTGTTTTTTAGAATTAAATACCGGAGACTGCATTCTTTTATCATGCAGTAAACTTCATTTACCTCAGAATGATTTTTTTCATGATTTCACAAGTTTGAAAGAATATACTTGAAATTCCTTATAAGGTATATATATGAAATGTTCAACAGAGTTTCTGCATAATATTTCTCATAAATTGACATCAGCATTTTTGATTCTGAGTGCGAATTGTGAAAATATGATAATTGATGCAAAAGTCACTTATGAAATAAATTTTATTTTTTCATTTTAAAATTTATTCTGAATTTTATAAATAAATTATTTTTAAATCCTCAAGACAAATTAGAATTACAAATTTTCTGTACACAACAATTCAAAATGATACAAATGAGGTAAGCGGTTCAAGAGTTATATCAAAAATTAAACATTTAAATTTTTTAATTATATATTTTTTAGGTTTTAAAGTTTTCGGCATTTTTACACATGACATATATTCATTATATAGACACATATTTCACAAAAAAAATCATTCAGAAATACCCATAAATAAAAAAATTAAGATTTTGTGACCCATACCCCCTTTAGGTAGCTTTTATTTTAATTGAAAGCTATAGTTTCCTTTAACTTTTTAATCTGTAAAAATATTTGTATTTCCTCAAAATCTGTTTCTATCTAATTGAAATGTTATTTTTTTCTTTTAGTTGCTGTTGTGGTTTGTTTCTTTTTGTGCTGGTCACCATTCCACGCACAGAGAATTATGGCAACGTACGTAAGAACACCTACGCCTTTTCTGGACACCATTTTTTATCTTCTGCATCAAGTCTCCGGTATAAGTTATTACCTTTCTGCTACTTTAGATCCTATCCTTTATCATCTAATGTCAAGAAGATTTCGGAAAGCTTTTCACGATACATTTTGCTGCGACAGAAGTAGCGACCAGAGGGCAGTTGTGACGGAATGTTCATCCACAAAAGCATGCAAGTCGGCTGTTGTTTCACTTAAAGATCTCAAAAGTTAATGTGCTGCATTTCTATAATAATGTGTCTTTCTTCCCTTTTTTTAATCTTTAGTTAGTACCTGGCTAAAACTTTATTTTTCGTCAGAAGATAGTAAATTGTAATTTTTATTAATGTTAATAAAATAAAAATTATGTCAATGCGTCAACTAATATTCAATAAATATTACTTTCTACTTAACTTCCGTAAAATGTGAGTTAATTTAAACCAGATTAGACAGGTTTCTAACGGGATAATATTTTACATGTATTATTTTCTATTTAATTTTCCGTTTCCACGTGGAACTTTTTTGACATCAGTTCTTTTAAATTAATTCTGGTTCGAAACATGTTCAACCTGGTTTAAATTAACTCACAAACTAACTAAATAAAATTTCGGTATGAAAAATTAACCCAGTATCGATATCTGTTGGAAATTTTATGAATGATTCATATTAAGTGCTGTGTTCGGAGGTAGCAACAATAAATAAATAGTTTCTTAACCCCTTGAGGGGCGAAGGGATAAAAATATATCCCACCTAATTTAAACAAGATTCTCACCAGAAAATTTTAACTAAATTTTATATTTTTAACTTTGGAGAAAAATCACTGAAAAATTGCTTTTCCTTACTTAAAAATAACATTTTTCGATTATTCCGGTGAGAATTCGATATTTAGAGACATTTTTGCTTGCCCCTCAAGGGGTTAAAATCAACTGCATAAGTAAAATTGACTTTTCATTATGTTGCAGATATGCAACGCGGTGATATAAAGGGTTAAATAAAATGAAGCATCTCTATGAGACACAGACATTGAGTAGAAATTAAAATAAGCAGCTAGAAGTACAGCGTGTCCATAATTAAACGACCGTACTTTAAAGTTATCTACGGACAAAACTATTGGTCAGAAAGCTGTGAAATTTTTGTGAAGGACATAAGGAAGGAATGGGAATTTGTTTAAACGAAAAAAAAATTAGTTCAAAATTTCGCCACCATTTGAGGTTTTTAATGAATTACACATTTAGAATACATTTACGACAGCTTACATATTATATTGCAAGAAAACATGTTCCACATGACGACCAACATTTTCAGCTACCGTCGGGAATCGTAAGATAGCATGTTCCACAGTTGACGGCAGTTTGTTCTGGGAAATGCTAAGAACATGTCGTGAAATCCTGTCTTTAAGATTAAGTAAATTTCTTGGATTATCATGACTTATCAAATGTTTGAAATGCCCCCAAAGCCAAAAGTCACATGGACTGAGTTCTGGACATCTGGGAGGCCATAGATTACGAAAGAAGCAATTGATGATACGTTCTTAACACAGTGGTTAATGTGTGGGGGATCTTTTCGAAGCCCGAAATTTCCGTAAAACAACTAATGTACTGTGGCGACCGGTTCTGGTTCAGTGGATTTCTTAAATTAACTTACACTATCTTAAAATAAATCAATTGGCACTTACTCAATTAATTCCACGGGATATCAATTTTTCTCTTCGTATTTAATTGGAAGACACATATTTACAGCTATAATACATTATGATACATTTATTTACAATAAAAGCGAAACTGTTCTTAAAAACATTCTTTCAACACTACCACCTCAAAAAACAGAGTGAGCACGAGCGATGAGCCCAGGAGGAGTAACCCTAAGTAAACAATAGAGCCATTGCCATCCCTTTATCGCCCATTTGGCATCAAAACATATAATTCTCCACACACTCCCCACCTGGACTCATGAGAGTACATAATGATAAATCTACATAAACAAATTATTTTAATAAACTTAACCTTAATTCACAACTCAAATGATAAAATAGAAATTTTTCAAACGTACAGCTGTTGAAGTAGAAAGAATTAAACATAAAATAATAAAGTCATTATCAATATAAATAATTAAAAAGAAAATGACACTCTTATAACATGTAGCTACATGAACATATCTGGCCAGATATTTTACTTGAATAAGATTAGCTGAATGTATATATATACATAATATAAACAAATTAAATGCAATTATTAATTCAATTATATTTTCAATTTGAAATAAAGTACAATTATGCATAAATGAAACATTTTTACTAAATAGATAAACAACAAATTGCAAAATCACACCCCCCCCCCCCCCAAAAAAAAAAAAAAAAAAAATCCAAACATGAATTTATAAAATAAACACACTTTGATATTCAAACACTAGTAGAAAAAAAAATTTCAAATCAAATACTGAAATCACTTATCATTCAGATATCTAGTTCAAAATGATACAAAAGCTGTATTGGTTTTCTCAGCAGTCCTTTAGCAGTTTTTATTATGCAAGCACGAATAAGTTTATCTCTGCCAAGAATGATTTCCTTAACAATTCCTAAGTCCCACATCAGTTTAGGTTTAGCAGTACCATCTACTAAGACAACATCTCTAATTTTTAAGTTTTTGTTTCTCCCAGGTGTTTTAAATTGACGAATTGAATTAAAATTCAATAAGTACTGTTCCTTCCATTTAATCCACAGTTGTTTCGACAATTTACTTTGATATCGTTTTTTCCTTAACAAAGTTTCCTTGGAAGAAATTTTATTTTCAAATTCTTCAAAACGTAGAGCAAAACAAATGTTTTCTCTTCCTAGTTGAGGGAAATGAGCCGGTATAAGTGGCTCTGGCTCGCCGAAATCACTTGTTAGTGGTCTCATATTTATTATGGCTTCTATTTCTGTCAAGATTGTTGCCAATTCTTCAAATGTGATGAGAGTTCTTCCTAAAATTTTCCTTAGGGTTTCTTTTACACATTTTTACGAGCCTGTCGTAAAACCCTCCCCACCATGGGGCACGCTCGACGATAAATTCCCATGTCACACCTTTATTTGATATAAAATCCTGAAGTTCATGATCTTTAATGAATTTTTCAAATTGTTGTACTTCTTTATCAGCAGCCTTAAAGCCGTTCTCGAGGCCGAGAAGTGAGAGTCCTCTCGTAAGTCGGTCAGCAGTATTTGAGCTACCGGGACAATGTCGCTAGTTCATCGGGTTCGTTAAAGTTTTTTTATAGGTTTCAATGACAGGGTGATGGGGTAAGTAGTATGCCAAATTATCATTGGTCGAATTTATTTCCCGGGGTTCAACAATTTCTACTACTTCCAAAGTCTTATATTCATTAATGATATCTTTACATTTGTTCGTATTATCTTCTTGAATCCCCAACCCTTCTACAGTTTCAAGCTGAGCTGACATTTTATCATCCTTGTTATTATCCCAAATAGATATGTACATTGCACCCACTAAATTATCTACATTAACTTCTTCTGAGAATTTGCCGTGAAGTGTCCAACCTAATTTAGTTTCATTCAGAACAAGAGTTGGTGAAATGCGTTTATATTTTCCTGTCACATTTGACCAATAGTAATCGCTCCCAATCAAGAAATCTATTTCATTATCACCATCATCTAATTCATCATAAACGTCTGATAACTCTATACCCATATTTTTAATTTTTTTATGTAACTGAGAACTTGGTGCTCGTTTTATATCGGAACAGATTCTCTCCCTTTCTAACGCTTCCAGACATATTATATTGTCCGAATTGTTGTCTTTTAGGAAAATCTTTACTCTATTATGATTATCAACAATAGGTTTCTTTCCAGCAAAGGGTTTAAATTTTTAATGATTCCTGCTTTGTCACCTCTAAATTTAAACGTTTAGATAAATTCTTCCTGATAAATGTTCGCTGCGAGGCGCTATCTAATAATATTCGAACATTAATATTTTGATTCTTTCCAATCATAATTCCTTTCAACGTTTGAAAATAAATATATTCATCTGGATTACAATAAAGTGACGAAACTGTTATTTTTCCATATTTCTTATTTGCCTTTTCCCCCGGTTCACGCTCAGTCGAAAGAAGGTCAATTTTATTTTCAATCGATGATCTTTCTTTTTGTTTTTTGTTACAAAGAGAATTTTGATGCGTTCTCGAAAAACAAATTGTGCAACGAATTTCAGTATTTCTGCAATTCTGTTTTTTATGGAATTTCCGGTAACATTTAAAAGAATTTGCTTGTTTTAATAAAGATTCTTTTCGTTGTTCCAAATTTAAATGACACAAATTTGCTTCGTATTTTTGAGAACACAAAGGGCAAAGGTTTTCAGTAATTGTAGTTAATGTGAATGCTGAAGGATTTTTTATTTTTTCTTGGTGAGAGTGTTCGGGAGAATTTTGTCTAAACTTATTTTCATGGGATTTAGTATTTTCAAAACTGATCGAAGTAACATTAATAGTTTTTTCTCGCGCTTCTATTTCTCGTTTCAGGAACAACAATAAATCTTTTACACTAACATCCTTTTTATCGCATTGTTCTCGGTGAAATTGTAATACGAAATCATTCGGTTTACATTTATAGATAATGGGTAATAATAAGTAACCATATTGGTCTGTCAAGCGCTTCGAGACATCGTATTTGTACAGTTATCTAATCGTATAATTTTCTCAAAGAATGTATGTCATTTGATCTTCGTACTGCTTCTAAGTTTAATAGTTTGTTAGTGTCCTCGGATATTAAAACATCTCTTTTCCCAAAATGATCCTTTAATACAGTAGCGTTCAAAAGTATTTTGACAACCTTATATTCTCTCTTATCTTATTTAATATAAAAATGTAAAAGAAAATATATTCCCTCTAATTGAGAACACTATAACTGCAGTTATTCAAATGTATCAAGTTTCAACTTGTTTGTTTACATTCGGCGCCACCGAAGAAATATGACTCCTCCTTAGCTCAAAAGTATTTTGACAATTAGTTTGCATTTAATTGTTGAAGGTGTCATTGGCGCTATAGCTTCGATTAGTGTTTATATCGACTTATTATGATTATTTTTAAATGCCGGAATGTAAAAAATATTGAAGTGATTCTAGAAAATTCGCTGTAAATGCGCTTAAGAAAGGTAGACTGCAAGCATAATTAGCTCGTTCTTTTAACGGGTCTCGTCAACTTGTTATTACATGGAATGAAGTTTTTAATAAGCAGAAATACATCGAAAATAAGCCTCAAAGTGGCCATCTGAAAAAAACAACTTGCAATGTTGACTGTATTCTAAAAATGATATCTAGAAGTGATTGTCGTAAGTCCGCTGTAATAATAAAAAATGAATTGAAAGAAAATTACGGCATAGAAATACACGTTTCATCAATCAAACGACGCCTAAACATATATGGTTTACATGGCAGAAGACCAGTAAAAACACGTTTGTTATCTACTAAAAAAAGGAAGGCTAGACTCGCATTTGCAAAACGGCATAACCCTTTCAGGGGCAAAGCAATTCCATTACTAAAGTGTTGAAATTAATGATTGACACCGGAATTTCGGTTAAACAAAATTCGGTTTATTATGTGTATGAAATATAGCCTTTTCTTATTTAAAAATAAATTTGCTTTCAAATTCCGGTGTCAGTCATTAAATTCAACACTTTAGCAATGGAATTGCTTTGCCCCTGAAAGGGTTATGCCGTTTTACAAATGCGACTCTAGCCTTCCTATTCTTAGTAGATAACAAACGTGTTTTTGCTGGTCTTCTGCCATGTAAACCATAGAGGTTTAGGCGGCGTTTGACTGATGAAACGTGTATATCTATGCCGTAATTTTCTTTCAATTCATTTTTTATTACTAGGACTTCCCTCAGAGGGATTAGTCTGAGCGATATTACTGAGAACATAGATTTAATAATAACATGTGGAAGCAAAGAAAATGAGATGTTATTTTTAATTGTCCATATACTGCGATAAATTGAAATGATGAAAATAAACGAATCGTAGAATTACAAAATCTTATATATAAATTCGTATACACTGTTTAAAAAAATTGGAAATCAAACCATTCAAGACAGCCATGCATGGATATAAATTTGAAAGTACGCAATATATTAAAAGTAAAATAGAAAATGAAACACTAAATTACTTATATCGGAATTTTAACTGTATTAAATGATGTCAAGAGCATAATCAGACGCTCCGCACCAATATGAGTAACTTTAAATGACAAATATATAATGTTTAAAAAGAATGGACTATACTTTATATGGTGTGTGCTCCCCCGAAATAGTTAATATTGTAAAATATCTGTTTTCCACGGATGCAATGAGGTTGTCGATAACATTTAAGGAATTCTCTCCTCAAATTCTAATATAGTATCAAAGTACCGAATACATCAACAGTGGCATGCAATGCTTCGTTAGAGTGTGTTTTAGATATGCTCGATAGGATTTAAATGATGAGTGTATGCTGGCCACTACATACGCTGTATTATTTTGTTTTCAAACATATTCTGCACAAGTTGAGCTGTATTTAGCATGTATTAAATAAAAGAAATCGGCAATGATTACAACATAAAGTATGACACAAGATCTGAATATATCGTCTGCATAACTTTTGTCAAAGTGTCATTTGAAGTAATTTACAAATCCATACATATTTATTCAGGAATCATGCAAGCTAACATACGCCAATATGAACCCGATTATAAAATTTCACCAGAATAAGTTAATATATAAAAAAAGCTACTAATGATAATTGAGAATATGACCTTATGATAAAATGTCTAGAAAAATGAATCGGATAAAAAATTCATATCACATTTAAAACGGCACTTCCCTCTGTTAGTGGGATTGGCGAGAGAGAGAAAAGTCTAGAGAAGGAACACTTTAACAAGTACTTTCGGGCAACCTACTCACTGTTTCATACAGGTCTTTATTCAATATTTACACAATTTATTTAATGCTAGGTGGGTATCTATCAGTTTTGTTGCATTTAAATCGCATGTTTTGCGGAGGAAATGCAGCATTATGAAATATTTAAAGTTGCTGTACCTAATAATTCCAAATTAAGGGTAATTGAGATCGCTTTCCGTTAATTTCCTCTTTTTAAATTTTAAATTTTTTAGAAACCATTCATAGAGACAATTGTATATTTTAAAACTAACCCGAAGCAAAATTTCAAGATTTTGGGCTCAGCAGTAACACAGAAATAGAAAATTTTCGAAAGTTTTTTGTTTCTGCATTGTTTTATATAGCGACATTTTTAGAAATTGTTCTATTGCGAGAATTTACGTCATGATAAATACAGCCATGTCAATTTTCATGTTTATATTCCTAACCATTCCATGTACTTCGTTACTTAGATCATCTTTAGATCTTTTTCCGCTTTGTTTAGTCTTTCTATTTTTTAGAATTCGTTCTACAACGAGCATTTACATCTTATTAATTACTACCATGCCAAAGTTCTAGTTTCTAACCCCAACAGTATCCCAAAAATTTCAGTATTCCAAATATCATAGTTTATAGCCTTTCTAGAAATTTTTACGTTTATCCGTCAAATTGAACCTTTTAGAGAGCGTTCATTACGAGTATTTACATCTTAAAAGTAACTACCGCACCAAATTTAAACTTTCTAACCCAATCAATATCACAGAAATCGCAATTTTTCAACTTTTTTGCTCCTGCAGCGATGTAGGTTCTTGCACTGACATAAAATAGTCTTTTTTTCGGAGCAGAGATGGCCACCAACATTTTTTTAAGTTGGCTATGTAGTTTCAGAGATAACGCCTCACAAACGTACAAGCATTAATAATATTATATACTTTATAATATTATAACGCTTTATAATATTAGCATTAGATGTACAGATACAAAAGCCATTTATCTGTTACAAACTAAAGTGCCGGCGTTGCCCAGAATTTGAAGGATGTTTGTTCTGAAAAATCAATTTCAAAATTTAACATACAACACAAAACAAACATTAAAAAAAGCAGTCGAAATGTTGTATGAATGAGCCATATGAATACGCTATATAAAAATGTATAAATGTATATAACAGACGCAAAAGAATACAGCTATAAATGAACTTATTTCAATTTATAATTGGAGCAATAATGTTAAAATAGGCCAAAATTTCCCTAATCGGGTTTTTATCATGCTTCAATACATTTTTCACACTCATATGACGTTATACTATATCCACCACGTCCTTTATATTTCCAATATGACGTAATATATTCCTCTTTCACGTGGAAACCTTGATATAGAAAAGTTATGAAGTTATATTCACTTTCATTTAAATTCGTCAAACCATTTATTTCATTTTCATATTTCACGTGAATATCTTGCAATAGAAAAGTTATGGCGTAATATTCAGCTTTTTTAAAAAATCGCCAAAGTTTTTATTTCATTTTCATTTTTCACGTGAAAATCTTGCAGTAGAAAACTAATTGTTGTAGTAATAATTTTATTGTGTTTTTTAATTGTTGGGAACTGCTGTAACAAAAAATGTTTAAATTTGATAAGAAATTGCTGTTAAATTGGTGGTTTCTTATTAATTAAAAATTAACTATAAATTATTTCGATTCCGGATTACTTTAGTTGCCTCGGCCATGTTTTAATACACATGTATGCATCTTTTCACAATTTTGGCTTCCAAGTTGTGGATTTTTATAGAATTACAAACAGACAGATAGACAAGTTTTCATTTTTATATATCTCTCTATTCTAAAAAAAAGTAACTAACGCTGTCACCGCCGCCGCCGCCGGTTTTGAATTTTTTGTGACCGGAGGTCTTTCTTCGTTAATATTAAGAAAACTATTGCATACAAAAATAAGAAAATCGGTGATATTATAGCGAAATGTTTGATCAACACGCTAATGCATACAGTTTTCAAATCGAAGAATTATTTTAAGAGATATTTAATGCTAAAGTTGGAGAAAATCGTTCCATTAAAAAACAATTTATAGGAGCAAAAGCTATACATGGAAATTTAATTATTTTTAGATCATTGTATTCAATAGAAGATCCCGGTGTGCAGATTTCATTAATTTTTTTTTAATTTGACTCATTTTTTGAGGTTTTATTTCTATTTTAAATTCAAATATTCAGCATCTTGACTGATATTTTTTACATATTTTAGAAAATGGTATTAATTTAAACTGTTGCCAATTGTATAAACAGCGCAAACAATAATGTTTGCTTCAAATAAAAAAAAATATTTACACGTTACGGTTATAAACAGAAAAAAACCTTCAAATTAGAATTAAATAATTAGGTATAAAAAGCAGGCACTTTTTGGAAATTACGCCATTAAAACTATATTTACATATGAATTTTGAAAGAGAAAGTATATTGTAAAATAAATTCATTAACATGCGTTAGAAGTCTGAAATAGAAGAAATTACGTCACATTACACTTATTATGCAAAATGAACAAAAAATAGTATTGCAAAACAGTTTAAATTTAAAAATTGCGCGAGACAAAATATTAGAGGTTAAATATTAGATTTTTTCAAAATTTTTTATTTGTCGTGAAATGTGAGGTGTTCAGCTATAAGTATGCAAATTTTCATGTCTCCAACTTAATTAGGGACTGAGTTAGAAAAATTGCTTAAAATACACAAGTTAGAGCCTAGAGGGTTAAATATTAGACTTTTTCAAAATTTTATTATTTGCCGTTTGATGTGAGGTGTTCAGCTATAAGTATTCAAAATTTCATGTCTCCAACTTAATTAGGGGCTGAGTTAGAAAAATTGCTTAAAATACACAAGTTAGAGCCCAGAGGCTTAAATATGACTTTTTCAAAATTTTATGATTTATCGTGTTATCGCAAGTGTTCAGCTATAAGTATGCAAACTTTCATGTCTCCAACTTAATTAGTGGCTGAGTTAGAAAAATTGCTTAAAATACACAAGTTAGAGCCCCGATGGTTAAATATTAGACTTTTTCAAAATTTCATTATTTGTCGTTTGATGTGAGGTGTTCAGCTATAAGTATGCAAAATGTCATGTCTCCAACTTAATTAGGGGCTGAGTTAGAAAAATTGCTTAAAATACACAAGTTAGAGCCCAGGGGGTTAAATATGACTTTTTCAAAATTTTATGATTTATCGTGTTATCGCAAGTGTTCAGCTATAAGTATGCAAACTTTCATGTCTCCAACTTAATTAGTGGCTGAGTTAGAAAAATTGCTTAAAATGCACAAGTTAGAGCCCAGAGGGTTAAATATTAGACCTTTTTCAAAATTTTATTATTTGTCGTTTGATGTGAGGATTTCAGCTATAAGTATGCAAAATTTCGTATCTCCAACTTAATTAGGGCTGAGTTACAAAAATTGTTTAAAATACATAAGTTAGAGCCCAGAGGATTAAATATTAGACTTTTTCAAAATTTTATTATTTGTCGTTTGATGTGAGGTGTTCAGCTATTAGTATGCAAAATGTCATGTCTCCAACTTAATTAGGGGCTGAGTTAGAAAAATTGTTTAAAATACATAAGTTAGAGACCAGAGGGTTAAATATTAGACTTTTTCAAAATTTTATTATTTGTCGTTTGATGTGAGGATTTCAGCTATAAGTATGCAAAATTTCATATCTCCAACTTAATTAGGGGCTGAGTTAGAAAAATTGTTTAAAATACATAAGTTAGAGACCAGAGGGTTAAATATTAGACTTTTTCAAAATTTCATTATTTGTCGTTTGATGTGAGGTGTTCAGCTATAAGTATGCAAAATGTCATGTCTCCAACTTAATTAGGGGCTGAGTTAGAAAAATTGCTTAAAATACAGAAGTTACAGACCGGAGGGTTAAATATGACTTTTTCAAAATTTTATGATTTATCGTGTTATCGCAAGTGTTCAGCTATAAGTACACAGACTTTCATATCTCCAACTTAATTAGGGGCTGAGTTAGAAAAATTGCTTAAAATACACAAGTTAGAGCACAGAGGGTTAAATATTAGACTTTTTCAAAATTTTATTATTTGCCGTTTGATGTGTGGTGTTCAGCTATAAGTATGCAAATTTTCAAATCTCCGACATATATAGTTTCTGAGAACGGGCTCTGTGACAGTCGGACAGACAGACAGACAAAGGAGTGAGACAGGTAGGGTTTCGTTAGATGAACGAAACTCTAAAAACATGCTGCGGATGACGGTAACAACATCCTAAAATTACATTAATATCAGCGATCTACCAATCCGGATTTTAGTTTATATTCGTTTCATATATTCTTATTCTTTTGTGTGGCCCTGTAAAATAACTATCAATATTATATACAGTAAAACCTCTAAATAGCGGACACCCCGAGAATGCAGAATTTGTCCTCTATTTAGAGGTGACCGCTACTGAGAGTAAAACATGTACAGTTATTTAAGAGTTGGTAATCGAAAAAATGTCCGCTAAATAGAGGTATCCGCTAATCGAGTGTGTCCGCTATGGAGGTTTTTTCAGTAAAACCTCTGAATAGCGAACACCTCGGGAGGGCAGAATTTGTCCTCTATTTGGAGGTGTCCACTACTGAGAGCAAAAAATGTACAGTTATTTAAGGGTTGGTAATCGAAAAAGTGCCCACTAAATAGAGGTGTCCACTAATCGGGTGTGTCCGTTATGGAGGTTTTACTGCATAATAATATCATCCTTTACAAGGAAATTGCATGCAGTATGATAGAGAGACAGACATCCAGAGAAAGATAAACTCCCGGAGCAATAAACACTCATGTCTTTTGTTTTAATCATCCACAATTGTATGTCATACAACAAGCCAGATTTTATACAACAGGCTAAAAACGGTCACCGTGGTACGGGGTACTGTATTATTATTTGTTTGCCCACCAAAACTGGTTGCCACGGGTTGTTGCAAGGTTTGTGATCACGTGGTTGAAACTGATCTATTCAATATTAATGCATGCGTATTTTATTATTATTTGCTCCATGTGTTCAAACCAGTTGTCAACGAAAACATCAACCGGTGAAAGTGACGCACACCAAATTTCTGTGACGTATGCAGATAAATTGTGCTTTTTTATCAGTTTTTTCTATATAATTTTTAAACGGTTTGGAACTTATTTTTCATAGTAGGTGCATTCAGTAGGCGACCCTCATAGGTACCTTCTGGTGCAATCAGAAACGAAATGCGACAAATATTTTTTGAGTTATGCTTGAGGAAAGGTTTTTATTAGGCTTTTTTTTAGTAGGACATGGCGTTAATATCCATCGTAGTAGTAATGTGTCCGGACAGTAATATTTCGCTTATTAGCCTTCGCTTCGCTCAGACAATTACAGCGGACTTACGACAATCACTTGTAGATATCATTTTTAGAATACAGTCAACATTGCAAGTTGTTTTTTTCGGATGGCCACTTTGAGGCTTATTTTCGACGTATTTCTGTTTATTAAAAACTTTATTCCGTGTAATAACAAGTTGCCGAGACCCGTTAAAAGAACGAGCTAATTCTGCTTGCAGTCTACCTTTCTTAAGTGCATTTACAGCGAATTTTCTAGAATCACTTCAATATTTTTTACATTTCGGCATTTAAAAATAATCACAAAAAGTCGATATAAACACTAATCGAAGCTATAGCGCCACTGACACATTCAACAATTAAATGCAAACTAATTGTCAAAATATTTTTGAGCTAAGGAGGAGTCATATTTCTTCGGTGGCGCCGAATGTAAACAAACAAGTTGAAATAGGGAATACATTTTCTTTTACATTTTTATATTAAATAAAATAAGAGATAATATAAGGTTGTCAAAATACTTTTCAGCGCTACTGTATATTTATTGCCGTTACATAATTTTCACTTGTTAATGGAAGCCCATTATAGCGGCAGCTGTTGAAACAGAAATTAAAGATTTTAAGTAAGTAAACTTTTCAATTTGCTGAAGAGCTTCATTTTCATGAATAGCAACTTTAAACTGAGGCCAAAATTCTTGAAATTCGCAAATATCGCCTGTAAATTTATTTAAAGAAATTCGCGGCAATTTCGTATTCGACTTTGATTGACTGTCTGATACGGAGGGCGTAGTTACTTTTGGTTTACTCGCGATAGTTGAATTTATGTTTAAATTTTTCAAGCATCTACTGGCTCTAGATTTGCAAGTCACAATAGCTTCCTTATATTCTATCGAAGTTTTTATTTCCGTTTCTAAATTATCGGTTTCAATTTCCGATTCAATTGACTCATCCAATTTTTCTAATGGTAATTTATGTTCAAGTAATGCCGCTAAAGAGTCCTCAACTATTTCCGATTTGGAATCATTTTCTTTTTTAATTTCACTATCAATTTTTTTTATCAATTTCGTTACTGTGGTTCTAATTGATCAGCGTTTTGCTATGTTTCGTTTTAAAACTTCACTTTGATTCATCTTTATATTCACTCATTCAAAGAATTATGTCTTCCAATATATCTTAGATTTTAAGAGAAATTTTAAAAAATTTACGCGTTTAATGAAATGCCAGTAGCGTAGTTATCAATTTATATTCGCGGCCTTTGCACCAGTGTGGCGACCGGTTCTGGCTCAGTGGATTTCTTAAATTAACTTACACTATCTTAAAATAAATCAATTGGCACTTACTCAATTAATTCCACGGGATATCAATTTTTCTCTTCGTATTTAATTGGAAGACATATATTTATAGCTATAATACATTATGATACATTTATTTACAATAAAAGCGAAACTGTTCTTAAAAACATTCTTTCAACACCACCACCTCAAAAAACAGAGTGAGCGCGAGCGATGAGCCCAAGAGGAGTAACCCTAAGTAAACAATAGAGCCATTGCCATCCCTTTATCGCCCATTTGGCGTCAAAACATATAATTCTCCACATGTACAACAACAGTAATGTACAAAAACATTTGTACTAAATGTAATGTACAAAATGTACAAAATGTAATGTACAAAAAAAGTAATTCCGCATTACGGAATTACTTTTTTGGTAAAACAATTTCACTAACAAAACTCGATCTGGTAAACATAACGACATACTGATTACCAATAGCAAGCGCATTGAAAACAAAAGCGAAAAGTTCTAGGAAATATTTCTAGGTTTTATAACAGCTGCTGCATGACGTCGGCAGAAATTTATTTGCATTTTTATTTAAATTGTAGTTTGGCCGTTGTCAGGCAGTTGTCAGATTGACCTTTTTTTAAATTCAGAAATTCGAAATTCTATCCTGAAAGAATATTTTTTGCTTTACATAAACACATAATATCTTAAATTAAACAAAACAAAAAGATCTACTAAGATGTGAATTTGAAATTTCTGATTCATTAAAAAAGTTCTGTTGAAAATATTTTGTAATAAAATTTGTAAACTGTTGTAAATGTATGCTAAATTACCGCCGACTGAATATTTTTCAGGCGGCGTATGTGTATCTCTGTCTTATTTAATCTGAAAAAATAAAGCGTAAAAACTTTTAAAAATCATTGGAATTCGAATTGAATGGACCGTACAAAACTACTGAAAAAAAAAGAAATCCGCTTATGACAGCCGCATTTTTTGTCAGAGTTCAGACCTAGTATTCAGTGGGTGGTGGCTAAATGTGTGATTCATTACAAACGCACTCTATTGGTGAAATTTTGAACTTTTTTTTTTTTTTTTTTTTTTTTTTTTTGCTCAAACAAATTCGCATCCCTTCATTATGTCTTTCCTGAAATTTCACAACTTTCTGACCAATAGTTTTGCGAAATTTTACAACTTTCTGACCAATAGTTTTGTCTGTAGACAATTTTAAATTAGGGTAGTTTAATTATGGACACACTGTATATCCTAATATATAAAAAATAACTAATTTTAGCTGATTACAAATTGCATTGTCTTTCTATTTAGATTCCTACAAGAGAAATATACTCGTAAAGGCACTGCACGGCTTTATTTGAATGTTTCAGACATAAAAGAAGAGATTTTAAACATAGTACAGGGAATTTTTCAGGACAACTATCAGTGATTTTATATAGAAAAATAAATCTAGGCTTCACGCGCGAAATTTCGTCTTATTTAAGAGGAGATTTTTTATTAGAAAATAATGGTACCGAAAATTTTCCTGGTCTTGAAATTCCGGTACAATTCCGACCCCTGATAATAGTCTGCAATCGCATGACAGAAAACCTTACCTTATCGGATACATGGATAAGAGCTATTCTAAGTGAAATTCAAAGCTTAGACTAACAAGGAAGGTCTCCATAGGCGCATACTTAGAAAAGAAATACAGAATGTTCTTCTCACGAGGATAAACTATTTGTTTATAAAAAAGTTCCCTTGGAACCTCGATATAGCGTCTGTAAAAAATAATGAATGTTTCGATTTCTTCGATTCCGACACAATGAAATAAAAAAAAATACGCTTTTATGATAAATATACTTCTTAAAGGAAAATTTTATTATTGTTTAAACTTTTCATATTGAACTAGTTTAAAAAGTCTTACTTAAATAAACACACTTTTATGACTACACTGTTAAAAATACGCAGCAATTTCTGCATACTCACTCCACCACTTTTACAAAATGTTTCTGTTCTGACCAATGAGAATGCCCCATAATATAGTCAAGTTACAGTTTCCTATAAAAGCGATGGAGTGACGATGCAGCAAATGCCCCAGATTTTTAACAGTGTACAGGTTTGTCATATACACTTATATATATCTATAATGAAAATTAACGAATATTTTAACGACTGTTTAGACCAAAATTTAAATTTATTAAAATTGCTTGAAACTCAAAACAAGTAAGTGGTATTGTTGCCATTAAAACATCGACTTATTCAATATCGAAATGTATAACGAGAGTGTTCTTAATCGGGCAAACTTGATCTTTCAAAATACACTTAAAAGTTATCAAGACATTGAAACCGTGTAAACTTAAATAACTTCAGTAACACGCAAATTATATATATTATATTAGCTGATAGAAAAAATAATAAATTGTTTCATCCTTTAAGTTTAAATTCATTAAGTACTGTGCATTTAAACAGTCATTTAACTAGCAATTTCCAAATCCATTAATATCTCTTGAATTTGCCAAGGAAAAGAATCGTTCGTCTTTTCGCGCCAAATATTCGAAAGTATTTTACTTTTTTACAGCTTTCTACGGGAATTCCACCGCTAAATTTAACTGATTCTATGTTACATATATAAGTATAGTTGTGGAAATGAAAAAGTAAACACCCGTTACTAACTCCGCAAAAAAGTATCGTAGAAGAAAGTTGCTGGTACCTCGCGATTGGTAATAAAGTCTACTTTTAAATGATGTATATAAAATTTGCTCAGGGGTCCATCTACATATTAAAACGATCCATAACTTTGTTTTTTCAACAGCAGTACACAATTCTGACAGCATAAATGAACTCTACACCCTTGAATTGACCTACAAACAAATTTTTATGCAATTCATACGATTAGTTTCCGAGAAATTATTTATTTTAAAGCGAGCGTATTTTAGGGGCTGTATCTAAATTGAAGTTCGGCACTCGATTGTTGACCGAGAGCGACCCCCTTCTTGACCAAAGCGTCTTAAGCGCCACCCAATCAGCCATTGAAGACTGCTAGATTCCAGGATAGCACAAGAAATTTCAAATTATCTAGTCACTTCTATCATAGACTTCTATCGTCACTTCTATCATATCTTAAACCATCATTTTGCCGTTTTTAAGCATAATTTGAATACTACTTGGAAGAAAAATGGGAAATTTCGGATTTCCATAAAGCGGGGCTTAATAAAAAAATTGCAGGTTGCAATTCCTAATTTTTTTCGAATATTAATTTCATAATTCATATCATAAAATTATAAAAATTGCAAATTAAACGTATTTAATATGTTTGGGTATTTTAGTATTATTGCTACAAAAAAATAGCACATTAGGAGTATAATTTCAGGAGATATTAATAAAAATATGAAAATTTAATTTAACATTAGAAGCAGTAAATTTTGAATGTTTATAATTCAGAAACTTATCATTCAAATGACTTGAAATTTGGTGTCTAGGCATAGTTTGAACCGAAGTTTTGAAATATCTCGTTAAAATTGGGTATTGTCATTGAAAAAAATGAAGTTTGGCTTCGTTTTAATATGTAGATGTGCCCGTAAGCAAATTTTATATACATCATTTAAAAGTAGACTTTATTTCCAATCGTTCGGTACCAGTAAATTTCTTCTACGATAATTTGTTGAGGAGTTAATAGGGGTGTTTACTTTTTTTTCCACGACTCTACATTAGCACTTTTTTTCAAAATAATCTGATTATACATTTTAAAGAGACCTTTCTTGTAAGACGTTGGAGCACGGTTAACTACGCAGTTCTTGAATATTCTGAGATACGATACCCACGGATGAGTTGGGTACGTACTTACAAGAAACATGAACGGAATCGATGCCAAGAAGTAGAAGTTGCGGATGAGATGCGATGATGCACTCAGGTTATCTGCTCCCCGCTTCCCTTTAACAAGGGTGTCAACTGACACTTGCGTTCGAAAATCGTCACAAATCGTCTCCGAACACATAATCATATTGCAGTTCATATGAAAGTTCGTGACACCCAAAATAGGAATAATTTAGGTTTCATTTACTCTATTTGACTAAAACTACGGATACCGCCAACTAACCCTTTTAGGGAAAAAGTACTTCTATTTGTAAAATGATGAAATGATCGAATGACACCAGAATTTAGAAACAGATTTATTTGAAAATAAGTAAAAGCTTTTCTGCACGTATGTAATAAAAGGGACGTTTTCATTTCAAAGTCCTGGTATGTGGCATTTATATACTAAAATAACGTTATCCAAAAAATGAGCCACAACCCTCCAACTGGCTGAAAGCCTACCCCACTAAGACATAAAAAAATATATACACGTCTTTACGACGTTATGTCATCTAGCAATATTTTTTCCTTATCTCATATGATATCTTTTGAATCCCATAAAACGAATAACTTGTCAAGCATTCTACTGAGTGTTCTAAAACTAAGTTTATAGACTAACTAACAATGGTGTGATTTAATTTAAAAAGGGTAACGACTCTACGGCATGAAGCACATGATAAGCATAACTCATATGAAAGCATTTGAATCTCAAATAACGAACAACTTCGTTTACCTTTGCTAAAGTTATTCAAAACTCGGGTTGTTGTCAAATAAATTTGCTTTATGTTGAGTTTGATTGAAACCTATTACTATTTTACGTCACAAAGCACATGATCCTATCATAGTTCATATGAAAACATTCGAAGTCCACAATTTCAATAACTTTAGTTACCTTTGCCTAAATTGATCAAAACTGTGATTGATTCCTTTGAAATTCCCACTCGCTGACAGGGAGTTTAGAAATAATTACGGACATACAACTTTACGTCATTTAACACATATTCGTTCCGTAGCTCATATGGAAGCTTTTAAAGCCTTTAACACTAGAACGCCCAGAAGGAGTCTATCCGACTCCGACCATATTATTAAATGTCAACTGGAACCAGAAATTCTTTCATAAAATAAATTAAATTAAAACCACGCAGATTTACGTTAAATAAATCAGTCAAATAATTTTAAATAAAAATTCTGGTTCCAAATATTTTTTTGAAAGTTGAGTAAAATTTCCAGGCTTTCTAGTGTTAATACAAATAACATGAGTTGCCTTGGATCTCTTCGTCCAAAACTAGGGTTGCTGTTCTATGTTAACCCCTTGGGGACGAGCGAACCGTATACGTGCCGCATGAAGCGCTCAGAATCCTTGTTTTTCCTCACCAGTAAAATTTTACTGTAAAATTTGCCTTATTTAATCAGCGCATTTTCTTGATTCAATAAGACACAAATTTCTGTTTTTTGAAAAAGGGAGACAAAAGAATAAAAATTTCGCAAAAGGCTCCCGTCCCGAAGTGGTTAAAAGACAATTAAAAACAAATAATTAATTTCAATTTGGAGCACATAAATGTTCCGCAGATCATATATAAGCTCTCAAAGACCACAATACCAATAACATTGGTTACTTTGACTCAAAGTGACAAAATATAGTGTTGTTGCCAATTAAAACCTTTAAGCGTCCTGAAGAATGCATGAATCTTACGCACTACAAAATAATAATATTTATATGAATTTTATGTTAAATAAGCTCTTTAATTTAAAGATTACGGGACGGTAAACACGGTTAGACGCTTAAAGGGTTAAATTTCTGTACCTGTGTGATGGAATTGAAAATTAACTACAACCTTCCGATATTACTTCATTGAGCATATTTTCTACTATTACGTCACAATAAAGCTCTAACAATCCACAATAGTAATAAATTACTTTAATGATGATCAAATGGTCCAAAAATAAGATTGCTTCCAATAAAGCCCTCTGTATGTGAAGACGTCTACGACATCACAGTAACGAATACAAGGTTTTACATCGATTTAAATTATAAATATTGACTTATTTTGCGTTGCCCTTGAGTCAATTTCCATATAGAGTCTAGTTTGCTGTAAATGCAACGACTTCTTTCACTAAAATGCAAATCTAGATCAGTATCGGTCCACGTGAACGAAGGCAACCGAAAATATTTGTATGGAAAGATTCGAGAATTTCATATTAGATATGGTGCAATTATGTGATCCATTACGTAAAAACGAAATCGTTTTCAATTCCCTCTCAAAAGTGATCGAACTTAATTGACGACAATTTTATTATTGGTTAATTTGAGCAAAGTCAACACACGTTATTCGTAATGAGGATATCGAAATCTTTCGTAACAGCTAACGAACGATCATGTACTGTGAAACATAAAGTCATAATCGTTTTCAAATAACCTTCAAAGGGAAAGCTATTTTATTGATGACAGTCTTAGTTTTCGACCCCTTAATGCTTTCAGGGGCAAGCAATCGCGTTATATAATGTTGAATTCACACCGTAATTTTAGAAAAAAGATATATTCGAAAATACAGAAAAGCATCAAAGTTAAACAAGGGAAACCGAATTAAAAGTTTTTGGTGCAAATCTTGATTAAAATATCTCAATGAGTTAAGTGATAGCAACAAACGTTATCGTATTATGGGCCTTTCGATTTTTTATATGCGCTATCGTATGATTTTCGACTTCATGCAGCAAGTTCGTATACGTTTCTTCTCTTTCAACGTCGAACCGATTTGATTGACGGCAACCGTTTTACTCAACTTGAGTGAAATTAATTCTAATTATTTGTTCTGCAGGTTTCGAGAGCTTTCATATGAGCTATACCCAGTGGTGGAAAATTGGCGCAGAGGAGGAGCCTATTGACACCACTAATATTTTATGGTATTCTTCATCTTAATAAAAACTGTCATTAGATAAGACGAAAAATTCTACTAAAATTTAGTGGTGTCAATAGGCTCCTCCTCTGCGCCAATTTTCCACCACTGGCTATACCTATAACAGGGCTCGCAGCGTTCCTAAAATTTTCGCAGTTTCCTACCACTAAATTAAAATGATAATCTTTGTTACATAATTCTATTATAGATGTTAAAGGAATCTATCACGAAGAAATCTTATTTAAAATACTGGTAGCAAAGTGCGAAAATTTTAGGAATGGTGCGAGCCCTGCTATAATTATGCTCATGATATCGTATGTTTTTATGGTCCAAAATAGTTTTAATTTTTTCTTTTCTCAGCGGTATAAAATATTATCTAGCGGATACCCTGGTTTTGATTCGATTGGGAAAAAATAACCCAAGTTATTCCTATTATGGCTTTCGGAGCTCTAATACGGGTTATTGCAAGATCATGTGCTGTATGAAGTAAAGTAGTAGACTTTTTTAATTCTCTCTCAAGTGCGAACAGATTTAACTTACGAAAATCCTAGTTTTTGACAACATTTGTGAATGCTACGCAAGTTACTCTTATTTTTTGTTTTGAGAGCATACATATAAACTATGATACGATAATGTGTTCCATAATACAAAATGATAAATGTTTTCAGTTCTTTTTCAACCGCGAACGGATTTCATCAACAGCTAACCTAGTTTTAACAAAAGCAACACACGTGAGCGACGGCAACACAAGTTACTCGTATTTTGGTGTTCGAGCGCTTTCATATGGGATAGTGTATGATTTATGCGAAATGTCGTACGTGCTAGGTTTTTAATTCCAGTACCCTGGTTATTGTCAACCCAAGTTATTCCTTTTGTGGGTGTCACTAGGCTCCATTAGCTACGGGGATAGAGTTCATCAGTAAAGAAGAAGAGAAATTTTTGTCGTTTTGAAAATAATTTGTGCAGTTTAAAGCGTTCAAATAAAGCGTAAATTTGAATTTGGTGAAATTTTGCTGTTGTCTTAATCAGGTCCTGTGTGTCACGTACTTTCATATGAGTAACGATACGATCATGTTTCCGATGATGTAGGGATGTGACCATTTTTTACAAGTTTCTGTTGCAACTCTCCTTAACGTCAAGCTGTGAAGAGGTAAATCTACATTTTTCATTACAACTTATTATCATTGTCTACTTTTTGGTATCATTTCCGTTCCATGTATTTTATGACGTTAGTAGGTACACCCATAACATTAACAGGAAATATGTGTCGTATTCTAAAATGATCAATTTACTGCACTGGGTATTCTGTGAGGAACACCTTCCTGTAAGATTTGATTTTCTTTTAGAATAGCACTCATGTATCCAATGACGTAAGGTTTTCTGCCATATGTATCCAAACTATTATGTTTAAAATCTTTTTTTCAGTATCTGACACATTCAGGTATTACACATTTTTTTTTTTTTTTTTTTTACTTTCATGTACAAATTTTACACTATATTCTACATAAATTATTGCTATTCAGTTTTAGTATAATTTTGTACAGCGCGTTTAAAATCACTCAGAATGAAATTTATCACATGATCTATTAAATGCCAAATATATTTAACTTGCAGCGTTTCTTTATATTATAAATTTTTCTATACCCCACCGATTTATCATCTCACATCAAGAGGTTTTCAAAAAACTTTTTTTGCTGCATTTTTGTTTGCGACAAAAGCTGCAAATATATGGCAGTTTTGACGATTTTTTTTAAAACAAAACCATGCAAGTCTACAGTTCCATACCTCAATGATCATACAACTGAATACATAATCCACTCATACTCGTACATTATGAATAATTATCAACACTTTCGCTGTTAGACATTTTGCCGAATATCTACAGATATATTTGGCGGATCCTCCTTGAAATTCGAAGTCGAAAAGATTATATTTTACCCCAGATTTTTCTTTGATGATTTAGTCACAAAGACATTTATGCGAACAGAAATAAATTTAAAATGAAATATTTGGGACCACACTGCAACATAAAACGCTCGAAAAGGTTTGTCACTGCGGCAAATGAATATACGAGCGCAGTACAACCTTTGTATGCATTTATGTAAGAATAGCATGCATATTCATAACGATATAAACGTTTCAGTATAAAATCAAATATTTTTTGTTATAATCGTGTTGATTGAATAAAAGTATTCGGATTGTAATTGAAAATCGTGTTCTGGAGTAAAAATATCTGGAGTATATCAGGGATAGGGGTTTTGGAATTATTTTTGTAGGTTTTTTAAATGGACTATTATTTTACTACATAGCAAGCATCATTATGTGTCGATATCCATCAACACCCATTACACAAAACATACATAAATTCCACTGCAAATAAGAAGGTGCGTACAATATTTTAGAAGTTTTCTAATCTGAAATATTAGCACCATACTCCTTGAAAAACCCAAGGACTGTGCACATCCTGATATTAGCTGTGTCCTCATCATTATTTATTAATGATTTCATAAAAATCTATCAAATTTCTTTAAAATGTTCTCCATGGGACGTGACCATAAGATGTCCTGTGATGAAATTTAATTTTTAATAAGCAAGAGGCTTATTTGGTAAGTAAGTTACGTTTAATAAAAAAAAATGAAAAGAAACATTTTTTATTACTTACATTTGAAGATTGTTCAGCTACTTCTCAGCCTAATCGCCATATAAATACACATTTATAACAAGGCACACTAGCTGGTTAATACCATCGGCACAGAATTTTCCCGCATGACACTTTAGCCATGCACGGACACCTGCATTCAGTTCCTCGTCATCGTTGAAGTGCTGTGTCGCGAGCCATGTCTTGATGTGTGCGAACAAGTGAAAATCGTCATTGTCATTAATTTTCTCCCGTAGTTCAGCATTGGCAATGCTCGTTTGGCCGCTTCTCGATTCATCGTGAAAATTGTTAATACTGAACTACGGGCGTAAATCAATGGCAATGACTATTTTCACTTGTTCCACATATAAGTATCTGTTTCGCCAATGACCAGGAACTGCATGCAAGCGTCCGTGCATGTTTGAAGTGTCAGGCAGCAAAATTCTATGCCGCTGGAATTAACAAGCTGGTGTACCGCTATGGTAAATATTTCAATTTATTATGTGCGATTATGTTTGGAAATAACTGAACAATGTGCCTTTGAAATGTAAGTAATAATGTTTCTTTTCATTTTTTGTATTCATAAACGTAAATTACTTAACGAATACCCCACGTACATACAGTTTCAATTTGACACTAAATTTAAACAAGCATCCCGTCATATGTAATCACAGAAGACTGCTGATAAATTAAAAGAATAATTACTTTTCAACATTTGTGGTATCTAACTCTAAATATGAGTATAAAAAACATAGTTCCAAAAGCAAAGTCCGTAGAATGTAGGGATATCATATACATACATATCTTACAAAAATATTTCAAAACATTGTCAAAACAAAAAAAAAATCGAAAAAAAAAAGAATAAAATTTCAGATGTAAGAATATTTTTTAGATCTTATTTATGTAATTAAAACTTGAAAAACGTCATTCAAAACAAATTTTTGTTTTCATCAGTGCTTTGAGAGAATCTACTACAGGAATTTTTTGCTACACAGTTTAAACATTTTGTATAATACTTTTTATAGAAAATATTTATAGATGAGTTGAAAAAAGAATGCATCTGTTACAAATTTTTATCAAATATAACAAAAATTATTATTTCTTTCTTTTTCATTTCAACATTTTTTTAAAAATCTCATCTACTTTTTCCTGCATGGTTTGGTTTTCATTTTTCATTTTACTTATATTCTGCTTCTTAAAATTTAAACGGAATGTGAAAATCTTTACGTTCCGAAGTAATAATATTTCAAATGGTAGAGTTGAAATGCCTTTCAAAGTATGCCTATAAATAATTGCATTATAGTCATATGAAACAAAGTTTGGAGACAGTTTTAGATATATATTTTATGAATGTTATTTTAAAATGGAATTTATTGTTTTTAATTTCGTAGCGCTTCTATAGGTATGTGATTTCTGTAATGTTAAACTCATAACAAAATTCTCGAAACAATTTATTTCAAAATAAGGAAGTGCAATTTTACAGCTTTATTCAAAGAATTATAAAATGAAAATTCCGTTAAAAACTACACTGCTGAAAAAACAAATAGGGGGGCAAGCAAAAAAGTGAAGAGAACAGTACAAGATAGCCATGTATGGGCATAAAATAGAGAGTACATATGTATCAATGCAAGAACAGAAAATCAAGTACAGAAAAAAAGACGCAAAATATTTGCAACAGAGCTTTAGGTTTCTTTGAAACTATGGATGATTTAGGGCAACAATTTGGTTAAATGTAAACGGCAAAAAGTACTGTTTAGGAACTATGCAAGGTATTTGACCCCTTGGGGACGAGCGACACGTATACGTGTCGGATGAAGCGCTCAGAATCCTCGCTTTTTCTCACCAGTAAAATTTTACTGTAAAATTTACCTTATTTAATCAGCGCTTTTCTCGAATCAAAAAAACACAAATTTTTGTTTTTAAAAAACGATGACAAAAGATTGAAAATTTCGTAAAAGGCTCACGCCCCGAAGGCGTTAATATGGCATGTAGTCTCCTCGAATAGAGAAAACTGTCGCACACCTGTTTTCCATGGATTCGATGGCATCACCCATAACACTTCGGGAGTACTGTTCCACTCCTCAGGAATTGCAATTTCCACGTCTCGGATAATAAAAGGGACCTTAGTCTTGCTTCAATGCGTCGTCCGAGTATGTCCCAAACATGCATGTTGGCTGTACCATACCACCAGTGTTGCCAGATTGTGGACTTTTTTAATTCAGATAATTTGTCTGTCACCACTTTTTTTAAATAGTATAATTCGCCTTATTTTTCAGAATTTTTAATTTAATTTTAAATAGGCCGAATATTTCTATTTAAAAAAAACGGTGACAATCAAAAATCTGGGGACAAAAAAGTCCCCAATCTGGCAACACTGAATACCACCGCCCCCTGAATACTAGGTCTGAGCGCTGACACAAAAATGGCGGCCGCCGAAAGCGGATTTTCTTCAGCGTGTGTATGGTCCCTTGAAAATTCGTACCAATAATTTTTAAAAGATTTTTCCGCTTTACTTTTCTCAGATTTAAAAAGTCAAAGAAATATTTAATAAAATACTGGTGTCTAAATTTATGGTACCGTACATACGTTAAAAAAATCCACCTTCGGCAGCCGCCATTTTTGTATCAGCATTCAGCCCTGGAATTCAGAGGGCTCTGACCATACGCTGTATTGTTTCAGCTTTAAGCATGTTCTCCAAAAGACGAGCTGTATGAGGTATGACATTATCATGCATGGAATAAACGGAAACATTTATTCCTGCAGCGTGAAATATGACATGAGGTCTCAGTATCTCGTTTGTATAAATTTGGGCCATAAAAGTGCCCGAATGATATGCAAGTCCATACGTCAACCTATGCTGATTCCAGTCATTACCATCAACCCATCTCGTCTGTAATGTGATCTTTCACGAACGGATGTGTGCCCCTTTCCTTCCATACCAAAACAGATCAGAACTCACATCCAAACTGAATCGGGACTCGTCAGTAAACAGAATTTTACTCCAATCTCGATGTCCAGTTGCCCACCTTCTTTGGGCCCTACAGTTGCTTGAGATCAACAGAATACAGACCATTGCATTCCGTGCATAGAGACCATCCTAGTGAAGCCTATTTTGGGGTGTTTGGCTGGAGACGCTTTGTCCTGTGGCCAAGAACAACTGAGTTTACAGCTGAGTGCACTGTTAAAACTGCAGGTTGCATATGGCATCTCCTAGGGGTGAAACGCTTATCTTGCCAGCGATCACCCTTAGAGGAGCAAGAATCGCACCCTTAACTAGGGTGAAAGGTCGCAACCCAAAACAAGGGTGCCCAAGAGGGTGAAAGGATCGTACCCCAAGGGAGAATAATAGCACCCCTACAATGTTGGCCAATATTTCACAACTTCTCTGAATAACAGTTTGTGACATTAAGTGATATCATTGATGAATATCATTATTTGACATTGAGCCATATATTTTTCTGATATTCCAGAATAAATGTTTTAAATATTAAATTATTACTTTTTTGTACACGACAACTGCGACTTCCAAATGTCGCGAACATAAACTTCTACACTAAGATAGGAGAATTTTATGCTCAAAAGATTTCTAGTCCTATTCAATTTAAGGAAGAAAAACCTGGCTCTATTAAAAAAAAGTGAAAGTTACCCAGGGCAATAAAAAAAAACTTTCAATAGAAAAGGGTTTGAACAGACTTTTCTGTTAGTGACGAAAAAAATGTCTGACAAAGATATGATTCAATTATCTTATACTCTTTCAACCACAATCGACTACTTTTTTACATTCTTTTAACAAGGATTTATTTAAATATCACTTTTATTATTAAGTTTGTTAGAAATTTAAAAATAAATTATGTTGAAAACTAATGACCTACTTTTGAAACTGATCTGGTATTCTTTCAATAATAAAAAATAAAATTATTTTAAAAGTCTGAAATTCGAGGCCATTTTAAAAAGATAAACATAGTATCCATTAAAAAATACATAATTTGATCTCTTTTTATTATGTAAAAACTTTACGTAATAAAAAAAGGATCTGTCGTTTTTAATAAAACTAACAATTGTTATATTTTAACGTAGTTATAGGCGCTGCATTATTTTTTTAATACATATACTTCTAGAGCAATAATTGCAGATTTCCTTATTAAGTTTTTATATAGCACTATCAGTAGATTTTAATATGAAATGCTTTTCTTGAAAAAATTTTCTATTGCATTCTCTATAAATTTCTATAGAAATTGTACTATAGAAAATTTCCCATACCAATCGCAATAGACTTTTATGTAAAATTATAACGACATCAAAAGACAAACGCCCCCCTACGGATATCTTACGATATGAAGTGACAGACCCCCCCTTCCCTCTAAACTGATAACGTTATATAGATATACAGCCCCTAAAGAGTAATTCATGCATTTCAAAAAGGGATACTATCGCATTTCTGTAATGCTGCAACTAAATTATAAGGGAATCAGTAATGTGATAAACACACTTTTTACAGTATGTGGCGTGTGATACCATATTATACTTCAGTATCTTCAGTCATTTACCCAACATTTCAAGTGAGGAAATATCGACCCGACGTTTACTATTAGGGATTATTCTAGATTTATTGGAACAAATATCTTCGAGGAATATCTGCGAGAATCAGGTGACGTCTCTGACTCTAAACACGGAAATAATTGATTTGAGATTCTGACAATCGTGTTCTTATGGTAATAAATTAAAAGCATTGACAGCTGATTTTCAGAATATCTAATAGTTAACAGCAGTATAAGCACTATATTCGTAAGCGTCAAGGGTTGATGAAATATGAATATCGAGCGTAGAAATACAATTCTTTTTTCGTACATGCAGAGCTTCCACTTTCTTTAATACCGCTATTTACGAAGAAAACTTTTCGTGATAAGTTTTTACAACATTTGCAAAGAAAGAAAAAGACTTTCAGGGTGAGTTTATATAAAATGCTTAAGAGAAATGTAAAAGGAAGATCGTGTTTTGAAATGGAAGTTGTATTCAAACAAGGGATCTTATATCAGCAATGTAAACATGGAACTATTAATAAAGAGGAACTGGTATAGCCTTAAAATAGTGAAGCAAAGCGTTATAAGTAAGCGTCTTATCTTAAATGGGTGAAATAACCCCAAGATTAAAAGCGAGGTCACATCAATCAAGGTCATGCGCCACGTAGCGGATGGAGTGTGAACTACAGGTAGATATCTAAATGTTTTCTTACTCACACCACTAAAATTGTAAAGTTTTTGTCACCTTGATTAATAACTGAAGTGCCTACGACAAGGCGAAGAAACCTTCGTAATGTCAAGTGCATCGGGATGGCCCTCTCGCTACGCCATTAATTTGCAATAAACGTTCCAAACAAAATTCATTTCCGGAGTGACTAAACATTTAGAAAATACACGCCACACTAAAAGTCCGCGTATGTGAATTATCACTCCGTCCACAAGATGGCGCAACTGTGTTAATTTACGCCTGATTCCAGCATTAAGTTTATTCGCTTACTTATAACGCTTTGTAGTGAAGCTTCAACTGTAACCGCTTTCGCTAGTGTTTATTACCATCTGGGCAAACTTCCACCAGTAAATTTAAATAGAAATTTACTCTTTAAGCACCTTGTTAATGCAAAATTTCAGTGATAAATTATGGAAAAACATATATTTTACGGGTGGAAGTATTTCTTTTGCTGGTAGAAAATTACTTCGGTGGTAGTCAGACCTGCGTTTTTGCCATATTGTGACAATCTAGACAACCTCCTCTTTGTGTCAATGAAAAAGATTATAATACTTGGGCAAACTTTCCTTTTTCCTTGCGCATTCCTTTTTCCATCGGTAAATTTTGATATGGTTATTTAGAAGTTCTTTAGAGTGAAAAGTAGTCCTACAATATTTGAGTTTCGCTTTACTCATCATTTCAATAACGTTTATTTATTCTTAAAAATCGGCTGAAACATTTCTTGATTTCTAAACATATATGTTTACACAAATTTTAGTGCATTCTGGTAGTTAGCAAATTTCCGAAATAGCTTCCTTTTTTTTTAAAACTTCAACAACAAATTCATTCCTTCTCTGAATCAAAAATTTGTTTATCCTCATGTCTTCTTCAAGGTCGCTTATACATTTTCTGACTTTTAGTTTGATAATGCATTTTCAAAGGCTTCCATAGATCAAAATTGTGATATAAAGCTTACCAGTCGAGAAAGTTTATCAATTTTATAATGTCAAGTCTTTAACTGTTGAACAGTTTAAGTTTATTGATCCAATAAACTAGAAATATGGTGGAAATACCACTTTTTCCATACTAAAATATTTCTCTTCTATAATAAAAAAAAAGTCTGCCATTTAATAAACAAAAGTCATAGTTAAAAATTAGTGGTGTTCAAAAGCCTTTAGTAACGACGTAAACAAACTCTTTTTATGCGACCAGTGCTCTTCAAAAACATTTCAGGGGAGAAGTAAAACAAATAGTCCCTATGTACAGCGCATTTCTCTTTTCATCGAAAAGTTTTGGGATGGTTATTTAGACGTTCTTCAGGGTGAAATGTAGTCCTATAATATTTGAGTTTCAGTTTACTCATCATTTCAATAATATTTATTTATTCTAAAAAAAATCTGCGGAAACATTTCTTGTTTTCTAAACATATATGTTTACAGAAATTTCTGTGCTTTCTGGTAGTTAGCAAATTTCCGAAATATCTTCCTTTTTTTAAAACATTTGGTCGGAATTGGGACCATTCCACAAGGCGAAATTTACCTAATAACAAGATGATGGTAATCTACGAAACAGAAACATCTGCCAACAATACTGTAGAGCTCTTACATACATATATGGCAGCATATTATATGCATACAGAAAGACGTAGAGTAAAATTTTATTATTATGATATTATAATAACAAAAAACAATATAAGGTTAGTTTAATAATTCTTCTCTTGTTTTTAGAAACCTCTAGGAGACGAACCAATAAAACACCTCTCAAAAAAATTAAGATTTACCAAAGGTACGGAAACATCTTTTTCAAAAGTCAAGGGTGGCTAATGATTACTTTTATTTCACAATTATTTCCATAATATACAGAAACTGATTTTTTTATGAGTTTAATAATTTGTCCCATTCAAATATAGCGAGAAAAAGGAGAAATTCTCCAGAATCACGAGTATATAAGACGAAACATTAATCTTTCATAAGCAATCTTGCTATTGTAGAAAACATTACTATTGTTTTTAAGAGTATACTGCTTTTATACATGCTCTATGCTTTCAGAGTACATATGTATATACCGGGGGAGATAAAAGTTCGTTCAACTTTAAAAACTCATAAAAAAGTAAGCAATTATGATAAAGGAGTGCGGCTTGCAAGAAAGGGATCACAAGGTAGTCGGATTTATTTTAGCAGCAAAAAAAGTTAGTTAAACAATCACATGTAGAGGGCGCTGACGACCCGAAACACAATGAACAGGACATCAATATGCTCCATTCATTTGTTCTTCCAATAACAAATATTCAACATGGCCTCCAGAACATTCTACAACACAGCTGCTGTCCTGTTTATTGTGTTTCGGGATTTCAGCGCCCTCCACATGTCATATTTAACTTTTTTTTTCTGCTGCTAAAAAAATCCGACTACCTTGTGAGCCCTTTCATGCAAACCGCACTCTTTTATCATAATTTCTTCCTTTTTTATGCGTTTTTAGCCCTTAAATGCCTGGTGTTGCTTTTCGGCAAGATACCCAATTTAGGCTCTAAAATACTATTAGAATAATATTGAAGCTATAATGCCTAATGTTGCCAATAAAATACATTCTGAAAATATTATTACATCGATTTTCAACATGTAAATGGCAACACTTGTGCTGTTTAAGAATAAAGATAGATTTATTTTTTCAATTGTTGCTATTTGTTCTTTTTGTTTTGTTTGGAAGCTTGCGAAATACCCTATTTTGACCTGCAGTGAGCAAGTAAAATTTATTTCTTATTATAGTTCTTAAAATTCTTGTGTGTTTAATATTATGGAATTTTATCAAGGGAAATTATTTTTTCAATTAAACACCAGTATTGCCGATTAGTAACAAACTGTCTTTTAGCCGTAAACGATACTTAAAACAAAATATGATTTTTATAAAGTATTTTTCCCATGATTTATTTAAAAAATGAGAGCCGAAAAACATTATTACAATGATTTTTGAAAAATCAGGCATTTAAGGGTTAAAGTTGTAACGGACATTTGGTTCATACGGTAATTTATAAGATGGAAGCATAGTTGCCAATCGCCAGATTTTTTTTGTATACCATTATATTCTTACAAAAAGGTTCGCTTTATTTAATTCCACAAATTGTGCAATTAAGTTACAATTAAAACAAGTATTACAATTTGTGCAATTAAAACAAGTATTCCTGCATAAAAATATCGATATTGAAAAATCGGATGTTGGCAACTATGTGGAATGATGCTGTCAGATGATGTCAAAAGTACTTAGTACAGGGTAAAACAAAAGTCTTGCCCTGATCATAAATATTTATTGTGCTCAAACTATTATAATTTGACATATGTTTGTTTGGATATATTGTAAATCTACCCTATATATATAAAATCCTAATGAATCGAACTGAAACGAATTTATGTAACGATTCTATGAAACGACTGATTAAACATCTGATTACGTTTCACGGCGATTTCTCCTAAAATTATGGAATACTTTGCGATGAAATTAACACCAAAAATCCGTATTGATCCACAGATCTCAAAACTGGTATTAGAATTTTAAAATTAGAATTAGTTTTCGAAATATTAATTTTTTTCTAATTTTAAATACTTTTTTTCTAATGATGGCAACTCAAATTTTAATGATAACAAATATTTTTTTTCTTCATATTTTAGAAAAGGTTATTTTAAAATAATTTGGCGGCGAGTTTGGCCTCCCTTAAATGTATGCTAAGAAATGCATCATGTTACTTTTATTCAGAATTCAATTTGTATTTCATTATCATTTTATTTAATACAAAACTTTCATTTAAAATTGAAACCTTTAAAATAAATGGCTTTTACTTCATTCTTTTTTTTTAAACGAAATGAAAAGAAAAATATTAGACACAGATGTTAAATACGCAACGGGGTACCTAATTGGCGCCAAAATGACGTTATTTTGCCTGACATGGTAACCCGGCTATTGTTGCTTATTTATTAATAATTGTTTATTTGAATTTCTTTTCTTTTTATTTACAAAAAATGTTATAAATTGTTTTGTTCTATAGTTATTAATTATTTTTTTTATTTATTGTTATTTCATTTTAAAAATAACAGAAAATAATTTTAAAATACACATGTAACAGGTATTTGAAAACGAGGTTTTCGCCAAATTGTCGTAAAAAAAATCACGCCAAACCCGTTGCGTATGTGACAATGCAACAAATCATCAGATTTAATTTCCACTTCAAAGCAACGTTTAATGTTATTACTTCTCCCGTCAACCAATTTCGCCAAATTATACAAATCGACATATTTTTTTTTTTATTTTAAATAACAAAAGAACAAATAAATGAGTATAACATTAATAAAAATACAAATAAAACGTCGAAATAAAAATCACTTGATGGCATGAACATGTGTAACTTCCTTAAAATCAAGTGAATGTGACACTTACGATCAACCATTATTGGCATTTAATCTTATAGTTTGGCGACAGATTTTTGGTCGATGGGATAACCAAGTAGCACCGTTTTAATTTACCACTCGAAATTAAAAAAAAAAAAAAGCTAACTGGCGAGTTAAAAAAAAAAAAAAACTAGTGGCGAGATTTTTACCCGGCTAACATAAAAGTACCAGGAATTCTTTGTGATAATGGAAACTTTTATGTAGTTTTAATGGAAAAAATAATTTTGATTCTTTAATCAAAAGGGAAACCTTTCTTATGAAAAGCGAAGGAATCAGCCCGTTGTTTATGGTAGTTACATGACTTGGACTATTATAATATAAACGAAATAATGGGGATAGAATAATATTCGGCGACTTATCACACCTGTGGCTGGCTAACATTAAAGTACCAAAATGGCCGCCTGGAATATAAAAAGCGAAGGGATCCGCCTGGAGCTGTTGATGATAGTCACATGAGTTAGGCTATTATTATAGAGATTGTTTTCAATTTTAAAAACAGCGCAAATAATAATATTTCCTAACGATTAAAAATTTATTTTCACGTGACTATTAAAAACAGAAAACAAAACTTTAAAATTACTATTAAATGAGCATGCGTTAAAGGCAGGAAAATATTGAAAATTATGTCCTGAAAATTGTATTTACATGTGAATATTAAAAGTGAAAGGAAACTTTAAAATAATAAATACATTAATATGCGTTTAACCCTTTCACGGACAAGGCAATTCTATTCGTAAAATCTTGAAATCAGTGAATGGCACCAGAATTTACAAACAAATTTCGAAATACAAAAATGCTTTTGTTCACTTACTTAATAAAAGGGAAATTTTCATCCCAATATTCCGATGCTAATGTGGCATTTAAGAATTAAAATTAAATGGTCCAAAAATGAACCACCGCCCTTGAAATTGTTAAAGAAGCAAATTTTAGTAAGTGTATTATGTCAATCGTTTTATAACGCTGTTAAAACATACCGAGAGACAAAGACGCTGTTTACTTAATTCATTTTATTGTAGCTTCTTTTCAAATGTTTAACTGATCTTCTTTAACCAAACACGAAAACAACCATTGGATGTCTTAACAGCAACTGATTCTACCTTAAATTTTTGCAATCAAAGGGAATTGAATGGAAACCCGTTTGCACGGAGATCGCTACAGGTTTTTTCAGTATAATTCAATCTTCTCTAATCTTCTTAAAACCGATCAGATTAGCGTGCTTTTAGATTCTACAGTGTCTGAACGGGGGTTGGCAAGCGTAGCTTGCAGGGGTCAGAGCCCCCTAGTACTGTTATAATTTTTTTAAGACCACGTACCTCAGTAAATTTCAACATGCGGCCCCTTGGTAGCTCGGAGAATGTCTAAGCGGTATTCTTGTTCCCGTCAAGTATTCTTAAGATGTCTTCTGTAACAGTGCACATAGTAGCTTTAGCAGCAGGTATATTTAAGTTTACGAGATGATTGAGTAGGTCTCCGCTAAAACGATTGCCGAACGCGTTCAAGAATAGCTTCACTCACGCTAGGCTTGTAACTTCTGGGCAGATCAGCAACGCTGTCTCTTTTTTTAAGCCTGTCATACTATCGCTTTATTAATTTTGCATCAGAAGAATTGCATCCATAACAACGTTGAAGTGTTCGCAGAATATTAATGGTCGATTCCGTTTCGTGAAACCAAAGCAAACATTGATCTTTCTCTTGAATGGTCTCCATTCGGCAGGAAATATCTTCCTTACAAAGTCCTCCTTCCCTGAGTCGCTCTTGAAGGAGCAATCGCGCCATTTATTGCGCAAAAAACTTCTTAAACTGACCTATCCAATGATACAACAAGTTACATTATTATACAATCGGTTAATTTGAAATGAATTATTATAATCAGAGCAAGACTTTTGGTTCACCCTGTATATACCACCGTATAACGCGCACTTTTCAAATAAGACAATTGATCGAATCTTACAGGTGCTCGTTATACTCCGGTTATATAGCTGCCAACTTGTACGGATTTTACTTACCACTAAAATTTAATACTAAATTTTGTCTAATTCAATCGCCGAATTCTAGTAATTTTTGATGATTAAATAAGGTAGATATTTCTATTAACCCCTTTATTCTCGCTCCCGTCATATTCACGGGCTGTGTCTTTTTAGGTGCGTTCGTAATTATATAAATACGTAGCACCTATAGTCGTCGTTCAGTCCGTCTGTCTGTCCGTCCGTCTGTCCGTCCGTCTGTCTGTCCGTCCGTCCGCATATGATAGAGCAAAAACTACCCAACCGAATGGTCTGAAATTTTAAATATATGATTGTTGTAAAATTTTGTCGAGCCATTTCAAATTTTATGAAAATCGGATGTATAGTTAAATTACATGGACAGTCAAAAGTTTTTCTTTACATTACGGCCAATGGGAAAAATTATTGCACGTGCATTTTAATGATGTTAAAGCTTTCCGAATGGTCTCAAATTTTAAACATTTAATTATTGCGACATTTTGTCGAGCCATTTCAAATTTTATGAAAATCGGATGTATAGTTTAATTACAGGGACAGTCAAAAGTTTTTCTTTACATTAAAGCCAATGGGAAAAATTATTGCAAGTGCATTTTAATGATGTTACAGCTTTCCGAAGGGGCTGAAATATTAAATATATAATTGCTGCAAAATTTTGTCGAGCCATTTCAAATTTCATGAAAATCGGATGTATAGCTTAATTACAGGGACAGTCAAAAGTTTTCCGTTACATTAAGGGGAATGGGAAAAAAATTATTGCAAGTGCATTTTAATGATGTTACAGACTATGCACTTATGAATTGCAAATAAATACACATTCAGTACAATATGGGGTGCAAAAATTAATTATAAAACTAGTTATAGTACGAACGCACCTCATTCGCCACGTTTGACGAGCAATTTCCAACTTGTTTTAAATTTATTTAGATTTGTTTGATTCCCACCAGATTTGTAAAATAGAGTAATTAGCTTTATTAGGGTATCCTTTTACCTGTCATTAAATAAGGTGAATATTTCTTTTTCAAAAAAGTGGTGCCAATAAGCAATTTTAATTTTTAAATCGTAATTTAATGCGACCGTTAAGGGGTTAAATTTTAGTGGCAGCAAAAATCCGTACAAGTTGACAGCTATGCGGTTATAAAAAGGAAAAATTAAGAAGACAAAATATGAACCTATAAACTATTATTTTTGTTTATAGGACATCCTATTTATTTGCAAGTAAAAATATTTCCTTTTAAGATCACTTGAAAATAAATACTTATTATACTTTACAATAATATTTATTTTAGATTTAACTTTGTATCTCACGACGGTTTCTTTGCAAAGAAGGAAGTGCGCGTTATGCGTCAAATGCAGGTAAAAAATGAACAATGTCTAGGTGTGAGTTATACACCGGAATGTACCGTATATTCAGTTTAGTTAACACTTTTAAGGGCAGTGGTCCCACTGTGGGACCACCGAATTTTCATTCCAAATTTACAAGTTACCCCAAGAAAATTTTAATAAAAAATTGCTTTTATCATGAAAGTTTAGATGAACAAGATTTTATTTTATAAGAGGTTCGTTTGTAAATTATGGTGTAAGTCAACCATTTCATAATTTTGTGAACAGAATTTTTCTCTGCCGGAAAATTTTAACTTGTAAGCTGGTATGAATAAGACAGATATATTCATATATGTAAGCGTACTATAAATATAAGTAGGATAGACATACTGTATCAACAATTAATTGCTAAAGTACTTCTACCAGGAACATGGGCATTTTTTGTTTTTTTAATCGCCAAATATCACAACTGGAGCGGGATATTTGCTAAAATTTATTCCTAAATATGAAAACTAATTTATCCGTGTACATAAAAAATCGAAAATTTTGTTTTAAAATACAGGTGTGGATGTGACAATTCTTGATTACAGTTAAATGCCGCGACTGTGGTGGCATCTACTGCAAAGGATTAAAGCTATACTATTCAACTTGACTGTAAAAGGGAACTTAAGAAGATTTTACTAATCATAACCGCCAAAATAAGCAAATAATGCAGATTTTTTGTATTGTTTATGCTTAACTTGAACATTTAATGCTATTTTATATCCTTGTTTTCAAATATGGTATTATATAAAACTCTTAAATGTATGTTAAATAAAGAAACATTAAGATCTTTTTCTCTAGGAATGCTTTTATTTACGTTCTAAACAATGCTAATTTAATTTTTGTATTCATATCATGATGATTAAAGGGGTTTTATTTTATTTTTAGCCATTCAGCAAATATATATATTTTTCCATATGCATAATTAAAACGAACAGAATTTTATACAGTATTTGAAAACAGTCTGGCAATAACGAGATTTAAAACTTGAGATATAATGTGCAATATTAAAGGAAATGTTTTTTTTATAAATTTTAAACAGCTTAAAAATGCTAAGTAGTTTTTCGTCGTGCTCAAATCTTTAAAGAGAGGTTCTGAAAATACGGTTTGATTTTCTGGGCGTATACGAAAATTTACCCTTTTGTTTTTATTTTGATTAAGTATTGCATTTAGAAGAAAATGTTCTTTGAAAAAGAATTTATTGCACTTTTCACTTTACGAAATCTGTGAATATAGTCATAGAGAAATATTTCAATTGATCTTAGCTCCACCAGAGTTCAACATGCTGGCCTGCACTGTAATTCGGAGTAAATGGTTAGTACACTCTGAATAATAATATGAAAGAAAACAAATAAACGAATTTTCAAAATATGTGAAATTAATTGGATGCCAAATTTAAAATCAATAAGGTAAAACAAAATGTCATAAAAATAGCGGCTGGTTTGAAGCCAATTTTTGGCACTAAATTTTTAATTTCATATCTGAAAAAAAAAAGAAAATAACTTTTAAAAATTAATTTTTTGAAATTTTTTCATGCAATACATCAACTGTATCTAATGAGGAGGAAGCTCCTGAACTTATTAATATAATTTAAGCTTATACTAAATAAGAGTGGATTGCGTACAGAAATCGCAAATCTCCTGAAAGGTTTGTTTAAAGTCTTTGGATATTTTTCATTATTCTGAAAAATATTTAAAAATATGACAAGCTTCAACAAACAAATAAAAAAATTCTAATGTAACTTGTTACAGCGTAAAATAGTTTTCATTATTTAAATATTTTGTTACGTTTTGCGCATCAAAGATGACAAGATAATACCACAGAAATTATTTTTTTTTATTTTTATAATGAAACTTCAATAAAGGGAGAATGTAAAATAATTTAAAACTCTAAATTTAATAAAAATGAAACTCGTTTAATTTAGAAAAAATAAAATGTGAACGGTTGTAACTTGAACGGTTTAAACGTGAGAATGTACATCAGTTCGCATGTACGAGTACTTGTTTCAAGATGGGGTGTGTGTTTGTTTTATTACTTCCAATAATCTGCGCAAGGGATATAGACCAAAGGAACGAATACCCTCCGTGCTGGTTAAGTAACACTAGCCCGTATGTACGCAGTTATTTGTTTTAAACCTTTCAGGCTCAGAAAAATTCTATTGGTAAAATGGAGAAATGATTGACTGACACCAGGATTTTCAAACGAATTTCCTAGAGGATAAACACTATTTTATTTCTAAAACTTTGTAAAATAATCTTGGTGATGCTTGGCAGTTTTGATTTAAAATTACTGGTCACGACGTGTGACCATCGACCTTGAAAGTGTTAAAAAATACGTGTTTTGAAGTTTGAAACCTTAAGCGTCGCGTCCGACAAGTATCGACTACTTTTTTTTTTAATTGAGATTGTTTGATTGCGACCACTCTTTTGAAATAGAAATATTCACCTTATTTAATGGCAGACAAAATGGTGCGATAATAAAGCCTATTACACTGTTTCAGAAAACTGGTGGGAATCAGATAATCTGAAAAAACAGTCTACACTGGCCGCGAAAGTCACGGGTGCGAGAATTAACCCTTAAATGTATAGTGATGCAAATTTCCATAACTTTGTATTTAACTTTTAATGAATTAATTAAAGCCTTCGCAACCACTATATTTATATAGAAATATTATTCCTGAAAAATTCATATAAATATGCTACTAAAACAAGTTAAAATTATATCTTAAAATTTTTGGTGACTAATTCTTAATATTATATATATAAAAAAAAGTATAATTCTAAAAGAAAATTTCGTGCATTTAAGGGTTAAGAGGTTAATCAGCTGTTCTGTTAAATCTGACACTGACTCGTTAAACTGTTTGTCATGACTTAGTATATATTGGGTGGAACGAAAAACGGTTTTGAAAACATATTTAAAAATCCTTTAACATATCAGCAGGCACGTACATGATAGTTTAAAACAAAAGTGATGTGTCTTAAAACATTCTTAAACATGGCACCGAAACTGCCTTAACCCCTTGGGGACGAGCGGCACGTTTACGTGCCGCATGAAGCGCTCAGAATCCTTGTTTTTCTTCACCAGTAAAATTTTATTGTAAAATTTGCCTTATTTAATCAGCGCATTTTCTCGATTCAAGAAAACACAAATTTCTGTTTTTAAAAAACGGTGACAAAAGATTAAAAATTTCGTAAAAGGCTCCCGTCCCGAAGGGGTTAAGATCACTGTTATGCATTTCTCTATTGAACTTTCTTATTTGGTTTGAAACCAGGTTCACTGATGTTCAATGCTGTTTTGCGAAACACTGATAAATCTGTTTCTCACGGGCGCTATATCAAGTAGATATCTTAATTAACCCCTTCACGCTCGGATTAAATTGCGGTTAAAAAATTCAAATTACTTATTGGCACCACTTTTATGAAAAAGAAATATTCACCTTATTTAATGAGAGGTAAATCGATACTAAAATATAGCCAATTTCACTATTTTATAAAACTGGTGGGAATCAAACAATCTGAGTAAAAGACTCAGCCAGAGAATATGACGGGAGCGAGAATTAAGGGGTTAATTATCTCCTGTTTCAAGATTTATATCTTCAATAATATTACTGATGTGTTTTACGTTGAGTTATTTTTTATTTTATTCTTTTATTTTTATTTATTTATTTTTATTCATTGAAAAGTCAAACAAAAAAAATTAATAGAATTTTGACAAAACGGGAGAAATGTGAAGTTTTTCAATAAGTATTTTAGAAAGATCCAGAAAATTCAATTGAATATAGAAACTTGAAATTTGTATGGGTAAAACAGAGTAAAGTAATATAGAATATATCCCGAGGTCAAAAACGAAAAAGTTTTACACTATAAAATTTATTTTTAGCATAAACAAATTAGAAAATATACAGAAGATAAAAAAAAAATATTTTTGTAAAAAATAATGGAACTTTTTTTTAATGTAATAGATTTCCTTATCTTTGTCTACTTGAGTGATTCAAATAAACATTTATAAAATATTCTTTGAGTTTCGATATTAATCAAATTGGAACTGACAATCTTTAAATGCATATATTTGGATTTTATTTTTAAAATATTATTAACATTTAATTTTCTGTAATGTTATGTAATAACGCTTATTTTATTTACCAATTTTGTTAGTATGATGAAATGTCTTGCATTTGAAACAACGTTACAAAACGAAACACTTTATCGTAAAATAAAAGATGCGCGCCCGATTGGGAGAAACTTTTCAGCGTGCTCGCTTAAAGTTTAACCCTAGAGGAAAAGTACTTGTATTCGTAAAATGATAAAATTAGTTAATGACATCAGAATCTACAAACAAATTTATTTCAAACAAAGTAAAAACTTTTGTTCGCGTAGTTAATAAAAGGAAAATTTTCATTTCAATATTCTGGTGCCAATGTGGCCTTTAGGACGTAAAATTAAGTCGTCCAAAAATGAGCCACCGCCCTGGAAATGGTTAAGGTTTCAAAAGATGAATGTAAAAGGATTTTTTGAAAATCTTACGAGAGACGCACCTTTTAATTAAATTTAAGTGAAACATTATTCCTTGTAATATAATTAAATGTAACCTCATTTTTTTTTCTTTTTTTATATACATATTCACCCCTCTTTCTTACTAAAATCTAGAGTCAAATAAGATCTTTTAAGATGTTTTTAGAAAGTTTATGAATTAATTATGAAGTATACGTATAGTTAAAATAAAAAATAGCAACTTAACGTAAAACTCTGCTTAAGATATATTAAAAATTAAGACATCCGGCAAACTTTTATTTAGAATATTTACTAAATGCATACATACGCATTATTTTGCATATGCATTAAATTTAAATACAGTGTCTTAGATATGAAACATGAAGTAAATATGTATACAAACCTAATAATATTAACGTAGTTATATGCCTAATCTTTAAAATAAAAGATACACATTTATCCTGCACTGCCCGACTTATGGTTGTCCGGCACGGCGCCTTAATTTACTTTTCGGAGGAAAACTCTGCCAAACAATGGGCCTTGAGTTTGCATTGATTATATTTTACATTCGCAAATCGCGGTCCCGTTGGAAGGGGACCGTTAACTGTGCGCTGTAAAATATAAATTTAGAATGCCAGTTATTACCGAAAATTTCATAATAGGAATCTTTGACTTATTTAAGGATCTATGTGTTATGGTCGGATAGGTTCCAGAAATCCGTAATTCAAAGAATCTGAATTCAAACCAGAAATTTTTGAAAAATAAATTTCATGATATTTAAATACGGAATGTCTGTTATAAAGTAAAGCAAATATTGCTGGTTTAAATAGCAAAGCCAAATATACATAGTTCGATTCTACTGGTCTTCATTTGTTGGGATCAGAAATGTGTGGTCTATTGTGAATTGCTATTGGTGAAAAACTTACTTGGGACCATTACCGTCAAAAACAAGTTCAGCTGAATCAAGAATTGAAAGAAAAAACAACCAGGATATGTCGAAAGACAGAACAAAAGAATTTTCCAATGTTAAGGAAAGTCTAGAACTTTTCGGATAAAATGTTTTACCCTCCCACACACACACCTCCGAAGTATTAAACATACATTCCTCCTTCGGATTTTCACTTTTTTCGATTGATGAATGTTTCTGATTATCACTTCAGTTCGTTTTATCATCCAAAAAAAAAAAACGGTTCAATTCTTGGATAACGTAAGCCTGCAATATTTGGGTTGTGCCATGTTTTTTAGATTTTTATAATTAATTCTTATGTATATTTTTCCTGGTGTATCCGAAAATGACCTTCATTTTCTGCCATCACGTTAGGAGTTTTTGTAAATCGCAATTTTTTAAATTTCTAAAAAGGTCGAAATATTGCAAAAATATGATACTATAAAATGGACGTAAAACGTTTTTTCATATTAATTTATTCTTTTTTTGGTTTATACTATGCATGACGGGTGGTCCCTTTCACTTTGAACCAAGTTCTTGGTTATCACTCTCACGCATGTCAATGAATACCCCACCCCCCTCTATCTTTAACTATTGAGGGTAAAAGGGACCTTTAAAACCTTAAAAATCAATTTTTTATTTTTTGTAAATCTCGCTTTAATTCAAGGGTACATTATAAGCATTATGGCAAGCATTTGTCACAAAAAAAAAAATGAAAAAAAAAATTTTTTTTTGAGAAAAAAATGGAATTCTACGCGTTGTCTTAGAAATGTTCGAAATGCCCCCTTCGCGTTCCATATCAATGAAAATCCCCAATATTTTTTATAAACGTTTGGTTTATATATATAAATAAAACTGTGCATCGAATTTTATATATTTGAATATAACGGTTTTAATTTTTTTTTTTAATTTCAAATTTTTTAAATTTTTTTAAAATTTTTTAATTTTTTAATTTTTAAATTTTTTTTGCAAATTTCACTTTAAATATTAGTCAAGGGTTCATTATATGCATTATGGCATCTATTTATCACAAACAAATAAAAAATAAATTATTTTTGAGAAAAAAATGGAATTTTACGCGTCGTCTTAGAAATCTTCGAAATGCGGCTTGCGCGTTCCATATCGATGAAACTGCCCAATATTTTTTATAAAAGTTTGGTTTATATATACAAATAAAACTGTGCATCGAATTTCATATTATTAGAATATAAAATTTAAATAAAAAAAAATTTTGAAAATTTTTGAAATTTTTTCGAAAAATTTTCAAAAAATTTTGATTTTTTTTTATATTTAAATATATAAAATTCGATGCACAGTTTTATTTATATATATAAACCAGACTTTTATAAAAAATATTGGGGATTTTCATTGATATGGAACGTGCAAGCCGCATTTAGAAGGTTTCTACGATTTCGAAGATTTCTAAGAAAATTCCACTTTTTTCTCAAAAATAAATTTTTTTTTCTTTTTTTTGTGATAAATGCTTACCATAATGCATATAATGTACCCTTGAATAATATTTGAAGTGAAATTTACAAAAAATAAAAAAATGATTTTTAAGGTTATAAAGGTCCCTTGTTCCCTTAAGTGAATAAAATATTGTGAGTAAATGAAGTTAAGTAGTGTGAATAAAAAAAGTTAATCAAATGCTATGAAAACATCTGGAAACACTAGTACAAAGTTTTAACTATTGTATGTTTCCAGTTGCGTGAAAAATGGTGCCGTGTAATTTTGTTACCAGTTGAAGTACGATGTTGTCTACATAAATGTTGGACAATTTCGATAAAATAGTAAAATATTTGCATTACTTCTAATTTTGCCATGAATGATATTTTATAAATAATTTCATTATAACATTGGATTTAAAAACTTTTGATTTTAAAATGTATATATTTATTATTTCACTCGAACTGGAAAATGAGTACAGAGACAAAAATAGATTATTTAATAATTTTATGAAATCTCACGTGTTTTAACCAACATTTAACATCCTTTTTTACATTTTAAAGCTTTTCATTTTCAAACTGAACGTATTCGAAAGAATAAGTTTGCTTCTGGACAGCTTAAAATTTACATACATTTTGAAATTTTAAATCAAGATAAGTTTCTTTCACGATATTCAACATTTCATTTTAATATAACCCATGGCTTTTACAAAAGAATATCTTCAAATATTTTACAATATCTTTATGCAGCTAGCAGAATATTTATAAGCTGAGAGGTACAATAAGATTTAAATATATGAATATAAATTCATATTGAAGAGATAAAACTTGCCATTAAGTGAATAAAATAATAAGGTTTCTTCTGGACAGCTTCAAATTTGCATACATTTTGAAATTTTAACTCAAGATAAGTTTCCTTCATGATTTTCAATATTTTATTTTAATATATCCCATGGCTTTTACAAAAGAATATCTTCAAATATTTAAAATATCTTTATGCAGCTAGTAGAATATTTATAAGCTGAGACACAATTAGATTTAAATATATGAATATAAATTCATACTAAAGAGATAAAACTTACCTTTAAGTGAAAAGAATTGTGCTTTATTCATATGAATAAAATCCAGAAAGTTTGAAGATATGATTTATAAAATTAGTTGTTAACGTACTGACAATTTAAAAACTTAACTTATAAAACTCGGGGATTTTCAAAAAATTCAAACGCATCGCGTAACTACCATTATTTACAAACCGTAATATTTTCAGTATTTAATGAGATAAACTTTAAATTGAGTAAAGGGAACATTACTATTTGAAATAGTGGTAGATCTACTCCCCGTGGTTGTTTTCCTGGAAACCCCTGGTCTAATTGTTGACCAATTATATCATTATTGTGATTCTTTTCTTATAAATGCTTTTATAAAACAGTTATTCTTCTGATATATAATGTGTAAATCAATGCCTTTGAAAAAGTTCACACTTATACTTGTAAGAGAGTGTCATATATGATAACAAAAAAAAATCAATTTCTGCATGAAATTGCTCAATGATAAATTAAACTCTGTTATGAAACATTTATTCAGTTTCACAATAATCTGTGGATTCTAAGAACAATTTATATTAATAGCTGTTTTGAAGGGTTACAGCCAGGGCTTAATTTGCGCCGGAGCCCACAGGAGCCCGGCTCCGGTACTTCTCTGTTTTTAGTAAATATTTAAATGTTGGTCGGAATTCACCGGAGCTCATAAATACAGGGCTCTGGAGCCCAGTGCAATAGTGTTTCCGAAAAACCGAAGTCTAAATTACTTTTTCCTTTCCTTCCCATCTCCAAGCTTTTGCATTCTCTTTTACCCAAACAATTATATATAACGTAATGTGTCGCACACGTATGAGATGGAGATGAAGCGGACTCAATTTTTATATCAGATTTTGGGTTTGGACTAGCTCGAGCTCAATCTGTATTACAATTAAAATTTTATTCATTCATGTATAGAAGAAAAAAAAACTTTTCCTCCTTTAAAATTACGTATTATATTCTATTTCAAATCATTTTAATGCTACTTTGATCAAAATGAAGGGGAAACAGAAATCGTGCTTTTCTATTTCAAATTTATGTCGGTGACGACGTGTTGATACGGCGCCACTCAAGAGACTGAACAATGAATTTGCTATCAATTCGATTTTCATTTGTGACAGTAGGATAATTTTTTATTGGCTGTTTTATTTATTTATTTAGATATCTAACCTGAAAAGAATATTTTCTGTTTTAGTCAACGAGCATCAGCTTGAGGTTTTGTTGGTTTGAGGCTTTTTGTCTTCTATTGCGTACGAGTATAAAAATCACGTCAGTGATTTTTCTATTTATTTTGTATGTATATTCTATTTATTTTCTATTTATATAAACTATACCCATGCTAAGGCTCTGCTCTACACATTTATGAAGTCACTTTCATTTGTAAGTAGATATAATTGCCATGTATTCTTATTCTGATAGAAAGCAATCGAGCAGTGTTTCCCCTTTTTCTATAAAGGCATCGATTCTTTCCGATAATGGTGTCAAATTTTTAATTTAATCTGATTTTCAGAGACTCACCACAAAAGATTGTTATGCGGAAGGAATCGATTATAATTTAAGATATGCACCTTTTATAAGAAATTGTAAACCATTGTTCCATTCTTCAGCATATAAATATTAATTTCTGTAAATTTCATTCAGTTTTTTAAAAAAAGGCATAGCTGCGAACTATCCTTTTTTGTGTTAACACTATTTCCAAATCATAATCATCTTACCATATTTAATCGCAGAATTCTGCAATTAATTAACTTTAAAATTAGGCAAAGATTTACTATTCAGAAGGAGTGATAACTAAAAAGTGGAATAGTTGACAGCTAAGTATATGCTGATAGATAAATGCAAAATTTTTATTTTATTAAAGACTAAAAATGCTTTAATTTTTTCAAATAATGTACGAAATATAAATATGCAGATTGGAGTGACGGGGGGAAGAACGGTACGGTTGTTGTACCGGTAGTGCAGAATATTAGGGCTCCGGTACTTTTTTTGTTATAAATTAAGCCCTGGTTACAGCAATCAATAAAATTGTCTTTTAACCCTTTCCGGGGCAAGACCTTTCTGCTCCAAAAATCTTCGAATAACTAATAGACACAGGAAGTTACGAACAAATTTATTTGAAAATAATCAAAAACTTTTCTTCACATATATTATGAGATCAAAATTGTACTAAAAAATTACTGGTGCCACTTGACAGACTGGGATTAAAATTAACTGTTTGCAGACTGCAAACGGCGCCCCTGAAAGAGTTAAAGCTCACTTCAGAAATAAAATTTATTTTTGGGTATGTTGCAGATATCTGCGATACGGTACAAATGTTTAATTATTGTATGTTTCCACTTGCGTGAAAAACGGTGGCGTGTAATTTTGTTAGCAATTGAAGAACAATGTTGTCTACCTAAATGGTGGAAAATTCCGATGAAATAGAAAAATATTTGCATTGCTTCTAATTTTGTCAATGAATGATATTTTATAAATAATTTAATAATAACATTAGATTTAAAACTTCCTGATTTTAAAATGCAAATTTTTCCTCCCAAAGTGGCAATTGAGTAAAAAAAAAATTCCATAATATTTTCATAAAATTTTTCATAATATTATCAAATCTTACGTGTTTACACCAACATTTAACATAATTTTCTACATTTTAAAGCTTATCATTTTGAAGCTGACATTTTTAAAAAAATAAGCTTTTTTCTGCACAGGTTTCAAGTTACATATATTTTGAAATTTTAAATCAAGATATGTTTCCGTCATGATTTTAAATATTTTATTTTAACATATCTCACGGCTTTTACAAAAGAATATCTTCAAATATTTTAGAATATATTTATGCAGATAGCAGAATATTTATAAGCTGAGAGACAATTAAATTTAAATATATGAATATAAATTAATATTGAAGTGATAAAACTTGTGTTTCAGTGATAAAAATTGTGCTTTATTCATATGAATAAAATCCAGTTATAAATAAATTTATAAACTCGGAAAGTTTGAAGATATGACTTAAAAGATGAGTTGTTAGATTACTGACATTTTTCAAACTGAACTTTCAACAAATCAATCGCATGGCGTAGTACTACCACTATTTACAAACAGTAATATTTGAAATATTTAATGAGAGAAATTCTAAATTCAGTAAAGTGAACATTACTGTTTGAAATAGTGGTCATTCTGCTGCCTGTGCTTGAGTCTTTCAAAACCCGTGGTCAAATTGTTGCTGAATTATATATGACTAGGGGGCTCAGCCCCCTGCTCGCTAAAGCTCGTCAATCCCCGTGAATTGCTACGCATTTCACATTGGGATCGCTACGCGATCTAAGCTCGCTTCGCTCGCTCGCCACTATTTGTGTCAACTCTAGCCAGAATGAGTGCTATCATAAATCATTATAATGTATTAAATTTTCAAATATTTTTAATGTATAAAAAAGTAATGGAAAACTTGGTTGAAAATGTAAATAAAAATGTATTAAAAAACCTTGGGAACAGAATTAATTTAAAACCTTAGTGAAAACACAATAAAAAATAATTTTAGTTGGGCCGCTATGCGATGCAAGCAAGCAACATATGAAATTTACAAATATTTTTAATGTATAAAAAATCATGCAAATCTTTGTCGAAAATGTAAATAAAAATGCATGTAGGCGATGCTGCCAATTGGTATAAAACATTTTAACATTATGACATTTACTAATTTTTGAAATGAAAAATAATTCATAAAAAAGTAATTGAAAATTTTGTTGAAGATGTAAATAAAAATGCATTGGTCAAAAGTTTGGCCCTGTGACTTGTTGATCATCATTGAGAAAGCTAAGCGAACTGTAAATTGACGCCATTTAAATTTAAATGGCATGTTAGTGTCAGATGGGTTCCTTCACCTTTCATTTTGCCTATAGTATTGAAAATCCCGGCTTAAATTCATTTAAAACTATAACAAGAAGCTATAAAAATGCTACGTATTACGCTAACGAACTGTAAACTAAAAGTTTTCGCCTGTGTCTAAACACAATCCTGGATCAAAAAGCTGATTCGTTGAATTCCTTACGTCACCGTAAAACGGACCAATAGCAATTGTCATTCATGCATCGCTCAAACGGTTTCTGTTAAAAGAGAGATTCCGTCTGGATTTTGATTCGCTGTGATGGATGGGACATGTGACCGTCACTTAAGTACTGAGAAACGTCGCTTTGGCTGTTTCCAAATAGCAAGCTAAAAATACAGCTTTTATTTAGCGCTACGTAATAGAAATATATATATAGATTGTGACTTTTTTCTTCTTGTATATGCTTTTATGAAACTGGCATTCCACTCACATATAGCATCTCTTTGAATAAGTTCACACTTACACTTGTAAAATCGTCTCAGATGTGACAAAAAAAAAAAAAAAAAAAAAAAAAAAAAAAAAACAGAACTACATTGTTTAACCCTCTAATGCCCATGGTAGCATAAATGCGACCACTAGTGTTTCGAATTTAGTAGATTTTTTAATTCGTGTTTTCCAAATTTATACCAGAAACTTAAACAGTAAAACAGCAATATTTGCTGCATTTAATAACAGACGTTACTATATTTAAATAAAGTTAAATCTATTATTGAAATTTTCTGGTATGACTTTAGACTTTCTGAATTACCGGGGCTACCACAGGCGACTATTTTTATATTATATTCGATCCACTATTTAAAAATAATACATTTTGTAGTATACTTCTCTTGTAAAAGTTGTCAAACCGTATGTAAAAGATTTTGTTTTGAAATAGTAGTGCGAAGTAGAGTTAAAAAATATTCGCCTGTAGCAGCTCTGATACGGAATTTCTAAAACGTATTATACCATGGGAATTAGAGGGTTAAAGCATAGATGCCAACATCTTACGCTTTTTCGTACCACAAAAATTTTATAGTAAATTTTACCATTTTAAATCGCCGTAATCTGCCGATTAAAAAAGGGCAAACATTCCTATAACATTTTTGTGGTGCAAAAAAGCGGAAGAGTTGTCAGCTATGGTTAAAGTGCTATATAAACTATTAAATTAAAATGAAAGTTTCTTTTCTTATTAATTTATTTTTCTCTGACGAAAGTTGTATTTCTATATTAAATGTACTGTGCATGCTGTCACATTAATTCTGTATTAACTGTAAATACCATTATATTTCCTTTAAATTATGGGAAGGGGACGGGCCGACTGACATATCGGACTTTTAAATTCCACTATATAAATTTTATTTAAAAGTTTTTATATTTAAATGATTTAAAGCCCGAGTTTTAAATTAAATAATATGTTACCCAAAAATTAAAAAAAAGTTTATTTTAATGCAACAAATCGATTTTATAAAACATCGTTTTCACATTAAAAAGTAGCTTTTAAAAGCTGCTTGTGTGACATAAAATTATAACTGCAACATAAAAAATATATATATATATATTTTTTAAGTAACAGTCTGGTATATCTGTATGTATTATATAACGTTGGCATGAATTTCAGCACTTTTATGTTTGTCACTTTATGTAAAATGCCGGCCCTGATTTTATTTTTAGTTGATTAAGTAAATCAAATTTCATTTAATAAATACGTATATTTAAATGTGGGTATAAAATGTTTTTCACACATGAAATGCATCTTTTGTCACAGTCTTTTTGAGTTTGTTTTCTCTAAAGCCGCTGATAAAATTAAGTTACGATATCGCTATCCTGCATTTCTCATATATAATTACAGATTGTTCAGATATGATTAACGTCTTCCTAATAATTAAAATGTCAAGTATTGATAACAGTGGTCGGCTAAATAATAATAGTTTGGCCTTCCTTCGCAACAAACATGTTAACTATAGAGATCTGGCATTCCTAAATTTAAATATGGCATTAAAATTATTCCAACATGTATCATTTTTCAGAGAAAATAGTTTTCAATTAATGATAAATAATGAAATCTTGCTATTGTAATGGAGAATGATAGATAAAAAGGAAAATTGTACTTTTACTATTTTAAATAATAAATCAATACAATTTATCATGAAATTATATTTTGTTGGTATTTTATCTCGCAGGGGTGCCCGTTTGACCTCCATTTTTAATTAGAAATTAAGAATAGTATTTTTTGCTTTATTTAACCCTTTCCGGCGCGGTGTCCTTAAAAAAGTACACCTAATTTCAATTCCAAAACTGACAAACGGCACCAAGAATATTTAACTAAAATTGTCCTATTATAATGTACATGAAAATAAGCAAGTTCCTATTTTCTAATAAATTCGTTTATAAATTGCGGTGTCAGTCCATTATTTCATCTGTTTATAAACAGAATTACTCCGCGCCGGTAAGAGTTAATGACAGACACATCGTGATCACATACGGTAAAAATTCTTCTTTCGGCACTTCCTGTATGAATTGGAAAATTCGGAATAAAAATAGAGGCCAAATTGGCAATCCTGTTTTCTCGTTCATCGTTCTCTTGCTGCCTCTTCTTTTTTCATGTCAAGCAGTATACATTAACCCTTTCAGGGGAAAGCAATTGTGTTTCTATAATGTTGAATTCTTACCGGAAGTTTGGGAAAAATTTATTTCAAAGTAAGTATATGGAATATTTCAGCTTTTTTTTGCACCAAAGTTATAAAAGTAAAACTTTATTAAAAGTTTATGGTACAAATATTAATTAAAATTAGGCGGGATATAATACATCCTACCGTCTTTCATGTGGTTAACATATTTCAGTGCCTTTTGCGACTGTATCTTCTCTAATGCTTGCATGCATTTACTGATATATCATTTACATAATAACATATACGCATTTTTGTTTACGGAATTTCTACTTATGTTTTAGTAAGACATAAACAACCTTATACGAATTCAATTTTTCCAACTGAGCGAAAAAATGTCCAAGCCGGGACTCGAACCCAGAACCTTTGACTTATATTGTCAATGCTATACCATTTTACCTACTTGGGTTGACAATCAGCGGACATATTACACTCAGATAACCTTACTGGCAATGACATATTGTCTGCCACGTAGACAGCTTGAGAAAATGAACCGGATGTAATGGAGCTCCAATTAAATGATGGGTAAGTAGATAGACTATTATTTAAAATTCAATCATACTGATTGGTAGACCATATGTCATTGCCAATAAGTTCATTTGAGCGAAATACCCCCGCCTGTTGTCGGCCCTATAGCTCTAACGGCAGTGACAGTAAAGTCAAAAGTTCTCGGTTTCGAGGCCCGGTTTGGTATTTTTTTCACTCAGTTAGAAAAATTGAATTCGTATAATAACTTTAGTATTGAGTATGATTGAATTTAAAATAAGCGTGTATCTACGGACGCATCGTTTAACCCCTTAATTCTCGCTCCGTCAATATCACGGGCTGAGGTGTCGTTCGTTATTTCTTGTGCCCGTCATATTTTCGGGCTAGAGATTTAATTGCTAGAAAAAAACTTCTGAAACCAGAATAATTTAACTGGCATAATTTTATATAATAATAATAATTTAATTAATAATAATCTCCTTGTGAAGTCTTTGACTATTACCATGTGGGCTGGGTTTTTGGTTCTGATTGTAATGTTGGATTTTGTATTGCATGTTCCGAAATATATCACGCTTAAAAAAATATCAATAATTGAAATTTAATGCATACATGTTATTTCAAATATTATTTGTAAAAATTTGTGCGATGATGATAAATAAAGATCTAAGATGTGGAAAATAAAGGTCTTATTAGCATTAATAACAAACATTAACCCCTTAATTCTTGATCCCGTGATATTCACGTGTTGTGACTTTTATTCAGGTTATTCACATTGGTTTGATTCCCACCAATTTTATAGAATAGTGTAATTGACTTTATTACGGTATCAATTTACCTGTCATTAAATAAGCTGAACATTTCTTTTTAAAAATAGTGGTGCCAATAACCACTTTGAATTTTTAAACCATAATTTAATGCGACCGTTAAGGGGTTAAGACACAGAATTCTAGCATGGCGGCTTTTCTACAAATGTGAATTTCTTCTGTAACATCATTTTTTTTTTTTGCCTTTAAAAAAATAATAATAATTGCTTATTTTATTTAGAAACCTTATAATTATACAATTTACGTAATTAAAAATTAGGTATTTTTTTATTGTTTTTTCAAGTATTAAACGATCCTTAAGGGGTTAAATTAATTTCCATCACCTGTTGCTTATTCTGTTTAGCTGTCTACATTGCAGACCAGATGTCATTGCCAATAAAGTTATCCGAGCGAAATATGCCGGCCGATTGTCAGCCCAGACAGCTCAAAAGGTCTCCGTTCGAGTCCCAGCTTGGGCATTTTTTCGCTTAGTTGGATAAACTGAATTCGTATAATAACGTTACCAGTCAATATGATTCAGTTAAAATAATATTATATAAACCTTATATTTAAAAAATAAGACGCACCTCCTAAAAATGGTGCATGATACAATAATTTCATGGCCATATTTTGGTATAGTGAGCTAAAATCTATAAGGAGAAAACATTATTTTTAAAGTGGGATTTGTATGCCGACCAATGTAATCATCACAAAACATCAGGTAGATGTAACTAAACGAAACCTTTAATTTATTGCCAATCTATAATCTTCACGAAATTCAGAAAAAATCTTATTTTTAAACAACTATTTGAAATTTATTTCCGAGGAAAAAAATTGTAATTTTTAGTATTCCATTTCATAGTCAGCCATACAAAATTACGGCGTTAAAAATACTGTGTCAATCTTTTAGGTAGATTTCGTAAGAAATACTACCTATTGCAGTCGTTACCATGGTGCGACTTTTGAAAAATTTCTTCATAACTTTTCATTACATGACCCCAGGAACCCAAAACCACCCCCACCTAAAATATATATATATATATATATATATATGTATGTATGTATGTATGTACTAAATTTTGTCCGCACGATAAAAGTCGCAATTATGCGCGGAACGTCTTCAAACTCGCCAACAACTTTAAGATAGCTAATTTCTCGGCAGGGATTGAAAATGAGCAAAATCGGTCCAAAGGAATGGGAATGGGGAAGGTTTAAAATTTTGAATACCGTCTTAACATGATTCTGATAAAACCAGCTTTTACGCAACAATGGCAGGATAAAATAAGTATTTTTCGTTATAGCTGTTGCCAACAATTAAAAAAAAGCAATAAAATTCTCACCACAACAATTGCTTTTCTAATGCAGTGTTTTCACGTGAAAAATTAAATTAGATAAACAGTTTGACGAATTGAAAAACAAATTGAATATTACGTCATAAGTTTTCTAGAGCAAGATTTCAGCATGAAAATTCAAATTGAAATAAATAGTTTGACGAATTGAAAACAAATTGAATATTACGTCATAAGTTTTCCCGAGCACGATTTCTGCATGAAAATTCAAAATGAAATAAATAGTTTGATGAATTAAAAAAAAAAAAAAAAAATATTGCGTCATATTGAAAATATAATGGACCACAGCAGGTGAATATGTAACGTTATTGAGTTTGAAGAAACGTATTAAAACATGATAAAAACCCGAGTATGGAAATATTAACAAATTTTAACACTTTGAGGTTCTCTGAATTTGATTTAGCCATTTAAAAACCTATTCCATATACATGCGTGTGTGTATATTAGAATTTTCACAAAATGTTTAGCTCCCTAGAGCTCATTCTTAGCGAAGGAACTGGGTTTATCTTTAATCTTGATTTAAGTTTTGTTGGTGAATTTAGTACTTAACTTCGAAATCTACCTCCGCCTGTAGGCCCGAGCCGGCAGGGATTTTTTCTATGCATTTATCAAATTCTTACATTTCTTGCTAAATAATTTTACTATAACGTTTTGAATTTTCTTTTTTCTTTACATTCATGTGAATACTATCATTCATGGCTAGTTCAATGGGTTTTTGTAGTGTAAGACACATTCCTGATAACTGGCCCACCGTTTTTTTTTTTTTTAAGTTTGCTTAGCTTTATTCAATTAATGAGGCATCTCCCATAAAATAAGTCGCATTTTTCGTTCTAAAACACTCGTAGCATATGACTTATACTTCAAGTTCTCATGGCAATGCCCTCATGTATATATATACTTTACTAGCATCTTACTTTGAACTTTTGTCAAATAAACATCAGTATTACATTTTCTCAGTCTACTTTACAAAGAAATAATAAAAAAAATACATAAAAAGAAGAAAATAATAAGAAATAATACCATAAACCAATTTATTTCAACATCAAAGCATTGTTGTTTTTAATTAACCCCTTAATCGTCGCGCCTTATAAGTGTCGAATACATTTTTAAAATTCAGATTGTTTGATTGCCACCACTTTTTTCACGTTGAAACAGTCTCTCCATTTATTGGCAGATAAAATAATGAGAGTAAAAAGCCAATTGCATTATTAAAAAAACTGATAGGAATAGAACAATCTGAATAAAAGAAAAGAAGACCACACCGCCCGTGGCAGTCACGGGCGCAGCGATTAAGGGGTTAACAGATACAAAAAAAAAAGTTGCTAAAGAGAAAAAAAAATGCAATTTAACAAATTACAACGACCATTTGGAAAATGATATTTTCAAAGACTAAAATTTAAGACAATAAAAAATCGCACGGAGTTGATCATACATTACGTACGACATGGATTACATTTTTTGGTACTATAAATTTTTAAGGGGTCTCAGGACTCTTTAACTTTAAAATTTTCGAAATTTTAATTTTTTTAGATATTAAACTACTATCTTTTCTGAACATTTTGGTATAAATGTTTCCTTGAAATTCCTATTAGAACAGAAGTTATGGCTTTTAGAATTATACACGCTCAATAGCTGAAGCGGCGTTTCAGAAACTTTGAAGTCAATTTTCTCCAAATGATGTTTTTGGGCATAACGCGCACGATATCTCAAAAACTTTTGAATTTTTTTTCATGAAATTTTCAAAACATATATTTCATGTTAGTCTGTATAAACTGAACCTAAAATTTCATTCTTATTATTCAGAAATATATTCTTTATATGTGATTATACTGTTAAAAATTTCTAAATTTTGCATTAACTAAATACAACTTTGTATTAAAAATAGAAAAATGCTTTAAATACAAATTTATTTAGGTTCAGAGTAATTATTACAATGTGAAGCATAAGTAGGACCCAAAATTTTCCTTCTACTTGCAAAATTTATTTTGTAATCGTGCGCATAATCTGTTAAGCCGATTTTCCGCTCGTCAAATGTCTGACATTTTGGAGACCACTGTAAATTCTAATTTTGCATCTTGTAATTTTTCAAATACATAAAATGAAAGAACGTACCTATATCTTTCATCCCAATATAAAATTTTGTCTTGAAATCAATTACATTTTAAGATATTATACGGTGAAAATGGTCTCTTTTTTTTTCGATTTTTCCAATTTTAAGAGTCCTGAGACCACTTAAACTTCTGCGGAGATGGTCATACATTACGTACGCCATGGATTAAACATTAATATTCCTGGACGAATTTTAAATGAAATTTCATTCTTAAACTTCTAAACATCCCACAATATTACTTTTTACACAGTCGTATATAGAAAAAATGTACTTTTAAATGCAATTTGTTTGAAAGCTGTATCTCAATTTGTTTCTGAGTTATTAATTTTTTTTGTAATTTTTATTACTTTTTTGTCATAGTGGCATCAGAAGTAACCATCTCTGTTGAAAGTAAAGGGAATATACAGATTATTGTATAGACGAATCAGAAAACGAATAAAATGCGAATTCAACCAAAAAAACGCTTTAGATATGTTTTTGATTTCCTACCTTGACGGAGGACAATAACCATTTTTCCAAATGGTTAAAAAGAAAAAGAAAAATGTTAATTCGCTATATTCATAAACATTTATTTTTTTTGTAAACACATCCATTATTTAAAATAAATAAATAAATAAAACAAAACAAAAACTTTTGGAAAAAATATTAATTTGAGGATGTCGTCGGTACCATGTCAAACTATCCAATGTGAAAACAGTGGGCTACTTTTTTTTTAATTCAGATTTCTTGATTGGCACTACATTTTTAAAAAAGTAAAATTTACCTTACGTAATCACATATTAATTAAGGCAACAAGGGGTAGTTAACCCCTTGAAGGGCGGTGGGATATAATATATCCCACTTAATTTTAATTGCGAAATGTCACACTGACACAAGAATTTTGGAATAAAAATTTTAAGTTTATTAAGTAGGGGAAGAAAAGCTTTTATCTATTTTGGAAAAAAAAAATTGTTTTTAAATTCTGGGGTCATTAAATCATTTCAGCATTTTACGAATAGAAGTACTTTGCCCCTGAAAGGGTTAAGAAGGGGAATTTTACCATTTCAGAAAAAAGGGCCAATCAAGAAATCTCAATTTTTAAAAAAGCAGCCTACAGTTTTCACATTGGATAATTTGATATGATACCGATGATATCATTAGTTTAAGTATAGCGCCTAGAATATATAGTGTGGAAATCGGCTATCCCTTTAATACTAAAAAAAGCGCTAAAATATTGTATTCGTTAAATGTGCCACGATGCTGCTGAAATATGAAGATCGCAACGACATCTGCAGGATATTTTCTACAACTGCAAGATATTGTTAGTCTATAGAATATAATACGAAAATCGCGCAGATTTCGGATTTTAGCAATATTGTCCACATTTAAGGAATACAAATTTTTAGCATTGTTTGGATAGCATATTTCCACACTGGGTATTCTAGACGCTGTAGTTTAAGTTTCATAATTAAATATATATATAATATACATAAATTATATACATAATTTAATATATATATATATATACATATATCAATATTTAATTTCTTATGAATTTTAAATTAAATTATGCTCTTGTTCATTTTCAATCGACAGTGATCAATCGATTTGTCATTATGCATAAATGTTAAGCATATAATGGAACTTGTGCAAATTTCTGAGAATTGGGTTGATCGAGGCAAAGTTTTACTTTAATAAATGATAGATATTCATAGCTGCCAACCTTCCACCAATCTTCCGTAATATCTGGATCAACTTGACCCAGGTTAACCACTTTCGAACCAGAAATTTTTTTTCTTGAATCTTTATTTATTTAATTCAAGGTTTCTACGCGGAAGTATTCAATTTAATTTCTTCAAAAAAATTCTGGTTCTAAGCGTATTAAACCAAGGTCAAATGAAGGCACGTATTACGGAGGAATTAGTTTGAGGTTGTCGCCTTTGGCAGTGTTGCCAGATAGGCTACTTTTTTTTAAATTCTGATTCTTGATTGTCACCACTTTTTTGAAATGGTAAAACGCGTCTTATTTAATGGCATAATAATTAAGGCAAGGTAACAAAGGTAATTTTACCGCTTCAAAAAAGTGGTGGGAATCAAGAAAGCTGAATTTAAAAAAAGTAGCCCACTGGCAACACTGGCCTATGGTGCTGAACAAGTGGGCAGCATTGAAAGGTTTTCATCGCTGATAGCAGCTTAATAAACAAAATTTCTATTCAAAATTTCTGCTGTGAATTTAGTATTTTTTTAATAACAAATTCGCCAGATGTGGCGACACTGTTCGCTTGTATGATACATATTGTTTAACACATTCACGCCGGCGCGGTGGGTCACACTCGACTATCTCAGCGTTGTCAAGTCTCCGGCATTTTGCACAACACTATTATTTTAGAGAAAATGTTGTTCCTTTAATTCGCCCAATTGTTCTAATTAAATAAAACAACATTTTCTGTATTAAAATACTGGTATCCCAAAAGCCGGAGACTTGGCAGTTCTGAGACAGTCGAGTGTGACCCACCGCGCCGGCGTGAACGTGTTAACCAGAATTAAACTATTTCGTTAACATTTGCAATACCGCCAATTGCCACGTTTTTTCCTCAACAGTAAATTCGTTGAGAAATCTTTACATTTATTAATCTCAGGTTTCTGTGATTGAATGAGGAGGAAACTTATATTTAGAATTACTCTTGTCAACAAATTGCAGCATTTGCCAGTTGTACATTTGACAAATCTTTAGCATTTAAAAGAAAGAATAAATGAAAATGAAAAGATACAAATTGAGATACATTTATTTTCTTTCTATATGGAAATGAGCTTAAATGTATTTGTAAAAAGAGATGCAGCCGTTAAAGGGCTATAATTCTGAAAATTTCTGAGATGTACAGTAATCATAAATAACAAGATACACCTGCAGACCGTTTAGAATAAAATCACCAAAAAGTTTTTATTGCACTATATCTTTCTTCGTAATGTGAATGAAATTTTTTAAGTAGGGGTCTAAATATTAAAGAAAGTGAGTGTTACTATTTTTTAAAATGGTAACACTGACTTTTGACACTTTATTTAAGTTTCTTGGGTCGAATAGAATAAAAAAGTATATAGTTTTTTTGTTAATTCTTTATGGAGTTACATGACGTTAAATGTGAAGATGCTAATCTTAAGTGAAAGTGGCAAAATGTAATTTAAATTGTTCCAAAAATCATCCGATATAAATTTATTGTTTTGAGTAAGATACATTAAACTGACACAAACATATTCTAGACATAGATTCAAAAGCATAATTCTATATATGAAAATGATTAATAAATTTATTATGAATAATTACGAATTTATGATCTACATCTACTTTTATATAAACAGAATGAGTCATTGTCAAAAACATAAGTGTGTATATTTATAGTTCCTCTTAATCAATGTCTTTTGCGATATAACGAAATTTTACTTTTCGAACATCTATTGAGATCATATGCTGCTCCTTATAAATCACGTAACAAATACAAAAATATCGAAAACAGAAAACAAAGAAGTTATATGAAATTTTTTTTTATAGAATTTGTGATGATAAAAACACTTTTTACTTTATTTATATCAATTTACTCAATAATTTTACTTGTGTAAATCTGGATGTTTTTCTTTGAAGTCTTTATTTATACCCTTAACCCCTTGAGGGGCGCCGTTTGCAGTCTGCAAACGGTTAATTTTAATGCCGAAATTAACAAATGGGACCTGAAATTTTTTAGTACACTTTCGATCTCATAATATACGGGTAAAACAGCTTTTAATTATTTTCAAATAAACTTGTTCTTAAATTGCGGTGTGAATTAAATATTTGAACATTTTTAGAGCAGAAATGCCTTGCCCCTGAAAGGGTTAATAAATGTTGCTATGTAGCTCTATGAACTTACATAATTATACTTTGTTTCGAAATACCTGGATCTAGGAAATTCAAATATGATATCAAAAGTCTGAGTTAAAATTTTAAAAAAAGAAAAGAAAAATGGTTTGTGCAATTGTTATGTGTAGAAGACCTCTATTTCCAAAATTTAAAATATTCAAATTTTGAAGAAGACCACGTCTAATGACAGTATTTTGTGATTCTATCTTAAGTGGTATGCGAATAAAGGCAGGTTTAACTGTATTTTAATACTGACAGTATGTGTTATACTGTGATTATACCACATACTGTGTCACAAAAATCTCTAATATTTCTCAAAATGCCTTTTCCTTTGTTGAAATATTTGAAGCGCTGTGTCCACTTAAATAAATATCGGTAATAAAATTTCCATATTTTAAATCAATTTTACATTTTTTTTTGCTCATTTACTTTCATCAGCAATTTTTATTAAATTTTCACTTTAAATTTATTTACATTTTTCACTGCTTTTTAACACCCTTTGTAATTTTTTAGTATTTTTAATTCAAAATGTCCTATAGCGATGCGTGGAAATAAAATATAGTATAATTTGAATATTCATGATCAAATTGTGGGCTACATTGGGCCCTGCTTTACCATGCTAACATGCATGGGACAAACAAACATCTATGTGATAAGAAAAAATATTTCACAATAACGCAATTATGTTTAAAGAGTCGAACTAATTGCTTAGAGAAATAAATATATTACTAATAATAGAATAACAATCAAAGTACGACACACATTTACATTGGAAAATTATAAAATTAACGCTTTGCACTTTAATTAGTTGTTGGGAGATATACGTCCAAGTGAACGATTTTTTTTAAATTCTTATCTCTTTTTAAAACATAATCTCTGTTATTTACTTATACTAAAATATTTTCAAAAGAAACTTTATTTTTAAGGCGATAGGTAGTTTTACTTAACGTCTTGCTTTTTTGCTTTGTCCAAGTATGGTGAATTTTTCAACAGTCTAAACCTTAATTAAATATTAAATTTCTCATTTTATTCTTTCGAGTCTTTTTACTTTTTAAATTTTTTAATTACTTTTTTAATTATTTCTACTTTCTGTTCTTCTTGGTTCATCCCAAGATTTATAGACGTTGTACTATTAATAGCTTGTCTGTTATCTCTCATGTGATAAACACATTTCTTTTCTTTTTTATCTCTATATCTTTATTTTTTTCCTATAGTACATTGTACTAAGTCTAGACTATTTTTGACACCTCCTTTAACCCCTTAACCTACAATGGCGGGCATAGCCCGCGCACGATGATCGAGCCAAATGTAAATTCTTCTTACCACTAAAATTTCACAGTAAATATAGTTTAATTTAATCGTCGAAATTCTATGATTAAACAAGGCGAAAATCCCTATTAAATTTTAGTGGTAGCTATGGATTTGCCAAACCGTGGAGCTGTTGAGAGTAAATCGTAGGTTAAGGGGTTAAGCTCCTTTTACATCATTACTAATCAACAGGAAGTTAAGTTGCCTGTAACTAGGAATCCCATTCAAGAATCACCTGTTTACCTATTCATTAGAAATCTATTAAATATATTGTTGCCAGGTGTACCGAGTAAATCGAGTCTCCAAAATCTCTGGACAACAGTATTTTAACCCTTTCAGGGGCAAGGCATTTCTGCTCTAAAAATGTTCAAATATTTAATTCACACCGCAATTTAAGAACAAGTTTATTTGAAAATAATTAAAAGCTGTTTTACACGTATATTATGAGATCGAAAGTGTACTAAAAGATTTCTGGTCCCATTTGTTAATTTCGGCATTAAAATTAACCGTTTGCAGACTGCAAACGGCGCCCCTCAAGGGGTTAAAGTAAGTTTCTTCACCTTATCTAATGGCAGAATTGGCGGAGATTAGAGATAGCGAAACAATATGTAAGAAATAAGATGTGTTCAGATCATCTGGAGTCCCGATTCACGCGGGACACTAATCAGAAAGAAAAGTTTTTGGAAATTGTGATACCATTACATAAAAAATTTGTGGCCACTCTTGACCAGTAAACAACATGTTAAAACTTTGTCCACCGCCCCCTGAATACTAGGTCTGAGCGCTGACACAAAAATGACGGCTGCCGAAGGCGGATTTTTTTTAACGTTGTTACGGTCCTTAAATGTTGACACCAGCATTTTGTAAAAGATTTCTCTGGTTTGTTTAATGTCAGAAAAATAAAGCGGAAAAAAACTTAAAAAAGTATTGGTACGAATATTTAAGGGATCGTACAAACAGTAAATAAAACCCGCCTTCGGCAGCCGCCATTTTTGTGTCAGCGCTCAGGCCTGGTATTCAGGGGGCAGTGCTTTGTCAAATGGTGACGAACATATTAGACTCTAGCGAAACAGCACCGAAAACTGGCGATATGAAGCAATTAAAATAATAAAACTTTGTAAAAAATCACCATAAAATTAAAACAAAACACAAAATTATTTCTTCCCCTGCCTCTCCCTCTCACTTGGATTTTCATGAAGCATATTTTATTTCTAAAAATTCTGCTAATCTTGTCAATGATCTCCCATCATCTCCTTTCCTATCTCCAGCGTGGAAATTAATTTTGTAATTCTTTTCCCTTTTCTCTTGTTTCTTTTCTTTTTATTTTGTAAAAAAAAAAAAAAAAAAAAAAAAAAAAAAAAAAAAAAAATAATAATAATAATAATAATAATAATAATAATAATAATAATAATTTGGATTTTTTCTTGTTCTTTTATAGTTCTTTATTTATTATTTTTATTTATATTTTTAATTTACTTCTTTTATTTTTATTTTTCTTTTATTTCCATTTTTTCCATTTCATTTTCTCTTCTATCTTTTTTCAACACATTTCCCTTTTGCATATTCCTCTATCAGGTAGCGCCATCTGTCGCATTCTTCGCAACATTCTTTTTCTTCAGTTCATTTTTGAACTTGTCCGTTTTCGGACACGTGTATGCTTAGCTGATGACGAGCTGTTATGTTTTTAGCTCGAAACGCGTCCTGTGTTTTGTTTTAATTTTATGGTGATTTTTTACAAAGTTTTATTATTTTAATATTAGACTCTAATTTAGCGTGCATTTTACCTACAAAATATCCAACAGAAAATTTTTAGCGGTAACATACTCATTAATCTAAAGCAGAACCCCCGTCATTAAATAAAGTATTAATTACTATTAATAAATTCTGGGAAAAGTTTTGAGTAATAAAAACACTAAATTTTCAATTTTCATACTTGAGAACGTAAAATGTCGGTTAATTTGATGTAGCTTAACACGTTCACGCCGGCGCAGCGGGTCACACTCGACTGTCTCAGTGCTGCAAAATCTCTGGCTTTTTGGATACCAGTATTTTAATACAGAAAATGTTGTTTTATTTAATTAGGACAACTGGGCGATTTTAAGGAACAACATTTTCTCTAAAATAATAGCGGTGTGCAAAAGCCGGAAGCTTGACAACTATGAGACAGTCGAGTGTGACCCACCGCGTCGGCGTGAACATGTTAAAGACGTTTCGAACTCAATTTTTTTAATAAAAGAAATAAAACAGACTTCTCGTGAAAACACGAAAGTACAGTGGCGGTCAAAAGTTTCCGGCCAGTGAGTTTCTCTGATTTGTTTGCCAGAATGTTTCAGTGAAGAAGTAGCGCAATTGTTCCAAAAGTTAGGAATATGCAAATGATATCTGACCATGTGATCATTTTGATTGGATACTGAAGACACTTGGTGCAAAGGAGATAAATTCAAAATTTCGCATGTGCAAAATTTCCGGCCATTCGCCATTCGTTAGTTTTTGCGATCGGTAAAGTGTTTTTTTGGCCGTGTTTGTTAATTAATTCACTTGAATAACGTGGTTGAAATTCAAAAATTAAAAGTTCAACAATTACTGTTCGTAAACGAGTGATTTGTTTATTGCTAAAGGGCCAATCTTTCGTGGGATTGTGGCAAAGTTATCGATTGGAATATCCACTATTAACAATGTTTTAAAAATATATAGAAAGATGGCCATGGTCTTTTGGACTTGCCACGGTTCGTAAGAAACCGGAAAATGACTTTTCATGTAGGCAGAATTATCAGGAGAAAAACAGTTGATGACCCGCATAATAATGCCGCTGCGATGTCCTGCGATTTATGGAATGAAAATATAGCTCAAATAATTCACTCTACCGTGTCAAGAGGCTTACATGACGTAGGATATTATGGAAGAGTCGCTTTTAAAAAAACTTTCACAAATAAAAAAAAATCGGAGGGCCGGTCTGACGTTTGCCAAGGAACACAATGACTGGTCAAGTGAAATGTGGAAAAAAGTAATATTTTCCGATGAACTTTTTGGGACTACGTCCGACGACCTAAAAACAAAAGCTGTGATTTGAGATATGTTGTTCCTACAATGAAGCATGGAGGACGACATCTTATGCTGTGGGGTGCATTTTCAGCAAAATATGTCGGTCCGTAAGTTGAATTCCGCAGCAAGATGAATGGTGTAATGATGAGGATATCTTGCAAGATCATTTGCTGCCTTATTGGAGAAAAACTTTTGGTCGCAACTATTTGTTTCAGCATGATAACGACCCGAAGAATACATGCAAGCTCGTCAAGCAGTGGCTTTCGCATAAAAAAATCAGCTTTCGAAATGGCCTGCGCAATCACTCGATCTGAATCCAATAGAAAATCACTGAAACGAACTTGACAAACGTATGCGAAATTATAAATATTCCAATTCAGCAGAATTTTTCCAAAAATTCAAAGAAGATTGTAAAAAACGTATCATAGACGATCTTCAACCGTTCATTGAATCAATGCCACGTCGCTGCTCCACAGTACTTATTACTAAAGGTATTCCGACAAAATACTAATTGTAAATGTTATTGATCACTGTTATTTTCTATTATAACACCATATTTTGCAAACTTGCCAAGATGGCTGGAAACTTTTGAGAACATGCGTTTTTCTTTGCAATTAATTCTGTCAATAAAATTTATTGATGTTTATTTGTTATTCCATAAAAAATTCCTAACTATTACGACAAGAAAATGTACAAGTATGACTTTAAGATATCTCTTCGTATGGGTATACTTACAAATTAACCAAAAATTTTATGCTGGGCGAAAACTGTTGACCGCCACTTTTTAAAGATAATGTTACATCAAATACGTTTTCTGGTTCGAAACGTCATTTACCGGAATTAAATTAACCGACATCTTACGGAAATTAAGTTGGAGGTTGGCGACTATGACTTTTCCGATCAACAATGTGTTAATGGTAACCACCATGACAGTATGATATGCACTGTAATTTTATTCCAGTAAAATACTTACGATCAGAAACTTACATTGTATTCACATTTTATAATTAAGCTAGTTTAGTTTTTATTAATTGAACGCAATATTAACTATCGATGAGATAGTTGCCATTAAAAAAATTTCTCAAAGCACATATCGCATAATAATAAGAAAAAAAATGCAACGCCCGGGACATTATGCAACGTGTGATTAACACCTTCCGGATGGAGGTTTCCCTTTTATCTACTAACGGTGCTTAAAAGCACCATTAAAATAACTTGTTATAAAATTCATTTAATACATAGATTAGTTGTAATACAGTTTAGAATGAGTTTTAGATACATTACTTTTTCTTGTTCCAAAAGCATTATTGGGTACACAAAACAAAAATATTTTTAAAAGGATGATTTCTTTTTTCTTTGGAACTTTTCAGCTTTCTTGGCATTGCGGGGGGAGGGGGGTATTTTTCAATTCGGAAATATTTCAATATTTCTATTGTAAGAACATTTGTGCATTTCCTAATTCTACAAAATACTAAGAAATATAAAATATATAATGTGAACATTAAAAAGCCCACAGTTTTACTTAAAGGCGACTAAAGTAATGAAAAAATGTTATAAGTTTAAAATATATATATTTTATTTCAAACTTCTTAGTACTTTCAAGCTTTCCAAGCTCATCATTAGAGAATATTTTAATAACTAATTGTTGTTTATTTATACAAATATGTCTCTTTTGTATAAATAAACAACAATTAGTTATTAAAATATTCTCTGATGATGAGCTTGGAAAGGTTGAAAGTGCTAAGACGTTTTAAATAAAATGTATATTTTAAACTTGTAACATCTTTTTCATTACTTTAGTCACCTTTTAAGTAAAACTGTAGACTTTTTAACGATCAAATTGTATATTTTATGTTGAATCAAAATGAAAAATTCCGTTTCGTCATGATTTTATTTACTAAGAAATACATTTAAATTAAAAGATATGCGTGGGGTTATAAATATTGCACAAATATTTATATCGCTATAAATTTGAATTTAATTAATCCTTCTAAATCCTACAATCTTTCTAAAATTTATTAAATGATTATGTAAATCTTCTAATGTAGTTTAAACAATTCACGAAAAATGCCTTAGATGTTAAAAATTTTCATGAATTCCTAACACTGTACATAAAGGGTTAAATTCTGTCCTACTTCATTTTAATCCCAAAACAGGTTTACCAGTTTGGCCTACTAGCGTCTAAACCGCGCCCTTCACAACGGCTCTTATCACAAATGCACCTGCGAAATTCCCTATGCTACTGAGCATGACCCTAATCAAAGGGAAAATATGGTTTTTCTTTTTTATCCGCGAAAACGAGTTAAATTTAGATTTTTTTTTTTTTTTTTTTTTTTTTTCTGCGCGTGAGTGTGTGTGTACTGTTATTGGCGTGGGACGCAAATTATTTTAAAGAGATTTGACAGTAGTGGGATTAATTTTTTATTTATTGGTTCTGAATAAAATAAATAGATGAATGTAGAGGAAAATTTCTGGATAAAAATGTTGCCCTTTAGATGTATGAATACGATTTTTGTTAATTTTGTTATTTTTTTACTTATCAAATCTCTATTTGTTTCAGTATTTAAAGGAAAGAATAAATAGTATATGAATATTAGTTTTTAAAATGACTTTCTTAGGTAAATGTAAGCAATCAGATCTTAAATATCTGGCATTAGAGATCATAGAATAAGCGACCAACGAGTTGCGTATTGCGCAACTCGTTGCGTTTGCGGATTTAAATGTTTTAGTAACTTTAAGTGTAGATCGACTGAAATATTCGTTACGTTTCCTCCCAAAATCTGAGTTTCGCCAAACATCTGTTTTCGGAGAAAATGCTGCTGAAAATTCCTCCAAAACTATATGTATTTCAAAAATTTCGTTTGTTTCTTTGGAAATTTTCTACATTACTCATTGATTTCAGGGGCTTAAATTAGACACTCTTCATTTATTGCTATGAACTTCACTTTTTATAATTATCAGTCATCAGGGATTCCAGATGTGAGTGCAAAGTATAAAGCAAGAAATGTATATATGACTAAACTTTGAACATGTTTTCCACGTGCTCTTTAAAATCTGCAAACTTAACAGTAATTATTTATTTATTCCTTTTACTGAACAGCAAATGTTATAGATTATTTTCTTTAAATAAAGAATTTAAAAAATCTATCGATTTGCATATATTTCATTTAATTTCGCTACAATGACACAAACAAAACATTTACATAAAATTTACTTATGATTTTTGGATAGCTTGACATAAAAGATAACTCAATCGATTGAAATAAATACATTTCAATATATGATATAGGCTCATTGAAAATGTGATAAATTTAACAGTGTACTGGAAAATTTAAAATATCGTTTGGATGTGAAAATGTATTTAAAAAGATGAAGAAAAAATAATTTTTATCGAATTTTAAAACAAACCTTTTAAAGTTCCATAAATTTGCCACAAAAACTTACATATCATCTCATTTAAAACCCATATTTTGAATTTATGAGAGACCTGAATGAAAAAACATTAGTGAATAAATTTTATATACAGTAGAACCTCTTTTATCCGAAACTCTTTTAACCGAAACTCTCGGTTAACCGAAATCTATCATTAAGGCTTTTTTTTTTTTTTAATCACATTTCTTGTGTGCAAAATCGATTTTGAAAGCTTTTTTTAAAACTATCATATTCCTTGTGTGCAAGCGGTAATTTCCGAACAGCGAGTATATATAACTTCCGATTCCCTTTCTTAGAATTCCTTTGAATTTAACTTAAGCTACCGTAAGCTGCGGAGTGGAACGAAGAAAACGAACAAATTAGCAATTCTGACGATTTTGAATGTTTTGCAAAAGGTTTGGAATGACTGGAGCTACAAGAACACTGTGATACTGGTGAACTAATAATATTAAAATACTCCGTGATAGAGCTTTAAAGCACAGGCAATTGAAACTGCGACAAACAAGACATTTTTTCAATTTCTTGTGGTATATGTAGAAGGTACTCAATTTCAAAATTAAAATTCAGGTAATTTATTCTTGTTTCTGATTTGCTATTGCTTTATTTTTACTAAGCAGTCGTTATGATAATAAGAAATATTGCATATATTTCTCCTTAATCTTAAAATTGAAGCTTTCTCGATTATCCGAAAATTTCGATTTTCCGAAACAAGGTCTGTCCCAATTACTTCAGATAATCGAGGTTCTATTGTATATCAATTTATGTTGAAAATACTGTTTGCACGTGTGAATATAAATAGAAAAAAAGAAAATGATGATATATTTTTCTTTTAGTTAATAGCATTCCTCATAGCATGCATGGTCACAGTGACGTCATTGTGACGTCACTGTAAGTCACTGTGGTCACGTCACATCTGTGACCAAAATGCCACTACTCAGTGATGTCACATTGTGACTGAGATGTGAACTTCTTAGAAAACTTTAAAAAATTACAAAAATTATTAAAAACATGTTATTTACTGTAAAAAATATTTTTCTGCCGGATTTAAATTTTTTTTAAACCGTGGTCCAAGTTGCCTCTGTGCCTCTAACCAAAACTTTTTATTTTCATATAACATAAAATGTAATTAATTCATCAGCGACACAAAAAGATTTCCTAATTATGCGAATTTCATATTATTAAAAAAATGTTTTAGGCAAACAGACCTCGACTTATCTTTTATAAAGATATTTGTAAATGATCATCTGTTATACTAGAAGTTTCTCAAAGAGTAGTCGAAACATTTCTGTGGTTTCAAACTAAAAACTTCCTATTACAGTTACGTCTGCAGCTTTTAATGAGCACGCAGAAAGCGTCTTCAAAGTTTAGTCATATATGCATTTCTTGCTTTATAATTTGCATTCAAGTCATTTTTTTTTCCTCTTAGTGTTTCACTATTTTAAGTAACTTTTTTTTTTTTTTTATTCTACTTCTTTCAGACGTTTAAAATAAAATTGACATTTTCCGAATATAAAATTAATGTACAAAATTTATGCAAAGCCCATGACATAATTAATTATTCATATTTTATTTTTTGTTTTCAAAATATATCTTTAAAAATTATTTTACAAAATGTTTTATTCTACAGAAAATTAATATTAAGAGAATGACAGATTGACAAAGAAAAACTCATCTCTTCTCGATAATCTTGTTGTAATTTTTAAGAAGATATTTTGTATATATTACCTGTGATACAAATTTTACTTTTAAAAAAAGGAGGGGGGCATCATTATTACCATTAAATTAATTTGTACACATTTTGAAAAATTAAGCAATGTTTTATCTAGTAAACTCTAATTATGGATAATATTATCATTATAATTTACGTAAATGAAACTTTACAATTCAATAAAACTGATAAAAATAAAAGGTGAAATACAATAAAACATTTTCAAACAGGAAATTGAATTAGAGACAATTTGATAAAATTATTACACATTTAATTTCCTTCCGAAGCTGTTGTATAGAAAAACAAATAAAACTGAAAACATCTGCTTCCAACTTCGAAACTTAAAAATCGTCTGCATCTGCACTATTTCAGTTGTTACGACTCGACCGCAGAATAACGAATAAAAGTAACAGTGAAGATTTTTAGAATAAACGCGGGAAGTTCTGTGGACACTGGACAGCATAGACGTGTTGACACGGATTTAAAAACTGAAACAAGAACGTTCTCAGGATCCAAGTTAGTTCAACTAACAAAATATAAACCCGAGAAAATTACGGTAGCTTTGACTTGTTGAAGATGATTCAAGCCATTGCTATCGTACTTATTATCGGATTTAATTGGTTCCCCAAAATCAAAGTATCACGTACAATGTCAATGAAATTAGGTATGTAAAAATATTATTTTCCCTGTTTGCTTTTTTTTAATCACAACAATTTTAGTTAGCTTCTCATAAACATGCTGTAGAACATAAATATTTCATTACATTTATTTTTTATTTTGTTGAAATATCTAAAATATTATTTTCCCTGTTTCCTTTTTTTTAATTACAATGATTTTAGTTATCTTCTAATAAACATGTTATAGAACACAAATATTTCATTGCATTTATTTTTTATTTTGTTAAAATATCTAACTTCCTTTTTAACAGCTTTGATCAGATTATTAAAATTAGTGATTTAAGTGATTTAGTGATTTAAAATTAGTGATATAACATTTTAATCTGGTTTATTTTCTTATTTAAATATTTGGTTAAAACCACATGGTGTCATAAGTATGAAAGTATATGGACAAGTATTATAATCAATCATTAATATAATTAATAAACATTTAAAGATAATTAAATTATTCGAAAAAAAGCCTTTTTATGGAATATAATTATTGGCAAACATAATTTTTTAATTTTGTATTAAGTGATGGTCTTAAACAATTTGCACTGCATGTTTTTATTTAAAAAAATTGCATCTGCTCATAAGAGGAATTTATCAAAAATAAGACACAACGGAAACGTATACTATTAGTCTATTAAAAGAGGTCGTAGATATGTAATGTTAAGAAAAAAAATGATTATTTAATGTATTATTCAACCTGAGAAATGTTTTAAAATCTATAAAGAAATAGTCATAGCGGGTGAAAGCTTTTCAGTTGTTAAACATTTTTACTGAAATGTTTTCAAAGTGAACTAGAAGTCTGTTGGCAAATGAAAATATAGAATTTACGCAATCAGTAAGTGTTTAAATATGATTTTACTTTAAAAATAACGCAAATACTTGAACGGTGTGAATCTAAAATGTAATAACCATCTTTTATTATTTACTTTTTTTTCTGGATAATTTTATCATTTTATTTCCTGAATGATTTTATCGAGATAAATTTCAAAATATCGATATTATACACTCTTTATAAACAGCGTGATTAAAATAGATTTCTTATTTATAATTACCATAATCTTGTAAATAAAATACTAATAATAATAATGAACCTATGTGTGGCTCTATTTTGTGTTTATGGTCTCAATTTTTATACTTTATTGACATTAAAAAGTATTTAACCATTTGATACTGTATTCATTATTTTGTTTTATTGTGTCATATAAAAATAAATATGATTATTTGTATTTCTAATACAATATATACAGTAGAGCGCCGATTGTCCGAACAAGTCGGGACCGACCCTAGTTCGGGTAAGCAAAAGTTCGGATAAATGTGCAGACAGTTTAAGGGATGTTCCTGACTATTCTAAAACCTTCACACTTTATCTAGGTTTAGGACTGACAGCACCAGTTAGTACTGGAGTGCTTAAAAATTGTTTTGTTTTTTTTAATTGTTTTTTGTTTACTTATTATTTAATTTTTTTTTTCTTTTATCATTTTCTAAACTTCAGAGATTATAATTTAAGCAAAAAATAAATTGGAAGTTAGGTTTTTTTTTTTTCTTTTTTAGAGAGACAAATATTTGGATAATTGAAAATTCGGTTAAAAAGAATTCTTTGAGAGAAATATGCTGTTCGGATAATGGAAGTTCGGTTAATTAGAGTTCCAATAATCGGCGTTCTACTGTATTTATAAAACTTTCACCAGACTTTATTCTAAAAATTTCGTTGTAGATTCTAATCTGTTTGTACTATTTATGACACTATCAGAGTTATAGATGTCATGGCAACATATATCCAGCCAGATAGATCTTTGGCAAAACATAAAAACTTTCACATTAGACGCAAAATAGAGTAGCTGCGGTGCTGTGTTTTATAAACAATAAGGTATTATTGTTTTAAAAAATCATAGATAGTAAGATTTATTTTTATAATATATAATTTCATAAATAAAAATGTAATTTTGGCAATCAATTATTAAAGTTATTTTTTAATAATCAAAAAGTTGTTTTATATATGGATTTTACTTCAAGCAAACCCTGATGTAAAATAAATTAACCCTTTATATCACCGTTCTATGCATACCCAAAAGTTTTACTTACTAAAATTACTAAAGCGATCCTAAAATTACGATTTTATTTATTGCTGCTATCTTCGGAAATTTTGTAATGCATGTATGTGGCATAAAAGACGTAAACAATAAGTATATAAATGACTATATGGCACATGATGAGCGTTTCAAGTGTATAATATATATATATATGTATGTATATAACGCATGCATAAACTTCACAATGATCTTAGCAATGTCGTTACTGCATTTTTTGCATAATCAAATTTATAAGGGCCTCTATAACAAAGAAGTATCCTATTTTCTCAGCCCCAACATATTTGAAATACAATCATATATATATATTTTATGGTAATCAATATCATAAAACATATAAAATTTAATTACTTAATATCGGCATTTCTTTTTATCTTTCTTTTTTTATTATTATTATAAATGTTGTGTAATCGAAAAAATTCAACTTCACCAGTGACTTCGAGTTTGTAATGCGTATTAAATGAAATAAATTAATTTCATTCAGTATTTTCTATAGTTTAAAGAATATAAAAAGTACTGTATATATTATAAAATATTATATTTTTAACACAAATTTTATTTTGATAAAGATTTGAAAATTTAAACAAATTGTTTCTTTGGTAATTTTAATGCTTTTAACAACTAGCTAATTTTGAAAAAAAAAAATGTGATAGATCGATCATTCAGTTGTCTTCAATATTCTCATTTATTGTAATAGGAAAGAAAGGTGCAACAAAAATTGAAGTCTGCGGGGCATTGCATTTTGATTCAATAAAATTCTTTTGGTATACCCTTGTTATAGCGGCCCCCAAGTTTTAATTGCGATGTATCGCCGAAGTATATTAACGTTATAGATGTAAATGATTTTACAACATGCATAATTATGACTATGTGTGACATGCATACGTGTTTACAACTGGACAAGTATGTCATAGTGTGACTTCACAACATTGCCACTAGTCACATATTCATCACAACGTTAATGACAAAATCGTCACAAATCACACAATTTTCACAAAATTATCACAATGTGACTTCAAAGCAGTGTCTCTGTCGTCACAGAATCATCACAGTGTTAAAGACAATTTCGTCACAAATGACACATATTTCACAAATTGATCTCAATGTGACTTTAAAGCATTGTCACATTCGTCACAAATTCGTCACAAAGTTAATACCAAAATAGTCACAAATGACACACTCTTCACAAATTTGTCACACCGTGACTTCACAAAGTCGTCACAATGTGACGTCACAAAAAAGCTCTAAAACGGCCATAACGACCTCACATTCTAGTCACAATGACTTCACATCGACGTCACGTGACGTCACATCGACGGTCACAATGTCACAGCGTGACTTCACAACGACGTCGACGTGACGTCACCATGCCTTACGGGATAGCATTACCCAAATTTTGATATCATTATTTTTAAGACCTATATTTAAAATTTTTAGATCCGTAAGGTAAAGTGCTGTTCCGCAAACGTTTAACCCGTTGAGGATTTTTGTACTGATTTTAATTACTAATAAAAATTGTAAATGAAAAATCCATGTTTCCCATTTTTACCTTACGGCTTACCTTACGTTCTTCTATCTTTACAAGAAGAAATTAGTTGGATTCGGGAAAATGTTCGACGGATTTATACGTTTTAGAAAATCCAGAACGCGATTTAATGGTTTGTAGAAAATGTCTGTCTGTCACTCTATCTGTGAGTTTGTCTGTATGTGACAAAAATTTTGTAGGCGCTCTATCTCAATAACTAATACACGAAATTTCACAAAGCTATAGTTTCAGTTAGACCTTGATATAAACTGGTGCTAATTAGTGTTTGGTATATATCGCCCAAAAGGTGGCGATGCTATGCTAATTTTTTCACGATTTCAGCAATAACTCTATCAACAATTGATGTACGGAATTTAATAAAACTTTAGATTCAGTTAGACCTTGATATAAACTAGCTTGATTAGTTTTTAGTGCATATCGCTAAGCAGGTGGCGCTGCTGTGCTGCTTTCTGTAGGATTTCTTAGTAATTAATACCTTTATTTCAAGAACTAATGCACGGATTTTCATCAAACTTCATATTCAGTTAGACGTTGATGTAATCTGTTACTTATTAGCCTTTGGTGTAAATTGCACTACAGGTGGCACTGTTATGCTGAATTTTTCCCGATTTTCGCAAAGCTATATCTCAAAAACTAATGCACGCAATTTAATCAAACTTAGTATTCTGTTACATTTTTACGTAAATAGATCCTTATTAGACTTGGGTGTATATTGAACAACAGGTGTTGATTTTATATACTTTGGGTTGAAATTTTGGTTGAGACATCAAAGAGGTCGAGTTCCGAAATTTAATGATTTGTTTGAAACAATGCTATACTATTATCTTCTTATTAAATATATCCAATTCAACGAACCTATATACATTTACAATCCTCATGATGGGCATAGATTGTCATTTAATTTTAGTACTGTGATAGCGAATTTTGAATTATTAACATGTATGTGATAGAATAAAGTTTTGGGATTCGTACATCAGTCTAGTTATATTCTTAGAAAAATAAAATATCATCTAATTAGGAAATGAAGCAGTTTGTAAAAAAAATATTTATCCATACTTTTATATTTAGGATATTTTATCTCTCATCAATACTTAAAAGGCAGAATTTTTAAAATGTATTCTAGTATTTACTTTCATAAAATAATGGCGAGTTTTTTTCTTTTCTAAAAGACAGTAATTTTATAAAATATTACCTCATTCATTATGTTTAAGTTGTCTGCAATACGGTTTTAATTTCCCTTTATTGAAGATTAATCAATAAAAAATCCTGTCTCTAGTAAAAATCAATCCAAAAGAAAAAAATAATAATAATAAAAATAAATGATGATATCAAGCATTTTAAATCCTATTTTAAATAAAGCTCATTTAACTTGTACATGAATCATATTTGTTAGTTCTTTTCTGATTTTTTTTTTATTTCTAAAAACTACGAAGACGGGATACGCAATACTCCGCTTTTAAGCTGAAAGTAAAAAAAAGCATTGTATGAGCCAGCGCGCCATGCTAGGGAACTCCTCGGGAGCATTTGTGATAAGAGCCGTTGTGAGGGGCGCGATTTAGACGCTAGTATTTGGCCTCCATTTTTATCCCAAAATTTCGGCTTTACACCGTAACTTTTTGAAGAATAATTTTTATGTTTATCAATCAAGAAAAGTTTGACAGTTAATAATTCTGATAATACTTTTTGCATTTTCTGTTGGGAATCTGAGTTTTTTTTAAATAAAAGTAGGGGCCAAATTGGCAACCCTGTCCCAAAATGCCATAACGGCACCACTATTTTGAAATGAATTTCTGCCTTTTAGATTAGTGATGGGCGATTCTCGAGAATTCGACAATCGAGAAAAATCGTCATCGTAAAAAATCACAATCAATACAGCCATCGATTAATTCCTAGAATCTACAATCGAGGTGTTTTACAATCGATTATAACGAGAGAAGCTGAAAACAGTTGTTGGAAAACTTAGCTATTATTCTGGCCGAAAATTTCATAGTAATGATAGGGCTTGCTCGATAATTCTGCTATCGCAATTATTTGCTCCTGATTTAGGATTAAGGGGTTACTTCAGTCAAGTGAAAAGACAAACTCGCTAATGCTAATCTTATGGAAGAAATTTATAAAGATATCTCATTTGAATTTCAGTATTTTAAAATGATTTTCTTTACATTGGAATAAATTCCCCTTTCTTCTTTATGAAACTCCGATGTCCAAATCGCGTTACTATGGCACATTTGATGAATCAAATAATCTTTCCACTTTTTCGATTACTCCAAAAAGTTTGATACAGTTTAAAGTTCCCCTAAATTTCAAATGCTGTGGAATTTCCCCATTGATCGAAAACAAAAGTTTCTTTCGAAAAACGTAAGGATAGTAAGACAAAGATACCTGCTAAGAGGGAACCTGTCTAACACGGAAACTCTTTTCCAGTGCCTAGCGATTCCAACATGACTCTTTAAGTCTATATCGAAATTCAAAGTAGCTACTTTATGACACATTTATAAACTTATTTTTTATTTTAGGCGCATTAGCTAGAATCGATTAGCATCTCCCTCTTTTCGATAAAGGCAAAAGGTTTGATACAAATTAAAGTTCCCTAAATGTCTAAAGTGTATCAAATGCTGTGGAATTTTTCCATTTATCGAAAACAAGACGGCTTTATCGAAAAACGTAAGGATAACCAGACATATATAACTGCTGAGAGGAAGCCTACCTAACACGGAAATCGTTTTCCAGTGCCTAGCGATTCCAACATGCCTCTTTAAGTCTGTATCAAAATCCAAAGGCGCTACTTTCTGACACATTTACTAACTCATTTTTTTATTTTAGGCGCATTAGTTAGAATCGATTAGCATTTTCCTCTTTTCGATAAAGGCAGAAGGTTTGATATAAGTTAAAGTTCCCTAAATATCTAAAGTGTGTCTAATGCTGTGGAATTTCTCCGTTTATCGAGAAACATAAGGATAACCAGACATATATAACTGCTGAGAGGAAACCTACCTAACACGGAAATTGTTTTCCAGTGCCTAGCGATTCCAACATGACTCTTCAAGTCTGTATCGAAATCCAAAGTAGCTAGTTTATGACACATTTACTAGCTCATTTGTTATTTTAGGCGCATTAGCTAGAATGGATTAGCATTTTCTTCTTTTTGATAAAGGCAGAATGTTTGATACAAGTTAAAGTTCCCTAAATGTCTAAAGTGTGTCTAATGCTGTTGAATTTCTCCGTTTATCGAAAACAAAGGAGTGTTATCGAAAAATAGAAAGGTAAACAGACAAATATATCCGCTAATAGAGAATTCTATAACTAAAATAAGACTTCAACGGACTTCATTTTTGGTATTTCGGATAATTTTAATCTGCCAATCCTTACCAATGTCGTATTAGATGATAGGTCTGAAAAAAGTAGAAGAAACGCCACCCCCCCCCCTCCCCGAAGGGCCATTAGGCCTCAAATTGACAGTAGGGAAGACCAAGGATGAAAGTTAACTTGATGTAAGAGAGGACTAGGGGAAGTTGAGAATGATAAAAAACTAAACCATTGAATAAGGAAAAAATTGAAAAATAAAAATGGTAAAAGAACAAGTGAAGCGTGTGATTATAGCCAGACAAATGAAGAGGGGCCCGATGGGCCACAGCTGGTCCAGAATGAGTGCCAGAGTAGTCAGAATGGGTCAAGAACTTGGAGAATAGTATCTACAATGAAGAAAAACAATGAGACAAAACATTATGAAAAACAGATGAAAAATACCAATAGCCTGAGGCTAAAAGTAAAATGTTTCACTGGGCGGCGTCCCCTGGTGGTAGTAAAAATAAAATTGATACGAGAAGATAGGGGAGAGTGAAAAGACTTTATTTTGTGAATTTTATAATTTTTGGACAAAGGGTATACTAAAGGTTTGAAGAAACAAAACTTTAAAGCGCCCTCTTGGGGCGAAGAAGGGAGTCAAAGTTAAGAAACATATGTCCATATTTTTTATTCGATTTTAGACACAATTTGATGTTAGTCTTATAATTTTCCTAAGAGTGCAAGATACCGTACCAGAGTACGAAAAAACCCGCCGCTAAGTATATTCCTTTAGAGCATTTTAAGCCCAGGGGTCTAAAACTAACGGTGGATTGTCAAAAGAAAGGTAGATTTAGAAAGGTTATGAGATTACCCTTATTTTAATATATTACATGAGTGGGGTAAAATAATTTTGAAAAATCCTCTTTCCTGAGGCGACACTTAAAATCTTGAAAACACATAATTTGCAGTGCAGTTTTGTTATTAACAATAGAATTCTAATATTAAGAGATATGGGGCAGCTTAGGAGGGCTAAAATAAGAGAAACATTGAAAATCAAGGACAAACTAGCGCCAAATTCAATAGAAAACTTCTATATCAACAATAGAAACCAGAACTGATAACTTAAACCACTATGCCTCCTAACCCATATCGGTTAATAACAAAAGCGAATGGAAAAGAACATGTACTCCTTTGGGAAATTATGACTTACACCAGAAGCGCGGTAAGTTTGAATCTTCTGAAAGCTTCCTTTCTCTCTCTCTCGCACTTCGAGATATATTTCCTCGATGCAAACTCCTCGTTTACTTCGAGAATCTCTGCTCGATGCAAACATCTCGCTTACCTCGAGATACCTCATCGATTGTAAATCATCGCTTTCCATTGTCACTTCTCGTTTCTCGCTCTCGGTCTATTTTCAACATTTCATATGACGTTTTCGAGAATAAGAAATCAATTTTCGTCCTTTCTCGAAATGTTACTCTCGATGATTATCATTTCACGCTCCGCCAAGAAGGGCCGAGAAGAGATATCGAGGGACGAGCTGGAGAGAGAAATAAGCATGACAATGAGCTGTGAAATGAAGGTCTGATTTTCAAATTTTCTCTTATTTTAGCCCTACCGAGCTGTCACATACCTGGAACCCTCCGATACATATTATTTATTAAACATAAAAATTTCAAAGAGGAAGGTGGGTCGGGTGAATCCCGAGGACGGGAGAGTATTTTAACGAACTCTTCCTGTGACATATCATCGAAAAGCCCTTTGACAATTCTTTCATATTATGAACCTTTCTTCCCTCGAAGGTGAAATTCGGTAGGTGGGGAGGGGGCGAACAAATTTTTAAAACCGCCCCCGATTTCTATAATAAATTTAAATATTATTTTAGATGTGGGTTTTTTATGCAGTCTTCCGGTAAATATTATTTATTGAACATAAAAATTTTAAAGTGGGGGCTGCGTGAATTCCGACGCGAAAGAGTGGGCCCACGGGGGGGAGGGAGGGGGAGCGATTTTCAAACTTTTTTGGACCCGTCATGTGATATGTCATCGGAAAGCTCCCGGATGACTCTTTCATGTTATGAGACTTTCTTCCTCCCCTCCCCCAATTTGGTCCCCACAGCGGGGGTAGTTTTTTTCGTTTTTATCATTTAGATCGGATTTTTTTATTCAGCCCTCCGATAAATATTATTTATAATATATGAAATTTCAGGACACTTTTCTAAATTTAGACAAGACCCCTCATGTGACATATCGTTGGAAAGGTTTGTGACTACTTATTGATGTTATGCACTTCCGGTGGCCGTCCCCCCACTCCCCCCCCCCAGGACACTTTTCCAAATTTATACAAGACCCCTCATGTGACCTATCGTTGGAAAGGTTTGTGACTACTTATTGATGTTATGCACTTCCGGTGCCGTACCCCCACTTCCCCACCCCGGAGGACACTTTTCCAAATTTAGCCAAGGCCCTTCATGTGAGATATCTTTGGAAAGGTCTGTGATTACTTATTGATTTTATGCACCTACGGTGTCCGTCCACCCCCTTTGCCCCCCTCGGGGGCACTTTTTCAAATTTACCCAAGACCCCTCATGTGAGATATCGTTGGAAAGGTCTGTGACTACTTATTGATATTATGGACCTCTGGTGACAGCCCCACCCCCGGGGACAATTTTTCAAATTTAGCCAAGACCCCTCATGTGAGATATCGTTGGAATGGTCTGTGACTACTTAATGATATTATGCACCTCTGGTGACAGCCCCACCCCCGGGGACAATTTTTCAAATTTAGCCAAGACCCCACATGTGAGATATCGTTGGAAAGGTCTGTGACTACTTATTGACGTTATGCACCTACAGTGTCCGCCCCCCCCCCCCACTTTGACCCCCGGGCGGCACTTTTTCAAATTTCGCCAAGACCCCTCATGTGAGATATCGTTGGAAAGGTCTGTGACTACTTATTGATGTTATGCACCTCCGGTGACAATCCCCCCACTTCGCCCCCCCCCGGGGGACACTTTTCCAAATTTAGCCAAGACCCCACATGTGAGATATCCTTGGAAAGGTCTGTGACTACTTATTGATGTTATGCACCTCCGGTGACAATCCCCCCACTTCGCCCCCCCCCCCGGGGGACACTTTTCCAAATTTAGCCAAGACGCCACATGTGAGATATCGTTGGAAAGGTCTGTGACTACTTATTGATGTTATGCACCACCGGTGACCGCCCCCCCCTTTTCCACCACGGGGGCACTTTTCTAAATTTAGCCGAGACCCCTCACGTGACATATTGTTGGAAAGGCCTATGACCACTTACTAATGTTATCCACCTCCCGCACCCCTCCCCCCACCTTGCCCCCACGGGGAGGGCATTTTTATAAATTCAGATCGAGAAACCTGAAGTGACATATGATTGGAAAGGCCTAAAGACCTGTGACGACTTATTCATATTATGCAGCTTCTGTGCCCCTCCGCTCAGTTTGACCCCTCCCCCAAGAGATCTGGTCCGACGTTCGTTCGTTTCGAGATTATATTTTTTTTACAAAATTTCGTAGTGCGTGCACATCACGCCTGGTATACGGTACCGTATATAGCGGGTAACCTGCGAAGTCACCTAGTCTTTATTAACACCGACTCATTCCAGTTCACCCGCAGACGATTCTTGATAAATGTATGACGTATATAATATATAAAATATGATGTATAACAGCAATTTGCAAACTGGAGCCATCGAGAAAAAATTTACACAATCGAAAAATTTCGAGATGTCCGTACAATCGAGAAAATCGAGAAAAACATCTCGTTATCGCCCATCACTATTTTAGATCACATGTGAAGTAAAGGTTTTGCTTATTTTCAAATAAATTTGTTGACAAGTCCTGGTTTTATTGAACTTTTGAACACTCCAGCAACAGACGTACTTTGAGCTGGAAAGGGTTAATCAATTTAACTTAACAAATTCTAATACTTTAACCAATTTCATATTCAACCAGCGTTGCCAGTTCACTATTATTTTTTTATTCGTAAATCATGATTGCCACCACTCTTTTTTTTGTAGTAGAAATATTCGCCTTATTTAATACCATGTTCAAGAATGCGAAAATAAAGAGAATTATTCAATTTTTTTTTAAAATAAGGGTGTGGCAATCAAGCTACCTGAATTAAAGAAATTTGCGGATGGGCAACACTTATTCAACATAAAACGCAAATCTGTGCTTTGTTTCCCAGATCACAGTTTAGCTCCAAAATGCTGAAAATCCTGTTTAGTATTATCTTATCAAAATTCTGCTTTTCTTTTCATTTTTTTCCTTTTAATGTGATAAATTTGAACGAATTTTCGCAGTTGAAATAAATTAAAAAAAAATTTGAGCATGAAAATAAATCCGTAATAAAATCACCACTGCCGCTAGCTTTTTCTTTTGAATTCTATCTCGCACCACTTTCTCAAAAAAAAAAATCTTTCATATACACTTTGACAGAATGTACAAGAGAAAAATTCTACAAAAATAGTTTCCTGTAAATAGTGGTATAAATAGAATATAAAAATAGGCACCAGTGGCCAAATGCATCACAAGTCTCAGTCGTCAAATGTACACAAAGTGTTAACAGAAATTTTTGAAGAATTTTTTTTGCTTATTTAATAACAAGAATCTGTCATTGAAAACGCTAAGGTTAATTAAAAAACTCGTAAGAATGTATCTTTGTCTATATCATATATATTAAACGAGCAAGCTATTTTCCCGATTATGAATGATATTCTAAACGACTGGGAAGTATTTCACAAAACTTGCTTCCTCTACTAAATCGAGCACGAGAAAAATTTGAAACACGGAGTCTGTGTAGTCCTCTGAGCGAGATACCTTTGGTGCGAGTCACCCCGATTACCTGAGGGGGTAGTGGCGTCCCGTCGAGGTGTAACGCTGGCGACAATTGGTGAGAAAATTTTGAAACACGGAGTCCTTAAAGTCTTCTAAGCGAGAAACCTTTAGTGCGATCCACTTTGGGTACCTGGGGGGAGTAGTCGCGACCCCTCGAGGAGTAACGCTAGCGTTAATTTGTGAGTTAAATTTGAAACACGGAATTAATGTAGTCCTCTAAGCTAGGAACCTTTAGTGCGAGTTACTTTGGGTACCTGACGTAGTAGTCCCGACTCTTCAAGGTGTAACGCTACCGACAATTGGTAAGAAAGTTTGAAACATGGTGTTCTTGTCGATCTGATGATGTAGGTCTGACGGTATCCGTTGTTCAGTGGTGGACTCGGACAAGGGCTTTGCCTTCTCTGGCCACGAGGATGTCTAGTTTTATCTAGCCACGTCGCGTGTGTTGCGGCATCGCCACCGGTGCAGAAGTTTTCTAGAGTATCGGATTCGTCACAAAAATTCGCGGGTCGAACATTATCAGGTTGCAACTCAGACTTTGCCAAGTTCATTGTTCTGCTTTGCCTTGTGTTTCCCTCGCCCAGTTGTTTCGACTGGCGGGTTGTTGTCCTAGAGACATGGAGTCACTTGGTGCCTTGATGGACGGGGGATCGCTTTGCGATCTCCTCTGAAGGACGGCATGGAGCCACTCGGGAACTAATTAGTTCTATATCATTTGAACAAATCTTTGCATAGGTGTATGGCAGAGATTATATTTCAGAAAGTTGTACGAATATGATAAAAAAAAAGTTACAGCATCGCTAGAATATACGCTGTCCAAACTCCGTAATCAAAAGTTTAATAATATGCTTGAAAGTTTGTTTTAAAAAAATAATATGAGAGAACATTAGAAAAACAATGCCCTTATAACAAATTTTCACTAGCATTATTGACTTTAATGTTTAGGTTTTCACAACTAATTATTGTGTTTTGCAGATCTCTGATTAATTTAAATTTAAAAAAGTGTATAATCACAATTCATTTCATTTAAATGGAAAAATATTCTTCAACACGACGAAGCATGATTTTTTATTCTGTATCAAAAGAAAACCATACGATCAGGAAAAAACTGACAAATTAATTATGATGTTCTTTTAATTAGGCCCAATTTTATGAAGTAACATGAAGACTTATTTCCTTGAGATGAAATTATTCTCATGACGCTTTTCCCAAAGTATGCATAAAGTTAATCCGCAAATTTCCGTATATTTTTTAATTTTCTACTTAGAATAATGAAGTACTGAAACAAAATAATTGTTTTGCGCGGTGTTTTGTTGCATCGTCGCCTGACAAAATGAACTGTAGCCATGGCAAACATAATTGCATAAAGAACCTTCAGCCAACATTATTTTTTATTTTCAACATAAAACTTTTAAAAAAATAATATTTACAGAAATGGTGTCAGTATAACTAACGTTTCATGAAAACCGTGTTATCTTCCAGACTATTAAAAGTTCTGTAATACAGTAGTTTAACCCATTTAGGACGGGTGTCACTATCAAACATTTTCATTTTTAATAACATTATTTTTGTATAGTATTTTGCCTTATTTAACACCTTGGGTACATTTCACTACTGAGACTCGTCATGCATTTAGCCACTGACGTGTATTTTAATATTCCCTTCATACCACTATTTAAAGAACAGAAATTTTGTAGCATATTTCTCTTGCATATTTTTTTGAATGTATGTATGAAAGATTTCTGTCTTTATAAAGTGGTGCGAGATGGAATTTACAAAAGAAACGCGAATGGCAGCGAATGGAGTTATGGTTAACCCTTTGAGGGGCAAGTGATTGTGTTCTTATAATGTTGAATTCACACCGGAGTCTTCGAGAAACTTCATTTCAAAATAAGGAAAGTCAATTTTATATTCCACCAAAGAATATTATCATTCAAAGAATTTTATATTCCACCAGACATTTTGTAAAAACATGTTTTCCGGGATCTCTGACCCTAAAAACATGTAAATTCGTCGAAAACTGGAATTCGAAAATTTTCATGATTCCAATACTTTCTTCTTCTAAAGATAGAAGAAAGTAAAAAAAAAATATTTCAAGAAAATATGGTATCAACTCTATTTTGTGTAAAATATTAAATACCGTATATACTCGCGCATAAGTGGACCCTCAATTCGAGAGGAATAACAGACTGTATACTAGTATTTTAAAAAAGTTATCTTCGTCTTATCTAATTGCAGAATTTGCTGATTATTAAATAAGACAAAGATGGCTACGAGAAAATTGGTATGCAACATATTTTTCCGCGAATTTTGGGGTCGACTTATACGCGAGTATATGGGGGTATACATATTATGCATTATCGATGATGTATTCCAACTGCGGCTCAAAAAGAAGCACCATTTAAAAACAGCTTTTTCGCTCTGTATAATCGTAGAACTTCTACAATTAAATAAGGTGAAAATGCAGGTTCGAAAATACTGCTTTCACGCGAGAAACAGTTGGATCACACTAAATAATTTGAGTACTAGTATGTTTAGTGTGGTAATTTCAGATTTATGCGTATCTAAATCTGTATATTTGCTGAGACGCCTGAACTAAGATAAAGTTATATTAGCTAAACTGATTTCTTATTAGATACTAAGCTGGAGATAAAATTTCAAACATAAAACGTTTACTAATAATCATTCAATGCATTTTACTGGACTAATTTTAGAGAATGGATTATTAAATTTATTTTTATTATTATTTTTTTATGAAAAAGATAATTCATGAATTATATGCAGTAGAAAACAAAGAACAAAAAGTGATCATGAAAAATTAGAACAAAAAAAAACTAATTAAGGGGATTAATTATTTTTTTTCCCTTATAATTGTTTAATTCTTTCCTGGAAATTGTTTTGGCTTTTTTTGAATATCCACTCCAAGCTTGTGAAATTGGGCAGAAAAAAGACTATAAGTAATCCTTGTTTAGTATGAACGAATACTTAAAGGATTATGTCACTACATAAGTACTATGATTAAATATGGCTAAGATTAAATGCTAAATATAGTTAATGTTGTAGTTTACATTAAAAAAAAATACTTTCTATTTAGCCATTTTTTTAAAAAATATTAGTAAGAATATCCATATAAATATATATATATATATATATAGGGACGTGAGTTTCAAAACTAGCCTTATCTAAAATTTTAAAAATCGAGTTTTCTCTATCAATCTGTTGGAGAATCTGTATGGATAAAATACTGCAATCTGGAAAAAAATAATTTTATCGTGTATTTCTGGCACTGTAAAATCTTGGTTTACAATAAAAATTTTTGGGTGCTGTCGGAGGTTTTTCGCGATTTCCAAAGATTTGATTTTCTCGATAAGGCAAGTTCTGAAACTCACTACGTCTTCATACACAAAATGTTTCATAAAACATGGGAAAAACTTTAAGAGGTGATAGTACGCATCCAAACAAACAACTTTCATCAAAAAATGCATGGTTGAAATTTAAACGCAAAGGTCTTAGAGGGCGCCGAAGGTGATGTTGTTGTACGAGACAAAAACACACAAAGTATGATTAAGCGACAAAAGCAAGGGGTGAAACTACTCTCCGTACAAACTTTGACCCTCTGAGCCATTTCCATTTGCAGTGCCGTAGATAAAATGCATATGCGCCTTTTCCCTTGGGCGACATCTTCCGTTACGTGCCTACTGCGACTGACAGTTGCACACTCGGATCAGCAGCTTTTATGTATTAATCGAGGACAAATTTTGCATACGTGTTCTTCATCTTCCCCATATCACATTTGCATGCTATTAGTATCATTCTTCTCCCGATAACTCCTAATAGGAATGGAGCTTTAACGTTTGCATGGACCAAGTCAGTATTTCGAGTTAGCTACTTTTTTTAAATTCAAAATTTTTGGTTGCCATCAGATTTTTAAAATTGATAATCCGCCTTGTTTCCACATTATTCAATCTGCCATTAAATAAGGCGAATTTCGCTATTTCAAAAAATGGTGGCAATCAATAAGTTAAATTAAAAAAAAAAAAAAATTATCTCACTGATCACATTGGACCAAGTTTCCAAGTGTGCCAACTCCTCTGCGTTTCATTTTCGATCATACATTCTTTGATGAAAGTTGTTTGTTTGGATATGTACTATCACCCCTTAAATCCCCATCTTTTATGAAACAATATGTAGGATTTGAATTTAGGTAGCATCCATTATTTCACTTATGGCGTATATCATTAAATCAACGAACTCTCTAATATTTATTATTGTCTATGATCTGAATATGCAATATTAAAGCGAAAATCACAGATCACAAGCACAAGGACTTTAGACTTTGAAAATTAGAAAAGAGTCAGTCTCTTATTTTTTTACCATTCATGAGAATTGGTGCGGGAAATGCCAATAAAGCAATTGGATATATTAGGCATAATTAGAATATTCTACAGATTATATGTTTTAAGTGTTAACCCTAGCGGGTTTCAAGAAGCTAGCTATAAAACATTGTAAAACTGTTTTTATGAAATTAAATCAATTCAAATTTGTATGATTTCAGCATTCTGTTACTATTTGAATATTTCAATAAATTAAAGTTTTGCATATCATCTACCTACCTACATACACACACACACACGTATATGTATATATATACATACCTTCTGAAAACACTGAAATAAATAAGCCATCATAAAACTGTACTATAATATTGGAATAAAAATATTCCATGTGAAAAGTAATATTAGAGTGATATTGTAGAAAATGCTATTTATTAACGTGAATAAGAAACAATTTAATTAGTTGAAGGTTGAGTTTTTTGTATTATTAGTGCCGATATGCTACTTCTTTCTGCTAGCAATTAAAATGTTGTCTCTAAACAATAACGTTACGTTATATAAGCCAATGTTCCTGAAATGTATATGCAGTGGTGGAAAATTGGCGCAGAGGAGGAGCCTATTGACACCACTAAATTTCAGTGGTATTTTTCACCTTATCTAATGACAGAACTTCTGCGTTTTTATTAAGGTGAAGAATACTGTAAAATTTTAGTGGTGTCAATAGGCTCCTCCTCTGCGCCAATTTTCCACCACTGGTATATGTGATGTATACAATGATATGGTGCTAATGTTTACATGCAAAATTGTAACTGTCAAACGTGACATCAAGTTTCAAACTATATTTATTAATAATCTATTGCACGTTATAATATTTTTAACCCTAGAACTACCGGGAATTTTACTCAAGTTTTATAAAAACATTCTACACCAGAATTTTTACTTAAAACTATTTAATTTGTTTATTTAACTTATTATTGTCTGATTTATAGATTTAGTTTGTTTTGAAGAAATTTCTGGTTTGAATAAATATTTTGAATGTACATGTCGGGTCCATTGGACCCTTCTGGTAGACAGAGGGTTAAAATAGTGAAAATAATACGAAAACTATTCATATAAATTTTGCAACAATGAAATGAGGTTACTTTGAGATTTTATTGAAAAAAAAATATAATTGTGTCATAGTGGCGCAATTTTCGTTGATTTTTCATTACGTCATACGAAGTATTAAAGCCTCAATTAATAACTTCATAATTTAATTATCTTAGTTGGATGTTACTGATTAAGTATAGGAATAAAGTTAAATTTTTCAATAATTTGAAAAGTTGCAATATAATTTTAGTTAAAAATAATATTTCTTTTAAGAGTACCAGTCAATAAAGAATTGATTAATTATTGTACTTATTTTTCTAAATTTTTTATAAATTTAGTCAATCAGTTCTTTTAAACATTATCTTTCGTCGAATTCGAGGGTTTTCTACTCGTATATATAAACAGGAAAAAAAATCTGAAAATATACTTTAAAGATGGTAGATACCGTTTATCTGTGGTTATCAGAATACAATGGCGGCAACTTGTAGGGAACCGTGGGGCGCGAACCCACCAATAATTTGTTTTCTCCGCCAACCCAATTTCCATTGATTTATTTCGTTATTACCCGGGTGCTAAGAAGGGTTTCACGCGTATCTGGGTATACGGATTTATTTATACCCTCGGAATATCCCAACGGCTAGATAGGTTTTAATGAATAAGGTCACTATCAATTCGTCTTAACCGTCCGATGGTTATAGGCTAGTTTTTGTTTTTATAAATTCAAAATGGCGGTAGAGACGAAAAAAACTTTTTTACGCACCCTATTGAGTGGCATATCATTGGATAAATCTTTCAAAATGAAGACGATGTTTCATTGACTATTTTGCAGTCAGAAGCTCCGTTTCAATATTACACAACCTGGAAGTTGTGTAGGTAGGATCTCTAGCTTTACTGCAACTCTAACCTTCATAGACATCTGTAGGCCTCATCAAAAAGATGTTTACAGATAGGAACAAACAATTAAACACATCTTAAAAGTCATCAATACAAGAAAATAAAAAAAAGTAGATAAGTAATATAAAAAATAGTTTCACATTGATGAGAAATAATTAATTAGTTCGCTTTTTACACAGTCGAGTTTTTTTTTATTTTTTATATTTAATTTTTATTCCGTTATTTATTTGTTTAATCGCGGAAATAAATTTTGGTTTTGTTGACGTTCTCAAAACGATTATGTATGAAAAGGACTAAGGATATCAATTAGACTTATAGGAGCACTGAAAGCCCCTTCAGCAGATGTATTCTATATAATTTTCATCAAAAACAAATTTCCCGGATATTTTGCCATTTGTTTCAATATCTTGAATCTTATCTTGCATTTAGGTGACTAAAATGTATGTTTTTCTTGGCTTTTTTTCTTTTTTTCTCGTTTTGCTTTTAGTAGTTGGCAAATTTTATGCTATTTATAATAAATTTTAATGCACTGATAAGGAAGTACTTAAAAGAATATAATTTAATAAAATTAATGAAATAATAATAATTGTATATTTTACTTAGAAAAACCATAATTTGACTTCGAATTCTTCCCTTTAATCATTTGTTCCTCCTCCGCCCTTCTTTCCACACACACGAACTAAAAGGGAAAAAATTGTATGTGTTATTTTACTGAAATTTTTTCGAGACCACCCAAAATTTTTAAAAGGTGGCGCTATTGTCCGCATATTTCCTAAAAAATATATCAACCATGATTTAATGCTAGATTACAAAGATAAGAAAAATTAATGTTAAAAGAAAAGCCTATTCTTTACAAATGAAAAAAAAATCCAAATTTATATTTTTGCAACAGAAAGGACTTTCGGGTTGGGTTGGTTGTTTTTTTGACGGCCGATTATATACTCGAGATAGGCCCGAGGAGGAATGTCCTCTGTGGGGGGAAACGACTTTCGGAATGCACAACTCTTAGAATATTCTATTTTACTTTGGTTTTTTCAAATATATACATTTTAAACCTTCAACTAATTCTTTTAGATCGTCGCCAATTCAATATTTTCTAAATTCTCACTTTTAATGCCACAGTCGTAAAATACTTGTTAAATATTATTCTTTTGATTCTAAAACATAATAGTAACTAAGTGTAACAGATATTAATTACATTACTAAAAATATAAACTTTTAAAACATGAAATAAATATATCTACTTGCTACAGTATCGGAATGCAGAAACAGTTACAAAACTGCAGTGGGAATTGCCAAAACCGGATTTAAATCAATTAAAGATTAATGTCAGTTACAGTATAAGTAGGCCATCAGACAGTTTAAATGCCATTTTTAAAAGCGGTTAATCCGGTTAAAAGCGGTTAATAATATCATTAAATAAATATTATTTCCGTCATATTCCGTCCGTAAATATCATTCCATTAATAATAAATATCATAAATATCATTTCCGTCATAAAGTTTGGGCGCGCGTGCACTTTGAATGGTAAAATCAACTTTTTATGTGCGTTCGTAATTATATAAATACGTAGCACCTATAGTCGTCGTTGGGTCCGTCTGTCGGCATATAACAGAGCTAAAACTACCCTACCGAGTAGTCTGAAAATTTAGATATATAATTGCTGCAAAATTTTGTCGATTCATTTAAATTTTATGAAAATCGGATGTATAGTTTAATTACAGGGACAGTCAAATTTTTTCTTTACATTACGGCCAATGGAAAAAAAAATATATGTCAAGTGCATTTTAATGTTGTTACAGCCTATCGCACAGAATGAAATTGATATGCACTTATGAAGTGCGCTACAATTTACATTCGGTGCAATATGCGGTGCAAAAACTATTTATAAAACTAGTTATAGTACGAACGCACCGCATTTGCCACGTTTGATGTGCAATTTCCAAATTGTTAAAATGAGTGAAGGAATCGTTAACATATTGAAAACATTACGAAAATGTTTAATAAATTCAACTGAAATATATAATTTTTGTCATAAAAAATGAATTTAGATACTCAGATTAGATTCGATATTAAATTTCACGAAATATTGAGAAATACTTTTAAAATATGTTTTAGTATTTAAATGCGTGATATTTCTGGCTGGCATCCAATGCTGTCAGACGGCAACTTTTCTTTGATTCAGATTACCTGCTGCTACCACTTTTTTAAATAGTGGTATTTCGATTATTTAACAGTGGATTAAATACGATAAAAAAAAAACCTATTTAAAGAACAGAATACCAATCAAGCAATCTGAATTTTTTTTAAAAATAGCTACATTGGTGCATCTAAAGTTCATAGTTGCAAATTGCTACAATTTTTGAACGCTTACTTTTAAAGAAATCTCGCCTTATTTAGTCGTCGAAATGTGCGATCAAAAAAGACCAAATTTCCTGATGAGAAAGAGTTGTACCAAAAAAAACACAGCTATTGGCAACTACACGAAACCTAGACATGTTATTATAAATTGAGGCTATTTGGGCCCATATATGAAATATTCAAGAGGGCACACTTCCGTTAAATGCAGTTGCAGTCACAATAAATAATCAGAACATCTTATTTTTAACTAGCTAAAGCGCCCGTCGTTGCCCAGAATTTTAAGAATGCTTGTTTTGAAAATTTAATTTCAAAATTAAACATATAGTATAAAATAAACAATAAAAGAAAGCAATAAAGCAATATTTACTACTGTTCTTCACTAAGACCTCTAGGGACCTAAAACTTTGTATAAATTCTAATATATATGCATACGCACACGTATATATATGGAATAGATTTAAAAATGGCGAAAAGAAATTCAGAGAACCTCAAAATGTTAAAATATGCCACTATTTTCCATAATTGCGTTTTTATCATGGTTCAATACGTTTTTTTTCAAACTCATATGACGTTATATATGATGACGTTCCTTATATTTCAAACATGACGTAATATTCACATTTTTAAAATTCGTCAAACTTATTTATTTCATTTTTCACACGGAAATCTTGCAATAAATAAGTTATGACGTAATATTAACTTTTTATTTAAATTCGTCAAACTATTTATTTCATTTTCCTTTTTCGCCTGGAAATCTTGCAATAAAAAGATATTTGTTGTGGTAAGAATTTTGTGAATTTTTAATTCTTGACAACTACTATAACAAAAAATGTTTCCATTTGATAGGAAATTGCTGTTAAATTGGCGGATTTTTATTAATTAAAAATTAACTATAAATTATTTTGATTCCGGATTACTTTAATTACCTCGGCCATGTTTACATGTGTATGGCATGTGTACAATGTTACATGTGTACAATATATAACATGTGTACATGTGTATAATTGGTACGTAGCATTTCACAATTATGGCTTCCAAACTGTGGATTTGCATAGAATTACAGAGAGATAGACAGAAAATTTTCATTTTTATGTATTAGATTCTTTTAAGATAGTTAAAAAGAGAAAGAAGAGATTTTAAATAAAGTTAGTGCAAAAAATACAAATCCAGCACATTATCATTTTGAAATTTTCATCTAAAAACACGGTTTAACACGTTCATTGCTAAGCTGAAAATTGGAATTGGCCATCCCCAATCCACGAAAGCCAATCCCTTCCCTAGTGGCCAATTTAAATTTTACGCGCCGCTTCGCTGTGGCCGCTACACTATTTCGTTTAGAAACGTGATAGCGAAGTCCATGCAACAACGCGTGATCGGTCGTTTGGCGAGAACTCCAATCATGCGACATCGCGTGATTGGCAAAAAATGTGTTAAATAACAAAAATTATTTTGAAGAAAGTACAGAAAAAATATTACCTGATTCTCTTATAATCAATGTATGCGAACTAGATCCTACTTTCTAGATAGTGCTAGATTTTTATATGCTGGCCGGAAACTTCAGAAGCTACTGAAAATGACCCGTTATCAGTTTGGTTACGGTTATTGGTACAACGGTCAATATACAACGGTGGCTGCATACAAATGGACGCAAATCACTTTGTAAATAATGATTACAGAATGTGCCGATAGGTCTTGTGTTTACGTAGTCACTGTGGAGATTGAGAAATTAGTTATACCAGTGCCCGAGGACCTACCAGTGGCCGAGCAGCTCTGCTCTTGAAGCTGGTAGACGGGAGGTGCTGGGTTCGAACCCAGTAGCGCCCGTCGGCCCAATCGTTCGAAGTTTTCCGTGGTTTTGTTTGAAACTTGTGTAACCGTGCGTAAATACGGGTTAGGTTCCCTTAGAAAGACCCCTACAGAGGGCACTTGCACCCGGGCCTATGTAGTAGATAATCGGCCGTCATAAAAACAATCAACCGACCAACAGGTGGCAAATTTTCCCATACCTGATTTATCGCATTGCTAACTAAGGGTTCGATTCCCGGCTTGGAAAAATTTTAGTCTGTTGTTTCTACGCTTAGTTAACATTACGGTAAATCACGTCTTAAAATATTCAATAATTTTGAGCGTAATTTCACTGCTGAAAATTAATTAAAATTATATATGTATTTGCCGATGCTGGGTTTATTTGTGTCTCATGTTTCGCCAGCTGAATATTCCATCTTGTGCGCAGTTGCAGCCTTACCAACATATGTGAGTGAGAGATGGTAAGCTGGGTATCGTCCTCATAGCTTAAATGGTAGAGCACTTGGAATGCTATTCCAATGGTTCCGGGTTCGATTCCCATCTTGGAAAATTTTCACTCTGTTTGTTCTATGCTTAGTTAGCAATGCGATAAATCACATATTAAAATATTCAATAATTTCGAGCGTAATTTCAATGCTGAAAAATTAGTTAAAATTATACATCGTTTTGAGATTCACATTTGTACTTATTGGGTCGACCGGAAAGTCGTGTCATGTTGGGAAAATCAATTCGTACCGGAAAATTGTATCATTTAATTATTAGACATTGATTCCGATGTCTAATAATTACCGGGCAGAATTTTCCGGTACGAATTTATTTTCCCAACACTACACGACTTGCCGATCGACCCAATATTTTATGCCCCATCGGATATTGAAAAAAAATATATCAGTCGTATGTGAAAAAACTCCGACGACACAATCTTTAAAAAACGATAAAGGGAAGAGGGAAAAATGAAAACGTAGAAACACGTTTTCACATTTTAGCGATTCAAATATGTTAATATGTGCGCAATATCTAGGTAAGGTGCAAAAAACGTTTATTCTATGTATGAACAGAAAATTTGTGTAAACTTCACATCAAATAGGTGATGCGCACATCAATGACTGTCGAACATTAAGGGTAACATATACAATAACTTCTAGAAATGTTTATAAAGTCATTTATATTCTGTTGCGAAATCACTTAAAATCCATTGTGCAAATTGTTGAATACAGATTGCTGGAGAATAAAACGTGAGTTTAACATTCAGTTTACGTTAAGTCACTTTTCGTAAAGGAATTTCGACATTTAAGTTAAAATTTTCTGCATCTCTGCAAAATTTAGAATAAAAATAAACAGTTAAAAGTAACAGATATCACAGAAATTTGAAACTATCCGCTCAAGTTGAGTAGTTGGAAGAGTAGATATTTCTTTAATATTTTATTCGAATTTTTTACTGGTATGTGTTGGGGGATTGGGTTGTAGCGTTAATTACTGGCTGCAATTTTTAACGTAAAGTGAATTTAAATCTCATTAACGTTATATAATAAAAATTGCGGAGAATAGACGATTTAAACTAGCACCAAAGCAGAGTTAAACGCAATGGAATTGTAACTAACTTAATAAGCACAACTTTTAGATAAACGTAATTTCACAATATTTTATTTAGAAACGAAAAAATAGAAATCTTAACTTAAGAATCTTAAGCTAAAAATTTAACTCAAAAAACCAATACGATTTTCCCAAATATATTTTGTAGCAGTGAAAACATACTGCATCATGCTGTAAAAACGTAAGGTTTATATAAGACATTAAAGCTATAGCAAGAAAATTTTCACAAAACATAAAGGGCTTCTAACTTAAAGCGTGCGCATTATGTGTAAAATTTGTTCGTATGCATGAACTGCAATTTAATTGCTGCAACGAGTTACTGAAATAGAATTTCGATCCAAAAATCCAGCTACTAGTAATACATATGTTTGATTATTCGTCGGCTATGTAAATCTACTGCCTTTCTTACTATTTAGATGTCATATTTGCAAAAAAACTTCAACAAACAATATATGATGAGTAACTGGCACACAACAATTGAGCTAACCTTTTGCTCTGTGCTACGGTGCTCGCCTTCCATACAGTAGGTCTCAAGTTCAAACCCAACAAACGCCAAATCCGTCGAAACTTACATTTGTGATCCGAAAAAAGTAACACGGAAACTTCCCAACGGATGGCAGCACCACATCAAATTCGCCTCTAATAAGCAAAGCGTCACAGAAACTAGATAAATGAGCGCAATCCAATGTCTAAATAAGACCGCCTTCACTTGTGGTAGAATGTGTAGAGGTGTAATCTTCCGCAATAAAATTTCAACAAACAAAAAAATATTGTAAAGTGACTCACTGGCACAGAACAATCGAGATAACCTTTTGCTATGTGCTACGGTGGGTACTTCCATACAGTTGGTCCCAGGTTACCGACCTACAAACCGAGCCAACGCGGAATCAGGTCCGGGAAAACAATGTAGGTTTCGAAGGTTTGGCGTTGGCTGGATTTGTACCTGGGACCTACTGTATTAAAGGAAAGCGTCGTAGTACAGAGCAAAAGGTTTGCTCTATTGTTCTGTACCAGTGACTTATCATATCCTGTTTGTTGAAGTTTAATTGCCTTAGATGACGTCGCTATATTTACCATCCATCTACTCCACTTATTTTACCGAAAGCGGGAGTTTTTCATTCGGTGTAAACGTTTAATCTAATGGATCTAGTTAACCATTTTTGTCTCAATATATATTTTGCAATTTTATTTTCAGTTTTCAGTTTTCAGTTTTCTGGTATATTATTTTCCTTTTCCAGCATGCAAAAAATCTAAAATCAATCCCTTCTAAAAAGATGTTATTTTCATCCCGCTAATTTTCATTCAATCATTGCGCAGAGCTAACATATAAGGGGCTTTGTCAAAAAATTACAACTCAACACATCGTATATGTAATATATTCATCCATTACCTAACACCACACATTTTGCCGAAAAAATTTAGATATCACAAGTTGAAAAAAAAATGTACTAACAGAAAAACTTTTCACGCAAGTGTAATTAGTAAAGGCGGAAAATGTGAACTAATGCCATGAAATGTGAAGCGATGGAAAACCAAAATGTAACAACTGGCAATGTGTGGGCGCTTAAGCAGACGTTTTTGCTCGTAACTCGCGAAAATTTATTTTCAGGATTATCTAAACTGAGTGAAGGAATTTCAATTTGGGAGAATTTTTCTATCTGCGTAACAAAAATAATCATTTAGGATAAACAACTAAATTAAATTACCACCCACGTTTATATGCCTACTGATTGAGCTCATGTATATACTAATCTATTATGTCAAACACATACGCAACTTTTAACGTTTTAATGTAAATAATGAGTAAAAAGATGGTAAAAATCCAGGTTTGAAAAAAAAATACAGATAAATTATGCATTTCTCATCTTATAATAATCTCAAGAAAAGTGAGCCTATTTAACAATGTTTATATTTGCACAGGCGTGTCATAAATAAAAAAAGTAGAGAGATGTTACATAATGTTGTTGTATTTATATAACTAAATAAAAAATATAGGATGAAAGAAATGCATCAAGTTCAGAAGATAAATTATCCTTTTTTTATCGGTAGGTGCAAATCTAATCTAGACCATACATCCTTGGTGATAAATTATTTTGATAAAACAAAACAATAGAAAATTGAGAAAGAAAAAAGTTTTGAATGATTAACGCAATTTATCTTATTGATAAAGGTCTTAAGTATTTTGAGCAGATATTGATGTTTTTCGACGCCAAAAAGCACATTTATTTCGTTTTTAATGTCACTAATTTCATAAATGCCCTTTTGAAAGCAATTAAAAAAATCAAAAAACAAAGAATTTAAAGTACAGTAAACTCTCTGTAAGGCGGACCCTGTGTAAGACGGAAATCTGTATAACTCGGAAAGTCCCGGCGAATCCATAGATATAAAGTAAAATTTTTCTAAGGCGGGACATTAACTCCTACGGGATTTTTTCTCGGTCCCAATCCATTCCGCCTTAGACAGAGTTTACTGTATTTGATGTGTCAGAGAGTACAGTCAAGCCGTAGTTCGTTCTCAAATTTAACACATTCAGTGCTACGATGACTGACACTGAAGCGGTGAAAATTTACAATGTTTAAAGTAATTTTTAAGAAAGTATAATCGTAATAAATAAAAGGTTGGTAAATTTTAAATATTTGTTCAGTATCTATTTAAAACAATGTATATTTTTGCAATTTTGTATCATATTTTAGACGTCAGCCATCGGTGAATGACGCAATTTAAACGGAAAGTTCACTGTCAGCCACTGGTGGCTGACGTGACGCTTAACCTGTTAAGCGCACTTTTCTTGAAACAATATTTTATTACATGCTTCCTAAAATATCCCGGCAACAGATGAACCAATTTCTTTTTTTTATCAGAGCTTAGCTGCTTAAAAAAAATAATAATCTGTTTGTTTCCTAAAAAACAAAACAAATTCAGATTGTTGTTTTTTAACTGGTGCATTAAGTTTGATGGTCCACTATTATGTTAAAAATGTAAAAATATACATATAAACTTCAAATGATAGAATGACAGATAATTATATATATACCGTATATTCCGACATATAATGCGCACTTAGAATTTGACAATTTGTATTCTTATATTAGATATATTCGCCGCATTACGCTCACTTTCTTCTTTACTAAGAAACTTTTATGGGATATCTAGCATGAATATATAATAGAGACCATTAAATTATAATAGTTTTGTATTAGGATAAAATGAATGAAAAAATGAGGAAATGGGAATCGAGAATATACACTGCATGTCCAGCTGTTTACTTAAATATACTTGAAGCATTTGGAATAGTTCACTGGTTATTCTCGCCGTGAGATTATGGTTCGAGAACATACAAAACCACATGTATACACAAATCCAATAGAAACATTTGGAATCGTTCACTGATTATTCTCGCCAGATGACCATGAATCGAGAACATACGACACCGCATGATCATCTGTATACTTAAATCCACTCGAAGCATTTGAAATTGTTCACTGGTTATTCTAGCCGGATGATTATGGATCGAGAACATATGACATTGCATGCCCATCTGTATACTTAAATCGACTCGAAGCTTTTGGAATCGTTCACTGGTTATTCTCACCGGAGAAATATTATAAATTCATTCTTCAGAAATTTCTGTAAATAAACCATACAGAGTAGAGATGGGCATACCGCGCAGCGCTACAAGTAGCGCAACAATGTAGAAAAGCGAGTCCAAAAGCACATTCACAATAAAAATTAATATAAATATATATTTTTCAAAAATATGTAATTTTAAGAATACTGCATTCAATTTAGGCTATTTCCATGAGCACTTGTAGTATAAGTCACATGCTACAATTTTTGGCTACCAGTATTTCAGAACGGAAAAATTTGACTCCTTTCATCGGAGATATCTCATTAATTGAATAAGGCGAAGGAAACTTTTTGAAAATAACGATGGCCAACACCCATAACGATTTTTATCTGTGTGACTTAACACCAAAAATGCATGGAACTAGCCTTCGATGGTCCATCATTGTGTTAAAAATGAATCTATCCCCTTCCCACCAAAATAAATAAATAAAAACTTTAAAAGAGCAAGACAATTATTTATCTTTTAAGGGTGTTCTCAAATCGAAAAGGACAACTTTCTGACATAAGTTTTAATTTATTTTTGTTCAAAAATGCATGAAACTAGCTGGGTGTTGTTGTTCAGAAACTATGTAATTGAGCTGGTTTTTCCATTTTTTCGCAAACGCAATAGATCTTTCAGAAAATAATGTGAAAGTGGGCGTTTTGAACCGAATTTCTGAGCGAAGGGAGAAAGAGCACTCAAGAGCAGGCGAAAAACGGGTTTGTCATGTGATCGAATTCGCTTATAACTTAAAAGGTAATTGATTGATCAAAAAATGGGAAAAACAATTAAATTCCTAATCGCTTTCATGGCCAGGCATTCCAATTTTATATCTTTCCGTTAAAAAATGAATTTGTAAATATGTCAAAACGTTTTTCGCTTGTTGAGCAGAGCAGTTAAGAACAGTCTTAACGTGCTTTTCCTTAGATTGTTTAGACTGTTTAGATTGCTTAGATTCCTTAGATTGTGATCCTTAGATTCCCTTTTTTTTTTTAGATTGAACCACACAGAGAAATCTCATGTAGCGCGGAACGCTACCCGCAGCGTAACTTTAAAGAAAGGTGAGTCCAAAGCCGTATTTCGCCATAGAAAGTAATATGAGGTGGTCAAGTATGAAACCACCGCCCCTTGAATACTAGGTCTGAGCGCTGACGCAAAAAAGATGGTTATCGAAGGTGAAATTTTTTTAAAAACCCACTAGGGGGCTCGGCCCCCTACGAGCTACGCTCGCCAACCCCCGTCCAGACACCGCAGACTCTAAATGCACGCTAATTTGATCGGCTTTAAAAAGATTTCGAAAGATTGAATTATAATTTAAAAAACAGTGGCTATCTCCCTATAAACGAATTTCTATTCATTTCTCTTTGATTGGGGAATTTTAACGCCAAATCCGCTGCGGTACTACTTGATTATCCTGTCGACCCATTTCGCCAAATTATATAAATCGCCAAACCACTCGCCAAATTATACAAACTGGTATAATTTTTATTTTAAATAACGAAAGAACAAATAAATTCGTACAACATTAATAAAAACACAAATAAAACGTCGAAATAAAAATAACTTGATGACGTATACACGTGTAACAACATTTCAAAATAAGCTAATGTAGAAGGAATTAAGTAAAGAGAGTCTTTGTCTCCTGCTATTTTTTAACAAAGCGAAAAGAAAGTTCTTTTAAATGAGACATTTTAAATTAATTCTCAAAATATCAAATAAATGTCTAGCGCAATTTCTAAATTTAAACTTTTTTGCAATATTATTTTGTGTTCCTTTTATGTAATAACTATAATGTGACGTAAATATGACGTAATTTCTCCTAAGACTTCTAACGCATGTTAATGAATTTATTATTTTACAATATCCTTTCTCTTTTAAAATTCACGTGTATACTTTTTATGACGTAATTTTTAATAAGTTCCTGCTTTTTATACGTAAAGTTTTTTTCCTGTTTATAATAGTCACGTGCAAATAAATTTTTAATTTGAAGCAAACATTATTGCTTACGCTTTTTATACAGTTGGCAACAGTTTAAATTAGTACAATTTTCTGAAATCTGTAAAAAATATCTCTAGAAATGCTGAAAATTTGAATTTAAAATAGAAATAAAACCTGAAAAAATGAGTCAAAATAAAAAAATTAATGCAATCTGCACTCCGGCAAATTCTAACGCATAAAAGGATCTAAAAATGATTACATTGCTATGTATAGTTTTTGCTGCTATAAAACTTTTTTAGTGGAACGATTTTGTCCAACTTTAGCATTAAATAACTCTTAAAATAATTCTTCGATTTGAAAACTGTCTGCATCAGCGTGTTTATCAAACATTTCTGTATAAAACCACCGATTTTCATATTTTTGTATGCATTATTTTTGTTAATATTAACGAAGAAAGGCCTCCGGTCACAAAAAAATCAAAACCGGCGGCGGCGGTGACAGCGGTAGTTACTTTTTTTTTAGAATAGAGAGATGTGCGGTCCCTTAAATTTTGACACCAGTATTTTATAAAAGATATCTTTGAACTGTTTAATCTCAGATTGACAAAGAAGAAAAAACTTGGTGTCAAATTCAAAGGATCGTGCACATGCTAAAAAAAATCAGCCTTCGGCAGCCGCCATTTTTGTGTCAGCGCTGAGGCCTAAAATTCCAGGGGCGGTGATGAAACTTGTGGTTACCGAAGGGCCAGATTACCACCGAGACAATCTTCTACCAGTAAATTTTAATGGAAATTTTCATTTTATATAAACGCCAAATTCATAAAAAATTACTCTCATCAATAACACAAAAATTTCTAATATTTTTTACTAGTGGAATTTCGCCTCGTTGGTTTTGGCCCTCTAGTTATCAGGGTTGTCAGTTTGGCCTCCAATTTTAATCGAAATTTCAAATTCACATCTAAACATTTTTACCAAGGATTTTTACTTTATGAAGAAGAATTTTTACCTTATGTGATCATTAAACGTCTCTAATTAAATGCAATATAAAATACTATTCTTTATTTCCGGTATGAACTCGAAATTACTAAATAAAAATGGAGGGCAAACTTGCAACCTTTTTGTAATCACAAATTTTACTTGATGACCTGGTCAATAAAAGTTTTCTAAAAGTTCAAACTGACTAATGTTTATGGAAAAACTTGCAGATTTCAGCCTCGTTACAAGACGTCAAAACAACTTTATAAAAAAAATAATGAGCTGAAAAACTCCGAAAACTCCTTATTATATATCTAACAGTGGCAATTTTATATTAAAAAAAGTGTTTAACATACCTAATATTCTACAAATATATGCAACAAGTTAGAAATTGCACGTCAAACGTGGCAAATGAGGTACGTTCGTACTATAACTAGTTTTATAAATATTTTTTGCACGGCATACTGTACTGAATGTATATTTTAGTGCACTTCCTAAGTTCATATCTCTTTCATTCTTTTAGAATGGCTGTAATATCATTAAAATGCACTTGAAATATTTTTTCCCATTGACCGTAATGTAAGGAAACCTTTTGACTGCCCCTATAATTAATCTATACATCCAATTTTCATAGAATTTTAAATGACTCGACAAAATATTGCAAAAATTAAAATAATAAAACTTTGTAAAAAATCACCATAAAATTAAAACAACACACAGGACGCGTTTCGAGCTAAAAACATAACAGCTCGTCATCATTGTTCGTTTTCGGACACGTGTATGCTTAGCTGATGACGAGCTGTTATGTTTTTAGCTCGAAACGCGTCCTGTGTGTTGTTTTAATTTTATGGTGATTTTTTACAAAGTTTTATTATTTTAATTGCTTCATATCGCCAGTTTTCGGTGCTGCTTCGCTGTATTGCAAAAATTATTTATATATTTAAAATATCAGACCATTCGGTTGGGTAGTTTTTGCTCTGTTATATGTGGACAGACAGACAGACAAACGGACCGAAGGTTGACTATAGGTGCTACTCATTTATATAATTACGTACACACCTAAAAAAATTCCATACACGCTTTTTATGTTTAACTAAAGAAAACTGAATGAAATAAAAAATGAAAAAATACTTTTTGCTAGATTACTATAATACGTTTATAATTTTCTTTTACGTTTCCTTAAAAGCTAGTCCTATCTGATCGCCTAATAATTATTATTGCGTCAACTGGATAAAAGTTGGCGGATTCAAACCTCATATCATTTACGCGTGTTTGTAGTGAGTCGAATTCCATTTTAATCCCACTGCCTGGTCTATTTACCTCTCGTCTGCTAAATACAGGGTATAGATAAGAGTATATCCTAGTTATAAATTTTAATAGTATCAACTGTAAGCGTTGTACAGTGTTGGTCCAAGGTCTTAAATAAAGAGTAACTCAAACAGTTTTAGATAAGTGCATGTAGATTAGTATGCGCGAGTATTGCCTTATAATTTACTTTTTTACAGTGCCACATACGCAAAATGGCGACTCCTAGGCGTAAAGTGTTATTGCTGGGCTGAAGATTTTAAACCCCTAAGATCCATGCGCTTTTTTTTCTTTGAGGCTTTATAAAAGATCGTGTCTACGTTCTGCCGCTACCTGATGACTTTCCAAAGTTTAAATACAGAATGGAAGAGGATATTGCTTTCATTACTCAGGACTTGTTCAACGAAATGTGGGAAGAACTGGACTTTAGGCTCGATGTGTGCCGTATAACTAAAAGTACACAAATTGAACATTTGTAAGAAATCTAGGTTAGTTTATCTCCAAATTGTTCTATAAATTCTTGTAACGAGTCTAAATTAAAATGTTACAATATACCATTTAAACTGAGACTTTTTTTATGGACACCCTATATAAAAGTAGCGCCGTGATCAACCAAACAACCTTAAAACCAGTCGGATGTGGCAATCCCAAAACTTTCTTCTATCTCATACATGTTAATATTTCCTGAAAAATGAAGCATATCAATATCACCGGTTACGTGATTTACACTAAAATGTAATCAGCAACAATTTATGTCAAGTTGCAGCTGAATCTGAAGTTTGATGAAATTCTGTGCATTAGTTTTTGAGGTAGAACTACTGAAATCGTAAAAAAATCTGCATAGCAGCGTCACCTGTTGGTCGATTTACTCCAAAAGCTAATCAGGACCAATTTATAACTAACTGGTACTAACTGAATATGAAGATTAATGAAAGTTCATGCATTAGTCTTTGAGAAATAGTTATTGCGGGAATCGTAATAAAGGCAGCCTAGTAGCGCCACCTCTTGGTCTATTTACACTAAAAACTAAACAGCTCTAATTTATATCAGGGAGTAACTGAATCTGAAGTTTTATAAAAATCCGTGCATTAGTTCTTGAGATATAGCTGTTTCGGAAATCGTGAAAAATGCAGCATAGCAGCGCCATCTGCTTGGCGATTTACACCGAAAAGTAATCAGCGCCAGTTTATATCAGAGACTAACTGAATGTAAAGTTTTGATAAATTCCGTTCATTAGTTCTTGAGATATAGCTATGGCGATAATCATAAATAATGCCCCACATCAGCTCCACCTGTTAGGCGATTTACACTAAAAAGTAATCGTCTCCAAATTATATCAAGTGTACTGACTTAATTTGTAGTTTTATACAAATCCGCGCATTAGTTCTTGAGATATAGCTATTTCGAAAATCGTGAAAAATGCAGCATAGCAGCGCCACCCGTTGGGCGATTTACACCAAAAAGTAGTCTGCACCAGTTTATATCAGGGACTAACTGATTCTAAAGTTTTGCTAAATTCCGTTCAATGATAGGGCGCCCACAAAATTTGTGTCACACACACACAGACAGACAGACAAACAGACATTTTGTAAAAACTTGTTTTTCGGGTTCTCTGACCCCTAAAACGTACAAATCCGTCGAAAACGGAATTCGAAAATTTTCATGAATCCAATACTTTCTTCTTGTAAAGATAGAAGAAAGTTAAAAGTTAAAAGTTTAGATTCATCTTCTTCGCTTCTCTTATTTTCCTTCGAGATTTTCGATTATATTATAATCTGTATATCATTTATTAGGTGTTCATCTTACGTATCTCATAAAGGTTACTTTGCAATAAAGAGGTGTGAAAACATACTTAAAGATAGAAGAATGGTGTCAAATCATAAGTGAGCGTTATCAGTGTTTCTTTTTTATCCAGATTTTTTGATTGGCACCACGTTTTTGTAATCGTAAAATTCGCCTTATTTAATGACATATTAATTAAAGCGCAAACAAGGGGAATTTTACCTTTTCAGAAAAGTGGTGCCAATCATGAAATCTGAATTTAAAAAAGTAGCCTACTGGCAACACTGCGCGTTATACACCGTAATATACCGTAATTGTTTTCTCTGCATTTAAATTCACGTGATTCTTTATTTTTTGCACACTGCTGTTTAACATCATTTTCCACCAATGAAGTAAATATACCACAAGTGAATGGGATGAACTATTTCATATATTCCACGTGACATGCTGCGGAAGATGGTGTAATGGAAAATAATCGTTAACGAATAAAGGAAAGGGATTTATATTTTAAAATATTTCACTGTTATTTGTTTTTGTTTTTATATATTTAAAAATTGCGTCAGAATGAGAAACTAACATTTTCATACGTGTAGAGCGTATTTTGAACTAACTATTGTATAATAATATAATGAACCACGAGGATCGTCGTTAAAAGACAAGAAATGGAGTATTGCTCAATAAATAGTAACGTGTAATAAAGTTTCTTATAAACAGCTAATGCTTAGCAAATAAATAAATAGAATGCTAAATTCATCTTTAAAAAGTTTAACTTAAAATTATACTATGTGAAAATTACTTAAAAGATGAAAAAATATTTAAAAAGGTGTTAAATTACTTTAATATCCTTAGTAATTTCAACTATATACATACCCTTCGTCAGAGAATACAAAAAATCAAGCGTCCTATAAATAAAAACATACATTTATTTTACTTAAATAGGTGTCACAAATATAAAAATTAAAATATGTTGACATGTTTCGGTTTAATAGTAAAAACCGTAATCATAACACACACATAATCAATAGAAATGAATGACACTGGGTACCAAAAAATAATCTAAAAACCAAAAAACATAAAAATGCAAAACACTGCGCCCTCTATGATCTCAAATAGCCTACGCTACCGCGGCTCCCTCTATCAGACTCCCTTTTTAAGTATTTATTAAGGAATTCCAACCATAAAATAGGAATATCAACGGATAAAGAATCATTACACACAGTATCCCTCCTAGAATATATCTCAATAGATTCCCGGATGATTGACTTGCGGAATAAACTCGAAACAAACAATAATCTACTGTCTCTGAAACAAATATTAACCCCCCTCTTTAAAAATAGCCTTGATAACGCAGTCTTATCCCTACCAAATTTTATATCAGATTCATGCTCTTTCTTCCTAATCCCTAGTGAATTGGATTGTTCATTAATTGAAAAATCTCCTTTGAATAAAATCCACAAAAGTGTGAAAGAGATTATCGAGAAAGGCAGTTGGCCAGATAATGTTAAAGTTGGATTGTTTATTAATAAACAGGGTGTGATTCCACGTATGATTGGTAGATTAAAGGATCATAAGGAGGGGTATCCACTACGCCCCATCGTTACGAGGTGCCAAGCACCGACTTATTATTTGGAAAAAGCGTTCGTGCTCATTTTGAAAGAGTTACTGCAGCCTTCAGATTATGTTGTGGACTCCACTGCAGGATTTGTTGAAAGCATTAGGACACTTGAGATTCCTCATGACTGTTTATTAGCGAGTATGGATGTTAAATCACTTTTTCCATCAATTGACATTTATGAAGTTTGTCGTGAAATTAATAAGAAAATTGATAATGCAGAAATGTATAGTGATAGCATAAAATGTACTCTGAAAGATGGACTGCAGTTAATTGTACAAAGTAACTATTTTATTTTTGACAGTAAAATTTATAAGCAAAACATGGGTGCCCCTATGGGATCTCCTATTTCGGGTTTTTTAGCAGAGTTTAAAATGAGACCTTTTGAAGATAATATTTTCGTAAAGTTTAAGAGAGTTCCTAAATTTTGGAAGAGGTATGTTGATGATGTGTTTTTAATTTGGGAGGGGGGAGTTGAGTCTTTTATTGATTTTGTTGATGGGGTTAACAAACTTGATAGGAATATTCAGTTTACTTTTGAATTAGAAAATGACCGTGCTCTTTCATTTTTAGACGTATGCCTTATAAGAGAGGGATCTGTTTTAAAAAGAAAAGTTTATAGGAAGGATATTAGTAGCCAGCATATTATTCCAAATTCAGCGTATTCACCTTTTGGGTATAAATTCTCAACGTTCAGGTTCATGGTTAATCGTGCGTTTAATATTTGTTCAGAGGATTTTTTGGACGAGGAGTTGAATTATATTTTCAATATTGCTAAAGTAAATGGTTACAAAAGAGAAAAGATTAATAATTTGATTAAAAATTATAAGTGTAAAGGTCATTCACAAGTTAGTTCTACTTTGGTTGATAAGGTGTGCGAGAGGGGGGAGGTTAATAGATTTAAAAGGTTATCGTTTCCATATATCAAGGGTAATTTTGAGAGGCTTAAAAGTAAATTAAGGAAGTTTAAGTTAGAATTAGTTGCTAAACCACCTCCTAAGTTGAAACATCTTCTGTACAAACCTTTTGATCCGGTTGCACAGGATGACCTCGCAGGGGTGTATGAAATTCCATATGAGAATGAGGGGGGGGATATTAATTATTATATTGGTATGACAGGTAGAAAGTTTGGGATTAGGAAGAAAGAGCATGAATCTGATATAAAATTTGATAGGGATAAGACTGCGTTATCAAGGCTATTTTTAAAGAGGGGGGTTAATATTTGTTTCAGAGACAGTAGATTATTGTTTGTTTCGAGTTTATTCCGCAAGTCAATCATCCGGGAATCTATTGAGATATATTCTAGGAGGGATACTGTGTGTAATGATTCTTTATCCGTTGATATTCCTATTTTATGGTTGGAATTCCTTAATAAATACTTAAAAAGGGAGTCTGATAGAGGGAGCCGCGGTAGCGTAGGCTATTTGAGATCATAGAGGGCGCAGTGTTTTGCATTTTTATGTTTTTTGGTTTTTAGATTATTTTTTGGTACCCAGTGTCATTCATTTCTATTGATTATGTGTGTGTTATGATTACGGTTTTTACTATTAAACCGAAACATGTCAACATATTTTAATTTTTATATTTGTGACACCTATTTAAGTAAAATAAATGTATGTTTTTATTTATATGATATGAAAAGGTGAAGTAAATTTTGTTTGAGTTTTTACGAAAACTTACAACGGTTTTTGTCAAGCGTCCTATTTTGAAATTTCACGTAGTTGGTGTCGAAAGGAGTGAAAGAGAAAGACAATTTTTAGATGCTGAAAAAATTGAGAAAATGAGAAATATATTGGGTATAAAATATAAAATATATATAATAATACTGGGAATATAAAATGTTTTCCGGATCTAAAAATTGACTTTCACTTTCACTCCTTTCGACACCAACTAAGTGAAATTTGAAAATAAGACGCTTGTATTTTTGTATTCTCTGACAAAGGCTATGTATATAGTTGAAATTACTATGGATACTAAATTAATTTAACACCTTTTTAAATATTTTTTCATTTTTTAAGTAAATTGCACATATTGTAATTGTCGGAGCACAGCTCCGGCTTTCCTTCGAAAAATTACACATATTGTTAACACGATAGCGTTCAAAATATTTGTCGTATCGAGAGAAAAAATTAAATGGACGTTGGTAGTGCTAAAATCTCGGCGCGTATTGAAAATCATAAATATTCGTCAACTCTAACGGCATGAAATGTCTGCTCAAACATTTCCCATACAGATAACATTGCGGGTTTAAATCTATATATTTGAAAGATAAGGCTTTTTTTTTTTTTTAACATCTACCTTGAGCTTTTTTCTGAACCAATTTTAATAATTCTTTTTTTTAAATGAAAGCTGTTTCTTTGTAGATTTGCGGCACTAGCTATTTTTTTTAAATATTCCCACTTTTATATTTAAATTTAAAATTTAATAATTTTCTATGATTTTTTTTAAATAATAGCAATTGGATTACTTCCATTGTTGTAAAGAAAAGAAATTAATAAAGTATGTTTATCTTTATTGATGCCAATTTCTAATAAAATTCAAAATTAACTTTGTAATAAAAGGGAACAGTAAATGACGTCACGCTTTAAAAAAACACTAAATTATTCCCCAAAATGTTATTACAATTCAATACTTTTTCACTCAACTGAGTTTGAGACGCTATGTGAAATGCTTCAATTACGCAAAGTGACATCATATTTAAACGAAACCATTATTTTCTCTGATAAAACGAAATATTTTACTACGAACACCTCTAAATGATATAAATTTCTGGAATTTTAAACGCCGATACGGTGATTAGAATCATAAGTCAAGAGTGCGAATGTTCACATGCAAAGTCGTAGTTAACAAACTTGATTTCAAGTTTGGAAATATATGTATTAATAACTTATTGCGTACTGCGATGTTTTTCAAATGGTGAATGTAAATTTGAGAGATGCGTATGTAAATTTTGAGACGGTGAAAATGACGTTAAATTTATATTTCACGCGAAAAATAATTCTATGATTGGCTCACGGTGAAATCATTTTTGCTGATTTTCAGTTGGTAATTTCAAACATAAGAGCCTCAATGGATAATTTCATCATAATTACTTATCTTGGTTAGGTATACTAATAAATTTTAATTTAATACGTTGAACAGTCGAAGTTTATGGAATTAGTATTTTGGTAACTTTAAATTAAAAATAATATTTGTTGAGAGTAAGTATTAACTAATGTATGAGTTCCTTTTTAAACAATTTCTATCGTCAAAATACGACGGGTTTCATCTCGTTATTAAACAAAACATTAGCTACATTGCTGTAAATTATGCATTTTAACCTCATCGGAATCGTTATGGCGTCGTCAATATTTGTGACCAGAGATATAGATTGACTTTCAGAAGTTTTACTTTCTACGTCCGTAACGACCACTTTTTCTTCTTTTTCAGTGCAAACCTTTTATTCTCCATAACCTACCAAATCGATTCAATGCATTTTGAATTTTAAATTAAGAGAAATGAAAAGAAATCGAATGCGGGGAATACGATTTTTGGTCTTCGCCGCATGGTAACGGATTTCGTATTAGCCGCATGGCTACGAGTAATAAATCAAAGAAATCGAGAAAAATATAACAGGGTTTTGTACGGATTAGGGTATTTTCCAGGAGAGTTTCTAGTATTTTTTTATAGGAAAAGAAATCTAGGCTAAACTGGTGAAATTTCGCATTCTTATAAGGAGAGATTTTCTGTAAGAAAATAGCGGTGCAGAAGAATTTCCTGTTCGCGAAATTCCAGGAGTCGTACGAACTCTGATATAATGCCATGTATGTATTACTTATATGCATGTATTCTTATGTATGTATGTTTATATTCAGACGTATACATGTTTGTATTGGGAAATTTCCGCAATCGGGTTTGTAGACAGTTTCATAATTTAGTGAGCGTTGTTTGATGCGTAAATTTAACCATTTGGTGGCTCTTCCAATTACAGAAGGTTGCTCATTGTTTTTATTATTCACTGTAAGTGAATGTGCTGCAACTGAAATGCACATGGACATTCCCCGTAACCTTCCAAATCGGTGCAATTCATTTTGAATTTTAAATTAAGAGAAATAAAAAGAAATCGAATACGAAGAATACGATTTCGTTTATTAGCCGCATGGTAACGATTTCAGTATTAGCCGCATGGCTACGAATGATAATCAAAGAAATCGAGAAAAATGTCATGTATGTATTACTTTTATGTATGTCTTCTTATGTATGTATGGTTGTATTAAAACACAAATATGTTTGTATTGGGAAATTTCCGTAATCGGGTTTGTAGACGATTTCATAATTTAGTGAGCGTTGTTTGATGCGTAAATTTAACTATTTGGTAGCGGTCCCGATTTCAGAAGGTTATTAATTTTTCTTTTTAATTCACCGGAAGTGAATGTGCTGCAACTGAAATGCAAGTGAACATTTTTCGTAACTTACCAAATCGATGCGATTCACTTTGAATTTTAAATTAAGAGAAATAAAAATAAATCGAATACGGATAATACGATTTTGGATGTAGTTGCATGATAACAAATTCAGTATTAACCGTATGGCAACGAATGATAATAAAAGAAGTCGAGAAAAATATAATGTTATGTATGTATTACTTATATGTATGTATTTTTATGTATGTTTTATTCAGAGGTATGTATGTTTGTATTAGGAAATTTCCGTAATCGGGTTGGTAGAAAATTTCATAATTTAGTGAGCTCTGTTTTGTGCGCAAATATAACCATTTAGTAGTGGTCCCAATTACAGAAAGTTACTCTTTTTTTTTTAATTCACCGTAAGTGAATTTGCTGCAACTGAAATGCGAGTGCACATTCTGAAGTGAATGAAATAAGCATTTTTGGCCTAGATGTACACTTGAAAACAGAAATGTGTATATAACAAAATAAAAATGTCCTAAAAGCGTAAAGAAAAGGTAATTTACTTATTTCCTGATTTTAAGAGTTTAGCTAATTTTACGGGAAAACACTAAGCTAAAATGCGAAGAACCCGATTAGAGAAGAATCATCAGTGCTGAATTTCAGTGGAAATTTCGACAAATTTGGCAGCTACAGCCAAATTCGCTGCATTTATATCAACATATTTTTGGTCGCCAAATTTGGCGAAATTTCGCGAAATGCCTCCAAGCTGGTCGAAAATTTTGACGTTAATGTATATGACTATATAGTTTTATGCTTATAATCGGAAAATGGATACAACAATGAAAGATAATTTGTGAGAAATCAACTTCACTAAAAGTCATAAATCATTCCGTGATTTTTTTTTAACCTGTTGCCTAGATGTAGTGTACATTTTTAAAAATGTACATATTTTATATGTGTAACATTATACACAAAAGTTTCGAAAACTCCGGTTAAAAGAAAGCAATTTAGATGAAAAGAGTTATTCAGCGTAATTCTATGTGGAAAAGTCACATAAAAATAACCCAGCTGCCTACGAGTAATTGCGCGAATAACGATATAACAATAACTCAGATGAACAAAAGTATCAATTTAATAGAGGAATATAGCAGATTACCCATGTGTGCGTGTTACATATGTGTTATAAACCTTTCCTTTATGCCATATTAAATAAGTCTGGGCTATGCCACGCATGCAAGTCTTTGAAGGGGTTTTGAAGTTTTCTGCCGTTAGCTCGATGGATCAAGTTCCAATTTTTGATTGTCTCAAAGATCGGAGCTACACTAAACAAATCAAAATCGCTCAACACATCCCCGGTGGTTTTCTTTCTTTTTACCGTAGACTCTCTTATTCAATGAATTCTCTTTACTTTTAACATTTCTGAATCATTTTAAAGAACAGAAAATCATGCTGTATGAAAATTTTGATAATTCTGACATCAGATTTACAGATGAGCAGCAGAAAATACTTTAGTTATGCACAGAACAGCTTTCGTCATTGCAAGCAAAAGTTACAATTTTCCCTAAGTTAACTTTTATTATTGGAAAAGCAAGTCCTTTAAAAAGTAGGATAAACAAAGAAATTAGTAAAACAATCATAGAGCACTTAGGATCGGAAGCTATTATTCTTTTGGCACTAACAGGTACTGCTGCGCTTAATGTCGAAGGAAAGTTAATTCACTCAGTGCTTAAAAAGCCACCGTGTTTTAAATAGTTCGCTGATTTAAAAAGTCAGGCAGAAAGAAATCTACAGCTCAGCAAGGATACAGTATTATTTATCTTTATTGACAAATTTTCAATTGTCGTCTTATGGCTGAACTTGAACAAAGAGTCGCAAAGGTACTTTGTTTAAATCCTTGGAGGTATTGGGTAGTTACATCGCGTAAAAGACATTCTTTATATAAGAGACATTCTATAAAAGACATTTTGGCTCTTCGCAGACAAAAAATGCTTAGGGCTTTTGAAAATTGCTTCACATTAACGAACTCGTTGAGACAAAATGACGATCAGCAAAGACAGTTTCGAAAGACACTATATTCGCTTTGCGTGGGTCAATTTTCAGATTACTCTCATCCCTTATGCAACGGTGAAAAGCTACACTGCTTCCGGCTCAACTTGAATGATTTCAAGATGCTAAATGTCTTTTTTCAAAAACAAGCAAGCGAAAGAACATAATCAAGAAGTACTTCTCAAATCAAAGTGGTCAATGGCAAGAATGTTAGCAGACCGCAATAATTAAATGTAAGATGTAGTGAAGATGATCACGTGTTTGGACTTCAGGCTGGACGTTTTTCAGCAGTTGGATACAGAGTTATATGTTACATACCAATATCTGGACGGAGTGGGGATTGATACGCGGTGTACTGAGTACAGTAACATATACTGTCTATGACCCAAAATTTCAACCCCCAGGCTTGCCACAGGCTATAATGGTTCATTTTGTTGATTATCATGCCACAAATTAGCATTTGAGCATCACCTGAGGCAACTGGTGGCTGAATTAAACACTAGAAAATGGGGATTCAACGGGTGTTATTTCAAATTTAATTTTGTACTTTTAAACAGTAAACATGAAAATAAAACTTTTTTTTTTAATGTTATGTGTTAAGTTTATACGACTCCATGCTCCGTCATTTCGGCCGGACTGATACTGGTTTTAAATTTAACTAATGCTTATATCATGGTTATACGGTATGCCGAATTTTGACTACCCTTTTTTCCGTATTGAAATATTCGCTTTACACAATCGCAAATTTCTGTGATTAAATACAGATTATATTTCTAGTATAAATTAATGGTAATAAAATATCGTGGCACTTAATAACTACACGTCAGAAAACAATTTTATTAAAGTTTATTTTAAATAAATAATTTAAATTTTACGCAAATTGAACAAAAGCAAACATCAATAATGTTGGACGAATTGGAAAAATAATAATTTCCATGCAGTTTGTTGAATTGTTTTCTAAAAGTGAAATCATAAATCGACATGAATGATTAATATTTTTTATGTATCTTTGCAATTTCTCAATATGGAATTATAAATATATATTATTTATTTTTATGCAAATAGCTAATTAATTATGTAATGTATAAATAAATGAGCAGCATTATTTTCAATATTTAAAAAAACATAATAATAAATATGCCTCTTTTAGTAGTACCTTGATTTTTTTTATTTAAAAATATATACATAGTTTATATGTCTGCTTGCTACTGAACACCACGCTTTCGGAAATGTAGACTTTATCAACCATAAAAGCACAACCTTGCAATTAAATAAGACAAAAATTGCTTTTCGGAAATAATGCTTTCCAAATATAAGCACTCATACGAATCATATTAAGTGTTCAATTAAGAATTTATGTATCTTTGCCCTCATCCTTTTTACTTTCTTCTATCTTTACAAGAAGAAAGTATTCGATTCATGAAAATTTTCGAATTCCGGTTTTCGGCGGATTTACACGTTTTAGAGGTCAGATAACCCGAAAAACATGTTTTTACAAAATGTCTGTCTGTGACTCTGTGAGTCTGTCTGTCTGTCTGTCTACCTGTGTGTATGTGACACAAATTTTGTGGGCGCTCTATCTCAAGAACTAATGCACGGAATTTAATAAAAATTCATATTCAGTGAGTCCCTAATACAGGTTGATGCTGATTAGTTTTTGGTGTAAATCGCTCAACAGGTGGCGCTGCTATCCTGCATTTTTCACGATTTTCGCAATACCTCTATATCAAGAACTAATGCACGGATTTTGATCAAACTTCAGATTTAGTTAGTCCTTGATATGAATTGATGCTGATTACGTTTTGGTGTAAATCGCCCAACAGGTGGCGCTGTTATGATGAATTTTGTAGCATTTACACGATTTCCCCAATAGCTCTATCTTAAGAACTAACGCACGGATTTTCATCAAACTTCCGATTCCGTTAGTCCTTGATATGACTTGCTACTGATTAGGTGTTGGTGTAAATCGCCCAGCAGGTGGCGCTTCTGTGCTGCCTTTTTCACGATTGCCTCAATAGCTCTATCTATAGAACTAATGGACGAATTTCAGCGATAGTCATATCTCAAGAACTAATGCACGGAATTTCATATCTTTAGAATCCTCATGAGATGCATAGATTGCCATTTAATTTTGGCAGTGTGATAGCGAATGTTGAAGTATTAACATGTATGAGATAGAAGAAAGTTTTGGGATTGGTACATCCGACTAGTTTTCGTTGAAGTTGTCAAAAATGTTTAAAATATGAAAATTTAATCAGAATATATTGCGTAGACATTTATTTTAAAACATTTTTTTTTGCTTGATATCTTAATTTATTCACTTTCTCTTTAAAAATAGTGTAACAGAAATATTTTTTAAATTTTATTTACATACTTTTGCCGTTATTGCATAATTTGATTAAAATTTTAAAACTGAATCAAATGCTGTTGTATAAACTTACATTCCGTTATTATTATCATTTATTTATTTGTTGTTGGTATTGGTATTCCAAATATTTGTCAAGTTGTTTAAGATATTTTAAAAATAGAAGATTAAGGGAATCATTAATTTATGCAACCAAATAACAATCGAAAAATTGAAATTTGTTTTACTGAAATATTGCTTTCAGGGTTCGTATGGGTTCTTGAATATCCAGTCTAAGAAATTCTTCGGTACCAGTATTTTCTTGTGAAAAATCTCTCCTTAAATTAGGCGAAATTTCGTCCGTTTAAACTAGATTTATTTTTCTACAAACAAAAAAAAATATTCTGATATTTGACCTTGAAAATAAAGGTACCCGTACGAACCCTGTCTTTGGTAGCATAGTTGCCAACATCCCGGTTTTTTAATATCAGTATTTTTATGCTGAAAGACTTATTTTATACAATCTCACGATTTCTGCAAGTATCGAACATCGTTGTAAGAATTTACTGGTATTAAAAAAATCGGGAGGTTGGCAACGACGCAGTAGTTTCTTTTTATGCTGCTCACATTTTCGATTCAAAAAGATTTTTGCCATCATACGTATACATGCCTGCACCTTTTTATGGATACCATTTACTAATAATTAGTAAACGTTTTTCTTGCTAATCGTTCTCGAGATTTATTTTCTTTTGATTTCAGAAGAGAAGAACACATTAACCCCTTAATTCTCACTCCCGTGATATTCACGGGCCTCGTCTTTTATTCAGATTGTTTGATATCCTCCAGTTTTATAAAATAGTGTAATTGGCTTTATTAACCTGTCATTAAATAAGTTGAGCATTTCTTTTGAAAAAAGTGGTGCCAATAAACAATATGAATTTTTAAACCGTAATTTAATTGAAACGTTAAGGGGTTAAAAAAAATCCATTTTTCCTTTCAGTGTATAGTTGCGCTCATATTGCTTATTACACAATTGCCAACATTCAACATCAATTCCATAAAATGTCGGGTAATTTAATCCAGGTTAAAGACGTTACTAACCCATGGAACTATTAATAAAAAGGAATTGACATATCTTTAAAATAGTGAAGCTTGAACTATAACCGCTTTCGCAGGGGTTGATTACCACCGGTGGAATCTTCCACCAGTAAATTTATCTAGAAATTTTATCCTTATTTAAACGCCTTACTAATGCAAAATTAACTGTCATAAATAATGGTAGAAACAGATTTTCATTTTTACTGGTGGAAGTTTACTTTGGAGGAAGTAAGGCCCTGCGTTTTCGCCATATTGTGAGAATCACTGGCTCCTTTACAAGGCAAACTGACGCCAGTAAAAGCAAATAGAAAATTTTACCATATTTGGGAGAAAATATTTCCGTGAATAAGACGCTTAAATAAGACAAAATTTTCTATTCAATTTCACTTGTGGGAAGTTTATCCCGACGGTAATCAGAAACTGTAAATCCGTTTTAAAAAAATCATCCGCCATCTTGTGACAACCTCCTCAGTTACTTCCCTCGTAACTGGTAGACAGTACACTATATATCTCCTCCTCGTTATTCACAACTCCATTTTCTAACCAGATAATTCATCTGATGTAATATTATATATTTAATTTCATGTTTAAACTGGTTGAGGTCATTTCTTTAAAATATTTCTCGTTCGGATCGTCTTTAACCTTAATCAAATTATTCAACATTTTACGGAAGTTAAGTTGAAGAAGTTTTGCAAGAATGTTATTGTGAAAAAAAAAAAAAAAAAAAAAAAAAAAAAAAAAAGATCAAACACCGTTTTATATCTATTTCAAATATTTTCCATTTTAGTTGATCAAGTAATCTTTTTTTACTTTCTTCTATCTTTACAAGAAGAAAGTATTGGATTCGTGAAAATTTTCGACTTTCGATGGATTTACACGTTTTAGGGGTCAGAGATTCCGAAAAACATGATTTTACAAGATGTCTGTCTGTGAGTCTGTGCATCTGTGAGTCTGTCTGTCTGTATGTGACATAAATTTTTTGGGCGCTCTATCTCAAGAACTAACGCACGGAATTTGATGAAAATTTATATTCAGTTAGTCCCTGATATAAATTGGTGCTGATTAGTGTTTGGTGTAAATCGCTCAACAGATGGCGCTGCTATGCAGCCTTTTTCACGATTTCCGTAATAGCTCTATCTAAACAACTAATGCTTGGATTTTCATCAATCTTCAGATTCAAGTATACTTTGATATGAATTAGTGCTGTTTGTGTTTTGGTGCAAATCGCTCAACAGGTGCCGCTGCTATGATGCTATTTTCACAATTTCCAGTATAGCTGTATCTCAAGAACTAATGCAATAATTTTCACCAAACTTCAGAATCAGTTAATCCTTGACAGGAAGTGACATTTTGTATATTTTGGTGTAAATCGCTCAACAGGTGGCGCTGCTATGCTGTATTTTTCAGAATTTCCACTATAGGTGTATCTGAAGAACTAATGCACGAAATTTCATCAAATTTTAGAATCAGTTAGTCTTTGACATGAATTGACATTTTATACAATTTGGTGTAAATCGCTCGCTGCTATGTTGTTTTTTGTGATTTTCGCAATAACTCTATCTCAAGAACTAATGCTTGGATTTTCAACGAAATTCAGATCCATACACCTGGATATCAATTATTGCTGTTTATGTATTGGTATAAATCACTCAACAGGTGGCGCTGCTATGCTACATTTTTCAGAATTTCCGCTATAGCTCTATCTCGAGAACTAAGGCACGAATTTTTATCAAACTTCAAATTCAGATACACTTTGATATGAATTGGTGCGAAATTGATGTAATTTCTTCTACTATTTAAATGATTTAATTGACGTGATTTATATAGAAGAAAGTTTTGTGATGGCCACAACATACTAGTTTTAATGATGTTGGTCATCATTCCATGAATGGTTGGTTGGTTGGTTTGTTGGTTGTACGGTGTTTTATGGCGCAAAGTCCCTTTAGGGACATGCTGCTCCAAGACAAAGCGAACATGAAAAAAATATATATAAGCCAAACATTTGAGTACAAAAATGAGTAACAAAAAGATAAGAAAAACAAAAATTAAATTAAAAGTGTAATATGTATACTTAAAACCATTTAAAAGAGTCAAAAGTTCATAATTAAAAACAAAAGTATTTTAATTAAAAACTCTGAAGTCATAAATATTGTTAAAAGATAAACATATTATATGAATAGAAAAGCACTAAAATATACGTAAGGAGCCTTAAAACTATTCTTTACACCATTTGTTATCTTTTGCGTCAAGCCACTGTATAAATTATTTTGTGTATACTATTCTATACCCAATTCCTTATCATACCATGTCAAGAAAATTTCGAAAAGCTTTTCACTAATCATTTTGCTACGACAAAAGAAGTGACTACAAAGCACTTTTGACGGATGTTCATCAACAAAAACATACAATTCAGCGATTGTGTCATTCAAGAATCTCAAAAGATAATGAGTTGTTTATCGTTAAGAAAATATCCTTCTCATTTTTAGATATAGTGCTAGTCTAATATTGTATTTTTCATCAAAATGAAATTTCTTACTTATTTTGATAAAATTAAAAAAAGAAAAGCATTTCATTCTGATGTAGAGACATGACTTTTATTTCAGATAAAAATGAGCAATAATGATTTTATGCCATGACTACTCAATCAAAGTACAGAGATATGAATAAAGCCATTGTTTTATATGTGTAAAAAATAATTTTCAATGAATATGTCATGCCTGAAAACACACGTAAAATACCAAAAGAAAATCATCATGAGTGTGTATTAATTTTAATTAAAAAATGTTAAATCATACATCTATCAAAGAGAATAATTTATGGAATTATAGTTAGTTATACAAAAAATATAAAATAGCTTGCATTAAGATATGAAAGCTAAATGAGGACAGTTTTTTATCACACAAAAAACATCTTGATTATAGGAAAAATGAAATTTATACATATCACATCATTGAACACACGAAAAAATAGCTAATTTTTATGGACAAAAAACGCCTTCAGAATAATCCTATGTTGACTTTTATGAAAAATAAGCGTATAAAATATATTTTACACTTTCGTTGAAAAAAAAAATTAATTGAAAAAATTCTAAATTGGAAAAAAAAAATGATTTTTTCATGCTATCGGGATTTTGTTTTCTGATGCAGTACCTGAAATGTGTTATTTTGTGCATATCAAGACAAAGAAAAATTATACGAAAGGGACAATACGTATTTTTTTCTGACAACTTTCCAAACTTGCAAAATGACTAATTTGAGTCCCATAGTGGCTACTAATGGAAAACCACTCTTTGAGTTGCATAAGAGATAATGTTTAGATTTAAAGTCATAAATTTATTTCAACAGACCATTCATTTGCTGTTAATTTTCTTTCTGACATTACAGAATCCATAAATTTGAAGCAATCTTAATTTTTGGACATCATAGTGACGTTGAAGTAATAATAACTCTTAGGTACTTGAAATCATCTTCAACGTCTTAAAAATGCACTTGAGACTCGAACTCGATATGGGAGACCGGGGCTAGTTGGCTACAGGGGTAAGTAGGCGTAATCCTCATAAATCGCCTGTTTGTGGATAGATTGCGCAACCTGTCACAGAGTACCTTTCTTATTGCTTTTTACAATCCTCAATGTAGTTTTGCATCGGTATCTACGTGAAGTGGACATTTATTACGATTTTTCTGTTTTCTGCACTCATGGGTAATTTTTTGTTGCTTCATTCTTTTTCTAATTTCTAATACTTATCTTAACCCTTTGAGAGGCAAAGAAATACGTCTCTAAGTATTGAATTCTCACCGGAATAATCGAAACATTTTATTTTTAAATAAGGAAAAGCAATTTTTCAACTATTTTCCTCCAAAGTTAAATACATAAAATTTAGTTAAAATTTTCTGGTGAGAATCTTGTTTAAATTAGGTGGTATATATTTTATCCCACCGTCCCTCAAGGGGTTAATAATTGCGATTCAACCTGTGCAGTTTTTCTTAGTGTATGATTAACTGTACGTACCCCATATGTGATTTACTTGGATTATTTATGCTTAGAGGATTACGTGTTCCTTTTGTGAAGAAATTCATTATGGGGCAAGTAGGCGCATTGAACACGGGGCAAGTTGGCTGGGTGTTTGGTGTGCACTGGTAGCTTGAAAATCAGCAATCAACGAGAAAAGTTGTTGCAATGCAAGATTTTGGGCACACGAGGCCCAAACGGAGACACTCGATTTTTTATTTGTGACAACTGTAACTCATGATGATGATATGAAGCAGGATAGAAGTTACTGAATGTTAATGTTTTATTCATTATTTTTATGTCTGTATAATTAGAATTTGCATTGTACGGCTATAACGCCTTAGTATAAACTTTCTGGTAATATTGAAATTGATTTCGCTTAACTGCGTGTCTTATTTGAACTTCATTTAAATTTTTATAAAACGTGTGCCAACTTACCCCATAGGTATAGGTAACTTGCCCCGTAACGGGGTAGGTTGACGCACAATCTTTCTTTTACTTTAGGCTTCCGCTAAACATAAACTACAAAAGCTACAAACTCAAAACTCCGGGTATTTATACCCAGATGTCTGTTCTTTAAAAGTGCAGTTAAAGTTTGTTAAAAAACTTAAATAAAAAATTTATAAAAATCTAAAACTAAAAACTGCGCCTACTAGCCCCGGTCTCCCCTAAACCAACTTCAAGGGGCCGAAAAAGGTAATGCATTTGAGCTTCTGTGGAGAGACTCTCTGGTGGGAGAACATTCTGGCCAAAGGATTAGTCCTTAAACTCATTGGAATTTGAAAGAGTATGGAACCACTGTTTCAGATTTGGAATTTTCCATTTAGTATTTTAATCGTAGAATTTGTAACCGCTTCTTTTAATCGTCGAATTTGCAATGTATTTCTGTAATTAAAAAACGCGAAAATTTCCATTAATAATGTGTGGTAGAACTACACACAGTTGTGGAATTATTAAAATACATTTCCTCATGATAGTGTACAAAAGTTATAATGGAAAATGTATCAGATGAACATATCAGATGAAATATTTTGAAAAGCAACTTCTCCTACATTTTAAAACTCTTTCCAGATATAATCTTAATATAGATCTTAATATAGGATACTTTCGTCTAGTATTCCGAAGAGTTAAAAATACGTTTCATTTTCTTCTTATGTCAAAATTTTTGATATAGACTTTCTTCGAAGTTCATTAATTATTTCATTAATAGCTTCCATAACTAGTATTTTCGAGAATTTTATTTTGTTGATCGTTTAGATAAGTAAATTTCCAAATTTTCATCCGGCATCATGTTTTAGCACCTTTTACAACATTCCTAGAAAATAAATCAATTTCCTCATATATTAATTGTATCGTCATTATCCAGAAAGTTCTTTCTAATAATATATTACATTTCTGAAAGAAGCACACTGCTTTTTAACTGTATGTATAATGCTCTCGCTTGGTCTGTTTTGATAAAAATCCCTATTTTCATTTAAAAAAAATTCTTTTTAGGCTTCACCTGCAAATTTGATAGAATCGTACTCCAAAAACAAAAGCATACCACTAAAATAATTATCATAAAGTACTGATATATATAGAATGAACTGGCCGAAGCCCTATTTCTAAGTTTAAAATAATTTTCATGTAAACATATTTTCATATATATATACAAAGAATTCCTTAGAAAATAATTTAGAGAAATTTACAGACTTCCTGTCTTAAAAAAGCGAAAAAAAATTTGATAGTTTTTTTTCTTTTTATCTAAATATAATAATACGCACTGTGACGATTCCGGTGGGAAACCCATCCACTTTACCTTTTGGCGATAAGTTGGAGCTATGGGTTGGAGCCATAATTTCGATTTCAGATGTGTATCGTATGATAAAACTAATCTGCCTAAAACCAAAACTGCTCTACCTTAAATCACCTTTGTTGAGCATATTTTTTTTATATAAAACTTTAAAATTGAGCTTTAAGTATACATTTTTTAATTTTTAACACAAATCTAACAAAATTTCAAAATTTTGCACAATTGACAAACCGTTTCAGAATTCATGTTATTTGCTAATGTAAACAAACAATGAACTGTGTAGTGAACAATTAATTTTTGAGGTCCATGGATATAAAAAAAAAAAAAAATGTGCTTTGAATATTTTAACCTAGTGAAGTATTGACATTTTAACCGTTTGTGTACCGACGGTACTTTAAAGTACCATTAAAATAACTTGTTATAAAATTAATTTAATAGTTCGATTTGTAGTATTACAGTTAAGAGAGTGTAATATATACTTTACTTTATCTTATTCCAAAAGCATTATTGATTGCACAAAAAAGTTATATTTAAAAGCATGACTTCCTTTTTATTTGCATCTTGTCAGCTTTATTAACGTTCAAAGATTGTGGGGAAACTTTTCAGTTAGAAAATATTTCTAAATTTCTATTTTAAGAGCATTATAATTGTATATTTCCTGATTCTATAAAATACTGAAAAAAGACTTTAAATAAAAGATTTTAGTGGTGTTACAAATTATTGCAACAAATCCCTATAAATTCAAATTTAATTAATTAATTTTAATTAGCAAAATCCTTCTAAAATTTATTAAATGTCTGTATCAATCTTCTAATGTAGTTTCAAAAGTTTACGAAAAATTCCTTAGAAGATGAAAATTTCATGAATTCATAATTTGGGATATAAAAGGTTAATTTTGCGTATTTGAACCCTTCAAAATAAATCCTCGTGTTTAATGTTGCTATTAAAGAAAAATCATACAAAAAGACTTTGACATCATTCGCTTATGAACCAATTAAATTAGCTTTTGTTTGAGAAGTAAACTTTTACACAACTTAACTAGATTTTCTGCATATTAATTTCTGAAATAGAAAAGATAATAAACGTCGTCTTTTTTAGGGTTTCGTTCATCTGACGAAATCCTAATCGTCTCATTCGTCTGTCTGTCCGTCCGTCACAGTGCCCGTTCTGAGAAACTACATATGTTGGAGACTTGAAATTTTGCATATTTATAGCTCATCACCTCACATCAAACGACAAATCATAAAATTTTGAAAAAGTCTTATTTAAGTCTCTCCCTCTGGGCACTTACTTGTGTATTTTAAGATTTTTTTTTCTAACTGAGCCCCTAATAAAGTTGAAGACTTGAAATTTTGCAAAATTTTAGTTAAGCATTTGCGATTAAACGACAAATAATAAAATTTCGAAAAAGGCCTTATATTTAATCCTCTGGGCTCAAACTTGGGTATTTTAACTTTTTTTTCTGACTAGCTCCCTAATTAAATTGGAAGTTTGAAATTTTGCATACTTTTAGCTAAACACTTGCTATCACACTACAAATCATAAAAATTTCAAAAAGTCCTATATTTATCCCCACCGGTCTCTAACTTGTGTATTTTAAGCAATTTTTCTAACTTAGGCCCTAATTAAGTTGGTGACATGACATTTTGCATACTTATAGCAGAAAACTTTCGATCACACGAAAAATCAAAAATTTTTCAAAAAGTCTTATATTATTTAGCTCTCCGGGCTCTAACTTGTATATTTTAAGAAATTTTTCTAACTCAGTCCCTAATTAAGTTGGAGACTTGAAATTTTGCATACTTATAGCAAAACACTTGCGATCACACGAAAAATTATAAAATTTCCAAAGAGTCTTTTGAAAGAGAAATATCCAATATTATACCCCTCCGAACTCTAACTTGTGTATTTTAAGCAATTTTTATCCACCCCTTTTTACCCTTGAGGCATATTTCTAACTTTTGTCGACACCCGTTTGGCCACTCTTTCATATTATGCACCATAGACTTACATATTTTAGTTCCACTTTTTACCGCCAGGGGCTGCCAACCTATCTCGGATGCTATGGGCCCGATTCCCTCAACTAATATATCTACGGATAGGTTGTAAAACGCAGTTTCGTTCGGATAGAGGTTTGTTTAGAATAGAGTACGCCTCCTTGTTTCGAAATGTGGAACTAACAGATTTTGAAGAGGATAAAGTGCTTTGAAAGGAATATTAAAGGAAACCCTCTGTGTGATCTGTGATCACACTTATCCACATGTTTTTATTTATTTCAGTATTCTATATATATTTCATATGGATAAAATTAATTGATTTGATGAATCATCAATCTAATTCCCTCTATTATAAGTTTAACTGTTTATTAACATCGCATAATTTTAAATCTAACACCGTTGAAAAGTAAGTCGGGATCTACTTTGAAATGTGGTATTTTAGAAAACTGTATTTCAATTTACTGTCTTTTTATTATTTTAAACTAAAAAGACTCGATTACGGAGCATTAACACGTTTGCAGGGATCATACTCTTAAGGGATTTTTTCAGGGCTAATACCACTATTTGTTTACAGAAAAATAAATTTAAGTTAAACGCGCGAAATTTCGCTTTATTTAAACCATTTTCGGCCAAAGGTGCGTAAACGCACTATTTCAATAAATATTTTTTATTAACACTTTGACGAATATTTTTCACTGATTTTATTTTTCTCATATTTTTAAGAGTTCTGGAGACATCTATAAAATATCAGTAATTCAATTGGAGAAAACATTTTCTGTTGAGAAATTTTCAAAATACTCTAGATTCTTTAAATTGAAACTGTTATTGACAAATTCGACTTTTTGAAAATGTATGATTATTCCACTTGAGATTAATTATATGTTTTTATAATGGATTACACTTGAAAGTTTTGTAAATAAAATAATAAAAAATGTCATAAAAAATATTGATTTTAAATTTAATGGTGCATTAGCGCATCATTGACAGAATGAATGAATATGCCGAATACATTTTATTTCTCAAATAAAACATTATTTTGCATACACGAAAATTTATTTTTGTCTTAATGAATGTAATTTAAGCATATTTCAATGAAAATAATACCACATTTTATAAAATTTCTATGCATGACCCAGTAGTGGAAAATTGGCGCAGAGGCGGAGCCTATCGACACCACTAAATTTTAGTAGTATTTTGCGACTTATCTAATGACATAATTTCCGAGTTTTTATTAAGATGAATAATACAATAAACAATTAGCGGTGTCAATAGTCTCCTACTCTGCACCACTTTTCCACCACTGATGGCCTAAAATGAGTTAAGAAGAGATTTTTCAATAATAGAATACTGGTATCGCAGAATTTTCTGGTCATGAAATTTCAGGACAAATACGATCCCTGCATTTGCACTTAAAAAAATATAAATTGTTCAGCGTTTCTGTCTGGTTAATATACCTTAAATTAATTGAGACTTCATAGTAAAATACAAATTAAAATTATGTATGTATATATCTGTTCCCTTTCACTAATTGATTAAGATTTATAATTTCTTCTCTTTTCTATCATCTTCTAATTTACATACGATTAAAAATTTTTTGTTAAAACTTCAGAAGACTATTGATCATTCAGTCGTTGAACTTGACATTTCAAATAAGTTTTCCATATTGTCAATGAATAGTACAGAAACATTTGGTAATTTTTTTAGGTTTTTTTTTTTTTTTTTCCTCACCAATGTATAAATTTTTATTTTCGCATATGTAAATTAGATTTAGAATTTAAATAAAATGTTATTTTTTATCTCTATTATTCCTTTATGTATTTATACATTTATTTATTTGTGCTTGAAACGTAAATGAGTGAAAGGCATGTATTTTATAAATGCAGTTAATAAATGACATTAAAATGAAAATTATTTACTATATTGGAATATTGAGTTAAACGTGAATATTTTAAGTGAAGTGAATGCTGTGCAAATGATGCAAGTAGGAACAATATTGTGTGATGAGGAGAAATTGCAGATTTGTCTTAATTATTCAAAAGAAAAAGATAAAGATTGAAAACAATATTAGTACAAATAGATATTACTGTCTTGTAGTGTAAGAAATGTAAAATGTTGGGCACTTGCAGGGGTCATACGTGTCCTGAAATTTCAAAACCAGGAAATTTTTGGTACCAGTATTTTCTTATTTCATGCTGATACATTGTGGTCTACATTTAAAATTCGTTTGCAGTGCTTTTTAATGACGACTATTAGTGACTATTTAAAATAATATTGAAATTCACATACATCACTCAAGTATGCACACAAGAAGTTGTTTAGTAAAAATAGGGTTTGAATAGCAGTTATCTTTCATTTACAAGGACGCATAAAAGAATTCGCTTACAGTGCTGTCTATGAGAATTAATTGCTAGAAGAGATTTTTCCATTATGGTATGGATTTTTATATTTAACTAATTTTTTTGTGTATTACTTCGTGCGTATAAATTAAACAGCACATATACAAGGATTCGCAAAAAAATTCGAATACATTGAAGGGAATTGTAAGAAATTGATAACAGGGAATTTTCAACTGTTTTATGCGTTTCTAAACAGCTAAATTTTCCCATACTGTATATCATAAATACAAATTTATAGGTCATATACAGGGATTAACAATTCGGATATTTTTCGACTATAGATGGTAATTACAGAAATTGGATTTTCAAAAGTGTCACGAGTTTTCCATATTGGGCGATCATTCTTTGTCAACCTCAATTTACTTAGACATAATTTTTCACATTATTAAACGACGAAATTTTGTAACAGTATTCAGAATATGGTGGAAAAAATCTTAAGGAGGCTGGTCACCCAGCTTCCGATTTTTCCTCACCAATGTAAAGTCTATGGGCATTTGATGCATTCATATATTTAAAATATCTCCTCGTGAAATGAATATTTTTAAATTCTATTTTTTGTGTACACTTCCTAAAATATGTCTCTTTTTTTCTTATTTCTCAAAATATTTCTAAAGTATAGACTTAATTTTATATGAATTGTTAAAATATTATTCACAGTTCGCCCGCTATTAACACATAAAATATTAAATTCAGCATACATTTTAGAAATATCTTAAAAACTAAGAAAAAATAATAGACATCCTTTTAGAAGAGTACACAGAAAAAAGATGTTAAAAGTATTAATTTCCCGAGAAGATATTTTAAATATACGAGTGCATCAAATTCCATAGACATAACATTACGGAGGAGTAATCCGAAGCTAAGTGACCAGCCCCCTTAAAACCTATGCAGGATGCATGATTTTTTTTTCTTTTAAATCTGAACTTAACAAAATTTTCATTTTTATTGTAAAATGTATGCATTTACAAATTATAGGGAATTATTTTTTACCTTTTTTGCATAATTAAGAAATGGAAAAACATGACAATGAAAGCATCTTTTATATCTTTGATATTTCTACTTAGTCTTTTTAAACAATATATTGTATGATATTTTTTTCCTGAAGCGTTTCAATAAGATCTTATACAGAGCTTTCAATATCTCCCAAAATAAAATATTTGAAGCCACCCATCCAAATGCTTTGTATTATATTTCTTTAATGCAAAAGAAATGTAACTTTTTCATATTTTATAAAAATGTATTTCTTTTTCTATCGCCTCAGGATGTGTTTCCAGCTTTAGAATTTTATCCATTTTATTTACTTGTGTCTGTGTAAATTTAAACAGCGTGTCTAAATCATCATATTTTCGAAACACGCAACAATACAAATGAAAAATATAGTATATTTTTCAAAATGTTTTTTATAAAGCATTGAGAAAAGGCTAGATTTTAAAATCGCAGAAGTAATATTACATAGATTTAATAAGAAATTCTATCTATTGCAATCGTTACCATGGTGTGACTTTTGTAAAATTGCTTCATAACTTTTCATTATAGTACACCAGGAACCCAAAACCACCCCCACCTAAAATGTTTATATATATATATATATATACGAGGGCATTTCGAAAAGTAAAGATACACCGTACGCCGGAGGAAAAGAAAAGTTTTGGCAAGCAAGTTGGCAACACAGGTGTTAACCTTGAACCGTTAGCTTTCTCCTCGCGGTCGTTCGGCATTTCAACGTTGATTCTGGTTGGAGTAGGTCGTGTTTAAAATGGTTCCGCCGATTCAGAATCTCGCCAAATGCGAAGTGCGCTCCCTCATACGTTTCTTCATGCAAGAGGTCAGCGACCAGCGGATATTCACAAAGAAATTGTTTCTGTTTATGGGAACATTATGAATCGGCAAAATGTAACGAAATGGTGTCGTCATTTCTCTGAAGGTGGGACCGATGTTCATGACGAACAAATAACAGGTCGGCCATCTGTGATCTCTGATGCCCTTCTTCAGAGAACGGAGGAAGCAATTTGTGCGAATAGACGTCTCCTGTTACCTGAAGTCACATCTTGGAGGAAAATCATTCCACGACGATGACGAGATCAAAGATGAAGTTGAAATGTGGTTCCGACAACAGGCGGAAACCTTCTATGACTGTGGGATACAAAAGCTTGTGCCCCGATTTAACAGATGTTTGGATAACAGGGGTGATTATGTCGAAAAATAATAAATAATCCAGTTAATACGATGTAACTTACGTTTTCTAAATAAATGTTTTTTTTAAGGAATGCGAGCCATTGTATCTTTACTTTTCGAAATGCCCTCGTCTATATATATGTATATATATATATATATGTGTGTGTATGTATGTATGTATGTATCTATGTATGTACTAAATTTTGTCCGCACGATAAAAGTCGCAATTATGCACGGATCGCCTTCAAAATCACCAAACACTTTGAGATGGTTAATATCTCGGCGGGGGACACCACTGTAACAATATTAATAAAGTTACATTATACTACAGAATGTATAGTTGTTTTCTTAACGTTTATCGGCTAGAAATATTGATTCCAAATGTATAGAAATGGAATGTTTCAGTTTCGTCGGAAGAAGTATCCTCGAGTAAGAACAGAAGAAATTAGGTGACATTTCAGTCTCTAAACACAGAAATAATTGATTTTTGATTCTGAGAATCGTGTTCTTGTATTAATAAGTTGGAAGACCACGTCGCTAATTTTAAGCATATGTATTAGTTAATTACTTGAAGGGCGGAGAAATATATTATATTCCACCTAATTTAAACAAGATTCGAACCACAAACTTTAACAAAATATTATATTTTTATTTTTGAGGAAGATATACTGGACGATTGCTTTTCCGTATTTTTAAACTAGCAAAAGCCATGCTTTGTTTGGATTCGCGTAGCATTATTTGATAAGATAAATATTTGAAAGTAAGAATATTTATTGATATTATTTTTGCATTTTTATTAAGCAGAAACGTTACTTTATGTTTCGGCGCATTTTAATTTTAGAAATGTTAATTCTGCCAAATAGCTAATAATTTCCTCGGAATTTTTTATTTATGATATAACGGATTTAACAATTAATACTATTTGTTTACAATTCTTTTGTTGCCACTTTACAAAAAAATAGTATCATAACATAATTCTTTTAAAATGCGTAAGTATCTTCTGCGTAAATGATTTCGCGTAATAAGAATAAATTGTGTATTTGAATTCTTAACACTGAAAAATACTTTTTATAATTGAATGTGAATAAATGAATTTTGAGAAATGTTAATTCATTAAAAATATGTAATTTTCATAAAAAGGTATTTTAAAAATTTCATAAAAGACATCGTGAAACTATTTAATTAATCATGATTCTATCTATAATTACTAACGCCATAATTTATTTTTTCTTCTGAAAATATACGTGTTTAATTTTTTATTAGCAAAAATGCGTTCGTAATGGAAAAACATGTAAGATAAATCAATTAAAATGATAATTTTTTTAATGTTATTCTGTAAAAAAATAATTTTGTGTAAATCTACAGATCATATTTTATTTTTATGTTTAATTTCAAGTCAAAATATTGAATAGGTTTTTTTTTGTAAAGTGTAAAACAAAATGTAATTTGTGTAGCCTAGTAGAGGATTCGCTTCACTCATCCTAATAAAATTTTTCGATTACTCCGGTGAGAATTCAATATTACAGAGACATTATTGCTTGCCTATCAAAAGGTTAACACTATGTAAGCATTCACACTTATTGACGCGAAGAACTGTATTTGAGTTTAAGAATTTGTGGCATACATTAATGAAGCTATCATCTTCTGTTAGAAATTTAATACATTAAACTTGTAAAATTTATGGAAAACTTCAAGGGTTACAAGTTGGGAGTAAAACACGAAGAAACTTAAATTAAATGTAATATTCGCGCTTTTTTAATGTCGGATTTTATAAGACAGGTATTACTATTTACAAAAATATATAATACTCTTAAGGAAAAAAGACCCGCCTAGATGTCAAGCTGGGATTTCTCCTTATATCATACATATGTACATTATATAAAAAATAAATAAATAAATAAATAAATAATACATAATGTTCGCCCGATTTAACACCTGTTTAAATAAGAAAGACATTAATGTTATAAAAAGAGTGGTACCATTCTTAATACTAGAAGCGGTGGAAATTTTCCTTATTTTAGGTTTATTGAGCCGAAGTTTCATTGAAAGTTTTATTCAATTTAAACTTATTGAATAAAGCTTTATTCAATAAAGTTTAATTGAAAAACATTTCACCAGAATTTTTAGACCGAAGATGATAATTTTCTTAAAGTGTTAGAAAGTCTTGGGCTTAAATAGAACTCTTGGTGCCAATAAACATGAATGCTTATGGGACAATATCTCAAAATATGAAAATTGCAGTCCGCACTATAAAATGTTTATTAAATGTTAGATAATGCAATATTCTTTTTTACATTCTAATAAAAAATATTCCTAGAAGTATTTTTAAGACACATTATACTCATAATAACACAAAAATAAAGCAATTAAAAGACTTAAATTTTCAGATTGTCATTTTCCCAGCATGTCACTGTGTGATGTGTGCAAAGTAAGAGGCTTTCTACTATACTGTATAAATATCATTTTCTTGTTTTGTTTTTTTAATTTCTGATTATTAACTGTACCTTATATAACACATGTATGAGGAAGGTAACAAGTTCTGTATTTTACAAATAATTTTCCATAATTAAAATATGATTGTCACTGAAAATGAATATCATTTTCCTGGCCTGCTTATTTTAGTTCTTTATGAGGTATAAAGACGGCGCTTGAGAGTAATTCTTCTTGTCCTTGACATAGTTCAGTTCAGAAGTAGTAAAATCATTGCTACCAGAAAGATCGTTTAAATATTTCCTTGAAAATAATGTGTTTAAAGGCTTTGTAAAAATTGAGTAGACTTTTATTATGTCATTTTCCTGGCTTAAATAATTTACGAATGAAATTGAACATTACCCTGAATTTGAGGTACTAAGGAGGAAACATGTTCCTTTAAACGAAATTAAAATGTTAGATCAAAAAAAAAAAAAAAAACAAGAATGTGAAAAATGTTTTAGAATAAAATTTTCATTATCCTGGCATACATATGCCAAAAAAATGACATATTATTATAATTACATAAAAATGAACTTAAGCGCTTCAAACTTTAACAATTTCACGTGTAAATTCCTTTATTCAGTTGCTCAAAAAATATTTTTAAAAGAATCAGAAGCTTTGAAACGATTTAAATTTTCCAAAAATTTTGTTTTCAAAATCTCACATTTCGTGATATTCATCCTTTTATGTTGTTAACTAAAATATAGCTACTTGGTCTTCTAATTTATTGAACACGGTAGGAACACGATTCCCCGAATCACTCAAACTGTACATTATATTTCAGAATCTATAGTTCTTTACTTAAAGTTTCTTGACTAGAAATATTGATGGTAGATTTATTCTAAAGGAATGTTTGATGTTTATTGGAACAAGTATACTCGAGGAACAGCAGTAGAAATCAGCTGACATCTCAGCCTCTGAACACAGAAATAATTGATTTGTGATTCTGATAATCCTGTTTCTATGTCAGTATGTTACAAGTTCAAGTGTCTAATTTCTGGCATGTCTATTAGTTAACAACATGTAAGCATTTAAGTTTATTCTCGCAAAGAGTTGTATTTCAGTTTAAGAATTTGTAATATAGATTAATAAAATTATCATCTTCTGTTGGAAATTTAATACATTATATTTGTAAGATTCATGGAAAACTTTCAGGGATGATAGTTGAGCAGGGTTTTTCTCTTAACCCTTACAAGGATGGTGGGAATATACTTGCCACTTAACTTTAACACCCAACTGTCGGAATTGCACCAGTTTTTAAAAAAATATATATTTTTGTTTTCATAATTCACTTAACCTGTTAATTCTCGCTTCCGTGATATTCACGGGCTGTGCAATTTATTCAGATTGTTTGATTCCCACCAGTTTCATAAAATATAGTAATTGGCTTTATTATGGTATCATTTTACCTTTCATTAAATAAGGTGAATATTTCTTTTTGAAAAAAGTGCTGCCAATAAGTAATTAGAAATTTTAAACCGTAATTTAATAAGACCGTCAACCCTCTCGCTGCGTAAGTAATTCTTTGCGATGAGCGTCTTTTACAGAATTTTTAATCTTAGTTAAGAGGAGTTAAGGAGTTAAAGAAAAATATTTGTTTATTTTCAAATAATTTTGTTTGTACATTCTGGTGTCATTCAGTCATTTCAACATTTCAGCAACAGAAACGATTTCCCGTAGAAGGATTATAAGTGATACCACTTTTTGCAGTACTAATGTCTGGGTTATTTTATCCAACATTAAATAAGGAGAAGATTACATTTAATTGAAATGTCTCCTTATTTTTTATTTTATTTATATATAGATAGATAGATAATTATTGTAGTTGATAGATAATTATTGTTCTAGATTGTTTTTGAGTGTTTTTTACTTTTTCTAATGCAATTACTGTATTTGTTTTAATTCAAATTCTTTTTTAATGTATCTTAAACATTTATCTATCTTTAATTCAAATCTAATTATTCTCTCTCTTAAGCAGATTAGACTACATTTAGATTTCTTATGTCATCAGGCTTCCTAAGTTTCAGAAATGCCGCTACACCAGGACAAAGATAAATTAAGAGTCAACTAGGAAGCCCATGAAATGCCTAAACTGTTCAATTTCAGCAAATACAACTATTTCAAAATAGTGATATCAATAATAAAAACTCCGTCCAAATGATAATACTGAAAATTTCTGAAAATTTGTGTGTGAGTGGTTTTCCTTTAACACTCCACCACCCAGACGGGTCCAATGGACACGACAGGTACATTCAAATTATTTATTCAAACTAGAAATTTCTTTAAAATAAACTAAATATTTAAAACAGACAAAAATTTATTAAATAAATAAGTTAAATATTTTTAGGTAAAATATCTGGTGTAGAGTATAACAAAACTTATGTAAAATTTCCGTTACTTCTAGGGTTAAGGTTGGTAATAAGAAAGTCCTGTAGTCTCGTCTGTGAAAGGTTCTAAAACTCCTGAAAGAGAATCTCTATTCTATTCAAACCATGGAACTATTAATAAACAGGAACTGACATATCCTTAAAATAGTGAAGCTTCAACTGTAACCGATTTCGCAAGGGTTAATTACCGCCAGTGGAAACTTCCACCAATAAATTTATATAAAAATTTTCTCCTTATTTAACCCTTCACTGCACGAATTTTTTCTATTTTTACGAAATTTTTTTTTTCTGAAAGCCTTTTGTCGGTCTGATAATGGGAAAAATAAGTAAAAAAAATTAAATTTCTAAATTTCAGCTACAATTTGATATTTTATGGTGTCTGCCACATGTACACATTTAGGGTTTTAGAATATTGTATTGCTATATTTTGCAACTAAATGAGCTTAAATTAATTAATTTTATCTGCTTAACACTCTGCAACTATTATTATATTAATAATTTTAAGTATTCAGTAAAAATAATGAAAATTAATTTACTTTAATAGCTTTATTGGAATTTTTCTTGTTTCTGAAGAACAATTTCTAATTTTTTGTGAAATGCAGCCCTCTGACATGGACAAAATAAGCGTTATTCCATTCTTTGGATTGTTTTTGATCAGTTATAGTGATCATATTAACCAAATTCAGGGCACGTAATGAAAATTATAAAGTTTTGAGGTATGTGCCAGATATTGCATGTCGTGCAGTGATGGGTCAAACGCCTGATTAAGGGGCGGTCCATAAATGATGTCACACTTTTTTTCAATATTTTTTACCCTCCTTCCCCCCTTTGTCACAAAGTGTCACACTTCACCGACCCCCCCCCCCCCTCATTGTCACATGTCACGCTATATTACATAAACATACTTGAAGTTCAGAAACACAGCACTACGTTATAGATCATTTTTCAAACTTTATTTTTAAACTTTAACTATGTGTTTTAACGACATTTGTGAGCATAGCAGTGGTGGAAAATTGGCGCAGAGGTGGAGCCTATTGACACCACTAAATTTTTATGGCATTATTCAGTTTAATAAAAACTCCGAAAGTTGATCATTAGTTAAGAGGCAAAATGCTACTATAATTAGTGGTGTCAATAGGCTCCACCTTTGCGCCAATTTTCCACCACTGGCATAGGAATAAAAATGATTCATGTACTTATTTTGTACGAAATAGGATTAAGGTTTATAACAAAAACATAATTAATATACAATAGTAATAAAATATTAATACGAAAGAGCAGTTGAAAACAATCGAATTTTGAGGATTTGAAATGGAATTTAATATATTTGGATTTAAATCTACTTTATAAAAACAAAATACTTTAATTTCAAATAACTTCAAAATTTAATCTGCTGATTTTTAATGCTTTTATTTTAACCAAAATGTGTGATGTCACATTTCTTCTTACCCCCCTCGTCTCAAACTGTCACAATTGCACGAATTATGAAAAAATGAAATTATGAAAATTATGAAAAAATTAGAAGTAGTAGAGGTTAAGTTAAAACTTGCAAGAAAATTATAGCGATTACCCTAGGTCACATAGTTTCTGAGAAAAGTGAATTTTCCCGTTACACACAAATTTCGATTTGCAGGCATTCAGCAAAGGGGTTTAGGAGCTCTTTATACACGTACTACCGTAGCGACCATAGAAGTTGTATAAAAGCATTGTTGATAATGATTTTCGAAAAAAATCGTCGGTAATTATCCGATATATTAAACTTTAAAGACATGGAGTGTTTGGACATACATAACGACAGTGATGTACCATTGGGTTTTAAAGACCAGATAACAACTTTTAATTATATATTTGAGTAATGCAATGCCCAGTAGCTGTATAAAAGCAATAAAAATTAAATTGTTAAAAACAGAATAATTTAATTAGAATTAATCTCATAAATACTATGGGATTCGAGGCTAGTTTGCATTGAGTAGATCTCTCAATACGCCTCCCGAGTCTTTAAAACTTAATTAAAAATCTATCTGGAAAAAAGCGGCACGGACCAAGCCGTTCTTGCAACTTTGTGACCTCCTTTCGAGGTGCCGCGCTTAGCATAATACCAAGTTTGAACTTTGAACAAGGGTTTTGTTTTAGCTATACTGTAAAAGGCAAATGTCATTACTACGCTGAATTCAGTTTTATGAAATGCCAAATAAAGTTTAACCTCTTGCGCTCTATGACGTACGTACCGTACGTCATGCTGTTTTGGCCATTTCCGACCGTGACGTACGAAGCGTATGTCTATATTACGGATTTTTTTATTAGACATTCCGAATTCTCACGATAAAGGTTTAACTCCTATTTTTGCTATACAAGGTGATTCGTTTCCCTTAAATAAAGTAAAAGAAAATTACCAAATAAATTTTTGTGGTGTGCATTAAAGAAAAAAAAAATCTAGATACGGCAACACTGGTCGCTAGTAACATACATCCGCTAGCAGAGTCAAAGCGCAAGAGTTTAAATATGAACTACTTTTATTGTCAGTACCGAATTATGTTCATTATACACAGATTAGGATAAGATAATAAAGAAAAAGAGTTATGCAGAATAGCAATATTTGATATTATTTCGACTTCATATGTCTTTGAACTTTTATGGTATACCCATTCATACTTTTCCAGTATATACAGCTATACCCAACCCTACGTTGTACAGCTTTTTAGAAAGTCTTATTCTTTTAGCAACGATTTTTATCCAGTTCATAATTCATATATTTATTGTACAGAACTTTCTGAGAGCGAGTAATACTCGCACTTGACCGCTTATTTATTTATTTTTAATTTTGATAATAAAATTTTAAAATTGTTTTTTAACTTGCATGCACTGCTCGCAAGACTGTAGCAAAACTATTGGTTCAAGAGCCCCCCAAAATATTGATAATGATGTGAAACTAATGTATCTTGAGCGTATACTTCATTTAAACGCAATTTATTTATTTATTTTATTTGAAATTTAAATTTAAATTATAAAATTTTGAAAAAAATCATTCTTTTATTGAAAAATTGCGAATTTAAAATAATCAATCCAATTATAATACTGAATTTGAAGTATAAGATATTCTTTATCTGAAAATGAAGATATTTACCAAGTTTCATGCAAATTGCTTAACTAGTTTGCGAAGAATGTCGCGCGCAAGCATAAATTTTAAGAAACAATTTTAATTTTTTTATGAAAATTAAATATAACAAAAACAAAATAAAATTTCAATATAAAATATTAAAAAAAGTATTTTAAATAGAAGAGATATTAGGTTGTCTATATTAATTTTTTTTATCCATTTATGTGTTATAGAGACTATGAAAAAAAATTAAATGTGATATGTTGCTAAATTGCACCGCCAGGTACAAAGTAACACTTCTGAGACCCCTTAAAAAAACAAAACAAATAATTCCATACTAAAGCAGCCTTAGTTAGGTGGCTGCCGAACACGGATTTAAAATGCCTTACTGTGATCCCTTCTTTACGACCGCATTCTACACGATTTGTAATATTTTAGAACCAGTAATTAAAAATAAAAATATTTTCTTAATTTAATCAGATATGTTCTGTGATAAATTAAGACGAACTTTAATATTCAATATTACTGACATGAAAATTTTTAGACTGTATGCATGTATGGAAGACACACATCGTGTAAAGGTTAAAGAAAAGCAGCTGTTATTTAGTTTTGCGATGTGATTTTGTTTATTAAACAGACTATTCGAGCTTAACTCGTCTAGACAGTTCATTAGAGGGTTACGAAAGTGAATGTTTCATACGAGCAAAAAAATAAGTAAATATAATAGTCTTTCTAAATAATACGAATTTTTTTATGACCCCTAGACCAGGGATGGCGAACCTATGGTACGCGACCCGAACTTGGCACCTAAGAAAACTTATCTGGCACGCGAGAAAACTTATAGATTATATTCAGTTTATGCAGAATAATCCATTTTATGTTTTTCTACAACAAGTATAGTTTTTTGTAACAGGTATATAATTTACTTTAAAATAATCCGTTACTTTTGAATGAGTTAAACTATTACAAATTTCAATGATAGCGCCATTTTTTTCGCCAAACCATTCAACATATAATGTTTTCCAAATAATTTTTTTTCTCTATCAAATTTCAAAGGTTTTATTTTAAAAAATTGATTTTTAGAGATAGTTTACATAGTAATGTACCTAATTGACACGCTTCTACTTCAGATTAGGTTTTATTTTATTTAGGTTTAGGGTTTTAAGTTATTTTATGTATTAAAATATTTAGTTTTTAATTTTGAAAATTGAATGTTAACTGTTAGTGCAAATAATTACGTATCTATTTAACTTGCTTCTACTTTACGAACTAAAAATGATCTCTTTCGGAGGTATACAATAACAGAAAAACTCATTTATATATTAATAAAAGGAAATTCGATGCAACATGGCTATAATATTCAGTAAATACAGCATATGAAATAAGTTATGAATCGAATTTTGTATAAGTGTAAAAATATTTAAGTAAAAATTCTATAAAAATTAATTATTGGATTTTATCTAAGTTAAAATATTTCTGGCACGTTAGAATGTTGCTACATAATAATTTTGAAATTTTTGGCATGCACTCTCAAAAAGGTTCGCCATTCCTGCCGTAGACATTTGTTCTGCATGTGGGCTCCAAACATTCCGTAATAAATATAATAACAAAAACAACTGCGACATTATCTGCAAGACTGCCTTATAACCCTTTAAGAGCTGACCTACACAAGTGTGTAGGTGATCCAAAAGAAAAGGGGGGAAAGTCCTATTTTTGTGCGATTTAATGTCGAGTCTGTGACCACAGAATTGCGTAGATCCTCCTTTGGCATAACCTGACATCGGGTATTTTGCAAAATATTTTCTCTGTTAAAAGTGACTCTATTAATAAGGGAAAACAACCAAAACTTTTCATTTCTACCAAAAATCTTCAGGTTTTACAGGGTTATAAGTAAAAGATATTTGCGGAAAGAGTGCAAAATTCGGTGTTTTTAATAAATATCTGTTTGTATTTGAAAGCATACACACACGAGTGCACACAAATATTTATGAAACCATTAATTTTGAATATGAAAAATGAAAAGCAAACCATATTACTAAGGCATTTCTCTTAAACAGTGCGTATTATTTCAACGGATATTTAACCCCTTGAGGGGCAAGGAAATATGTCTCTATGTATTGAATTCTCATCGGAATAATCGAAACATTTTATCTTTAACACTAGAACGGCGGCGAGGGGTCATTTTGACCCTTGCCGAATGAAAACATTTCGATTCGAACCAGAATTTTTTTTATAATATAAGATTAATATATGTTGCCCAAAAATAACTTAAATAAATAAGTTAAATAGTTCTAAATAAAAATTCTGATGTGAAATATTTTTTATAAAACTTGAGCAAAATTTCCCGCCGTTCTAGTGTTAAATAAGGAAAAGCAATTTTTCAACTATTTTCCTCCAATGTTAAATACATAAAATTTAGTTAAAATTTTCTGGTGAGAATCTTGTTTAAATTAGGTGGTATATATTTTATCCCACCGCCCCTCAAGGGGTTAAAGGCGATATCTTAACTTCATGTGACAAGAAACTAATTTAAATTGATTAAATTAGATTGAATAATTTAAATTAAATGTAGCAGAAAAAATATATTCATATAATACTCGAGATATGTTTATAAAAAATATGCGTCAATTCATTAAAAAATAAATCACGAAATGTTATAACCCCTTAATTCTCGCTAGCGTGATATTCACGGGCTGCGTATTTTATTCAGATTGCTTGATTCCCACCAGTTAAATAAAATAGTGTAATTGGCTTTATTATGGTATCATTTTACTTGTCATTAAATAAGGGCAATATTTCTTTTTCGAAAAAGTGGTGCCAATAAGCAATTTGAATTTTTGAACCGTAATTTAATGCGACAGTTAAGGGGTTTTAAAGGAAAGAATTTTTGTTTTTTGTTTTATATGCAGAACTCGTAAAGGTTTAAAAAATGACTTACTTAAACAGAATCTATTCAATAATATTATAATCTGGCAGGAAAAAAAGTTAATGAAAAGTTAAAGTTAATTAGTTTGGTATCTTTTAATACTGAACGTATTCATTCCAAAACAATTCATATTCATTAAGAACGTGTATGAAATAAAATTCTCTGTTTTAACTTGCCCGTTTATCAACAGGGAAAAACACTTTTCAATTCATTTTTACCATTTTGGTAATTTCCAGCAAGACAGTGACAGTATCTGACGTGTAATGATTCTCTGATTTTTCATTTCAAAAATACATACGCAAAAAGTGATTTTTTGTTGACTAAAACTTCACTTCTAAAACTGAATCCGGACATCATTAGTTCATGGTCAGATGACGTTAAATGTACTTACGGATTTTATTCCTGCGCGATAGCGAAGTACCTATTGCTGTTTTCAGTGCTATTTGTGGCACCATGGTTTTCAGTAACTACAAAAATCGCAATCAGTTTTTATCGACTTAGTATTTTTATGTTAGCAATGAAATTTTGAACGCCGAAATATCTCCAAATATATTTAAAAAAAGTTAGACATTTTTTTCTCTCTCTTTTTTTTTTTTTTTTTTTTTTTTTTTTTTTGTTGTTGTTAACGAACTTTGCAAAAGGTAACTTTTGCGCAATTTTATTTGAAAAATGATTTTGAAAAAAAAAATGCCCCACGGCATATGAAACGTCAAGCAGCTATTCCATATTTGTTTCGTATGGTCACGTGATATACGATTTTGTAATTCATAGTAATTCTGAGTGAGCATAAGCTTAATTTAAACACAGTGGTTATATGAGCTGAAAAGTAAATTCCCCTGCCATACTATCGAAAACTGCAGTAAACCGGAATATTATACATATTTGTGAGTTTATTGTTCCTTATAGCTCATAAATAACCGTGCCGGACGGGAAAAAAGAGTTTGCTATCGTCGATACTAAATGCTTTTGGATACCACTTAATTTTAACTGTAATCTTTGGTTTGTCAAATGGCATACCTTTTTCGATTGTATAAAGACAAATATTATAGTAAAAGAAAGTGATGGCGTGTCCTTATTTTTAATTTATTGTGTCAAGAAAAAGAAACATTTAAGGGATTAAATGACTGTACAAAACATTACTAAATTTAGACTAAGTTTCTGTTTCTCTAATAGCAAGGGGATTTTTATCCCTTTTTCAAACGTTTAATGAATAAAATTTTCCCTTTCAGATTGGGTCCAAAGACTAGTATAAAAATCGTCCTAGGCTAGAACAAGGGCTCGGGCTGAACCCGCTTCATCGTTCGTATCTAGATTTTAGCCATGCAGCTGGAAGAGGACATAGAACAATGGAGTTATGAAAAAAGAAGAGGACACATATGGTGTATTGCCTACGAGTAGAGAATGCAGTAACTAAGGAGGTTGTCACAAGATCATGGCTGATTTTTTACATCAGATATACAGTTTCTGATTACAGACGGAACACACTTCCACCAGTAAATTGTGAATAGAAAAATTTGCCTTATTTTAGCGGCCTTTTTCATGAAATGTTTCTCCCATAAATATGGTGACATTTTCTATTTGTTTTTACTGGTTGTTGTTTGCAGATATACTACATTCCTTTTTAGTGACACTGAGAGGAGGTTGTCTGGTTTGTCACAATGTAGCAAAAATGCGGGGCCTGACCACCACCGAAGTAAGCTTCTACCAGTAAAAATGAAAAATTGTTTTTGCCAATATTTATGACTGAAATTTTGTATTAATAAGTAGTTTAAATAAGCAGAAAATTTCTGTTTAAATTTACTGGTGTCAGTTTTCGCCGGTGGTAATTTACCCCAGTGAAAGCGGTTGCAGTTGAACCTTCACTATTTTAGAGATATGTCACTTTCTCTTTATTAATAGTTCCATGATACGGACATGTATAAACTTTAATGGGAAATAAAAAAGTAAGTAATTTATATCGATTAAACACAAAATTTGTACCTCACGAAAAACAATTGCATGTAATTGAACCCATCATTTTTAACTAACCTGTATTTAAAAATTAATTTTCGAAATTAGATACACCAAAGAATATTTTTTAGAAAAACTTATTTATTCATTATCGAAAATATATTTTTCTTTTTAGATGCCTGAAAGACAGAGTATCTTTTAACTTTTATGTTAATTAGCTATCAGGTTTTAGTTCATAAATGTCTTTATCTTCGCATAAATTTTAACCGTGAACGCAAGAGAATCAATAACTAATTTTAACTCGACGACAAAATCGATTTAATAATTGTCTATTAACTAAAGAGATTGAAAAAAGGACATTTATTTTGGAGAGATAAATATTTATCAGTGAGGAAGACATAAAAAGCTGCAATTATTCTTTGAATATTTAGCATAATGTATAACACTTTAGTAACCTATCATGAAAAATGTTTAATGTAACGTTACATTTCGGATAGTTCATTCTTTGTGCAAATGTTATGCAGAAGATTCTAAATAAGAGAAATACAGTTTATTTATATGTGTTGGGAGGAGCAAAATATAGGGTGTCCTGGTATATCATAACAGTTTAAGTTAGACTATTTACAACAAATCATACATCAAATTGAAAGTAAACTAACATAGTTTTTCTTACAAATATTCAATGTGTGCAGCTTTAAAAGCACTGCCACAGACGACAATGATTTAGTTGTATCTCGCATCAATTTTTTTAAACATAAAATTTTCACATACACTTAGAAAACCTTTGCAAGATAAATGTATTACAGAAAATACTTTCTCAAAATAGTGGTGTAAATAGAATATAAGTATAGTCACCTGTTGGAGCTCTGTTTTAGTTATACGGCACACATTCAATTTAAAGTCCAATTCTTCCCACACTAAGGTTAAGAAGTCCAGAGTAATGGAAGCAATAGCCTCTTCATTTCTGTGCCTCAACTCTGACAAATCATTAGATAGCGGCGGAACGTAGACACGATCTCTTAAAAAGCCACAAAGGGAAGAATCGCATGGTGCTAATCTTTTTAAAATCTTCAGACCAGAAATAACGGTCAGGAGTCGCCATTTTGCGTATATTTCTTTACAAGCGAATAAATAACAAAGCGGTACTCTCGCATGCACTTATCTCAAACTGTTTGAGTTATTCTTTATTTGTGACCTTGAACCAACATTATACAACGCTTACAGTTGATACTATTAAAATTTATAACTGGGAAGTTCTTTTATGGAAATCCTAAATCATATTGTAAGGAATAAAATTCTGTACGAAATTTCTGAAACATTTTTTGATATAGAAAAATGTCCTTTCGGCATGTGCCTGGTGGAAAAGATAGCTTTAACATTTGTTGGTTTTAAAATTTTGCAAGTTTTACTCGAAGCTAATTTTACTCAAATTTTAAGAAGATAAAATGCGACGAACTCGATATGACAATATTCGTCAATACTGAATTTGAATGAGAATTGTGCTAAATTAGTAATCTACTAGCTTCCCTTGGCGACAAGTTTGGTCTCCTTTAAAATTTATGTTTTAGAAAGCATGCTAAGCATTGTATCATGTTACTTTTATTCATAATTTAATTTGTTTGGACTCCTTTAAATATAATTAATATATAATCCCTTAAGCTTTTGTTGCATTAAAATATCTCAGTTTGTTGATTTTCTGTAAGTAAGTAAACCCCATTGGTTTACTATGGGTCTATGGGAATTTGGCGAAATATTAGAGATATCGCCAAGTTGACGTCACTTTTGGTGACTAATTTTGGTCGCCAAATTTGGCACTATATCGCCAATTTGGCGACAAACTTCGCGGCATTTGGCGACAGAACAGGTTCTCCCCTATGGTAACCTCCCTTATAGGTATGGAGATGCATTAAATGCTGTTTAATAACCAATGGCCGCCATTTTCAAACAAGATGGCGGATGAAGCCAAAATGTCAGCCACAAACAATTTTTGTCGCCAAATTTGGCGATATTTTGCCAAGTGTGGCGAGAATTTGAAGCTAATGGATATTGATAATATTTAAGCATTGCGCGGCAGTGCATGGTGCAATTGGCCACCATTTTGAAACAAGATGGCGAATGAAGCTGGCCAACGACTGTTGAGACATTTATATGTAAAATGCACATACTTAATCTCATCCAGATTGGTTTATAAATACAAGAGTTACAGCATGACAAAAATCAGATTGTTTGAAAATGTCAGCCACCCTAGAAATTCAAACTGCTATATCTTAGCCATTTTTTAAGATAAAGACGAAACAAAACATGCTTCGGAATCCTTGTATTCAGATCAAAAACTTAAGAAAAAATATTTCACAGTTTTTAATTTATTTACACCGCTTTTTACGCTTTTTAAATTTATTTTTTTTTTATTTCTTTAAATGGCCGACATCTTGAAACAAGATAGCGGATGAAGCAGGCCAACGTAATCGGTCGAGACATTGATATGTACTATGCATACAAATAATTTCATCCAAATCGGTTTATAAATACTAGAGGTATCGCATGACAAAAATTAGATATATATTTATGATATGAATTCATTAGTATGATATAAATATATCGGTCTTAAGCAAAAGTCATACACTCGTTTTCTAACTCAACCGAAAAATCAAAGTTTTGCAGTCGTGAAATCATGGTCAGAGTGGACGATCAGGCCTACGTCCATTGGTAGTTTCCCGGAAATAATAACTGAAGTCTTTAGATTCATCAGATATTTATTAGATGATCATAAAATGCACCAACTCCACTAGATGCTACTCATATTCGGGCCGTTGCCACGTCGTAAAATGTAAACCACTAGATGTTAAATATTAGAACATGACGAAAGTACAGGAATCAAAGCTTTACAGGTGACATGGGTTTTTGAAGCAAAACAATAATCGTAAAATTATGTCTCTCCCAGCCAACGCAAAAGGTTAAATAATTGCGAAAAGGACACGCGTACGGATACATTATCAGTGAAGAACCAACTCCAACGAAACAGCCGGAAGGACGGGCGGGAGACAGTCTACGGTAGCATTTAGCTCCGGGGGAAGGGAGAAGTACGTGTGACTTCGATGATGAACTATATATTCTCGGCGTCAGTTTTATAACGTAAACAAATGTTGGCGGGAAGCTGGCAAGGAATTATGCGATATGAAACATCAGAGAACAAATGATATTAAATACATTCGAAACAAACAGAATTTAGTTTCAGAATAAAATGAAAAAATTAATTTAATGGATTTTAAGAAGTAAGCTACGAATGGAAATAAGGTTTTTAGAATAATGAAAGAGTAGGCATTTAAAACATGGAAAAAATATAAAAGATATTTAACACTAGAACGGCGGGAATTTTTACTCAAGTTTTAAAGAAATATTTCACATCAGAATTTTTACTTAAAATTATTGAACTTATTTATTTAAGTTATTTTAGTGCAGCATATATTAATCTTATATTACAAAGAAATTTCTGGTTCGAATCGACATGTATTCATTCAGAAAGGGTCAAAATGACCCCTCGCCGCCGTTCTAGTGTTAATATATTATTAAAGCTAGGTAAAAAAGGTAGATATTATAATAATTTAGAAAAGTTTAATTAAGATAAAAAGGTGAAAATTTTTATTATAACATATATATATATATGGATATATATGTATATGTAATAATAAAAAATTTAAGCAACAAACATAAAGCAGCTGTATCGAACCTTTTTAAATTTACGAAAGTATCAATTAAAATAGCAAAAATAGTAATAATGTTGCTCTTCATTCCAACTATTTAGCTGTATAATTACTAAAACTGTTCTGCAATATCTGAATTAACACCAGATATGTATATTTCTTGAGGAGGGGGCGCTCTGTCACCTAACCGTGCCAAGTATGTAAGACCAAATTATGAGAAATAACGGAAACAACCATTCTAATATATCAAAACGCCTCCATCATTGTTACTATATGCTGTGCCCCCCCCCCCCCCCCAAAAAAAAAAAAAAAATGACTGGTGGATTTTGAAAGGCAATAAAAAAAAATAACGGAACGCGATAGAAATATTTTGTTTACGGTCTCATGTTTAATAAATCAGGGAATTTTATCCCAACAATTAGCAAATTTTTTTAACATTTTCGCCGAAAGGTGGTGCTTTAAAATGGGAAAAATAAAAGCCAGTATAAAAATGTTGCAAGGACTGCTTCAAAAAATTAAACAACGATGGTTTCAAAATAACCACATTTGAAGCAACAACGTGGCGCAGTCCGAGACAAAAACGTCCAGACACGCGTGCAAACACGTCAATTAGAATTGTCACACATGCAGTACAGATTTGTTGTTTCAGTTCCGCAATTGTTTGTGGAGTTTGACGATATACCAGATCTTTCAGGTACCCCTCCTTCAAAGAAAAAGCCACATGACGTCAAATCTGGAGAATAAGAATGCCATGCCATGCTACTTCCTGTGTACATGTCGTAATGCATGGTAATTACACGATAATTGAAATGCTCGCTCAGGAATGTAAATATTGCTGGTGTTCGACGTGGTCGAGCACCATCTTGTATAAACCAGGAGGCGTTCGAACGGTCCTCCAAACCATAATGAATCGCCACAAATTCATCCGGAATTTTTAGATATAGTGCGGCATTCATCGTTTGCTCTCTAAAAATGGGTCAATTATTCCTTTGGAGAAAATCGCAGCCCAGACCAGTAGTTTTGAGGGATGCAGGGATAAGGGTACAGCAACATGAGGATTTTTCGCTGCCAATTATGCTTGTTGACAAAGCAATCGAGGTTTAATATATGCTTCGTCAGAGAACCGTACGTTTTCAATATCGATCTCACCCTTGTTTCCTCCGTGTATCATAATTCATAGTGAGAGCGCGCTACTGAGCGCTCACGGCTGCAAGGGGCGCGGGAAAGAATTCCCGCCAGATGCAGATATGTTTTTAGACGTAAGCGCAGTGCATCAACCACTGCCAGTCCCATTTCAATATTATGTAAATAATAAAATCGTTAAATTTTGAAATTGGAAGAATTACATTGAGTAAGAAGTAACAAATTCATTTAGTATTTTTAAGTAATTATACAGTCCATACTGGAGCTATCACGGACAACCCTCATAAAAAAGCTGCAGCATAGCGTTCGCAATATTCCAGCTTGTATGAATGGCATCCTCATTCAGGGATTGGCGAATGTTGATCTTGTACGGGAACATGCGAAGACTGTGGCGCATGATACTGTGCGTAATGATTCTTTAGAGTCCAGCACGAGCTGCAACACGGCGAACGGAAGTCAGGGCCGCTGTACGATGAACTGATGTACGGCTTCAGCATTCGACTGTGTAACATCAACGCACGGCTGGCCAACATTTGCAATACTTTCATCATTGACATTCCCCGTTCGTTCAGTTTTTTAGAACAGAGCCTTTATAGTATTGTCTGACGGTACGCTTTGGACATTAAATTTCTTTTGAAAACTGCGCCTCGTTTGAACGCAACTGTGTTGCAGGTGGTGATATTCCAAAACAAGAAATATCCGCTGTACAAACGAATAAACCATTTTCAATAGCCTATACTCTTTCAAAACTACACACTAACAGATTGCGTAGCGAAATACCGAATGAAGTTGTGACAAATTCAAATTCTCTGCCGCTCCCGAATACCTGCACCGCTATCTTTTAGCGAAATTTTAACTAAATTTTCAAATTGGTGGGATAAAATTCCCTGGTTTGCGTGTAACGCAGCAAACAATACGTTTTTATCGCGTTCAGCATTTTTAAGTGTCTTTAAAAATCCATCCATCATTTTTGAGACACCTTGTATGTTATAATGTATAATATTATGTTAGACATTCTCCAGATTTTTTTTTCAAGAATTTTCTTAATTAAATTTTAATCATAAGCTAAACGTTTGTGTTTAACTTTTCCCCGGTATTTGTTGATGAAAACTTTTATACGAGTTTTAACCGTTGAACAATGGATTTTCTCTTTTATTACGCACTTTGCAATTAATGTTTCAAGATATCACTGTTTTTAAAAGCAGTCGAAATGAAAAGTAATGCATGTAATCATTTAGATTATGCAGAAAATCTTAATAGAGTGCATTAAATTGCAAGCACGCAATATTTAAATTACGTTTTTAAGCTTCCGATTACGGGCCGAAACTAAAATTTTGATATTCAATCGGATTCAAGTTTACAAAAAATTCTCTTTGCGATAGATTTTACTTGAAAATATGTTAAGATGAGTGCACGTCAGAGAATATGTTTCGAAAAGTGGTAAGAATATAATGAAAAGTAGTGTACTGGGACATATATATCCTGACTAGTGTTCCGCCAGTGTTGCCAGTTTCGCCTCTACTTTAATAAAAAAAAATTCGAATTCACACAGAAAATTTTTAAAGAAGAAATTTTACTTTAATTCTTAATGAAATGCCTGTCTTTAAACAAAGAGTAAAATATAATAGGTAATTTCTGGTGTGAATGCGAAATTAGGAATGAAAAAAGGGCCAAACTTTCAACCCTGTGATCCGAAGTGTCCCGCGTAAATGCGGGCTTCAAATGCTCTTGACGCCAGTATTTTAAAGTAATTTTCTTCGCCTTATCTAATTGCAGAAATATCTGCGATTAAAGATGCGGAAATAAACTATAAGAAATTAGTGGTGTGTTGGGCATTTGGAGCATTGATTTACGCGGGACACCTGGGAACACTTATCATGGACAACATGCCCAGGCCCCGTTTTCTTGGCCTTATGTCCTGAGTGCTAGAAAGTATTATGTCCCGGCTAGGTGTTCTGACTAACTTGGGAAGTTGCTTAATACATGCGAATATTTTGACCAGGAACAGCAAATGCACCACTCCAGGCTATTTAATAACGTAACTGTCGCAGAGAAATGCTAGAAATGCCGTTTGACCGGGAATCATGCGTATATTCCGCATAGGAATTAAATCTAATTTTTGAAATAGTTGTCGCCAACATATAATATTTTATTAATTTTAACTTTACATATGGTAACATGAACATTTGAAACCTTATTTGAGTTTCTTGGATAAACAGCCCGGAAAAACTTAAACGCAAATAATTTATGCCATTTTATTTAAATCTTTATAGATTTAAAAGATATTAAAATTAGGATGATAAGGTTAAATCCAGGTGACAAACGCGTTGATACACTCTAAAAAATCATCTGATTACACCAGGTAACACAATTTTTGTTTCTGGGTAATCAATATAATTTTCTAATTGGTTCTATCATAAAAACATGAAAAAAATTTACTTCCCTGCAATAAATTTGCTTTTGTGGTCTGGACAACGAAAAGTTGAAATTTCCATATTGCCATTAAGAAAAAGTAAGAAAAAAATCTTACTGACTGTTGTTACCTTTAAAATTAAAAAAAAAATCTTTATTTGCACCAGGCTTAATAAACAGACAGTAATTAGTATTCTGTTAAGACTTTTCGACGATTATATTATCTTACAAAATTTTCTATTAAAAAAAGTGGTACCAGAAAATAAAAAATGTAAAAGTTGACAGCTATGTAAATACCACTGTGACAAACATAAAAACGAAATTTCAAGGGTAAAACTACTTTTTTCTGCATATTTGCTGCTCCGTTAAACAGACACCAATACTGTCAAACCAGAAACAGAATTTTTTTTATTATTATTTGTTACCCAGTGTTATTTTTTAATCAGATTCAACGAATAGATCGAACATATTTCATGAATTTTTTGATGCAAAAACATATGTTAAATGTGGAAATTATAACAAATTCATAATAAAAAGTACGAATTATGACCTACATGTCGTCTTATATAAAACGAATTGAAATTGGTAAAAACCAAAGTGTGTAAGGTCACAGCTTATTACATATTTTTTCGACATATAGATAATTTTGACTTTTCGACGAAGATAGGAAACGTCTCATGTTATTGTTTGCATCTACATCATTGCATAATTTAAATAAAAATTCTAAAACGAAACATAAAATTAAACACGATATCTTAATAAGTTTATTTTGCAATATTTAAATAAGGTAAATTTAAATGTATATGATTATATTAATATACATTTAAATTTAACTATCACCTTTAAAAGTGTCCTCGAATATTTTTAAAAAATGTTATTGTGTATAAAGTTAATACCGAAAAATCTAGTTACAACGAATCATTGGTGAGGACGGATTGATTTTGCTGTACTGAAAGATTCGTTAAAGTGAATATTTTTATAATGAAATAGCATAATGGAAGTGTTTTTAACAATCGAAATAATATTTTCTAAAATGCAAAATTCTTTAAAGTGACTTTCGTTGCAACGAGAATCTGCTGTATATTTTATTTTTATGAATTTTTATAATTTTTCAGTTGTGTACTTCAATGTTACCTTTAATTCTCCTTGTATTCAAAAAAAGTATTAGAAGTATACATGGTGTGAGTAATGTAAGATATCGTACAGAAAAGCCCCATATATATTCAGACAAAACTCTGTATAGAAAAGCCCATTTATATAAGAATTCTAGCTCAAATTATTCTCTAATTCCAAGATTGTACAGGAAAGGATCAAAGTAATCGATTCATCTCAACCAATCATAGCTTTTAACGGAAAAGAGTCACGGAAATGAAAAGAGTAGGAAATACAGAATCACTTTCAAGTCGCAGGCCATCGCGCTTTTCTCAGGCCTATCCGATACTGAAAGTAAACTTCAAACTTTCTTACGCAGGAAGGGAGGGATCCTTCTTAACCTATAATTTCAAAGCTTGTAAGTGATGTCACTTAAATAAGGAGCTGAGTGGAAGAAAGATAGCCTTTGTTTTAACCCATTAAGGAGCAAAGCACTTCCATTGATAAAATGTTGAAATGAATGAATGATTACCGGAATTTATGTACAAATTTATCTGGAAATAAGAAGATGCTATGTTTCACATAGTAAGAGGGAAAAAAAATATATCAAAACTCTGGTGCCGTTGTGGCATTTGAGAATTAAAAATAAACAGATTCATAAACGTACCACCGCCCCTGAAAGGGTTAAGGAGAGCGAACTAATGAGAAAATATGTAGAGTCGTTTGAGAACGGGGAGATTGGATTGCGATCCCAAGAGAGGAGGTTTTCTAGATCAGCTACTTTGGAGCAAGTCCAAAGGAAAAGAATAATCTGCTAACCCAGGGAAGGTTACCTTTTCCGTTCCAGCCGTGAGGAAAAGGAGTCGATAACTACTTAGCTTATCTGTGCATAGACATATGTCTATCATGAACCTTACATAAGCTGTAAACGCACCTACATTATAATTAGTTGTACATAATTAAAGTATAGTCAAGAATCCTTATTTAATGTAATTTTAATTTAATAAATATTCAAATTGATTTCAACTTGAGCCTCCGCCTTATTGAAGTTACCATGCTACCACTTCACCCCTAACATCCATAGTCCAAGAGCCGACAGCACAAAAACCTATGTTATCAAGCCCAAGAAAAAAAAACCTTCATTTTATGGAAGAGTAGAAGTAAGGGAATCAAATTATCCATGTCTGCCGGAAGTGAAATGGTGCATAAGCCAAAAATTAATACCACCAGTGTTTGGCTCGTAGGTTTATCATTGTGTTTGTTCTACAAACATAGGTATGAAAACATGGAGGATAGTTGAAGGACAAACACAATCATAAACCTACGAGTCAACCACTGGTGGTATTAATTTTTGGCTTATGCACCACTTCGCTTCCGGCAGGCATGGATCATTAGATTCCCCTACTTCTACTCTTCCGTAAAATGAAGGTTTTTTTTCTTGTGCTTGATAACATGGGATTTTGTGCTGTTGGCTCTTGGACTACCAAGGCGTCACAAAGGTGTTCCAAAATTCGACCAACAAATTAAGAGGGTGATAGAGGGCATCAAGAGGATGAAAAATCACTATAGAACATGGCGTCGCATACCGCATGGATCCTCTCCCCCCTAAAAAAACGAAATTAGGAAACTAAAGTATAATCTTTAATTTTAAAGGCATTTTTTGCAGATGTTAAATTACAACTAAAATATAAAATAGTTCGTATTGCCGAATATTTTGATTACATTTAAACCAAGCATTTTACAATCATTTAACATATAGGGTATCATTTTAATTGTGATGCATATATCTACATCCTCTCATAGAAAATTGAGAGGTAAATAAAATGAAAACACCAACATTTTTTTTTTTGTTTTTTATTCTCTAGCATAATTTGAAGAAAAATTATGTTTTATATCATGATAAAATAAGAAATTAAATGCAAAAGAAGTCAAACTTTATAATAAACTAAAACCTATCTTGCGCAAATTTAACAAATATACAGATTATTACATTAATATTAATGCCAGAAACAATTTTCTGCCTTGCACCGTGATACGAGTTTAGCGGCATATTTTACGTCTAACATATTTTTTTCTTACATCTTTGTCTCTAGATTTGTTATTTTTTATACCTTTGTAAGTCAAAATGAGAATCGCAAATGAGTTTAATCTTTTAAAGCTTAATTTTCTATTTTAAAAGAAGAGATTTTTCTAAATAGCATATAGCATTTTTTATCGTTCACAGTTCTTTAATTAAATTAAAGCCGAGCATCGTATGTCGTAATATGATTAAAAGAACAATCTTAACTTGTTTTCATACTCATCTTTCTAATGAAAGCTGAGAGAAAAAATATTTTAGAAAACATAATTTCATTAAAAATATATATATATATATATTTTTTTTTACTATGAGCTTGTAACAAAATACTTTATTACTAAAAATCTGTAAAATAAATAAAGGAAAACAAAAGCATTATATTAAAAAAATTGAAATATTTAAAGGAGATAAATTTATACATGTACATAGCTGCCAACTTTTACGCTGTTTTCTTACCACTAAAATTTAATAGCAAAATTTTCCATATTTAATCGGTGAACTCTAGTACCCTATAAGTCAAAAACTTCAGCTATGCATGTATGATTATAATAGCCCTCTAATTTCCATGGTAGAATACACTCTAAAAATTCCGTAATTCGGAGAATCTGAATTCACACCAGTAAATTTTAATCATGAATTTCGCCATAATTAAATACTGAATGTCAGTCATTAAATAAAACAAATATTGCTATTTTAAATTTATTTTGCGCACTGTTTAACACTTTTGGTAGAATATTATGTACTACCTTGGGTATTAGAAAGTTAACATTATTTAATTAGAAACTTTTTTTAAGGTTAGTTGGGGCAATTGCGCCATGATTTTACAATGTGACTCTGGAGCTTCTGACATTTCAGCTTCAAAAAGCTAATGTTCATTTGAATTAAAGTCTGAAATTCTGTAAATGTGTTCAGTTAGGTCCCCTCTATCAGACAGAAAGGCTCAAAATTACATTTTAATATTTAAAAATATAAAAATATGCATATTTCGTCTTTCTTTCCTCATGGGTCCAGTTGCCCCATAAAATTGGGGTAAGTGGACCCGGAGGGTCTATGTTCCACACGCGTTTATTTTTTAGTAATGTGGGATATCAGGTCCTGTTTGAAAAAGTGTAAACAACTTAAAAAAAATTAAACGAGGCAAATGATGTAAATTATATGCCAATAAAGAGCGTTGTAACGGAAACCTTTGCAGTCAATGTGTCAAAAAAAGCACTAAAATCGAAAATATTAAATTTATTTATACCAAAAACATAAAAATTAAGTAAGTACTTATATACTTTAGTATAGGTAATAAGTACAAAAGTCACATGGGTATTTTAAGGAAAAAAATAGCAAGGTAAATCTATGAACAAACGGCTACGTAAGTACTTAAGTACTTTATCTGTATCCAGGGGTCGCATTATATAGGGAAAATTTTATTGTTTCTACCAGAACACTTAATGAGTTACCTTCATCATAATTGTTTTAAAGATATTTTAAAGAAAGGTGCGATGAAGATATTATTTTCAAAATAGTGGTAGAAACAATAAAAGTTTCCCTGTAGAATGCGACCCCTGTGTATCGTACAATTTCAAGGTTTGGCTATTTCGCTTTCAGGTGCAAGGTATTTGCATTCGTAAAATGTTGAAATAATTTAGTGACACCAGTATTATGACTTATAAGAGAATCTATTTGAAAAGAAGTAAAAGTATTTTTCCGCGTACTTAATAAAGGTGAAATTTTCATTATAAAATTCCAGTGCCAATGTGGCAATTATGAATTGGCATCACCGCCTATCAAGGAGTCAAGAAATTTGGTTTGATATCACCAAATATGCTTTTTTAAAATTTTATTTCGTAATTTTAATAAGGTATTCTATAAATTTCTTTATTGTGAGCAAAAAACAATGGAGAAATTTACTTCCCGTTGTAAGAGAAACCCCCAAAAAATATTTATAACTATTGGGGTAACTGGATCCAGCATGGTCCAGTTACCCCGGGTATATGTCCCAGTTACCCTATTCTTGAAAAAATTATGGGGTAACTGGGACACCAGGCTTACATTTAAAACCTGAAGTAAATATGTATTGATACCTAATAATAATAACGTAGTTTTTTGCCTAATCTTTAAAAAAAAAAAGATTGTTTAACAAAAGTACTCACAGTATTTTAGCCCTCTAAGTGTTTGAGGCGTAATATTCCGTTCACTAAGCTCCAGGTTTCACAGCAAATACAGGCAATATTTAAGATAATATAATTCTGTAGATTTAACGAATTTTAAATACATTGAAGAATGATTAATGCTCTCAAGGAGTACACTCATATTTGTAATTGAGTTTTTTTTTTTTTTTTTTTTTTTTTTTTTTTTTTTTTTTTTTGTGTATAATATTGAAAGAATCATATTTTCTTAGCATTTAAAACAAAATGCAAATAAAACAACATTACAATTTTACTCTTTTGCAAGACGTTCGGAGGGTTAATAAAAAGCCGAGGAAGTTCAACCAAATGGACGTTGTTTCTTTTTTTAAAAAAACGTAAATTTTCGACAACCTATCACAGCAAAGAGAGAATTATGATTCAGTTGACACACCTTGTTTTAGGAAGTAGAGGTTAAGGGGTATTGTTCACAAAAGCTAAAACTTAAAATACATCAATGGTTTTTTATAAAATAGCCTACGGCCCAGTTACCTCGTGAGTCCAGTTACCCAACTAACCTTAGTCTGTACCGTGGAATGATTATTGTACCCCATTCCATTGCTACTTATCGGCACAAAGCCTTTTAAGCCATGAAAACGTTTGAGCCAAATTTTGCTTCTCTGAAAATTTTTTCGTTAAATTGAAAAGCGACACAGTCAGACCTCAATACTTCAAAATTCGTGACAAGAGATGAAAACAAATTGTTCATACAAAGTTTTAATTAAAATATTATTGATATCTTTTATTTTTTTTTTTTAATTTCTTCAGCGTCACATCTTCGGCATTTACTGAGTCACAAATGCAAAATGTTCACATCACAGCCCCCCTAAAAACTAGACCTGATCGCTGATACAAAAAATAACGTCTGTCATAGACGGAATTTTTTCAGCGTTCGTATGGTCCCCTGAATTAGAATATCAATAAATTGCTTAAGTTTTTTTCTGCTTCATTTATATATCTGAGATTATATTAGTCAAAGAAAAATTTTGAAAAATACTAGTGCCAAATGTCAGGGAACAGTACGAACGCTAAAAGAAAGGCAACGGCCATTTTTGTGTCAGCGCTCAGGCCTAGTATTAAGGCGCTGCTATCGAAATACTCAAGGCCAGAGGACACGAGTGTGACGTCATCACTAATCGACTGACTTCTCACTAGTATTAGAATTCACACCAGAAACTTTTGAGTAGTAATTTTATTTTATTTTATTCTTGGAATATCTATCATCTTATAAAACAATAATAACTATTTAAACTTACTGGTGAGAATTCGGAATCCCCGAACAAAAATTCAACCAGATGTGGAATGCCACAATGTTGCCACATTTGGTTGATTTTTTATTGCAGGGGGGATTCCGAATTCTCACCAGTAAGTTTAAATAGTTATTATTGTTTTATAAGATGATAGATATTCCACAAATTAATAAAAGAAAAATGCTATTCAAAATTTTCCTCTGTGAATTCCAACACTAGTGAGAAGTCGGTCGTTTAGAGATGACGTCACACTCTTTTCCTCTGGCCTTGAGTATTTCGATGGCAGCAAATAAGGGGACGGTGGTCACATTCAGGACTGTGTGGTGACCAGAAGGTGATTTCTTCATTTTGACACTGTATGATTGTCGTGTTACTGCCACATCTTGATTTCGCTCTAAAGTCGCAGCGACTGATAATACAGTCATTTACAATTTATCTCAAATTAGGACATATCGAAAGGATATGTCTATGAAAGTCCTTTCAATGGTTAAAATGGCTTAAATGGTTTGAATGGCTAAATTCTACGTCTGTAAAAGAAATAACAACTCAACATCTAACAATCTAATGATTATTATCATTTTCACCTTAAACCTTCATTTAATTTCTTGGCATGAAATTAAATGAGGACATGAGTTTCTAAACACTCCTTATACAGAAATATAAAACTTGAGAAATCGCGAAAAACCTCTGACTGCGTCCAATGATTGTCATTGTAAACCAAGATTTTGCAATGCCAGAAATATACGAAAAAACTTAGTTTTATCGTGCACCGGCTGATTAGTTTTTTTTTTTTTTCTCATTGTAGTTTTTTTCGATGCAGGTTCACCGGTAGGATAGAGAAAGTTCGATTTTTAAATTTTTGGATAACGCGAGTATTGAAACTCACGTGCTAAAATACAAAAAAACTCGTAAATCATTAAATAGTGTAGGTGGGAGTAGAGACACGGGCATTGCATAAACTTTGATTTTCATTGAACACATTGCTCTGAATTTGTTTTATGGATAAATACTATGTTATATTAGAACTCGCACTTCAGCAGTATTGCGGGTCGGCTAACGTTTTTAAAATTCAGATTTCTTGATTGGCACCCCTTTTCTGAAATGGTAAAATTCCCTTTGTTTTCGACTTAATTAATATGTCATTAAATAAGGCGTATTTTACTATTTCAAAAAAATGGTGCTAGTCAAGAAATCTGAATTTTAAAAATGTAGCCCACTGGCAACACTGCATTTCAGTATCACCATCATCCTAAACTCCGTCAAATTATAGTTTCGGAAGAAATTGAAACTATTTAAAAACATCCTTCTGTGTGTCTTTGCCCCATTCATGGGGGTAAAAACACGCTGTGAAAAGGCGAAGCTCCGTTTTGTTTAAAAGGCCAACTGAAAGTTTACAGAAATGCAATCGAGGTAAACTACATGACATTTACAAGCTAAAGTGATTCCGTTTATCACAGAATTTTTGGATTTGCAGATATTTGCAGTATTATCATCTCAACACTCATTTACTTATAATAATCACACAAATGTTTTAAAATATTATATCAAAAAGGAAAAATTGAAACTTACTTATTTTTTTCAGCACGGAATTCAACTTTCTTCTCATGTTATCCACACACGACTGGTACAATTGAAGCCTAACTGTCGATTACTATTTAGCCTTGAAAAAGCATTACATTCATATTAAATCAGCTGGTTCGTTTCTTCCCCCCCCCCCCCCCCGCAAATATATAATTTGTACAACTCGACCTTTTTCGAAAGGATTAACGCATGAAACTTATTCAAATGTTCACCAGAGATCAATGCAAACATCTGTACAAGTTTAATCTCATTAATAGATAGAAATTTTAGTTACTTTAAAACATTATAAGTAATTCCAAAAGCCATTTTCTTTAACTGAAAATTGTTAACTCCTAGGGGACGAGCGGCACGTATACGTGCCGTATGAAGCGCTCAAAATCCTTGTTTTTCCTCACCAGTAAAATTTTACTTTAAAATTTGCCTTATTTAATCAGCGCATTTTCGCGATTCAAGAAGACATAAATTTCTGTTTTTAAAAAACGGTGGCAAAAGATTAAAAATTTCGTAAAAGGCTCCCGTCCCGAAGGGGTTAAGTTCGCTTGGAAATATTTAACGCATTAAAATCAGAAAATCACTGCAAAAGTAGGAGATTACGTTAATTCTAAATATTTTATGCTAAACACCTTTGACTCAAACTGCCTCTATTCTACAAAATGACAAAAAAAAATGTAATACGCACAAATAAAATTAGCACAAAACTGTACTTTTTTAGTTTATAAAACCAACAATATTTTCGATTTTTTCTGATAAAACACTGGCTTCCAAAAATTAAGGAACAAGGACAAGATGCTTTCGATTGCAAACGTTTTGCCGAATATCTATCAAAATTCTTGACGAATTGTCCTTTAACTTGGAAGATGTGAAAAACAAGTTTGATTTCATATTTTCAGTGAAGAGTTAGTTGCGCCACAATTAAGTGGCCAACATAAAATTTAATAATGAAATAATGTTTGCGATCAATGTAACAAAAAATGCAAAAAATGGACAGTCACTGTAGAAAATGACTATGTGGGTCCTGTTTAACACGTTCACGCCGACGCGGTGGGTCACACTCGACTGTCTCAAAGCTGGCAAGTCTCCGGCCTTTTGGATGCCAGTATTTTAATACAGAAAATGTTCTTTTATTTAATTAGAGCAATTTGGCGATTTAAAGGAACAGCATTTTCTCTAAAATTAACAGTGGTGTTCAAAAAGCCGAAGGCTTGAAAACTCTGAGGCAGTCGAGTGTGAACCACCGCGCCGGCGTGAACGTGTTAACGGTTGTACGCATTTGTGATAGTATGGCCAAATTGGGGAATTTTTTGTCCCCAGATTGTTGACTGTCACCGCTATTTTTAAATGGAAATATTCGCCCTATTTAAAAATATATTAAAAATTCTGAAAAATGAGCGAATTATACTATTTTAAAAAAGTGGTGACAGTCAAATTATCTGAATTAAAAAAGTCCCCAATCTGGGAACACTGATTTGTGGAAGCATAACACATATATTCCTGAAGGTGTTAACTTTTCTGTAAAAAAAATAAAGTTTTTTTGTTTACGTAATATAGAGTTTTCAACCAAATTTAACACAATTTTCCGAAAAAGTGAAAAAAATGGTAGAAGTAGTAAACTGTAATTAAAACATGAATATATTGAATATTTAATAAGATATGGGCATTTCTATGAATTTTTTTTTAATGCGCATGCGTGAAAGATTCCAAAATGTTATTTCATGATATCCTTGTGAACTAGTTCAGGGTTTGCACCGAGGGTAACGAAAATTACAGGCTACCGTGGTGCATCCCACGTCTTTTTTTTTACAGACCGCTAGAATGACGTGATGCTCATTTCGTGCACCTGCATTGGTGCATTCAAGCATCCCGGGACTCCAGCGATCTGTAAAAAATGATACTTGGAACGCACCGCTGTAGCCTTAGTCTCGGTTCGTACGCATAAGGTGATTCAGGGGATTTTAAGCGTTTTAATACCAGAAATTTCCTAAAGTACTGGTCGCTATATCTGAAAATAGAATTTTTTAACTTTAACCCCTTAACAATCGCTTAATATTTGGAAAAATCATTAAAAAAGTACCTATTTTTTTATTACCGAAATTGAATAACTATTAGGTTTCTGTATAAAATATGAAAAGATGTTATAGAACAAAGTCACAATTGTGGAAATGCCATCATGCGAGAATTCTGTGCAAAGCGTTATAAGTAAGCGTCCTATCTTAAATGGGCGAAATAACCGCAAGATTAAAAGCGAGGTCACATCAATCAAGGTCGCACGCCACGTAGCGGATGGAGTGTGAACTACAGGTAGATACCTAACTGTTTTCTTGCTCACACCACTAAAATTGTAAAGTTTTTGTCACCTTGATTAATAACTGAAGTACCTTTGATGAGGCGAAAAAAACTTCGTGATGTCAAGAGCATCTGGATGGTCCTCTAGCTACGCCATTATTTTGCAATAAATGTGGCAAACAAAATCCATTTCCATGAGTGACTAAAAATTTGGAAAATACGCGCCACACTAAAATCCCGCGTATGTGAATTATCACTCCGTCCACAAGGTGGCGCAACTGTGTTAATTTACGCCTGATTCCAGCATTAAGTTTGTTCGCTTACTTATAACGCTTTGATTCTGTGTTTTAATGTTTGTTTTACACCATACAAATGAATTCGAATAAGACCTATATTTTTCACATTTTAGATCTTTATTTATCATCATCAAAAATGTTTTTACAAATAATATTTGAAATAACATAATATACATTAAATTTTGATTATTAATAATTTTCTTGAGTGTGATATATTTCGAAACATCCAATACAAAGTCCAACATCACAATCAGCTCCTAAAACCAAACTTGAACGTTGATATTCAAAGACTTCACACGGGAATGCCAGTTAAATTTTTCAGATTTTAGAAGTTTTTTTTTCCAGCAATAAATCTCCAGTCCGGAAATATGACGGGCACGAGAAATAACGAACGACACCTCAGCCCGTGATATTGACGGGAGCGAGAATTAAGGGGTTAAATAAGGAAAGTATTGCCTTACAAAAATTCTGATAAAAGGTTTTTGAAAGTCCTAGAAGCATACGAGCCTTGTAATTAAGGCAACTCATATGAAAATTCCAGTGAAATATCGAGAAAATTGAGAATAACAGGGGCAATATGGTGAGTTGTTTTATAAAAGTAGCTTTATTATAAGGTATTTTCCTCAATTTATCAAGCAGCTCACTATAACGTGTTGAGATTTCACAATATTTGACTAGTCTTATTTTATGAGTCGCCCTAAATAGTTGATTACCAAATGGTTAAATAAAAACTTACGAATATTTTACGGAAGCACAATTAAAAATTATTTCGCACACATGCTCATAACTCATCAAAAATTCAATATATTGATTTTTTAATTGCAGTATATTGTTTCTTTTGTTCTTTTTCATATTTTCGGAAAGTGGTGTTAAATGTGGTTGAAAACTCTGTCTTCTATAAACAAAAAACATTTGAAATTTTCACAGAAACGCTAACTCCTTCACAAATATACATGCAATGTTTGCAAGTTGCCATTGGATTGCGAGCGCTTTCGAGAGATTAGTGTGAGATAGTAACGGGCAGAAAATCTGGGGATAAAGCAGGTGAAGAAAAGTACTCATAAAAAATGGTGATAAAATGTGAAAAACTTCCGAAGCCTTGCAAATAATTCTCATGCATGTTTAACTATCTTGAAATGTTTAAACAAGACTAGATTATTGCAGGAGCAAACTTCTTCCACTATTTTAGCATAGACATTTTGACTTTACGTACACGCAATTTTTTTTAGTTCAAGCAATGAGAAATTGTCTCGTATAAGATACCTGCGTATATCCATGTTACAGTGTCTAGAAGTATGCAGGGCTGCCACTGGTGCCTATGTTTGTATTCTGTCGCACCAGTATTTTTCTAATATAAATTTTGACGCGTACTTATCTTGCAAATTTTGTCAAAGTGCCTGTTAAGGATTTCTGTTTTGAGAAGGTAGTGGCAGCTAGAATTAAAAAATAGTCGCCCTGGACATCCTTTAGTATATAGCCGTAAAATCACACATATCTGTATTGCTTTAGCCTTTTGCACTCCACTAACATCTATACGGTGACATACTAAGTTCATATGGCTGCCACTGGCGGCTATTTTTTTATTCTACCTCACACCAATTTCTAAAACAAAAAATAATGACGTATTGTTTGAAAATCTTTGCAAGAGAAATATACTACAAAGCCTGTTTTTTTTAAATACTGGTGCGAATAGAATAGAAAAGTAGTCGCCTGTGGCAGTTGTTTAAATTTAACCCTTTATCTACTGCATTATGATCTTCTGCAATTTTTTTTCCTGTATTTTTTTTCAGTTACTACAATAAAAATTAAAGGATAAACAAACAAACAAAAAAATACGCACCCGCGAGAAATTTAATTATTTAGAGGTAATTAATTAAAGTGATACAAAAAGTACCGCCCGTACACTATGACTAAAATATCGTAACAGAAAACCCACAAGGTATTTCCAACGGCGCCAAAAAATATTTTCGATTTAATAAGAATGTGAAATAAAGCCTTTTTTCGTATTTACAAATAAATCTTTTGGCAAAATCCGGTGCCAATCCTTTATTTCAACACTTTAGAATTGAAAATGCTTTGTCTCTAAAAGAGTTTTTTTTTTTTTTTTAAGGTTTTGATCTTGTTAGCAGTCCTTTAGTTATGCGACGTCTATATTTCAGGGACAACATGTTCTCTCGCATCTTGACATACGCAATATGTAAATTTACATATGCCATTTCTAGCATTGCAAAAACGAGCTGGTGCCACAACTTTTGCAATTTTCTGTAAAAAATAACAATGAAACAGAAAAGAAATACAAGGGAAATCATTACTGCACTACATTTTAGTAATTACATTTTAAACAGATGAAAATGATGTATATACGCAGACGAAATGTAAAAGAAGTTTTTCTCCAACGCTCAGTGTACTGCCGATACTTATAAGTACCACCGAGTAATTCAACTGTTAAATCAAATACATACACCGTTCACCTAAAATAGCTAGTCAAACTGTATTCTAAGATCATAATGACCACATTTAAAAAACCCAACACTTATCTTATATCCTTTGCTGTGTTTGCGGCAACAAAAAGACGAGCGTGACAATCTGTACAAAATGTCGGCACAAAACCCATCGTCTGTGTCAAAGATAGCCTCCTTCCTCTCTAAAATATCAAACCTATAACTACTTCTGCCATGTATGCGGATAAAGTGGAGTTAAAAGTGTGTTTTTGCAAAGTACCATTGGAATATTAGTAATATTCACTATGGGATAAAAGTTTGGTATAAGTATCGTCAGTAGATAAAGGGTTAACCACAAATCCAGGACTGCCACAGGCAACTGTTTTTTTTTTATTATTATTGTATCTCACACCACTTTTTTAAAACAAAATATTTTCGTCTTGACTTTGCAACAACTGCAAGAGAAACACACTAGAAAATTTATTTGCGTAAAGTAGGGGTGCGAGTAGAATACAAAAATAGTCGCATGTGGCAGCCCTGCAAATCCGCTATCACCTTATAGTTGTCAACGGAAGACCAAAGGTTAAAATGTATCCAAAGAATTTCATTTTCTTAGGTGGCGCTACTATCGCATTTTTTGCGTGAAAGTTTAAACACTAAGCATTAGTTACAGCGTCTAGAAATATGTGGTGCGAAATAAATTTAATATATATGTCTAAATAAATGTCATGAATATGAATTTAACCCCTTAATTCTCGCTCCCTTTATCATCACGGGCTGGGGTGTCGTTCGTTATTTCTCGTGCCCGTCATATTTCCGGGCTTGAGATTTATTGCTGGAAAAAAACGTCTGAAACCAGAAAAATTTAACCTACATTTCGGTCTGAAGTCTTTGAATATCAGCACGTAGGTCTGGTTTTAGACGCTGATTGTGATGTTGAACTTTGTATTGCATGTTTCAAAATATATCGCACTACAAAAAATTATTAAAAATCAAATTTTAATATATATTATATTATTTGTAATAATTTGTTTCATGATGATAAAGTTCTAAGATATGAAAAATAAATGTCTTATTCACATTAATTTGTATGGTGTAAAACAAACATTAAAACACAGAATTGTCGCATGATGTTTTTTCCACAAATGTGAATTTGTTCTATAACATCTTTTTCTTTCGCCTTCATAAAAAAACTAATTGCATATTTTATATAGAAACCTTGTAATTATTCAATTTCTGTAATAAAAAAATAGGTACTTTTTTATGGTTTTTCCAAATATTAAGAGACCGTTAAGGGGTTAAACTTATTTTCAGTCATTCCTAATGTATTGCGTATTATAACATAAATCTTTTTAATTCTATTTTTCGTTTTCTTTCAAAAATAAGATACCCGTAGTTTAAATTGCATCATAAATTTCTAAAAACACACTGGATTTCTATTCATGCATAGCAATAAACTTGATCATAGCGCCCTCTTGTAAAAATGTAATTTTTTGGATACGGTTTCGCTTGTTGATTCGAAAACTATATACTTCTAAATACTGTACCAATGTATTCCTGTGTGTCCGTGCGGCGTTTTCTACAGTAATTTCTCGCAAATTACATTTTTTTTCTGCGACATCCACTGAATAGTGTAAAAGAGGGAAAATTTTTAATGGACTTTTAATGAAGGAAGTCATACAATTTGTTAAAAAATATGTATTATTTAATATATGTTGACGAAAAACTTTTGAACGATTACTCCAATTTTCATGTGTTTAGGAATCCGTACTTAAAACGGAAAAACGGAACCGTTATAAGATGACTCGTGTTTCTGTCTGTCACAGCCGTTTTATCGAACTTATTGATCAATTAAATGAATTTTATCTAAAAAATGAAGTAATTTGTGATACTAAATTATAAAAAAGGAACTGTTTTTTTACATTTATAATATAGAAGATAGAATTTCACGTACCCTCCGTACTTTAAAAAGAGTAGCTTTTAAATATATGTATATCATTAGGTCATTAAAATATACGTCCGATTTTAAACTGCAAAATTTAGCAATTTATTTATTCAAGATTTCGAGGGCACACCAGAAAATTTTTAATAATAATTTTATTTTCCTTTATTCATGAGATATCCATCATTTTTATAATCAAAAATAATTATTAGAATTTCTGCGGAGAATGTGGAATTTCCGAATGAAAACAAAATGGCTAGATGGGTATTTCAAATCGGACCTTCCGTACTTAAAGGGACCTGGTAAGTTCTATCTCCGCCATGTTAAAATACACCAAATTTATGTACCTCTTTCTCAGAAATGGTGAAATACAGAGGTCTAGAACTTTTAGAGTAGTTTGAGTAACATACTTTACGTATTTTAGAAGACCATTTTCTTTCTAAGTGAACCTGAAAATTAATTATTAATTATTTAATGAAAGACATTTTTAAATTAGCATTTTTGGTAAGATTTCACTGCATGAAATAAATAATTCTCAATAAATCATTAAATCCCTGTGTTAAGGTATACAATATAACATAATGAAATAGCTACCAACCTTTACGCTTTTTCATACCACTAAAATTTTATAGAAAATATTGTGTTATTCAGTTGTCGAAACCTGATGATTGAACAAGGCGAAAATCTCTTTAAAATTTTAGTGATAGCCAAAAAAGAGTAAAAGTTGACAGCTCTGTAATAAAAGTATTAAAAATATTGAGTTCTTAAGTTTAATAGATATTGAAAAAAAGGAACACAAGCATGAAAAATCTAATTTTTGTGAAAATGTCAATTAAAGATTTATATGGCCATTAAACTGTGAAGTACTCTTAGATAGATTGAATAATTCCAACACTTCTTTTTTAAATCTATAAACCAGTGTGACACATCGTTGGAAAGATAAAAGTTTAAACTATTTAATGATATAAAAATGTGAAAATCGATATTTTGGTTGAATTTCGCTTACCTCCAAATTAAGAAATTCTTCTGGACCAGTATTTTCTTATAGAAAATCTCTCCTTAAATAAGGCGAAATTTCATTTGTTTAAACTGGATGTATTTTTCTATACAAAAATACTGATGTCTGGCATTGAAAGTAACGGTACCCTTACGAACCCTGATCTAAAACACTCATGTATATATTTTTCTATATTCAATTTACTCAAATTTGATAGAAAGGATTTTGGATTTGATAAAAGGATTTGATAAAAATTTTCCTCCATATATTGTCTGAATTTTTTATATAACTGAAGTCAAAATAATATTTTTTTAAAGTATTCTTATTAGAATGTTAACTTTTAAAAGACCTAAACAAATTTCACATCTCAATGAATTCTTTGTTGCCAATTTCACGACTTTTTCTAGATATTGTTCTCACTAGTGGCCCCTAAATTAAAATTAAAATTTTACTACATATGTCTATAATTCATGTTCGTATATGTCTCGTATCGATGTTAGAAAATATCTTGTAATTTTAATAATTATTGTTTACAAAAATACTTCCTGTATCACGACATAAAAGAAAAAAGGGCACCGACTAAAAGGAAAAAATAAAAAATACATACTCATATCTGAAATTTCATAGAATTTAGAAGTGAAATTTTGTACGTGATAACCTTTTACGTTATTCTATGTACGTGATGGTATGTATATGTCTAAATCTAGAACCTGCTTAGAAAAAATAATATCTAAAGTTAAATGATAGAATAAAATTTAAAAATGCATACAACTATTTCAATCTTGCAATGTATTTTGATTTACGAAGTTTTGTACTTTTATCTTGTTAATCATTTTCATGCTTCTCACGCACGCATTTTTTCTTTTGAAGGGGTGTTAGGCTAAGTATATTCAAAAGAATCTCCCTTTCCTTTATTCAGTGACTCTCATTTCCATTCTTTTTCAAACTATTTACATGTCTTGTTTCCCAACTGGATTTGTAAAATACTTCAAACATGCATTCTTGCATTTGGAATAGAATACATAACATATTTTATCGTAACAATGAGAAGGCCTGGCATTTGTATTCAAGTTCGTGCTCTTTATAAAAGTGAATATTTAAATAGATTACGTCGTAAGAAATCATACAAGGGCCTACTTAGTCTGAAAAATATGTAAAAAATACATTCCATTTTCCAGATAAAAAATTCTCAGCGAATAAAATTAAGAAAAGTATTTTCCTAAGTTATAAGTATTAGGTATATTTGCTGTAAGATTCTATATAATTACAGTATTAATGCATATAATTTTGCATCTATGTATTCCTGTTAAGGACAGTGTTATATAGGTTCATCGTAAAAAGTAACCCTGAATTTAAATATAAATTGCACGAGAAATATGCAATCAATCGTTACCAGGCTCGAACTAGTCAGCCCGAGGGCCGGTGCACCCTCATACAGGGAAAACTACACGCCTCTAAGTGCCTAATCCACTCCAATAATTTTTTTTCCTCGTTGTACACATACATTGTGACTAATGCACAAAATTTTAAAAATTCGTTTAGGAAATAATCATCAATCAATAGACAGACAGCACAAGAGAGGTATTTTTTTATTAACACAAAGACATTAAAGATATATCGAAACAATTTCGCTACACCTATAGCCGAGAAGTTCTGCTCTCGAAGCTGGTAAACGGAAGGTGCTGGGCTACAACCCAATCGCGCCGGTCGGCCTAATTGTTTGGAGTTTTCCGTGGTTTTTCCCCGAGCCTTGGATTTCCTTGCGTGAATACGTGTTAGGTTTCCTTAGGAAGACCGCCCCCTCATGACACCCCGCCTTCGGGCCTATATCCTTCATGTAGATAATCGGGCGTCATAAACATCACCGCACACATACCGAAACCTTTCCAAGATCAGAAACCAAAGTGGGCATCTTTGTTTATTGTAATCAACACTTTATTTAATGACAAACTTTCCCCTGTTAAATATTTTTAGGAAATTCTATTATGTATTTTGAATAAAAAAATGTTTAATTTAATCACGGAAAAACTATTCTTAAAAAAAAAGGATTACCACACCACAAGTGAGAAATTGTGATACGTTTTTTTTTTTTTTTTTTTTTTTTTTTTTTTTTTTTAAAAATAAAAGAATGCTGCCGATAAGTTCCTCCAAATTGGATGAATACAATCCCTGAAGCATTTCTCTGAATTATGAAAATTTAAATATTTCCCTTGATCTGTAATTGTGATAAGAATTTTGCCAATCATGGGAAGAGTGTGCTGAGAAGAATAAATTTACTCAATTATTTTAGTGATTTAGACTAATAAACAGATTTTTTGATACTTTTTTTTAGAAACCTTCTAATAGGGAAGTATAAGTACATCATTTTGTGGATGCATAAAGTCATATTTAAGGACATAAAAGACCTGATTCGCAAAAGTAATTTCTGCCAAACTGTAACAGAAATTGTATTTATCTCATTTTTACCTGTCTGACAACCACTTCATATTATGTTAAAGAAACATGCTTAAATTTAAAATGTTGAAGCCCTTAGCAACTGTATTTGCCGCCATGGGCAAAAAACCTTGTAAGATTTTCTACCAATTTTTAGTGCATTGATGGTGATAATTGGAATAAAAGTGGTTACCCCTTACTAATTCCACTAAAAATAATCATAAAAAAGTCTGTAGAAGCCTGTCGACTGAAAATTATGCCTACTAATTATTGTTATGTATAAATTATGAAGTCGTCTACAGTTCAAAAAATTGTACCAACTTTATTTTTCAAGCAATAACACCCATTTTTGACACCTTATTTGATTTTTTTGGATCGAGACAGCCTGGAAAAGGGCATTGTTTATCTACATTACATTAAATCGTGATAGAGTTGGAAGATTTTTAATTGGAGGATGCTAAGTTAAACCCATTTGAGAAACTTTAATTTATATCTTCATGAAAGTCATCTCATTAATTTTTTATCAATTTATTAGAGATATACTGAACAAACCCAAACATATAGCACACTTTTTTCTCTATTCATAAAGATTTAATTTTTTATTTCTGAAAACTATTAATAATTAATATTAAAAAATTATGAATTATAACCTACATTAATTTTTACATACAACAAACCACAATTGTTAAAAACATAGATGTGTAATTTTATAGCTCATTTGAATAATAGTTTTCGAGATGTAGTGAAATTTTGCCTTTCTATAATTTAAGGGGGCCATCTTCTTTTATCAGAAGAGACACAGAAAAAAATACGTAAATACGCACCAAAACAATTTGTAAGATTTTCTTTCATCTAAAGTAAGTTTATCGAATACTTCGGGAACCTGCCCATCAACTATTCCTTTCTTAACACCTTGGGGATGAGCGACCGGTATCCGTGCCACGTAAGGTGCTCAAAATCTGGGATTATTCTCAACAGTAAATTTTTATTGCGAATTTTGCATTATTTAATCCGAACATTTTTCCAATTCAATTAGGCAAAAATTTCTGTTTAAAAAAACCGGTGATTAAAGATTAAAAATTCTGTAAAAGTCTCTCGTCCCGAAGGGGTTAAGTTTTTATAGTTATTTTTCTCGTTGTGGCTACCAGCCATGTTTAAACATTAAGGAGGCGGGTTGATAAGGGCCATTTTTCTCCCATCAGACCCTTGATGTTACACGCATTTTTTTTTCATTAGTATACCTTATAATAAATAAGAAAAAAAATATTTTGAATGAAAGTTCTATGGTTGATGGGGAAAATATAATATATAATTAAGTAAGTATTGTGTACATTAATGGACATAAACACTACTGTCATTAGTTTTAATCCATATACTCAATAGTACATACAACACTAAATATAAAATTAAGATGAATGGAGCTTATTATGACTATTATTTCAATATATAAAATATCGGAAATAATGAATAACGGAAAATAGGTACAGTATCAGGTACTTTCGGCAAGGTGTTTTAGATTAGTCTTCCTCCTTGCTTTTTTCACTCAAATCTCTGCTGGACCATCCAGCGTTGGCGTCTTGTAGTGTATGAGCATATTCAAGACTTGTTTTTTTTAACTTCGGTTGTGGCAGCATTAATCCGGAAAACATGATACGGAAGTTACACGCGAACAGCATTCTACGACCCTTGGGCATACTTTACACTGACAGTGCCATTGTGTGATGTTGCTTCGCTGTGTTTTCACATTATAGTTTTAACCCCTTGGGGTCGAGCGACACGTACACGTGCCGCATGAAGCGCTCAGAATCCTTGTTTTTCCTCACCAGTAAAATTTTACTGCAAAATTTGCCTTATTTAATCAGCGCATTTTCTCGATTCAAGAAGACACAAATTTCTGTTTTTTAAAAACGGTGAAAAAAGATTAAAAATTTCGTAAAAGGCTCCCGTCCCGAAGGGGTTAAGGTATACAATATAATATTATAACATAGCTACCAACCTTTACGCTTTTTTCATACCACTAAAATTTTATAGAAAATATTGTGTTATTCAATTGTCGAAACCTGATGATTGAGCAAGGCCCGTCCCGAAGGGGTTAAGCATTTGTGTGTCGTGATAGTAAGAGAATTCGAAGGACAGAATCATCTTCACGATGTATGTAAAGATAATAAATACCTTCTTAATTTGAGTGCTTTAGTAACACACGTGGAAACACACTCTTTATAAAATCCATCTCTTTCATAAACACCAGATAAACTCAGAGGAAGGGGGGGGGGGGGTAGGGTCAATTTTAGTTGAAAATAAATTAATAATATTAGGTCTGGGAATTGCTATAAAGTGAATGTTAAATGGTCTGAAGTACTTTTTCAACCTTTCGTAAATACATGTGCCATAGCCAAATTTTCTGTAGATAACTTTGTATTTAGAATCGTCTTTGAATCATGAGAGGGGGGCGGGTTAATATGCTTTACAATAATTTTATCATTATAATAATTTTATCATTTCAATAATTTAATACATTTTGCAGGAAAACCTTGTTCAGTTGCGATTCTATTAATACTAAAACTAAGTTCTGTTTGGAGGGATGTACCGGAGCATATCAGAAAAGCTCGTTTAATAAAAAGAGAATGCAGAAATCTTATAGTTAAACGGATGATCCGATTGAAATGGAAAGACAGTGTTTCGCTTGATTGGTTTTTTGTAAACGTTAAATAAAAGACTTTGATCTACTCTTAAGACATCAACATCTAGGAAAGGTAGCCTCCCTTCAATTTCCGTTTCCATTGTGAATTTTATATGTGAATCCAGTTTATTAACTTCCTCAAGAAATTCATTCAAAGTTTGCATTCTATGTGCCCAACAGATGAAAACATCACCTACGTGTCTTACCCAGAAATCAGGTTAAGGTCAATTAAATTAAAAAAATATCTTTTAAAGGTCTTAAAATAAATTTAGCCAGGAATACAAATATTGGAGAGTCCTTAATTATGATTTAATAAGCCGTTAATTATTATAATTCAAAATCAGGGACACTTTTCCTATATATATATTTTTAACTCTGTTATTACATTTATCACAAAATGTTTGTTAATCTACATAAAATCAAGCATCTGCATGTTTGAAAAACGCAGAATTAAAAACTAGAAAAGAGGAATTCTGCTTTTTCAGAATTTAGTGTCGCCCCCGACGACAAAAAAAAATATATGTATATAAAAATAGATACAGTAGTGTCCCGATTATCCGAGTTAATCGAACTTATACCTTTGGAATGGATCATTTTCTTGTGATGGATTGATGGTTTCCATTATTATGAAAAAGTCATTATGAATGAAGTGTTAGGTGGAGATGAAACAACAGTCGTAAAAAGTTAGAACTCTGACTTAAAAAAAAATTATAGAATTTTTTTTCCCGATTCTGACCAGAAAATCAGTGTTCTAAATTTTTACGACTGCCCTGTCATCTTCACCTAACACTTCATTTAAAATGACTGTTTCATAATAATGGAAGCCATCAGTCCATCAGAAGAAAATAACTCGGTGAAAGCGGAAACTCTGATAATCGGGACTTTAATGTAGTTCAGTTTTAAGACATATAACACGCGATTTTATTTTACATAAAGTGACGGTATCCACATCCGCTGAAGAACTCATCATTTGCGATCTAGTGTTAAACAGCATCTACAGTAAAGTACATTTAGGACGTGACTATCGCTGAATAATACACAAATAAAAAAAAAGAGATTTCGTCATTCAAAAAACTCGATAAAAACATCGGCTATCTAAAGATTCACAGGCTTTCATTTGTTTGTATTATTAATATAGATATTTAAAATTAAATTTAGTTTATAATAGCTCCCTGTTTTATCAGAAATCATTCATGTATATTTTTTCAATATGGCACGTATTTTAATTTTTTTTCGGTTTTTATGGGAAAATGGCAACAAAAAGATATAATTGCTATTTTTCTTTCACTTTCTACAGAAATGGAGTTCTTCCGTTGCCAGTATTAAGCAAATGGCTCTAAAAACTAAAAAAAAAAAAAAAATTAATATCTCAAAAATAAATGGAGATGCAGTTTTAAAACAAATTGCATTTAAAAGTACTTTTTTCCAATACGACGGTATAAAAATTGAAAATGTGCGATGCTTAGAAGTTAAAAAAAAATTGCTATAGAGTATTTAATCGTAATGCTTTGTTTTACGGCTGGCTTCTACAAGGTAACGTTATTTTTTGGAGACTATACAAAATAAGCTGGGAGAAAGAAATAGCATACTGTACCGTGGGCTAAAAAAACTTTTGCGCTGAACATTAAATATTATCAACAGAAATTTCAGGTTATCATGTTTTGCCATGTTTTATCGAAAATAAAACATAATAAAAAAATAAACTCAAGTTAAACATAAAGCCTACTCCAACATAAAACCCGTCTTACTTAGTTAAATTATACAATATTTAAATTAAAAAAAACCCTTATTTAAAAAAAAAAAATCCAAAAAAGCAGCGCATTTTGTAAAAATTAGCATTTCTGCGTGCGGAAAAGACTCTTCTTTCTGAATATTGGTATGCTCAAAAACATTGTTGAAGACTAAATTTTGCTGCAGAGACATCAAACTTTTATTTAACCCTTTATGTACTGAATTATGAATTCATGAAAATTTCATTTTCTAAAGCATTTTTCGTGAAGTGTTTAAACTACATTAGAAGATTTAATAAGCTTTAGAAGGATTTTAGAAGGATTGAAGGATTTAGGAGCATTATTGATTTTGAATTTATAGGGATTTTGTGCAACATTTATAACCCCACTCAAATCTTTTATTTTAAATATATTTCTTAGTATTTTGTAGCATTAAGGAAATGTACAAATATAATGTTCTTACAATAGAAATATAGAAATATTTCGGAATTGAAAAATCCCCCCCCCCCCGCCAACGCGAAGAAAGCTGAAAAGGTGCAAAGGCAAAAGAAATCATCCTTTTAAAAATATTTTTTTTTGTGTAACCAATAATGCTTTTGGAACAAGATAAAGTAATGCATCTATAACTTATTCTAAACTGTATTACTACTAATCAATGCATTAAATGAATTTTATAACACGTTATTTTAACCCTTTATATACTGACGGTACTTATAAGTACCACTCGCTTTAAACTTTCATCCCATAGTGAATATTACTAATATTCTAATGGTACTTCGCAAAAACCCTCTTTTAACTCCACTTTATCTGGATACATGGCAGCAGTAGTTCTAGGTTTGTTATTTTAGCGAAGAAGGAGGCTATCTTTGACACAGATGATGAGTTTTGTGCTGACATTTTGTACAAATTGTCTCGCTCGTCTTTTGCAAACACAGTAAAGTATATAAGTTTTGGATTTTTTTTTATGTTTTCATTATTATCCTGGAATACAGTTTGACTAGATATTTTAGGTGAACGGTGTATGTATTTGATTTAACAGTTGAATTACTCGGTGGTACTTATAAGTACCGTCAGTACACTGGTGTTGGAGAAAAACTTCTTGCCTTCTTTTCGTCTGTGCAGTTATCCATCGTTTTCATCTGCTTTCAAATGTAATTACTAAAATGTAGTGTAGTAATGATTTCCCTGATATTTCTTTTTTGTTTCATTGTTAATTTTTACAGGAAATTAAAAAAGTTGTGGAACCGGCTCGTTTTTGCTATTCTAGAAATGGCATATGAAAATTCATATATTGTATATGTGGTGATGCGAGGGAACATGTTGTCCCTGGAATATAGACGTCGCATAACTAAGGGACTGCTAACAAGATGGAAACCTAGAAAAAAAAATAGTTTTTTTAACCCTTTCAGGGGCAAAGAATTTTCAATTCTATAGTGTCGAAATAAATGATTGGCATAGGAATTTGGAAAATGATTTATTTGCAACAATGAAAAAGAAATTATTTTCTGGTGCCATTTGAAATAACTTGTGGGTTTTCTGTTACAATATTTTAGCCATAGTCTACTGACGGTAATTTAAAGTACCACTTTAATTAATTACATCTAAATAATTAAATTTCTCACGGGTGAGTATTTTTTTATATTTATCCTTCAATTTTTCATTGTAGTAACTGAAAAAAAAATGCAGTAGATCAGAATGCAGTAGATAAAGTGTTAATGGTACCTATAAGTACCGTCAGTAGATAAAGGGTTAAAACAGGTTCTTCCTGCTCAGTCGGAAGAGGAGATATTTTGAGGAGAGTGGATGTTTTCTTTTCATTTTAATGTGCATACAACAATAGAGTTAGGAATAACGAGGGGGAGACATATAGTGTATTGTCTAGCAGTTGTGAGTGAAGTAACTGAGGAGTATGTCAAATAATGGCGGCTGTTTTCTTTCGGATCAACAGTTGCTGATTACCGTCGAAGCAAACTTCCACCAGTAAATTTGAATAGAAAATTTCGTCCTTTTAAATCGCCGTATTGATGGAAAATCTCTCACAAATATTGTAAAATTTTCTATTTGTTTTTGCTGGTGTCAGTTTATCCAAGTATTGTAATAATTTTCACTGACAGTGATAGGAGTTTGTCTAGGTTGTCACAATATAACGGAAACGCGGAGCCTGACTACTGTCCAAGTAAACTTCCACTAGTAAAAATAAATATCTATTTTTGCCGTTATTTATGGCTGAAATTTTGCATTAGTAAGGCGTTAAAATAAAGGTAAAATTTCGATTTAAATTCATTGGTGGAATTTTACCCCGGCGATAATCAACCCCTAGGAAAGCGTTTACTTTAGAGACTTCACTCTTTTAAGGACATGCCAGTTTCTGTCTAATTGTATTTTATGCATAGAACAAGTTTAAATTTTGCAGGGGAATTTTCAATTATGATGAAAAACAATTCAATGGATATGAGACGGTTACATCAAATATGTTAAAAATATGTAGAAATTATAGTTTAATAACCTCTCGCATGCTATTATGTGACCAAACCATTCAGTGAATGACATCAAAAACTTCTGTGTGTCCCTGTAAACGAACTGTAAGAGCAACATACTTGATTAAAAAATTCATCAGAGATATGAATACACTGTCCCAACTCTGTTTGAATTGATTCAGTATTTCGGACCTTATAGTAGGAGAGCTGTTGAACATTTTTGAGTAGGTATTTGAGGCACCCTGAAAATTTGTGCAACACTTCTTTTGTAATGCCTGAATATAAAATCGAATGTCTGGCACAGTTTTTGGGCCGACTAAAGTGTCTGTCATTTTCAAAATATTTTTTTCTAAGCATAAATATTATTCTGCCTCAATCTCAGCGTGCCTCAAATACCTTTTTTGGGTAGTCAAAAAATGGCACTTGACACGTGTCGGGCACAGTTTTTGGGCCGACTAAAGTGTCTGTCGTTTGCAAAATATTTTTTTCTAAGTATAAACATTATTCTGTCTCAATCTCAGCGTGCCTCAAATACCTTTTTTTTGGGTAGTCAAAAAATGGCACGACACGTGTCTGGCACAGTTTTTGGGCCACGATCCTTCAGCCAGACATCCGATTTTGTATTCAGCCATTACAAAAGAAGTGTTGCACAAATTTTCAGGGTGCCTCAAATACCTTCCCTAAAATGTTTAACAGCTCTTGGACTATTATCGTGATGACATGTTTAGAATATGTTATATCTGTGCGTCACTGGGAACGCATTAAATGCTACACAATTGATTAACCATCTCTTCTAAGATGCACTAGATCAGGGTTGGCGAACCTTTTTTATAGCCGCGTGCCAGTGTTTTCCCAAAAATATTTTACATGACCTTGACGTGCCAACAAATTTCGTGGATTGAAAAATCATGAATAAAAATCACTTATGAAGATTTTTTAAAAATGGGTAACATACAGGTGAGGTATTACACTATAATAATCATAAAAACAATTAAACATTTTTGAAATTATTTTGAAAAATTGTGATTGTGTTGCTACATCTAGGATGAAAAATAATTATATCAGGTTCGTACTCAGTTAATTTCAAGGAAATTAAACTGAACTGGATTTATCTGACAACTGCTTTTTATTTGATTTTTTTTGTATTATTCGTTTGAGATAAAAATAACCTTGGGGAGATAGATAGATGGAAAAATTATTAAAAGGGTCAACTCCAGTTTCTTTAAATAACTCTGAAATTAATTTCTAAATTGCCATAATTGTATCACTGGAACTTCTACTAATGTGGTAATTTACGGTATTTTAAAAAGCCTCAATTAAATTTCTTCTATTTTCAATTAATCGAATTTAGACAAGATCAAAACATCTAAAGTTGGTGTATTTTGTGCACTATCATTGTATATTGATTTAGAACTACAAGCAACACCGTGCCAAAATTATTCTTTCGCGTCCACTTTCGGCACGCGCGCCATAGGTTCGCCGTCTCTGCACTAGATTAATTTTAACACAACTACTCTAATCGGTAAATAAATAATATTATATGTAAATTTCCAACTGGGCGAAAAATGGCCGGACCAGGATTCGAACCAGGAATCTCTTGGCTAAAGCCGCCAATGCTCTACCATCTGAGTTATCCCGGACGAATCTGGAGGAACTTTTTTCACCCAGCTAACCTTATTGATTATAACATCTGGTCTGAAATATGGTTCAGCTCAACAGAATAAATCGCAGGTAAGGGAACTCCAGAAATCGCGGGATGCGTAATTACACTAGGTTAATTTTAACACAATTATTCTAATTGCCGAAACGTCAGTGAAGGCTTACTGTGGAGACACGAAAAGTTTTGGTTTCTGTTAGTCTGTCTGTTAGTCTGTCTGTTAGTCAGTCTGTTAGTCTGTCTGTCTGTTCCGCGATAACTGCCGCAAAAAGCATTCGATCGGCTTGATATTCACTGGGCATGTGATGAGGCACCCGGACTTAGCTGTATAGTTTTTGGTTAAATTTGGTTCATTCGTTCGGGAAATATGGAACATTTTATTTTGGTCTATAATGCTTTTCTATGGCAAGTCAGACGATTTTCAGATTTTCATTTGTTGAAAGAAATGGCTCATATGAAAAATGGATTTAAATTGTAAATTTTTGATGCTGAAATATTTAAATAAGATTATTAAACTAGTAAATCTGCAGATCAGGAGCCTCAACGTCATCTTTCAAAGTCATTGTTTTTTAACACTCATTGCGTAATATTCATCTTCCTACAAATCGCTTTTTAAAGTTTTCAAATTACATAAATATTTATAAGAATACAAAATACTTCGTAAAGTTTCAGAAATTAAATGTGTTAAACAAGTGGTTATACACTGATGTTCTGAAATTCTGACGAGCTGCTTATTCTGGTAACTTTTTAAATCAAAAATTGCATTTCTTCAGGGGGGCTCTGCCCCCTGAACCCCCCGTAGTCTATTTAAATTTACATTCGTAATTTTTTATTGATTGTGGGGATGGTTATAGTATATCATAGATTTTTTTTACGCTGTGATTTATAAGGATAAGCATAAGTTTTTTATAAATTAATAAATAATTAAGTAAGTTTATAAATTAATAAATTTAAAATTTAAAATAAAATCCTCATGTTAATCATATGCAAACAATAAATCTTGAAGTGACGCCAAAAATGTAACCTTAAAATCCGCTACTTTCGACCCAAACACAACGGCGTGCTTAAAAAAAGAAAGAAAGAAAAGAAAAATATTTTTAGTAATACAGTTTTTAATTCATAATACGATGAAATGCTACTTTAGAATGCTTAAATATAAGCAGACCATTTTCATTTTACAGAAAAAATGCACGGATGAAGTCAAAGAATTCGGACGCTGCTCCACGTGCTTGTTTCGCTTGGGCCGAATGAGGGCATTTAAATCTGAGCGATAACGCGCATCATATTGCAAACTGTTTTTACGGCATACTGCATCTCCATATATCTCTTTCCTCCGTGAATAATATTTAATTTTATTTTAGCCAAGATATTTTTATTCCAACATCTTTCTTCTTTGATAAATTACGTCTAATTCACCTGCTATTCGTACTTACTCAAAAACTTTCATCTTGTTATATTAAGAAATACTTGAGAGTTTTCTTTTTATTCCCAATATGTCGCCATATTAATTTTCTTATTCTCAATTTTTTTTTTCATTTTCCTGTTTCACGTCAAAATCTTTCAATTGAAAATTGTTTAAGAGAAAATATTATTCAGGGTTTTGATTTTCTTGGCAACGATTAAAGAAACATTGATAAATTTTATGAAAAAATGTCACATTATTCTCTATGAAAATAATGAACTTTTGTATTTTTAAGCAAAATATTTGAATAAAATAAATAAAATATTGCCTATTTTTATTTCTGGGGCTAAAATCCATCTATATGCAAAAATACAAATGCATTAATTCATCCGTTTTGACGTTGGCTCTACTGAAACATTATAGACGCATTTATAGTAATATTATTAAGACCAAATACGTTGCTAGGCAACTGATGAAAGAAAAGGTAAAAAATGAAATATGTATTATATCAAATTGATAAAACAAAATGCTTTATATTATTGGAAAACATGCATAAAGTTCCCTCAAAAATTATAAACATAATTCAAAAAATCTCGCAAATATATTGACATAATTTCAAACTAATTGGAATAATTTAATAATCTTATTTAAAAATTTCAGCATCCAAAATTTACCATTTAAATCCATTTTTTATATGAGCCATTTCTTTCAACAAATGAAAATTTGAAAATCGTCTGACTTGCCATAGAAAAGCATTACAGAGCAAAATAAAATGTTCTATATTTCCCAAACGAATGAACCAAATTTAACAAAAAACTATACAGCTAAGTCCGAGTACCTCATCAACATGCCCAATTAATTTCAAGCTGATCGGATGCTTTTTGCGGCAGTTATCGCGGAACAGACAGACAAACGGAAATCAAAACTTTTCGTGTCTCCACAGTAAGCCTTCACTGACGTTTCGGCAATTATTCCAATTAGTTTGAAATTTTGTCAATATATTTGCGAGATTTTTTTAATTAGGTTTATAATATTGGGGGGGGGGGGGGACTTTATAAATGTTTTCCAATAATATAAAGAATTTTGTTTTATCAATTTGACATAATGCATATTTCATTTTTTTCCTTTTCTTTCATCTGTTGCCTAGCAACGTATTTGGTCCTAATAATATTAGTATAATTGCGTGTATAATGTTTTAGTAAAGCCAACGCCAAAACGGATGAATTAATGCATTTGTATCTTTGCATATAGATGGATTTTAGCCCAGAAATAAAAATAGGCAATATTTCATTTATTTTATTTATTTTATTCAAATATTTTGCTTAAAAATACAAAAGTTCATTATTTTCACAGAGAATAGTGTAACATTTTTCCATAACATTTACCAATATTTCTTTAATTGTTGCCAAGGAAATCAAAACCCGGAATAATTTGTCGTGAAACAGGAAAATGAAAAATAAAATTAAGAATAGAAAAAATAATATGGCGGCATATTGGAAATAAAAAGAAAACTCTTGAGTACTTCTTAATATAACAAGATGTAAAGTTTTGAGTAATTACGCATAGCAGGTGAATTAGACATTATTTATCGAAAAACAAAGATGCTGGAAGAAAAAGATCTTGAGTAAAATAAAATTAACTATTATTCATGGAGGAAAGAGATAGATGGAGATGCAGTATGCCGTAAAAACAGTTTGCAATACGATGTGCGTTATCGCTCAGATTTAAATGCCCTTATTCGGCCCAAACAAAACAAGCACGTGGAACAGGGACCGATTTCTTTGACTTCACGCGTGCATTCTTCCTATAAAATGAGAATGATCTGCTTATATTTAAGCAATAAGCATTCTAATGCAGCATTTCATTGTATTATGAATTAAAAACTGTATTACTAAAAATATTATTCTGTTTTTTTTTTTTTTTTTTTTTTTTTTTTTTTTTTTTTTTTTTTTTAGCACGTCGTTGTGTTGTGCCGAATGTAGCGGATTTTAGGGTTACATTTTTGGCGTCACTTGAAGATTTATTGTCTGTGTACGGTTAACATGAATATTTTATTTAAAATTTAAAATTTATTAATTTATATAAAAAAATACTTATGCTTATTCTTATAAATCACAGCGTAAAAAAAAAAATCTAAGGTATACTATACCCATCCGCACAATCAATAAAAAATTACGAATGTAAATTTAAATAGACTACGGGGGTTTCAGGGGGCAGAGCCCCCCTGAAGAAATGCAATTTTTGATTTAAAAAGTTATCAGAATAAGTAGCTCATCAGAATTTCAGAACATCAATGTATAACCACTTGTTTAACACTTTTAATTTCTGAAACTTTACGAAGTATCTTGTATGCTTATAAATATTTATGTAATTTGAAAACTTTAAAAAGCGATTTGTAGGAAGTTGAATATTACGCAATGAGTGTTAAAAAACAATGACTTGCAAAGATGACGTTGAGGCTCCTGATCTGCAGATTTACTAGTTAGAATACTTTCTCCGTGGGTATATCAAAGATTTTTGTTTTCAGAAAACGGTACGAAGTAGAATTAAAAAATTGTGGCATCCCTGCCTATGTTTTATAACTCGCGAATCTCGGGTTTATCCCTTAATATATATAAACTACAAATGGGAACATCTTTTCGGCCTATTATAACTAGAGTTCTACTGAATGAAATTTGAGGTGACTTGCACTGTTAGGGAAAATTTTTATCAAACTGCATATTTTAATGAAATGAGAATGTACATGAGAAGTCGGTTTAAAAAATATTCGAATGTCCATGTCATTTTTCACTTGTATGAGGCATAGAAAAATGTATGTTGACAACAGAAATAATATGTATGATTATTGCTCCTAGTGATATAAATGTTTCTTTTGAGAAAAGTATTGTTATATTTAAAATATGATTAACAGTAAAAAATAGATAGTAAAATAAGAAATTAAACGACATACATAAAATAGTATACCTTTTATTAGCATTTAGAAACAAATTTGCGCAAAGTTTTTATACTAGTGTGTACATGTTTTCATATACAGTGTGTATCTGAAATGATTCAACAAACTTAGGGAGAGGATAGTACTCATCAAGACGAACAAAAAAATGCAATGGAACTTGGGGTCTTAAATGACGTTTAAAGGGTGAAAATCGCAAAACTAATAAAAATATCAAAATCTCGCATGCTGCTTTTCTGCAGAATTGGCTAGTATCACGAAGCTGGTTTTCCTTTCACTTTGTGCATATGCGGTCAGAAATAGATAACAAAAACTTGGAAGAAAGCCAAACAAATCTGTGAGCAGGAATCCACGTATGCAAATTTGAGCGTGTCCGCTAGTCGTTCCTCGTAGGTACTCTGTGTAATAATGCCCGCTGTCGACACTTTGGACAATTGTTTTAAAATATTTGTTTTCTTTGGACATCACGAGCTGTGTTGTACCTTTCTGTGCAATAAATAATTTTCTGGAGTGTTTCTTACTTGTCTCAGTTTGTCCATTTCCAGACGAATTTTCTGGATTTTAATCCTTTAACCCCTTAATTCTTGCTCCCGTCATATTCTCGGGCTGTGTCTTTTACTCAAATTGTTTGATTCCCACCAGTTTTATAAAATAGTGAAATTGGCTATATTTTAGTTTCGTTTTTACTGCCATTAAATAAGGTGAATATTTCATTTTCATAAAAGTGGTGCCAATAAGCAATTTGAATTATTCAACCGTAATTTAATTCGAGCCTTAAGGGGTTATGGCTGTTCTCAACTGCTTTCGTCGACTAGCGCAAAACGTTTTTACGCATCCACTAACTCATTTATAAATGTAAAGGTACAAAATTGGCAGAGCTGACTAGGGAAGCGATTTACAATCAAACTTTTTTTTTCCATTTTTTGATCACTAGATTACCTATCGAGTTATAAGCGAAATGGGTCACGTGAGCGAGGCGTTTTTTCTCCCTTCCTGTATCTTTTTCTTCTCGTGTCTAGAAATTCTGATCAAAACGTCAAGTTTAACAACATTTTCTAAAAGATCTATTACGTTTACAATAAAACGGAAAGAACAGTTCGATGACACAGTTCCTGAATGTTCCTGACACGCCTGCTAGTTTTATGCGTTTCCGAACAAAAATCAATTTAAACTTATGTCAGAAAGTTGCCCCTTTGGATTTGAGAACAGCCTTAAACGTCATTTGCGACCCCATGTTCCACTGCATTCTTTGTTCGTCTTCATGAGTACTATAATTCCTCTAAGTTTGCTGAAGCATTTCAGATACACCCTGTAGATTAAATGTTATTGGTGAGAACATGTGATATTTGATGATTGTTTGATAAACTGTTTACATCTTTAGTAATGTTTTCTATTAGACTTGTCAATGTTTACTTTCACTTCGTTCATTTGACGCAACGCGTTCTTTTAAGCTTGCTAAAAATGAAAATGAAAAAGAAAAGAATTTTTTTTTTTTTTTTTTAAGTTAGAAAAATGAGTATTTTTTATATATCTCAGTTTTCTAAAAGAATGCAGTTTATCTTCATTTGCTTTCATAATTTTACATTCATATATCTTTACAAGAAGAAAGTATTGGATTCGTGAAAATTTTCGATTTCCGGTTTTCGACGGATTTATATGTTTAATGGTTCAGATATCCCAAAAAACATCTTTTTACAAAACGTCTGTCTGTGAGTCTGTGACTCGGTCTGACTTTCTGTCTGTTTGTCTGTATGTGACACAAATTTTGTGGGCGCTTTATCTCAAGAACTAATGTACGGAATTTAATAAAAAGTTATATTCAGATATTCCCTGATATAAATTGATGCTGATTAGTTTTTTGGTGTAAATCGCCCAAAAAGAGGTGCTGCTAGACTGTATTTTTTATGTTTTCCTTAATAGCTCTACCTGAGGAGCTAATGCACGAATTTTTATCTAACTTCAGATTCAGGTCTACCTTGATAAATATTGGTTATGATTATGTTTTGGTATAATTCGCCCAACAGATGCTCCTTCTTTTACGACTTCTGCAATAGTTCTATCTCAAGAACAAATGTACGAACTTTCATCTAAATTTAGATTCAGTTGCGCATTTACACAAGTTGTTGTTTATTAGGTTCTGATATTAAGCGCCCAATAGATGGCTCTGCAACGCAGGATTTACACGATTTTAGAGAAAGTCATATCTCAAGAGCTACTGCACTGATTTTAGAATACTCTTGCTGGACATAGATTGTCATTTACATTTGGCGCCGTGGTAGCGAAATTTTGAAGTATTAAGATGTATGAGATAAAAGAAAGCTTTAGGATTGGCACATTCTACTAGTTTTGTGTGTTATTATTTATTTTCATCTTATAACATTCCGTAATTTGTTTAACTGTAAAATAATTTAAGATTATCGCTGAGTATAAACTGTTATTTATTAAGTTCACGCCGGCGCGGTGGGTCACACTCGACTGTCTCAGATCTGCAAAGTCTCCGGCTTTTTGGATACCAGTATTTTAATACAGAAAATGTTTTATTTAATTAGAACAATTGGGTGATTTAAAGGAACAACATTTTCTCTAAAATAATAGTAGTGTGAAAAAAAAGCCGGAGACTTGACAACACTGAGACAGTCGAGTGTGACCCACCGGCGTGAACGTGTTAAAGAATATTTTAAATAAGAAGTTCTTAAGAAAAGTACTGAATGTGTGTATTTTTTAAATGAAAAATATCTTCTTATCGAAGTAGAAAACAAACACTTAATTTTCTCCAGACACACAGTTGTCATTTTTTAAGCTTTTTCGTTGAGACTATTTTTAGAACGAAAACTATTTCCTAATCGTATTTTTCTGATATTAGGAAAGATAAAATTTTATTATTTGAAAAATTCCAGTAGTGAAAATGCGTAAAATGATCAGTTAATTTTCTCCAAACCCACAGCTGTCATTTTTCAAGCTAGTTTGTTCGTTAACACTGTTTTATTTATTTTTTAAATACCGGTAATGAAAATGCTTAAAATAATCAGTTAATTTTCTGCAGACACTCAGCTGTCATTTTTTAAGCATTTTCGTTGACACTATTTTTAGAACGAAAACTATTTCCTAATAATATATTTCTGCTATTAGAAAAGATAAAATTATATTTTTTGAAAAATACCGGTAATGAAAATGCGTAAAATAATCAGTTAAATTTCTCGAAATACATAGCGGTCATTTTTTAAGCTTTTTTGTTGACACTATTTTTAGAACGGAAACTATTTCCTAATTGTATTTTTGTGTTATTAGGGACAATAAAATTTTATTTTTTGAAAAATACTGGTAATGAAAATGTGTAAAATAATCAGTTAATTTTCTCCAATCACATAGCTGTCATTTTTTAAGCTTTTTCGTTGACACTATTTTTTGAACGAAAACTACTGGGTGAGACAAACGTTCATTAAAACTTTAAAAACTCATAAAAAAGGAAGAAATTATGATAAAGGAGAGCGGTTTGCAAGGAATAGTTCACAGGGTAGTCGGATTTGGTTTTGCAGCAAAAACTAATTTAGTTAAAAAAACACATGTAGAGGGCGCTGACGACCCGAAATAGAATGAACAGGACAACAATTCGTATTCATATGTTCTTCGAATAACAATTGTTCAACTTGACCTCCAGAAAACCATGACCACAGCCATGTATTATCTTAATTACCCGTTCCATTGTGTTTCGATCGTCAGTGCCCTCTACATGTGACTTTTTAACTTTTTTTTTTTTTTTTTTTTTTTTTTTGCTGTTGCTGAAAAAAGATCCGACTACCTTGTGAGGCCTTTCTTGCAAAACGCACTTCTTTATCATAATTTCTTCTTTTTTTATGAGTTTTTTAAGGGGGTCCGGGACACAAAAATCTTCAAATTTTGCAAAAACATTTTATTTCATGAAAAATTTCTTTGTTTCTTTCTGCTTAAAATGACATTTAAATCACGTTTCTATCTGAATTAAACCAAATATATAATTTTTTTCGTTTTGGTTTGTTTTCAAAATCTAGCCTTCAAGCAATGGCTCTCATGGAAACGACTTCTTGGAAAAATGTTTTTTTCTTCATGATAGGTTTTTTCACCATTTCTCGAATTTAAAATCTTATAACTAGAGAACCGTTAAAGATACAGTGTTCAAACTTGCAATATATCTTTTTCAATTGTTTTACTTTAAATCTGATCAAGCACATTTGAAAAAATATTTACTTTTGAAAATATGATTTTTTTTTTTTTAAGTTGCATCACATTTTTTTTAAATGTTTTCGTTAAATATTTCTAATTTTTTTATAAATTAGTATTTTTGAAAATGCTGAATCAAAATTAAAAATTATATATTTATGTTTATGTAAATGAAAAAAAATTGAAATTGTATAAAAAATATTTCGAGTTATAACAATTTTAAATTAGCCCGCTTTTTTAAGAAATTTTAAATTTAAATTTCTTTAAAAAAAAATCATGAGAAGTTTTATCATGTGATTTTGTCTACAAATGATAAGGTTGTTGAGATAATTCTGAAAAAAAAATCAGAATTTTAACTCAATAAATAAAAATTATTCTAAAATGTGTCCCGAACCCACTTAAGTTTTAACGAACTTTTAGCTCACCCGGTATTTCCTAATCGTGTTTATCTGCTATTAAGAAAGATAAAATTTTATTTTTGGAAAAATACCGTTAATGAAAATGTGTAAAATAATCAGTTAATTTTCTCCAAACACAGAGCTGTTACTTTTCAAGCTGTTCCATTGACACTGTTTTTAGAATGAAAACGTTTTCGTAATCATATTTGCCTGTTACTAGAAAAGATAAAATTTAATTTTTGAAAAATACTGATAGTAAAAGAGTGTATAAGGAAACACATTTACACAAACATATCAGCAAACATCTATTCAAACGCCTTTCTTTCCGACGCATTGTAATTATACTACGAAATTTTTGAGATGATTGGATGATTGGAGAATTTAGGGCAAAATTATTTGTAAATAAATAAATTATTTTCTTTACGGACATTATAAAATCAAAATTTTATACTTTATTTATTTATTAAAATGGGTAAAATAAAAACAGTAAAACAGTAAAAAAGGTTTTATTAGACTATTTATATGTTTTCTCTGCATCGGAGAAATTATCAAATCAGATTAGAATATGCTATAGTTTCTAAAAGCATTACTATATTAGTATGACTAGCAAAAAGTTTAGTTATAGAGAAAAATAGCATATAGCTCACCCAAATTCAAACCTTTTCTTCGGGCCGCAAGCATATGTTTGCTACGTTAGGAACATTGGCCGATTTAGGCTTAAAATATGGTATAAAAAGAATAATTAAAATAGTAAGATAACATAAATAGTAAAATAAATCATTATAAAAAAGTTAATATTAAACGTAGTGTTAAACGTTTGTTGTGTAGGAAGTTTCAAAAAAGTTGACATCACTATTTTGATACAATAATCTTCGTTTCAGATTTCTATTGCAAATGTTGTGAAAATATGTTAGGAACTATTATTGCTTGGATATAGAGGTGTGAAAAAGTTTTGGCCGCAATATTTTCTGAGATAAACGTTTAACCGTAAATATTGATATACATTAGCTGTGTAATAAGGATAGAACGCAATAATGTAACAGCGCAGAATATCCAAATTCTAAAAAAGAAAAAAAAATTCTCTAATAAATTAGTCACTTTTGCTCATGGCAAAAATGTTTGCTTTATTTTATTTATTATTTTAACACATTACATGCGGGACACGTACTAGCAAGTTTTTGTGGGTTGGGGACAGAAATTATTACTGGTACCGGAAATTTTGAACGGACGAAAAAAGAAGGTGTAATCCAAGAATGCTTGCTCATTATTGGTTGTGAGCAGGTTTTAATTTACAGTGGCATTTGTGAACGTAAATTTAGTGTTCATTTTCGAAAAATTGTCCGCATACATTGTGTTATTTTAGAAATATGTCTCATAAATGACAGGATAAATTTTGCATTCTCATGTAAATATATAAAATAACAGTGAAGGTCTTCAGTACTTTTAATGAACATTTCATTTGGCTCAGGCTAAAATAACTTGTTATCAGTCAGAGTCTTTAAAATCCGAGTAAAGTTCAAAATTTCAAATAACTTGACGAAGACGGTCCTTTTAAACTTCAAAATTTATATACGTAACAAACACAGATACACCGCACAACACGACAAAACATAAAAAGTATTATTCTTCACCTCAGGCATTTTTGTCAGCGCATATTAATCATATCGTCAGCCTGAGCTGGGATCCAAAAGCGTTCTAAAGTTTTTCCCTCGGGACGGGACGATGGCAGTCGGTAATCCCCAATAGTGATTATTCTCTTCCCCAAAATGAGTTGCAACACTGTCCTTTTTGCCAGCTGTCCCGCGAAAATCAGGTCTACAAATGCTCTGAACACCAGTATTTTAAAGTAATTTTCTTCACCTCATGGGTCAATATCTGAAAACCGGACAGTTTCATTCCAAATTTTTTATTTTTTAAAATTAATGTACCAACTACCACATACAATTATATACTGTGGTACATGTTTTTTTCATTTAAATGCTGTAGTGTTTTCAGATCAAGGATGAATATTTTATGCGTAGGATAAACTTTTATGGAAGAAAGTGCCTGTTAACATCATTATCAGTGTCTAATAATTGGGACTGAGTTGGTGTTTTTGTCTTAACACCTGCACAGCCATTTTGTTGAATCATTTTGCACACATGTAAATTATTAAATATGACATGTGACATTTTTATATTAAGTAAATAAAGTTGCAATGAGTGTTTTTTATAGAAAAAAATTTAAATAGGGGGACATGAATGATGCTATAAAAAAATACTCATCCCTATTCTGAATAAAAACTAAATATTTCTAAATATCAAAGAAGGAGAAGAACAACTTACCTTTATCCATGATGGCTAGTTGAAGTTTAGTTCCTGTTGCAATGGAAGTCATTCTGCAAGCAAAACTGTGTGTTTAGAGGGACTCAAATGATGGTTAACCTCAGGGACAAATATATTTACTACAATATTTTACTATACAATCTGTACTAATAAAGGAGAATTATATTTTCCCATGCTGTATATATATAGGTACTAGCAGGGGTGACCGAGCTAATCTCGATCAAAATTAACTTTGTGTTCAATTCGATATTATATTCTCATTGTATCATTCTTGCTTTTTAGATACAATTGGTATGATCCTGAGAGTTAGTAACCCAAAATGACCCACTAGCCGAATTTTTTTGACGATGCGACCTAACCAATGGTCTTTTCGAACCCGAAAACGATAGAATGCAAAATTTCGTCAAAATCGTTAAAGTCGATTTATAGATAAAATTAGTCTGACACAAGGTAACTCAAAAGGGACCCACAAATCTAAATTTATTGAATATGTGAGCTATCTCAATTGTCTTCTCGTGCTGGGAAACGATGTAAAAAAAATATTTGTCAAAATCGTTTGAACCGTTTTCAGAAACATCTAGCTTCCCCCACAGTGAACCAAAAATGATCCACTAATCGAATTTTCTCGAACATGTGACTTAGCCCAATAGTCTTCACATGCTCAGAAACGATATAATACAAAATTTTGTCAAAATGTTTTGAGCCGTTTTTTTAGATACAAATTTAGATACAACTTGTTGTAGCTTGATTCACAGTGAACCAAAATGTACCCACTAAAATAATTTCCTCTAACATGCTACTTAACTCAATGGTCTTCTCATGCCCAAAAACGGTATAATACAAACTTTTATAAAAATCGCGAGAGTCGTTTTCTAGATACAATTATCTTGACCCACAGTGATCCAAAAATTACTCACTAATCGAATTTTCTCGAAGATGTGACTTAGTCCAATGATCTGCTCATGCTCAGAAACGATATAATACAACATTTTGCCAAAATCGTCTGATCCGTTTTTTAGATACAATTAGCTTGAACCACAGTGTCCCAAAATCACCCACTAATCGATTTTTCTAGAACATGTGACTTAACCCACACGTCTTCTCATGCCCAGAAGCGGTATATTACAAAATTTTGTAAAAAATGTTTTGATCCTTTTCTTTAGATTCAATTAGCTTGACACCTGACCCATTATGATCCAAAATGACCCACTAATCAAATTTTCTTGAACATGCGACCTAGCCCAATGGTATCCTCGTGCCCAAAAACGATACAAATCAAAATTTAGTCAAAATCGTTAGAGCCGTTTTCTAGATAAACTTAGCTTGACCCACAGTGACCCCAAAAATGACCCACTTATCTAATTTTCTCTAACATGTGACTTAGCCCATTGGTCTACAGCCAGTCTTTCTACCATTTGAAATGACAAAATAACTTCGGCTACAGCATGTTTACTTTTTCCAAGATTACAAGTACTTGGTAAAGAAAATAGGCTACAATCTAAATAAAAATCGAAGTAGTTCGTGCTATGTTGACACTAATACTATAGAAAGCATACTAAAAGTAAGTCATTTGTTCTATAACCAGATCTCTTCACCTACTTTAAAAGCAGTGTGTGAGCATGCTTTCGAAAAGGCTTTAATGTGAAACATAGATTCAGTTTTCCCACCAGTAAAACATATTCGCCTCACTCTTACTAAACACAACTTCGCTGACTGTCAAACAATAAAGCCCTTCGTTGTTTGAGCCTGATGTTGGCAGAGCCTGATTACCCACGGGGCACATTCCTACCACTAAAAATAAACAGAAAATTTTGCCTCATTCATGTCAGAAATTTTACATGAAAACGGCGTTTAGATAAATCGAACTTTTCTTTTAAAATTTATTGGTGTAAGTGTGCCCCGTTCGTAATCAGGCCCTGGGTGTTGGGAACACTTGTGTTTTCAGCGCTTTTATATAGAAAAAGCGTATTATGGTTAATTATACGACAAAATCCCTGCCTTCAATAGATTTTGAAGCAGGACTGCCACAGGCTATTATTTTTTAATTCTATTTCGCACCACTTTTTCAAAATAAAAATAGTTTACATGCGTTTAAGGTATATATAAATATCATACAGACATACATACAATAAATACAATAAACCCAACTGGAGTGGAAAATTAGTCAGAGCCAAGAATCGAAGATGGGACCGCAGCGTACTAGGCTGTTGCTCTAACCAGCACAAGGTTAGCACAACAAGAAGGTTTGAACAAGAGCCGAGAACGCTGTAGTCCCAGGTTCGATTCCTGGCTCTGGCTAATTTTTCACTCCAGTTGGGTTTATTGTCTTCATTGTATGCATGTCTGTATAATATTTATATATATCTTTAATCCTTTCCGACGCAGTGTGCCCAGGTCGGGATACCTAATTTTAATTTCAAACTTACGAACGGCACCAAGAATATTTTAGTAAAATTTTGCTTTTACAATGAACATGTAAAGTAACTTGTTTTTAATATCTAAAAAAGTCGTTTGTAAATTCCAGTATCCGTTAATCATTTCTTCATTTTACAACAAAAATTGTCTGTGCTGGAAAGGTTAACACTTGAATGCAGGCCTTTTTTATGTGTGTATGTGTGTTTTAATATATATTGTAGCATGTGTGTTTTAACGTTTACATATGCTTTGGCAGTATTTGCAAGCGGAATATACTACAAAATGTACTTTTTAAAAATAGTGGTGGAATATTAACCCATTAAAGACTGACGTTGCGTTTTCGCAACATTATATTTGTGATTTTTAATTTTTTTTTTTTTTTTTTTTTTTTTTTTTTTTTTTTTTCTTTTAATACATTATTAAGAGAGGAAAGTAAAATCTGCCTTATTTAATTAACACATTTCAGTGATTCGTAAAGTAAAAATAAGTGTTTGACAAAAAGTGGTGTGAACTGAATAAATTTCCTGTAAAACATACCGGTCCTTAATGGGTTAAAATAGTCATCTGTGGCAGACCTTTAGAAGGTATCTCATGCTGTTTTTTCTTTCCTTATGTTTCTTCTTCCGAAATAGAAAAAGGTCCATATCTCGCTAACTATTGAATTCGGGAGTGTAGTTCTTATACATTTCTTGATCCACGTAACAAGATCTTTCGGGCGATATCACACTTGTCAAAATTCAGAATTGACACTTGGGAATGTTCCCTCGTGAGTGTTAATTTTTTTTTTTTTTTTTTTATATACGAGTATTTAGAAAAATATTATTCAAAAATTCTGAATGCCATCTAGCATTTCCGAATTAAAATTAAATGGTATAAATAATATACCAATGCTCTTTAAATGATAACTGTTTCCCAGTATAAACGATGTATCATTAAGTGAGGTGCATATGAATATTTCAACCATAATTTTCGTTGTAATATGTAGGATGCTAACAAATAAAATTTTAAACCGTCTAATTTAATCATAAGGGAAAAAAATAATTTTTTTCTATTTCAGCGCTCTTTAATCTTTAGAATGATGCTCATGGGAGATTTATTTCATGGAAACTAGAGTTAAAAAACATCTTGGTTGTAATTAGTTTTTCCACTTAAAATATAAATATGATTAAATTAAATAGCGTATGGTGTACAGGCTGATGACATGTTTCTGTAATTAAAGTGGAATGAGTAAACAATGATAATAAAACTGAAGTAAAAGATAAAGAAATTAAATAACGAAAATGTTTCAAGAAATTTTCGAAAACTTAATGTTATTTTGATTGAATATCACTTCAAGAAATATTGCTGAAGTAAAATCTTGAATAGATATACATATTTTAATTGAAAAATATTTTTACTTACGAAAATGAGGGCCCTACCACCGCCCTCTGAGTACTAGGCCTAAGGGTTGACACTAAAATGACGGGTATTGTAGGCTGTTTTTTTCTAACGTAAGTACTGTCACCTAAATTCAGACACCAGTATTTTAGAAAAGATTTCTTTGACTTGTTTAATCTCAGAAAATCAAAGCTGAGGGAAAAAAAATAAAAAAGGTTTAGCGATCTCGTCTCACATGATCAGTATAAAGCGAGTTACTAGCTTAGAATAACTGGCTTGGCCTTTTACTCTACGCTAACGTTCTCGCCTCCTGATCATGAGATCCCTGGTTCAAATCCCATCGGCTCCAATCCACCACTCTCTCCTCATTGGCGACCCGGACGTGATCCACTCTCTCCTCATTGAGATCGCTACAAAGTTATTGGTAGCAAAATTCAAGATACAGGCAAGCAAGCTGAATAAAATCAGTCTTCGACTGCCGCCATTTTTGTGTCAGCGCTTAGGCCTAGTATTCAGGGAACGGTGGCCGAACCAGTGTTTTCAGGTTTTCTGTGTAAATCGGAGATCCGGATGCTCTCGATGCCAGTATTTTTCAGTAATTTTCTTCGTCTTATCTAATGAGAGAAATATCTACGATTAAACATTGCGAAATAAACTGTAAGAAATTAGTGGTATACAGAGCAACTGGAACCCTGATTTAATCGGGACACGTAGCAACACTAGGCCCAATGTATCATGCAATAATGGACTAATGAAAAATATTTTTAAATTGTATATGGTATTGAATAATGCATAATATATATAATAAAACATATGAAAATTACCACTACTTTCCCATTTACTGTGCATAGATATTTTTTTATTTCACAAAATCTATCTTTTACATAATTTTAAATGTTTATTTTTTCCGTTCGCATTTACTTTCGGGATCTTCGAATCTGTTCCAAAACTCGACTTGTCCAGAATTTAAAAAATCGATTTCTCTTTATTAAGCTGTTCTATATGTGAACCTGCATCCAAAGAACATTACAATCTGCAAAAAAAAAGTTTTATCGTGTATTTCTGGCATTGTAAAGTCTTTGTTTACAATGAAAATCAATGAACGCAGTCAGAAGTTTGTGATTTCCCAAAATTTGATTTTCTGGATTGGGCGAGTTTTGAAACTCATGTCCTCATATATATTCCTCGTCAATTACAACAAGTTTGACCGTATAAGGCTGTCACTGCCGACTTTTTTTATATCCTATTTGCACCACTATGTTTAAAAAATAAATATGTAGTATTCACACTGCCCCCCCCCCCCACTCACACGCACCCTCGTTGAACTCATTGCTCACCCGCAAGAAAAGAGACGCATCTCCCAAAAATTCATTTTGCGTGTTATTCCACTAATATGTCTGTCATACGTGTGTCTTGCTACACAAAAAGTTTCATAAGTGTAGTTATAAGGTAAATCACATTATTAGGCTATAATGTCCATTTGTGACCACAGAAGAGAGATGGATTGTGTGGGGTTGTAAAATTACCCAACCTTCCAATCTCATCATAAGTCTTTTCTCTTAAGTGTTTTATGCTTTTATGCATGTTTTTATTCTTGCGTGCAGAGCTAAGTGCTATAATTTTATGTTGTAGTAAAATCATGCAAATTTGCTTTCGTCTCTCCTGTGAAATTTAGTTTTGTCGAGATGTGTAACTTTTCTTGTGGGTGAGTGATGTTATCAGAACTTATGTGAAAGATTTTTGTTTTGGGTAAGTGATGCAAGATAGAACTAAAAGTTAGTCGTTAGTCGTGGGCCTGATTTCTAGAAATTATCACAAAGAAACATTTGAAAAAAAGGTTATTATTTTATGCACAATAAACGATATTTAGAATTGCATAAAGAGACTTGGAACACCCAATGAGACCCCAATAGGCGAGATGCCCTGAGCAGCCTCCTCGTTTTACCCGATGGTTGCGCCGGCATCACGCATGTTTCATTGCATGGATTTGTTTTTGATTCTCTGTAAGTAATTGGTTGGTTGTATTTATGACGGCCAATTATCAACACGAGGGGCTACCGAGGCCCGGGATGGCTACCTCGGAAAACCCAGCAAATGCTTTAGAGTTTTAGTACAGTCCCTGGGGGAAGAGGGATATAGGCTCTAAGAGGTCCTTTCTAAGGGAACCTAACCCGTATTTATGCATGGAAATCCAACTGTAAGTAATTGGAAATGTGCGTGTGAATACTATTAATTGTTTGAACAGACACTCTTGGTCAAACTAGCATTTTCTCAAAAACGTCATTTAAATATAGACCTGGTTAGTGACGCTTATTCTTAAGATCAGATTAATTGCATCACTGTTTTTGCTAAACTGAAATCTGTCAATGAAATAACATACTTTTATTTTATGTTGAACGTAAATTAATATCAACAATCAGTTGACTAAGTTAAAAAGTGTATTATAATACAGGGTGTCCAGCGAATAAGACCCTGATTTCAAAATTAAATATCTCAAAAACAAAGATCAATAGAATTATGCGGTAAACGGTTTGTTTATTAGCTAATCTGTAAAAATGTTATACAGAAGTTTCAAAATTTAGTTGCAAAAACCATTAACAGATGGCGCTGTAATCGCAATACTTGTAAACTGCTTTGAAGTCAAGAGTACTAGCGTCTCATTCCCAGATTTGCTCCCTACGGAAAAACGAATATTGGGAAAGTCCATTTTTTCATTGGGGTGATGTGCAAAAGTGGAAACATCTGGTCACAGAATTATTGCATCAGCTTTAATTTTAGAAAATTTCAATTAGTAGAATTTTCAATAAAAAGTTTAGAAATCATTATAAGAACTTATTAAATATTTTATTAAATTCAATCTTTAATACCATATAATTATTTAAATCAAAATGCATATATTTAGAAAAATAATTTTGTACTTTTTATTTATTTTTTATATTTTTAAATCGCGCATAATATTTTGGTATTATCGTTTATACCTGAATTATTAAAAATAAAAAAAGTAATTTTTCAATTTTAATTTATTTTTAAATCACGGCATAATACTTTGGTTTTAGCACAACACATCTATTTCTTTTCTTTATAAACAAAGTTTTAGAAACAGAAATTATGCATTAAATTATTTTTTTTTAAAGGAATTGATGATAAGTCATATCATCAACGTCAAAGCAAAAGTATTTTGGATGGTGCATTCCTTTCCAACACTTCGAATCCTATCGCTAGAAGCTGCACCATATTTCTGTGCTCAATTAAAAAAATTGAAATTGAGTTTTTAAAATTAATTTTTTTTAACTGAATTAAGTTTTTAAAAATAGAAACTTTGTATTTTTTCATTCAAACTATTCTCTACAATTAAAAAAAATGATTTAGGAATCATTACTATAAATGCTCAATAATTTTTAAGAAAGGGGTTTCTTTTAGCTTAATTAAATTTTAAAACCAGAAACTTTGGATATTTTTATTCAAACTTTTTTCACAGTTTAAATAAATATTAAAAAGTAAAGATTTACATTTTTTTTTCAAATCTCCTCTACTTGGATTCGATTCCATGATCTATCAATTAGGAGAGAAAAGACATACCACAGAGATACTGGTATCCGGACCGAAGTTGCTTATAACAAAATTTAAAGCAAATCTCAATTCTGTCAACACATGGCTCCGCTTCTGTACATTACCCAAATAAAATATTTTAATAAGTTCTTATATAATGATTGCTAAACTTTTTATTGAAAATTCTATTAATTGAAGTTTTCTAAAATTGAAGCTGATGCAATAATTCTGTGACCAGATGTCTCCACTTCTGCACATCACCCCAGCGAAAAAAGCGGTCTTTCCCAATTTTCGTTCTTCCATAGGAAGCCATCTAGGAATGAGACGCTAGTGCTCTCGACATCAAAACACAATGTTTGCGATTACAGCGCCATCTTTTAGCGGTTTTTGCAACTAAATTTTGAAACTTCCGTATAACATTTTTACAGCTTAGCTAATAAACAAACCGTTTACCGCATAATTCTATTGATCTTTGTTTTTGAGATATTTAATTTTGAAATCAGGGTCTTATTCGCTGGACACCCTGTAGAATATGCTCGAAATTAATTTTCTCTTTTTATAGACTCCGTATGTGGTTTTTAGCCCCGTATTACATACGGTATTTCTTTCAGACAACAATTAAATTGTCGTCACTAAACAATAATATTACACCCAACCATAAACCACCAGTAAGTGCATTGCACGGTTAAATACTGCTAATCTACTGCAATTTTTGGAACTTCTGAACATGCACATTTTCAATTTTTGTACCATTGTACAGGGGAAAAAAGTACTTTTAAATGCAATTTGTTTGAAAACGGCATCTCAATTTATTTCTGAGCTATAAATTTTTCTGTATTTTTTAATGTCATTTCTGTAATGGTGGCAACTGAAATACTCCATTTCTCTAGAACGTAAAGGGAAAATAGTAGATACCTATATATTTTTGTTGGCATTTTCTCATAATAACTGAATTTTTTTTAAATTAAAATACGTGATATGCCAAAACATAGTCTGCTATAAAAATGTATTTTAAAGAATATTTGTGTGACCTTTTTTCTCCGCATTTACTTAATTTCTATCAAAAAGATGATTGAATGCAATTTTATAATCCGTGTGTAATAACATTTTCCGAATTTTGAAAAAATATAATGGATGATTTCTCATAAAACATGGAGCTAAATATAAACTAATTTTCAGTATCGATATTAAGGTTATTAACAAATGTAGGAATATGAATTATTAGATACCCGAGTTTTTTGAATGGCGGCATCGCTTCTTGCTGGGTTTGTGTATAATTCTGCTATAGTGACATCATATGCATGCTTTTCTATAGATGTTGTTTAAGACTGGATGGTAAATGTGGAATTCTTCATCGAATGCAAATGACGTCATTTTATATATAAAGAAAACACGTATTTTAAGTATTAAAACTGAAATACGTTTTGTACTATTTATATTTTTTCCCATGGTGGGCGGCACTAAACAAAGCGTTATAAGTAAGCGAACAAACTTAATGTTGGAATCAGGCGTAAATTAACACAGTCGCGCCACCTTGTGGACGGAGTGATAATTCACATACGCGGCTTTTAGTGTGGCGCGTATTTTCTAAACCTTCAGTCGCTCATGAAAATGAATTTTGTTTGCCACATTTATTACAAAATAATGGCGTAGCGAGTGGGGTATCCAGACGCACTTGACATCACGAAGTTTTCTTCGCCCTATCAGAAAAACTTCAGTTATTAATCAAGTGGAAAAAACTTAATTAGGTATCTATCTGTAGTTCACACTCCATCCGCTACGTGGCGCATGACCTTGATTGATGTGACCTCGCTTTTAATCTTGCGGATACTTCTCCCATTTAAGATAGGACGCTTACTTATATCGCTTTGGCACTAAATTCTGATACAGCGGAATCCCTGCTTCCTATTCGTCATCAGGCTTCGTTCAAACACGAACATTTCCTCTACCGTTTTTTGTTTTTCTTCTTCAAGCGATCAGTTTGACAACTTGATTTCATGAATTCTTCGACAGAATCTGATAAGGTCACAAAATTCGCAATACGTAATTTATTATATTTATTATTTGTTAAAGATTTATTCCGGTGCTAGAATTTAAAATAAATCTTTTGTAACAACATGCCTCTTAACCCTCCATCTACCAGACGGGTCCATTGGACCCGACAGGTACATACAAAATATTCATTCAAACCAGAAATTTCTTTAAAATAAACTAAGTATATAATCCAGACAAAAATAAGGTAAATAAATAAGTTAAATAGTTTTAAATAAAAATTCTGGTGTAGAACGTTTTATTAAAACTTGAATAAAATTCCCGGTAGATCTAGGGTTAAAGTTATTCGACTTTTATTTTCCCTTACCAAAACTAGATAGTACAAACATAATGCACTACGTTATACCATGCTTGAATTTCGAGAAATTTACAAACATATAACATACTAGAAAGGTAGCCCGTCAAAAATGACGGAAATGTAGATATAAAGATATATACAACTCATGTTGCAAGAATATGGGTTTCCTCGCTTGTTCTGCAGTGATAGATGAAAATAACACATTTTAAGAACGAAACACATTTATGAAAAACTGTGTACAGTAGAAGACCACTAATCTGCAAAGTTTGGTTCCAAGTGTTGTGCAGATTCGAGGCTTTTTGCAGTCATGTGTATTCAATTTTTGTTTACATTTTTTAAAAATCATGTATTGGACAATTTAGATTGTTAAGCCTTAAAAATAAATAAATTACACACTTGAAGTAAGGTAAAAACTATTAAATTATCTTATACGATTTCGTGAAATAGTATTATATGTGTGTGCTTCACGATCTTGGTTAAACGTTGGCGAAATTGGCTGCAACGTGTCATAAGCCTAATAGTGTGGGCCGCTATAAGAAAAAAGTAACCAATTTTTAGTAAAATTTCTGATAAAAAGTAGTTTTCAAAAACTTGTGTAAAATTGCAGCTCTTTCTCATGTTATGTCAGTCCTAGGAATAATATTTGTAACACTGAAGCGTTTCCATGTATATGTGGAATTTAGAAAAGCTTCTCCAAAAGAAAGGTCCTGAAATGACATTGTAATTCCTCTAACCTCAAAGTTTAATCGGGGCCTGATGTTGTTTACTGAAATCTAATAAATACAGTTATTTTGAATATTACAACAGAATTAAACAGTCAAACTTATTTAACTTAAACCCGCTGTTACTTCCCGATGTTATTTTTTAGTATTAAGAAATAAAATTATTTAAATTTTTCAAATCATGCATTTATAATTTTTTTCCGTCTTTAATAACTAAATAATGAAAAAATATGCTTTTCTTCTGAGCTCATAAATATGACAATAAAATAATGTAACTAAAAGACATTGCAAAATTAAATCTTTGTTAATTCAAACCATAAACAAACGATACCGCCACAATTTTACCTACTATGATATCATAATAATATTGTCCACTGATTGTTGGAGAACTTTGTGAATGATTACCTCAATGATTTAATATTTTTTACGCTTCACGATGAATGAATCACTTTGTTTTGTTTAGGTTTATGGAATGAGATATTAAGCTGTCAACCTAATTACAACTGAAGTTATCCAAGTATATATGTATTTTTAATCGAAATTAAAACAATGCTTTGATATCGAAATAAAAAGTTTTAGTTTGTATAATTGATTATTTCTATTAATTATTTATTTAGGTACTTTTCATTATAGCGCATTTAAAAAAAAAAAAAAAAAAAAAAACTAGGAGCAATTCGGGAATTAGAAAGTGAGATATGTTGCCGAAATATATAAACAGCTATGAAAACAAATCTAATGAGCTTTTATTTTTGTTTATATATGCACTTATATACATAAAAAAACCATTTCAAAATATATATAATATTTTTTATATACAAATTTCAGATATGCATCGGGATACCTGATTGGCGCAAAAATGATGTTATTTTGCCTGCTACGATAACCCGGCTATTGTTTTTTATTTATTAATAAATTTTTTATTAACCATTTGCGAAAATGGTTATTGTTCTCGTCAAGGTAGGAAATCAAAAGCATATCTGAAGCTTTTTACTGGTTTAATCCGCATTTTTTACATTTATTTATTTATTTTTTTAATTATATAAACTGTTTTGTTCGATAGCTATTAATCAAACTTTTATTTATTTATAGTTATTTCCTTTTCAACATGTTAGCAAATAATTTAAAAATATATAAGTAACTGGTATTCGAAAGCGAGATTTCTGCCAAATTGGCGTCAGAGAAAAATAACGTCAACCCCGATACGTATATGATATCTGTGCAAAAATTAATTCTGGTTCTTTATAAAAATGGGTAAATAGCTTTTTTTTATTAAATAAATTGTATACATATGGAAAAAATTGCTTGTGAGTATGAAGCAGTAAATAGGTTGTCAGAAAATACGTTGGCAAACTTCTTTCTCGCCAAGAAACTTTTCTCCGAAGTATTGTACATAAGCGATGATTGATGGAAATGCATTTTTAATTATGATTGTTTCATGTTTTATGTTTCACTACATTTATGCATACTATACTGTGTGTATAACTGCTATAGTTCATATATGCAGGGCTACACAAAAGAATTCGCAAGGGTTACTGAATATGAGTAAATTGCTTAAAAGTGGTTTTTAATGGAGTTATGCATTTTTACACTGAACTGCATTTAGTTTACTAAGAAATGTTTGCAGAATATAGATAAAATGATATACAGGGTCAAGCAAAGAATTAGATACATAACCGTCTACGGATGATAATATCTGGAAATGTGATTTCAGTAGTTTTAAGAGTTATTTAAATTAAATTTTTGCTAAATAGTGGCGTGTAATAACGGTACAATTGGCTATGGGCGGTAACTTCTGAAATCAATTTTTTTAATTTTTTATGCGTTTTCTAAAATGTTTACTTAGTTATATTATTTACCTTATTTCCTTAACCCTTTCACCGTCCAAGGGTTTTGCAGTATTTTATAAGAATGCTTGTAAATCCCAGGATATATATTTTTTAAATCTCAGTTTGATGCTATAATATCTTTAATATCACTACTTTCTATACAAGGTTAAAAATAGAATTCTGTTTAAAATATTTTGGTCTACAGCCATTTTAACATGATTTCTAGGAACGGAAAATAACGAAGTTTTGTTACAGCATTCAGGATGTGTCGGAAAGTGTTTCATATTATATGCTTAACGCATGATTTTTCTTTCTTCTTTAGTCTTATTTTGCATTTATTTTATTCTTAATTTTTTAGTCTTATACTGCTTTATAGAAACTTTCGCACTGATGTCATATTGGTCATGGATGTCATAGATGTCGTGCTCCATATTGGTGCGATTTTTTCCGACGCCAATTTGGTTGGTTGTTGGTTGTGTTTATGTCGGCCAATTATCAACACGAGGGATATAGGCCCTATGGGGGGGAGTGCCCTTCGTGGGGGTCTTTCTAAGGGAACCTAACCCGTATTAACGCTTGGAAGTCCAAGGTTCGAAGAAAACCACGAAAACTCCGAACGATTAGGCCGACGGGCGCGATTGGGATCGAACCCAGCACCTACCGTCTACCAGCTTCGAGAGCAGAACCTCTCGGCCACTAAGACGCCAATTTGGAGAAAACATCAACAGCATAAACAACAACATCCAGGTTACCATATCAAGCAAAATAACGACACTTTGGCGCCAGTTAAGTACCCGTTGTGTATATGACATTGGCGTCAGAAAAAAATCGCACCAATATGGGGAAACGATTGAACGCGCCAGTATATGACATCTGTGCCGAAACTTTAATGTTTAAAATCTTCGCCCCCTCCTCCCCCACTTGCATATAGTACAAACTATAACACAGATAGCGCTAGATAATAGACAGTTTGGTACTTTTCCACTGTAGGGGCTTTGGCGTTTATAAAAAAAGCTTGTAATTCTGGCATCAGAAAGTGAAATTTGGGTACTTTTCTGTTATACGAACACCATTGTCGCCAAGCGTAATAGTTCGCACAAAATGAAAATCACGTGAATTGAAACTTTTGAAAAATAAAAGAAAAAGAAACAAGTAGGAAATTGCTCGTCAAACGTGGCAAATGAGGTGCGTTCGTTCTATAACTAGTTTTATAAATATTTTTTGCTCTCCATGTTGTACTGAATGTATATATTTTTTACACTTCATAAGTGCATAGTCTGTAACATCATTAAAATGCACTTGCAATAATTGTAACGGAAAAATTTTGAGTGCCCCTGTAATTAAACTATACATCCAATTTTCATAAAATCTGAAATGGCTCGACAAAATTTTGCAACAATCATATATTTAAATTTTCAAACGATTCGGAAGACTGTAACATCATTAAAATGCACTTGCAATAATTTTTTCCCATTGGCCATAATGTAAAGAAAAACTTTTGAATGTCCCTGTAATTAAACTATACATCCGATTTTCATAAAAATTGAAATGGCTCGACAAAATTTTACAACAATCATATATTTAAAATTTCAGACCATTCGGTCGGGTAGTTTTTGCTCTGTTATATGCGGACGGACAGACGGACTGAACGACGACTATAGGTGCTACGTATTTATATAATTACGAACGCACCTAAAAACATTGTAGATAGTAAATTGAGCATTTGAAAATTACAGACTTTTACGAACTATTTCATTAAATCACAAATATATACTTAAAATAAGTGAACAAATAACTGTTACAAAATAAAGTAATAAAATAAAACTCATATTAAATTGCTGGCATAAAATTACAAATATTTTTAGCATTTTGAAATAATTGGCGCATTAGCATACATTTTGGCATGGTGTTCGTATAACGAAAAAGTATCGAAATTTGTTGTCAAATCATATATACAGCTATGAAAATAAACTTGATGAGCGTTTTTGTTTGTTTTATATGTTTATTTGGTACTTGTTAGTTATCCCGTCGACTAATTTCGCCAAATTATATAAATCACCAAACCACCCATCAAATTATACAAATTGACATAATTTTTATTTTAAATAACGAAAGAACAAATAAATTAGTGTAACATTAATAAAAATACAAATAAAACGTTGAAATAAAAATCACGTGATGACTTAAACACGTGTTGTCATGTGAATGTGACATTTACGATCAACCATTATTGGCATTTAATCTTACAATTTGGCGACAGTAATTTGGTCGACGGGATAACTAACAAGTATCGTTTATTTTATATGTATATTATGGATTTTTTTTATGTACAAATTACATCTGTTTCTGTATAAAATTAGAGAAACGGCTTTTTTATGTTAAATAAATCGTATAAATATCGAAAAAATAAACGCGTGTGTATATAAAATGAAACAGTGGATAAGTTCCCGGAAAATTTGTTGCCAAATTTTCTTTTTTGCAAAGGCACCTTTGCTGGAAAAGTACCTAAAACACATTAAAATCGCGCAGTTAGGAGCTCACACAGTACAGCGTCGTCTATTGGCGGTTATTTTATTAGTAGCATCGGGAGGAAGATGTAAAGATGTACTTTAAATTCTCACCCATAGATTAAAAAAAATATCTTAAAAGAGCGGAGTTTAAATTAAATTTCAGTGACCTCCTTTATGAAAGATTAATGGTTTTAAATGGGAATTTCGTCAAATTAGCAAGCTATAGCCAAGTTGGCTAACATTTGGCGCTACTGTGGTAACCTTGCATTAGTATTTTTCAACAATTACTCATTTCAATGAGGCGGTCCTACCGAAAATGTGAGGGACATACAGAGACTTGGATTTTATATAAATAGATTCTCATAATAAATGTAATGAACAGAGTGAGCCAAAAGTCCTTCACACATTTTTAAATTCAATAAAGAAAATTAAGTAATTGGTCTACGAGAGTGCGGTGTGTTCCAAAATGCTTCGCATCATCTAAAGTTTTGTTTAACCCGTTCGGGACCATAGGTGCATATATGCACCTTCAAAAAGACCGTACAGAATTTGTTTTAGACACTATAGTAAAAAAGAAAAGTAATATTTGCTTTGTTTAATTAGAGCATTTTCGTAATTGTTTATATAAAAGTAACCTTTCTTTAAAAAAGTAGTGCCAACTGAATAAAATTTGTGAAAAAGCAGACGGTCCAAAGGGGTTAAGGGGACAGTTTATCTTTTCGACAATTTTGTTTACTTTTAAAAATAAGGTTCAAATGGTGAACTTGCTGCATTGCAGTGTTCAACTAAAAGTACATTTTGAAAAAAAAATAAGTGCATATTTAATTAAATTTTTTTAAAGTAAACAAAAATTTGAATTTTTAAAGTTCCTACTACTTTAAAAAAAAAAAAAAATATTGTTATTTTTGCCCCATTTTTGTTTTTAGATTTTCAAATGTGTATTACACAAGTCTGCGCCTGGATTTTAAGATACATCTAATATTACATTTAATATAATTTTTTTAGTAATATATATAGTGTAAAACGATGAAATCTAACTCTTCTTCATACACTTATATATTTTTAAAATAATAAAAGATCTGAAGGCTAATTCTATCCGCAGATTTATCTCATTTTAAAATAAAGAACATGTACAAAAAATTTAACTCTTTATGTCAAATACAAAAAAGCCTTAGCTTTTCAAAAACCTGAAAGTGGAGAAAATATGAACATGGAGAAAACGCCATTCAAACTTTTAATTTGTGCGGGTAATTGCGCTGAGTGTATTAACAAAATTTACAATATCTCGCGATATAATTGCCGTATGGATAAAAATGAGGTGGCAAATTATTCACAATTAAGGCTGTTCTCAAATAAAAAAAGTCAACTTCCTGACATAAGTTTTAATTTCTTTTTGATCGAAAATCCATGAAACTAGCTGGTGGTGTTGTTCAGAAACTATGTCATCGAGCTGTTTTTTCCATTTTTTTGTGAACCCAATAGAACTTTCAGAAAATAGTGTCAAAATGGACGTTTTGAACCGAATTTCCGGACGAAAGTAGAAAAATCACTCACGAGCGGGGAAAAGGCGGGTTTGTCATGTGAACGAAATGGCTTATAACTCAATGGGTAATTGATTGATCAAAAAATGGAAAAAAACAGTTCAATTCCAAAACGCTTCCATGGCCAGGCTTTCCAATTTTATATCTTTCAGTTAAAAAATGAATTTGTAAATGTGTCAGAACTTTTTTCGCTTGTTGAGCAGAGCAGTTAAGAACAGCCTTAAACAGGCTTTCATTTAAAATTAAAAAAAAAATCGATTTTTTGATCAATTTTCCCTTAACTTCTTCGCGACGAGCCGACCTTACAGAATAATATTTGCCACCGGTTTTTCAAAACAAAAATTTTTATGCAATTGAACCGTAGAAATGCTCTAATTAACCAATTACCCGCTGGTGTTGCATTCATGCAACAGTAAAATTAAATGCTCAATCCCTTGCTTAACCCCTTGGGGACAAGCGACCGGTTTTCGTGCCGCATAAGGTGCTCAGAATCAGGGATTATTCTCACCAGTAAATTTTTATTGTAAATTTTGATTTATTCAATGCGAGCATTTTCCCGATTCGATTAGGCAAAAATTTCTGTTTAAAAAAACCGATGATTAAAGATTAACAAGTAAGAAAAATCATGCATTAAGCATAGATTATGAAACACTTTCCAACACTTTCTGACTGCTTTAACAAAACTTCGTTATTTAGAGAAATAAGGTATATAAGGAAACTAAATAAACATTTTAGAAAACGCAAGAAACATTTGAAAAACTGATTTCTGCAGTTACCGTCTATAGCTAAATATGTATTACAATTCTTTTGAACAGCCCTGTATTTGATCTGTAGGTTGATATATATACTATATAATGGAAAAATTTAGTTTAGCAAGAAAACGCATAACAGGTTGAAATTTCTCTTTCAGCAATCTATACTAATAGATCAAAACATACTTGTATACATTTGTACAGCCCTGTAGTTAAACTAGTACCTTTAATACACGTCACTATTCAGCTAAAGTTTAATTCAAAGTAAAACACTCTTAAAACTACTGAAATCACATTTCCAGAAATTATCATTTATAGACGGCCATGTATCCAATTCTTTGCATGACCTGTATATCCTTTTATCTATGTTCTACAAACATTTCTTAGTAAACCAAATGCAGTTCCGCGTAAAAATGCATAACTCAAAGGTGGTTCTTAAAACCACCTTTAAGCAATTTGCAATCATATCCAGTAAACATGACGAATTACTTTGTGTAGCCCTCTATATGAATTACAACATTTATACACATCATATACTATGCATAAATATAGTGAAACATAAAAGCACATAACATAATTAAAAATGCATTTCCAGAAATCATCGCTACTATACATAGTACTTCGGACACAATATGGTATTTGAAATCTTTTGTGTGCCCCCGTAAATGCTATGCACTTCGTATTATACACGAAATAAGTTATAGTAAACTTCAAAGTATATCAATTTCATTACACATGAAATAATATAACATAATTAAAATACGCCGCAAACAATTCCCTCCACCCCTATATCGTTCTGTAACGGAATTATTTTGTGTGGCCCTGCAAATGAATAATAACTATTATTTGCACCGTATATTGTACAGAATGCATGTTTTAGTACACTTGATAAATGCATATCAATTTTATTATGTTTGAAAGCACGTAACATCTTTAAAAACCATTTTAAACGATTTTTTCCGACAGGCCGTAATGTAACGGAAAACTTTTGACTGTCCCTGTAAATGAAGTAAACATGATTGAAACTTTATTTGAAATAGGGATCGTGCTATGGTAGAGGTCAGTAACATCCAGAAATTTCAGAACGATCCCAGTATATTTACGATAGTTAGAGCGCGGACAGACGGACAGACAAACCGAAGTCATAAACACTTTTCAACTTTGTTGGAAAGTGTTAAAATTCTGTAAAAGACGCGCGTCCCGAAGGGGTTAAATTTACCATTTTGCCGCCAGTGTTTTTGAATTAAAAAAATTCACTTATTTAATAACTGACACTTTGACCATTAGATAAAGTGAAGATTTTCTTTCGAAATTTGTGATGATAAACGTTTTTCTGCAAAAAAAAAAAAAAAAAAAAAAATGAAGATCCCTATGTTATAGTTTCGGCGGGTTATGGGTTAAATAAGGAAAAGTTCACATCTGAAAATAATCAAGGATCCTAAGCAACTTATGCATCACGTATACGTGACGCTTGTCCCCAAGGGATTAATCCTTTTACGAACAGTGGTATGTTTATGAAAAGACATAATTTAAATTCCCAAATGCCACAACGACACAAGAATTTTGGTAAAAATATTTTCCGTTTATTATGTTTGTGAAATATAGCTTTTTCTTATTTCCAAATAAATTTGTTAGTAAATCGTGGTGTGAGTTCATTTCAACTTTTTAGCAATGGAAGTGCTTTGTCCCTAAAAGGGTTAAGCAAATAACAAAATTTAATTCGAATATCTGTCTATAGATGGCGCTACATCTGAAAAAAATAAGTCAAAATCATCCAAATCTTAGGAAAAGAAAGTATTTAATCACAGATGGTGCCAATAGATGGGCGTCTAGAGAAACATTTAAATTAACCCATAATGTAAATTAAAGCAGTGGGTATATAGGGTTCGTACGGGTCCTTGAATTTCCAGACTAAGAAATTCTTCAAAACCAGAATTTTCTTATGCAAAATACCTCCTTAACTAATGCGACATTTCGTACGCTTAAACTAGATTTATTTTTCGATAGAAAAATTCTGATATTTGGCCATGAAAATAAAGGTACCCGTACGAACCATGGTATACGAATCACACAGAAATAAATCGACGTACGAGCAAAAATTAGTTTCGACTAAAATTGGTTAAAAATTAAATATATATACAGTGGACACTCTCTATCTGAACACTCTTTAATGTGAACACCTCGGTATTATGAACACATTCCGACGGCCCCGGCGAAACTCCATAGATTTAACATAAGATGAACTCTCTATATTCTGAACACTCTCTAATGTGAACACCTCGCTATTATGAACGCTACTTTTGATCCCATTCTACTCCGCCTCTCTGTAAACTGAACGTGTGTAATTTGTAATTATAAATTCTGGGAATTGTTGCAGAACAATAAAAATTTCAATAAACTCGATTTAAAAATAAACAGACAGAATCATTGCCAGATTTTAAGCATCTGCTCGATGCTGTAATTTGTTTGAATAATTGAGATAAAATCTTCGGTTAACAAAACATATGTTATAACAAAAAAAAAAAAAAAAATGAAAGAATATTTTTCAAACAGGTATGCCTTTACGTGTTCTACATCTAAACTAGCTAGAACATTCTTATATTTTTAATAAACAAAAAAGTCCAGATATAAAACTGTTGCCATTTCACAAAAAGTAAATCATGTTAATCAGATAAATAAAATGAACAAAACAATCAATTTTTATGCAAAAGGATACAAAATAATAATAATAATAATAATAATAATAATGTAAAAACCCATGTCAGGAGAGTCCCCCTCTCCGGAGCCGAGATAAAAATAGAAAGTTTATGCGACAGAAAGGCCCCGCCCCCAGTGACAGATAAAAGTCAACAAGTATTAGAGGGAGTGGCTAAAAAAGGATTATGGTTTCTTTTCCGCACACCTCCATGGGGACTATCGCTACTGTTACTTTCTTCCTTTTGCTCGGCAATGGTAAATTTTTGTTCGCCGTTTCTCTACAGTTGCAGGGTAAGAAGCATTGCACTTATGCAGCTATATTGGAAATAAGTAGAAAAACGGAAAGAACTGCAGCTTTAGGAGAAATACGAAGTTGTTCAAAAATTAAAATCAAACGCAAGTCAAAGGAAAATTGCATGTGAGTTTGGAATTTCAGTAGGTTAAGTCAACACCATGAGCAAGAAAGAGAAAAAAATTCTAATCGCTTTTGAAAAAATCAAATGAAATTTCCTCAAACTGTAGAATTTTCAAAAAGAAAATGGGAATCAAGAACATAAACAATCGCGTCTGAAGTTTTATTGCCAAATGAGAATGAATAATCTTCTTGTACGAGACCCCTGCTAATGAAGATTGCTCTTAATTTTACAGAAAAGGAGAAAATAATGGAATCCAAGGTATAAGAAGGATGGTTGACTCGCTTCAAAAATCGGTATAATATCGAATTCAAAATAAGCACTGGTGAAGCTGCAGACGTAAATATCGACACTGTGAAGGAATGGAAAGAAATCTTCAGAATATATTGAAGGATTTCGAAGCGTTTAACATTTTCAATGCCAACGAAACCGGTCTTCCAAATAAAACCCTAACAGAAGCAAGCGAGAAAGGTGTGGGCTGAAAAATGTCAAAAGAAAGACTTGTCGTGATGCTCAGTGCCAGTTTTATTTGTGAGAAGCTCTTACCACTTGTGATCGGAAAAAGTGAGAAACCACGATGTTTCTAAAATGTGAAAATCGCACCATTGCCTGTGTAAATTAAATTGAACAGCCATGATGACATTCACAAATTTCTCACATTGATTGGAGGGTAGTAACGAGATGATGAAGAGAGAAAGAGAAAAATTCTTCTTTTTGTGGATAATGCCAGATCACACACAAACATGCAGCTGAGCAACGTGAGTCTGAAGTTCCTGGCCACCGAATTGTACTTTTATAATCCAACAACTGGATAAAGGAGTAATCAAGACCTTTACAGCTCACTACCGAATCCATTTTTTGAAGGCAACCAAACTAACGAAGAAGGTCAACGTTATGGATGATATCCATTGGATATCATTGGATCCATTGATATCCAATGATATCCATTGGATCCATTGGAGTCAATTCTCCAAATGGTCTATACTGAAATTGAACCTGGAGCTTATCTTGGAGCCGACGGAAGCCTTCCAGTTTGCGATAACAACATCGTTAAAGCGGAAGAGGATAGTGAAGAAAACGTAAAGTCAGAATAGACCGATGAAACTAGAAGTACGCTTACCTTCAAGTAATATGGGCAAGGGATTTAAGACCTGTTGAACTATGTAACTGAACATCACCCGAAGTCTTTCCACTTTTTAACCCCTTAACGGTCGCATTAAATTGCGGTTTAAAAAATCAAATTGCTTATTGGCACCAGTTTTTTGAAAAAAAATAAATATTCACCTTAATTAATGACAGGTAAAACGATACCATAATAAAGCAAATTGCACTATTTTATAAAACTGGTAGGAATGAAACAATCTGAATAAAAGACGCAGCCCGCGAATATCACGGGAACGAGAATTAAGGGGTTAAACAACTGGCTAACATGTACACTGCACAAGCACGCACAGTGCAAAAACAAACTAAAATTACTCACTTTGTTAAATAATGTACAGATTTTGTTTTAAAAGTAATATATTGTATATATGTATGTTTTATAAAACTTTTTTAATTAAAAAAAGAGACGGTAGATTACAGGTTCGACTGTATTCAGTTTGACATTGCACTAGCCGCCAAATCTAAATTCAACACGTCCATCTCGGTAATTGGCATTTTATACAGTCTATAAACTCAATCGTTGCAGTAGTAATGCATTTATTTCGCAGTCTCCCTCTATAATGAACACCCCCTTAATCCGAACATTTTTGGTCGGTCCCATGCGTGTTCAGAATAGAGAGAGTCCACTGTATATTTAAAGAACAAATTACATTATTAACGAACAACAAAGACATTACATCTTTAAAAACGACCACCCTCATTTTTAAAGCGCGCAAAAAATAGGTGAACACTTTGATGATAAATTCATGAACCATATATTTCGTTAATTATGTACTAATTCTTTTAATCACAAATTTTAGGTAGCTTTCATTACAAAAAGCTACCTATTGCAGCCGTTCGGAGGAAAGCGATTTCAAAAAATTTTGGTATATTTTCATCGATCATGACCCCCAGACCTCGAAACCACAAAAGTTGATATATATATATATATATCATCTTTGTCACACTGTAACTTTCGTATTTATGAACCGATTTGGATGTAACTCGGTGTGTACATAGCATATACCAATGTCTCGACCGAGTTCGTGGGCCAGCTTCATCCGCCACCTTGTTTCAAAATGGCGGCCATTTAAAAAACTTTTAAAATTTTAAAATTTGTAATGTGGTTTCAAGAAATTGAAAATGGAAAAATATTTTTTCTTATGTATTTGACCTTGATACAAAGATTCCGGAGCAGTTTTTGTTTTGTCTATATCTTAAAAAATGGATGAGTTATTGCACTTTGAATTTCTAGCGTAGCTGACATTTTGAAACGTCCTGATTTTCGTCACGCGATAACAGGTGTATTTATGAACCAATATGGATGTACCTTCGTGTGTACATAGTACATACCAATGTCTCGACCGAGTTCGTTGGCCAGATTCCTTCGCCATCTTGTTTTAAAAGGGAACATTTAATTTTTTTTATTTAAAATTAAAATGAGGTATCAAAAATTTGGAAACATGAAAAAAAAGATTTTTTTTAATGTGTTTGACCTTGATACAAAGATTCCTGAGCATTTTTTGTTTCGCCTATATCTTAAAAAATGGTTGAGTTATAGCACTTTGAATTTCTAGCATAGCTGACATTTTGAAACGATCTGACATTTGTCACGCTATAACACACGTATTTATTAACCTACTTAGATGTAAGAAGGCATGTGGATAGTATGTAGCAATGTCCCGACCAAGATCGCCGGCCAGCCCCATCCGTCATCTTGTTTCAAAATGGCGGCCATTAAATTAAAAAAATATATTTAAAGTGAAGTGCAAAAAAATAGAAATTCAAAAAAGATTTCTTTCTTAAGTATTTGACCTTGGTATAAGGATTCCGGAACATTTTTTGTTTTGTCTTTATCTTAAAAAATGGCTCAGATATAGCAATTTGAATTTCTTTATGTGGGTGTTTTTTTGAAAAATCTGATTTTTTGCCTGCGACAGCACTCCTATATATCAACCGATTCCGATGTGAGTGAGCATGTGTACAGGAATTACTAAGGTCTCGACCAATTTCACTAGTTAGCCTCATCCACCATGTTGTCTTAAAATGGCAGGAACTTCAAGATGTCGCCGAATTTGGTAACCAAATATAAGTTACTTTAAATAAAAGGAGTTTGGATAAAGCTGACTAATTTCGCGAAATTCTCATTCGTAATGATTTAGTACTGATAAAAATTAGTATTGAATCTTCTGTAATCGGTTTCCATTAAATTGAACTTCGTGTGTTGGAATAACATAAGCTAGCTTTTTAAAAATAAGGAATATGAAATCTACCTCTTCCTCCCGGCACTGGCCGGAAGCAATTTATGGATTTCAACTCTTTTTAATAAAAATTAATCTCCTTCATAAATCATTAATCTGATTTTTTTTCTGCGTGATTCACATAAACTCTGCACTAAGTTGTAATTTTTGTTGTAGACTGCCCTTTGTTGCCCTTTTGTGTCAAAGTGTCAAAAATCTCTCCATTCTAAAAAAAGTAACTAACACTGTCAACGCCGCCGTTTTTGAATTTTTTGTGACCAGAAGTCTTTCTTCGTTAACCCTTAAATGCCGGGTGTTGCTTTTCGGCAACATACCCAATTTAGGATCTAAAATACTATTAGAATAATATTGAAGCTATAATGCCTAATGTTGCCAATAAAATACATTCTGAAAATATTATTAAACCGATTTTCAACATGTAGATGGCAACACATGTGCTGTTTAAGAATAAAGATAGGTAATTTTTTTAAATGTTGCTTCTTGTTCTTTTTGTTTTGTTTGGCAGCTTGCGAAATACACGATTTTGTTCTGCAGTGAGCAAGTAAAATTTATTTCTTATTATAGTTCCTAAAATTCTTGTGTGTTTAATATTATATAATTTTATCAAGGAAAATTATTTTTTCAATTAAAGACCAGTATTGCCGATTAGTAACAAACTGTTTTTTAGCCGTAAACCATACTTAAAACAAATATGAATTTTTAAAGTATTTTTCCCATAAATTATTTAAAAAATGAAAGCCGAAAAACATTTTTTAAATGATTTTTGAAAACTCAGGCTTTTAAGGGTTAACATTAAGAAAATTTATTTCATACAAAAATAAGAAAATCTGTGGTATTATAGAGAAATGTTTGACACACACACTGAAGTAGACAGCTTTCTAATCGAATAATTATTTTAAGAGATATCTAATGTTAAAGTTGGTAAAAATTGTTCCATTAAAAAGGTTTTATAGGAGCAAAAACTATATATAACATTTTAAACATTAGAAGTTCCCGGTGTGCAGACTGCATTTATTTTTTTAATTTGACTCTTTTTTTGAAGTTTTATCTGAGGTTATTATTGACTCTTTTTTTTAGGTATTTTAAATTCATATTTTCAGCATTTCGAGAGATATTTTTTTCAACTTTTAGAAAAGAGTATTATTTTAAATTGTTGCCAAATTTTAAAACAGCGCAAAGAATAATATTTCCTTCAAATTAAAAAAAATATTTACATGTGAGTGTTATACACAGAATTTTTTTTTTCAAATGAGAATTAAATGTATACGTATTAAAAGCAGGGAAATATTGATAATTATGTCATAAAAACTATATTTACGCGTGAATTTTAAAAGAGAAAGAAAATTGTTAAATAATAAATTCATTAATATGCGTTAACCCCTTGAGGGGCGGTGGGATAAAATATATCCCACCTAATTTAAACAAGATTCTCACCAGAAATTTTTAACTAAATTTTATATTTTTATCTTTGGACAGTGTTTCCAGATTGGGGATTTTGTCCGCATTTTGGGGGATTTTGAACCTCTAGGGGAATTTTTTGGGGACAAGTAGTTCGTGGGGAAACTTTTGGGGACTACAAAATTTTTGGGGAAAACTTGGGGAATTTTTAATTTATTTTAGCCCTGTAGAAAAACTGGATCAGTCTCGAACTCAATTTTGATTTGAAAAACGAAAATACAATCCAGAAATCGGAAATATTAATCATTATTCTCTTGGATGTGGTAGTGTTCATTGTTTACTACATTACAGTTTACGCATATTACAGATACATGAGACTCTAAAGTCTTAAGCAGCTTAAGTCTGCACGTGACTAAATCTGCTGGACTTTAACGGAAAATTCCTACGCCGTACTTTTAAAAAATTTTAACTTAAATATGTGGAAAGCAGATATTTTTCTCTTATGACATGCAAAAGCACATCGATTGATACAGCGAAAATACTTTGCATTATGATTATGTCCTTCAGTATAGGGATGACAAAAAAATTAAAACAGCGTACCATCTCGGATTCATTCAAATCCCAATTGATAAAAGATTGTCTAAAGCTATGGAGCTAATGTAACAATAGTCCAACATTGTTAGACAATACTTTTAAAAACAAACATGAAATAACTTGTCACTGTTAAATATCTCTCATTCTCATGTATTAGCTACAGAATATGCATTCAGCCCAGTTTAAAAGTTTATTTTTTGTAAATGGGGAATTTTTTCAAAAAAAGGCTTGATTTGGGGAAAATTTTTTAGTTTAAATTACTTAGATATTTTTTATAGTGGTAAATTGAAAATTTAAAAATTCCCTTTTTGAGTAAAAACCGAGTTGGGGATTTTTACGGAAAAAAACACTGATTTGGGGAAAATTTCAGGAATTTTGGGGAAATTGACTTTTGACTATCTGGCAACACCTTCTTTGGAGGAAGATTGTTGAAAAATTACGCATCCTTATTTAAAAATGAAATTTTTCGATTATTCCGGTGGGAAATCAATATTATACAAACATTACTGCTTGCTCCTCAAGGGGTTAAAAATCGTAAATGGAGGATATTACGTCATATTTAAAATTGCCAAACTATAATGTTGGCAAACAATTTTAATTTAAAAATATATTTGCGCGAGACATTTATTTCATATTTTAAGATAATCTTTTCAAACTATTGTTGAGAATTCTAAGACAGTGCAAATAATATTTCCTTTATAACAACAAAAGTACTTTCACGTGAATATAAAAAAGAGAAAAAAAACTTTGGTGTAAATTACGTCAGATTTAAAACGATACATTTAAAATGTCTTACGAAAACAACCCGTTAACAGGGAGATCGCCACTGTTTATTTAATTATAATTCACTCTTCCGAAAAATTTTTAAAGCCGATCAAATTAGCGTGCTTTTAGTTTTCAGTGTCTGAACGGGGTTTGGCAATAATAACTCGTAGGGCCAGAGCCCCTAATTATATTTAAACAAACAAAAAAAAAATTAACCAAAAAAAAATAATAATAAATAAAGTGGGATTAATATCTGTGATCTTTGATGCATTTTTCGGTAACTGTGCAAGTGTAGTGCGATCTATGAGGAGTTATTAAAAATATTTTTTACCCGACTGCCAAGAAGGGTTGTGTTTCACGCGTATCTGGATTTCTTTATACCATTGAAACATCCCAACGGCTGGATGGATTTTAATGAATGAGGTCTCTATCGATTCGTCTTAACCTTCTGATGGTTATAGGTTAGGTTTTGTTTTTATAAATTTAAAATGGCGGCCGTAAAATACAAAATGGCGGTAGAGACGAAAAAAAAAAATTACGCACCCTATTGAGTGGTATATCATTGGATAAGTCTTTCAAAATGAAGACGATGTTTCATTGACTATTTTGCAGTCAGAAGCTCCGTTTCAATATTACACAACCTGGAAGTTCTGTAGGTAGGATCTCTAGCTTTACTGCAACTCTAACCTTCAAAGACATCTATAGGCCTCATCAAAACAGTGTTTATAGATAAGAACTAACAATTAAACACAACTTAAAAGTGATCAATACAAATAAATAAAATTAAATAGGCAAGTAATGTAAAAAATAGTTTCACATTGATGCGAAATAATTAATTAGTTCGCTTTTTACGCAGTCGGTTTTTTTTATTTTTTAAATTTAATTTTTTTTTACGTTCAGGTCGCACTCTCTTATGCCAGTTACTGGATTTTTTTATTTAATTTAAAAATCAGTCAATGATTTTGGCTCTCCCTGTTTTTTTTTACATGTGAATATCTTATAATAAGAACATGTAAAAATGGAAAAACTATTTATGTTGTTTAACCATTTTTTCAGCGCATACTTTATTTTTTTATAATGATTTTTACTCTAATATTTTATTTACAGGGATGAGAGCTCTCCGACTCAAATGAGTGCTTGCTACCATTAAATTTTAATGGAATTCCACGCCTTAATTAATGGCAGAATTTCTGAGATTTAATAAAGTAAACAATATTATTAAAATTTAGTGGTGAAAATCAACCATTTGGGTCGGAGCACTCTCACCCATGTATTTACAAGGATTGGAATATTAGCGTAAAAATTTCCTATATCTGTTAATATCAATTTGTCACTGGAGTTGTGTATATCCTCCTGAGACACAAGCAAAATATAATGCATATATTTTTTTAAAATGAGTTTTTTTCAACAAACAGGCATCAAAAATAATGTTTTTAAAGAAATGAATAAATTTCGATGTTTTAATTTTGTTTTACAGCACATCCATCTAAATGGATGTTCAGGCCATAACTCTCTGTAAAATAATTTTAAAAATGCTAAAAGTATGGGAAAGAATAGAATTTATTATACAGAACATAAGGCAATTATTAACATCTGCTATTAAAATTGCAAAAGAAAATAGTTTAAACAAATTAAAACAACATAAAAACGAAACTTACCAGCAGAATGTAGAATTCCAACTCGACTCATTTATTACACCATTTTGTGAACAAAGTAGTTACCGTTGCCAAAATCCAAAAGCTGAATGTTGGTATTTGATTCATACATTACCATGCCAAACTGGTTTTAGATTGCTACAATGAAATTTAACCCTTTAATGCTTAGGGTATAATGCGTTCCCGAAATTTCATAATTCAGAGAATCGGAATTCATACCAGAAAATATAAATGGTAAATTTCGGTTTATTAATAACGAAATGGCTGTTATTTAATGGAGTGAAATTTTCTTTTTTATTTTTCTGGTGGAAATACGGAATATGTGAATAAAAAATCCAATAAATAGGGAACAATTATTGTATCATACACGATACCATATGCATTTAAGGGTTACCTCAATAGAAGGAGAAAGCAAAACATCCATTTTAATGGATGCCAGGTCTCAGGAAGATAAAGCTCTTTTTCTACTGCAAAATATTGAAGCGTTCGGAAAGTGCTTTCCGTTTGGGAAAATCAATTCGTACCGGGGGGAAATTCTACCCGATAATTATAGAACATTAGATATATGAATTAATCTCTAATAATTAAATGACAAAATTTTCTGGTACGAATTAATTTTTCCAAACGGTAAGGACTTTCCGAACGATTTAATAGATAGTTGCATGAAGTATATTATTTGTTTCATTTCCATAAATACTAACTGGTCTTTCTTTAAACATTATTCGGACTTAAAATGGCCTATAAAGGAGCTGATCGCAGCCGTCGCACAGTGGAGTATTTTACCAATTTAGCCGGCCAAAAGTAAATTTTTCGAAACGCAGTTTAGGAGAGAAAAATGTATATAACTTTGAAGGTAAATAGACGAGGATTCACAGTACATTTTTAATTTTTTCTGTTGCATGAGCAAATGAGTACCAGGGAAGGTAAAACTTTCTTGTAGCAGGATTGCCAGTGTGACCTCCAATTTTAATCCGAAATTTCACATTGTCATCTGAAATTTCGAAAGAAAAATTTTCACTTCAAGTGATCGCTAAATGGTTCGCGTGAAATAAAGCTTAATACATAGCCGCAACTTTTACGCTTTTTTGCTACCACTAAAATTTAATACAGATTTTTGCTTCGTTTAATCTATAGATTTCGACGGTTACATAATAAAATACTCATTATAAAATTTTTGTGGTAAGAAAAAAGCGTAAAAGTTGGCAGCTATGTTAATATACTATTCTTTATTTGTGGTATGAACTTGAAATTTTGAACAAAAATACAGGCCAAACTGGCAACCCTAGCTTGTAGCATTATAAGTTTCTTATTTGTACTTAACCCCTTGAGGGGCGGTGGGATCTATTTTGTCCCACCTACGATTAATGAAAATTTACACCAGAAAAATGTTATGAAATTTCACTTTTCTAACTTCGGTGGAAAAATTTCGTAAAATTGCTTTTCCTTATTTTGAAATAAAATTTTTCAAAAATTCCGGTGAGAATTCAGCATTACACAAGCGCAATTGCTTGCCCCTCAAGGGGTTAAAGATTCGATTTTGTACCTGTTTATTTCAGTGTAATTTTTTTCTCGAACGTGCCAGATTAGACGATGCTAACTGTATTCAAAGTCTTCAGACGTGAATGCTAGTTAAATTTCTGGTTTCAGCAGTTTTTCTAGCAATTAAGTCTCCAGCCCGGAAATATGGCGGGCACGAGAAATAACGTACGACACCTCAGCCCGTGATACTGAAGGGAGCGAAAATTAAGGAGTTAACTAATGCTAAAGTGTCACTGGAATCTTTTTTTTTAATGCGTTTAAAAGTTTTAGATATTCAAATTCGAGTAATTTTTACTTTGTTATATAACACAGAACACAAATGCAGAGAGCAAAAAAGCCTCCGCCTTTGCACACCACTATTATCGTAAAGAAAATTTTGTTCTTTTAAATCCCCCAAGTGTTCCAACTAAATAAAAGAACATTTTCTGAATTAAAATACTGGTATCCAAAAAGCCGGAGAGTTGGCAGCTCTGCAAATATCACTTGAAATCTGAAATTGTGCATAAAATAATCATTCTGAACAAATTAAAACTACACGTAATTCAAAATGCTTGTACGGGATTTTCTTGAAGCGAGAAGTTATATTTTTCTCTACCAGATAGCGTATTCCAGCGATTGTATCGCCAATTACATCTCAAAGTCATGTTTAATATACTTAAGGATTTGGAATACATTTCGAAAAAATATTTTACATAGTTTTGTATGTTAAATATGGTTATCGTATTCCTCACACCCTATTCTATATTCGGTCGTATGGCAAGTGTGATCAGTGTTGCCGCAAGGTTCTTATATAATAAGGTTGTTCCATTTGAAGGATAGACAATCAGAGTATAGCAGGACGTTACGTGGCGGACAAGATCGGAGATCGACCAGCCGTCATAAAGTAAATGGATGCGAAAGAATGAAATATGAAGTAAAATAAATTTTTAAAAAGCAGATCTTCGAAAGTAAATCGAACGAAACCACTTTCCTTAAAATAATTTGTTCAAACACTGATTGGAGTTAATAGAATATAAAATGCATGATGATGGTTAAATAATATCACGATACGTTTGTTTACATTCAAGTACTTGAGTAAATTCGGAAAAAAAAATTAAATTTTTAATGTGTAAAAGTACAAATGAAAACTTTTAAACTATTGTAAAATAAAATGAATGAATGAAATATACGAATATGATTACAAAGCAGTAGTATAAAAAAGACTAGTATTATCAAGCAGGTTGCAGTGTTTCAAGAATGGGGACATTTTTGTCCCCAGGTTGTTGAGATTGTTGGTAGTCACCGCTTTTTTTAAATTGAAGTATTCGGCCTCTATTTAAAAATTAAAAATTTATTCGATTAAAAATTTTGAAAAATAAGGTAAATTATACTATTTAAAGAAAAGTGGTCACAGTCAAATAATCTGAATTAGAAAAAGTCTCCAATCTGGCAACACTGCTTGGTTTACTCAAGGGCATATTTTACTAAGAAACCCGGCTATACCGTTTATTTGAAAACAAGTAAACGCTTCTTTCGTTTCCACGTACTTAATAAAAGGAAAATTTTCATTGCGAAATTCTGGTGCTAATGTGGCATTTAAGGATTAATATTAAGTGGCCCAAAAATAAACAACAACCACAAGGCGTTAATCCTTTATGTACTGAATTATGAATTCATCAAAATCTTATCTTCTAAAGCACTTTTCGTGAACTGTTTAAACGGCATTAGAAGATTTACATAATCATTTAAAGAAATTTAGAAGGACTGAAGAATCAAGAAGAATTAATTAAATATGAAATTATAAGGATTTTGTGCAATATTTATTACCTCACTCAAATCTTTTATTTTAAATATTTTCTTAGTATTTTGTAGAATTAGAAAATGGACGAATATAATGCTCTTACAATAGAAATATACAAATATAGAAATATTTCCGAATTGAAAATTCCTCTCCCACCCCCCAAACGCACAAAAGCTGGAAAGATGCAAAGACAAAAGAAATCATTCTTTTAAAAATATTTTTGTTTTTGTTTAACCAATAATGCTTTTGGATCAAGATAAAGTAATGTATCTATAACTCATTCTAAACTGTATTGCAACTAATCGATGTATTAAATGAATTTTATAACAACTTATTTTAATGGTACTTATAGGTACCGGCAGTTGACGAAGGGTTAACTCATAGTTAGTGTTTTTCAAGATGGAAAAATACGCATCTATATTTTAGGCAAATGATTAATGGCAAACCAAATAAAATGCAGGGTGTCCATAAAATAATGTCCAACTTACAAATTTTAATAGTATCAACTGTAAGCTTTGTATAGTGTTGGTTTAATGTCACAAATAAAGAGTAACTCAAACTGTTTTAGGTAAGCGCATGCGCAAGTACTGCTTTGTTAGTGACTCGCTTGTAGTACCACATACGTAAATTGGCAACTCCTGAGCGTAAAGCACTATTGCTAGACTGAAAATCTGGAATCCGTTAGAGTCATGTGATGTTTTTGTGGTTTTATAAAAGATTGCGTTTACATTTCCGCCGCAACCTAATGAATTGCCAATGTTGAGACACAGAATAGAAGAGAGTATTGCTTCGATTAATCCGAACTTGTTAGTCGAAGTGTAGAAAGAATTGTACTTTAGGTTGGATATGTGCCGTATATCTAAAGGTGCACATATTGAACGTTGAAAGAAAAAAAATAGGTTCGTCTACCTTCTTTCGAATGTATGATTTTCTGTAAATAGCCTAAATTAAACTGTTGATCAAGGGTGCATCGAGGTTTTCAGTGGATTTTAGGCGTTTTAGTACCAGAAATTTCTTAAAGTACTGGTCGCAGAATTTATTTTCATTAAATAAGGAAAATATTACTTTACAAAAATTCTGATAAAATGTGCTTGAATGCCCTGGAAGCGTACGAATGCTGTAGTAATTCCCACTTTTCTCTGTAACAAAGAAAGTAACCGAATTACCACCACAGTAAAGAAATTTCTTAAAAAACGTTTAAAATTAAGATTAATTTATAAAAATGAAAATATTTTTTATAATAGCTAGTACGGGACAAATACAAATAACTTACTTTCATCTGAAAAAATAATTATCGAAATTGATTCAGTAGATCGTTCAGGACAGATGACTAAAATAATAGTCTTGTCTTTTAAATATATAGATGAATGAATGCTTTTTATTTATTTATTTATTATTTATTTATTTATTTTATTTATTTATATTTTTATGTGTACTTTTTATTGTCATCCCTTGATACCTGTCATTTATCCAAACTTGTTTATTTGCCAAATTTAATTAAACACTGAAAGGTTTAGACTAAAAAGACTATATATAGACTGAAAATTTATTTATGCAATATTTTTTGCAGCTTTCTTGGTATTCCTCAGACGTTAGCGCAATTAAATTCTGGCCAAAACAATTATTTATTTTAATGTTACATCAGTCTAAGGAGACTAGTAAGAAGAAACACGACAATATCCGGCTAAGTTTATGCATACTTTGGGAAAAACGTTAAAGTAAATAATTTACGTTCAGGCAAATTAATGTTGTTCTAAGATCTGCAAAATGGGACGAATTAACAAGGCAACACCTCTAGTTAATCTACATGAATAAACTCGCTTTTTTAGCTTATAGTTGTTGTTGATAGAATTCGTTTTCTCCGTCAGTTAGTGTAAATTTGAATGAAAGGAGATATTTCATTTAAATGATTGATTTTTTTTTTCTTTAGAAAAGTGTTTAAATATGATTATCAAATATATTTAATGTACTGATGTAAATTATGAGTTATGAAATATTTTAAACTTGGGCCTTTTTTTCATAAAATTTAAGAATTTCAATTATTTTCTCAGAAACAGTTGGAAAAGATTCATGTTGCTTTCAGCTGTTTCGCTAGCGACTATTTTATGTTATTTTTGAATAACTTTTTCCAAACTGTAATTTTTACTTTAGATTTTTGCAGCAATTGCATGAGAAATTTACCAAAAAAGAATGTTTGTCAAAATAGTGGTAGAAATTAAAAAAATCGCTAGTGGGAGCCCTGTGTTTTGCGCAGAAATTCTAAATTACTGACATTTTCGGAAATATTTAAAAAATATCATTTTTTTTATTAGCAGTATTATTTAGGAGAAGGATTTGATTATTAAGATTTTAAAAACCATTGTCGATAATTAAAAGACAGGGACTCATACATGCTCATGGATCATGAACATCTTTAATTTATTATAAATATGTAACTTTGCAGTTCACATTAAGAGATTGGTACTACATGGTTGTTGTCGTTTTTCTGTTTTGGAGATGGAGTCTCTCAAAAAATGTAGTATGTTTGTAAGACGGAGTGATATAGAACTCGCAATACATGAATTTCTAATAATGCATTGTACTATTTCACTGATGTAAAAAAAGTAACCAACGCTCTCACCACCGTAAATGAATTTTTTATGACCGAAGTTATTTCCAGTCTAATATTAAGAAAACTATTGGATACAAAAATATGACACTTGTTAGTTTTATAAATAAATGTTAGATAAAAACTCTGGAGCGCACAGATTTTAATAGAAGAAATATTGTAGTTTTGAAGTTGGTCAAAATATTTCCGTCAAAAACGTTTTATAGAAGCAAAAGTTGCACATATAAATTTAATCATCTTTTCCGATGACATAATTGACAAGCTTGCAGTGTGCAGTGCGCAGTGTGCAATTCTTTGTTTTATTAAGCCATTTTTGAGTTTTTTTTTATTAATTTTTTATTCAATGTTTAATCATGCCAATAGAAATTCTTTTGATCTTCCAAAATGTTATTTTTTAAATCTTCCCAAAATTTTAAAACAGTAAATAATAATATTTCATTTCAATTAAAAGTATATATATTTATGACTATTAAAAACTGAATTTTTTTTTAATTAATAATTAAATTATCGCGTATTAAAACCAGTAAATGGGGAAAATTACGTCATACATAAAATGCCCAAATAATAGTAATGCCAAACACTTTCAATTTAAAAACGTATTTACACGAGAGATTTATTTCAGGGAATAACCTGAGTATAGGAGGTCGTCAATTATCGTTTAATTATAATTCAATCTTCAGTAGTCTATTAATCCCTTAACCCTTTCGAGGGTGGTGTCCTTAAAAAAGGACACACCTAATTTTTAATTCTGAAACAGACAAACGACACCAAGAATATGTAATTAAAATTTTTCTTTTATAATGTACGTGAAAATGAGAAAGTTCATATTTTCTAATAAATTCGTTTATAAATTCTGGTGTCAGTCCATTATTTCATCAGTTTATAAACAGAATTACTCCGCGCCGGAAAGGGTTAAAGGGTGGTGATGCCGTTATGTCATCACATAATTTTAATCCCTATTTGCGACATTGGCACCCGAATTTTCTAATGAAACTTTCATTTTTATTAACACCTTCGCGACAGGAGCCTTTTACGAAATGTTTATTATTTTGCTACCGGTTTTAAAAAACAGAAGTTTGAGCCTATTCAAATCGGGAAAATGCTCGGATTAAATAAGGCAAATTTTACAGTAAAATTTAGTTGGTGAGGATAAACGAGGATCCTTAGGCCTATTTCCGGCGCGTATACATGTCGCTCGTCCCCTAGGGGTTAAGTACGCGAAAATATACTTGTACTTGTTTCGAAATATCTTTTCTTGTGTCATTTAATTATTTCAACATTTTACGAATACAAGTACCTTTCCCCTGAAAGTGTTAAAAGCAGATCAAGTTACAGTGATCTCTCACTTATACGCGACCTCTGTTATACGCGTTTTTCACTTATGCGCGTTTTTTCCGCGGACCCGTCCAGCGAAATAGGAAAACAATGCTAACACTTATTCATTTATACGCGAATCCTAAAATGCACCATTCACTTATGCGCGAATTTTTTTTTTCAAGTTTTAGTAAAATCGCCACGATTTGCTATCGCAAGAATGTACCCTTCCTGTTCTGTCTCTTGGAATGCATTCACACACCCTTAATCCATTGTTCGGATTCTTCCAAGAACGCGTTCTTTTTCGCTTGTGATTGACATCGAGAGGGGGGAACGGATTAGTACATTCGAAAATGCTGCCGCCACTAAAAGTTGCAGCCAGTCGGTGTGGACGGTAAGCACTGCTCGCAAAACAAGCTTTAGGTTTTCGTTACTACGCCATTCGCTTATGTACTGTACAGTCAATTTAATTCTGGAAGCGAAAGGACTTTTTCGCACTTAGATGAACTTGAAAAGCCTCTCATCGACAGTTCCCGAAAACAAAAACAAACCTCTATTTGATGACTTCTTTGTAAAGAAAATGTAATTTAACAAAAGTTTGATACTCATGTAACAACTTTCAATTTTAAAATCTTATTAAATTACAATATATAAACGGAAATTATGTGCGTATTTATTTATTAGTGTATTAGTAGTGTACTATTAGTATTAGTTATGTTAACTTTTCGCGTTTAAGGTTATTTTATTGTTTTTCACTTATGCGCGAATTTCACTTGCACGCGAAAATTTCGTTGTCCCCTTTAGTCGCGCATAAGTGAGAGATCACTGTATCTTTTTTTTTTTTTTTTTTTTTTTTTTTTAAGTCTACGGTGTCCGAACGGGAGTTGGAAAGCGTAGTTGTGAGCAGAGACTATAGTCTTCGAAAAAAAAAAATCACATACATACATAGATGTATGTATTCTTCTAAAACAGCTTTTAATTAAAAAGTAAATTCTACAACTGATAAATTATACTAAATATAACTTTATTTTAATGTTTATGTTGCTTAAATATACAAGCAGAATATCTAGACGATAACTATAGCACTGATTTTATCTTTAAACAAGGATTGTCATGAAAATAATAAAATTTTATTTTGACGACCACTATATGGTATTGTATTATTTGTCAGGTTTAATAACAAAATTTTTGTAATTAAATTAGGTGACCAACTCTCTTCTAAAAAAGCATTATTTAAATACAATTTCATTATTTTTCTGGCAACTGCATTTCAAGCAATGATTGCTTGCGAAGTTCCCTTTAAAAACGGAAAAAAATGTTGACTGATGATTTGTTTATCCAATAATTTCTTTGGCTAAAATTAAACTGTTTACTAAAAAGGTGCATAAAAAGTTATTAAAATATACCGTTACACAATGAACTGGTCTTTAAAAACTTAAAAACCATTGATGTTAAAATCATAATGAAACAGAAAAAGATGATTCCTGAGATCTTTCTTTCGCTAACGTAATTAATACGTTAATAACGTAAATAATAACGTAAATTATCCTAATCATTTTCAAAGGATACTTTCACTGGAATGTCGCATTCACTGAGCTATTTATACACCAGTTTGGGAAAAGGGTCAGTCTATTATTTGTTGGGGGTGTCTATGAAATTGTTTCGTTCCAATGCTGAAGTGTTAGATATTTTCAAAATGTTGAACCTAATATGAGGTATATCATAAGATAAAACATCGTTACATACATTATTTTCTTTACTTAAAATATCCAATGATTCCCTAATTATCAAAGCATAATGATCAGATGTAGGTAAAATAACTCTTGCGTTTTCGAAATCTATTTTTAAATTTTGGCGTTGATTTAATCTGGAAAGTGCTGTAGACGGTCGGTTAAACTTGATATCTCTCATGTGCTCTCCCAATTTTTCTTTAAATTTTCGAGTGGTCATACCTATGTAGCTTAACTCCTTCTGATTTTCCGTTTGAAATGGGATAGAATAAACACCTGCAATTTCCTTATTAAGTATGGGATCAATTTTCCTTTTAATTAGAGCTTTTAGTTTTGTAGGAGGTTTGGCTATTAAATTGATATCAAATTTCCTTAAAGCGTATTTTAATCTTTCATATAATCTTGGTACGTAATCGAAGGTACAGATTCTAAGTTCTCTCTTGTTTATTGTTTCTTTTTGATTTTTCTGCTTTATTTCATAAATTAATTTATTTATGTGCTGAGGGGAAAATCCGTTTTCTACTGGAATGTGTTTAATTGTATTTAATTCATTTTGTAGGTACTTTTCACTGCAAATATTAAAGGCTCCTTTTACGTAAAATCTGTAAGCCGCAATTTTATATTTGAAAGGGGAGTTACAATCATAAGAGATGGTGTTATTCGAACGGCAATGCTTCCTGTATACTCTTCTTTCTATTTTCCCCTCATCCATATTTCTTATTAGTTCTGTATCCAGATATGGTAAAACCCCATCATTTTTTACTTCCAAGGTGAATTTAATGTTCGTGTCTATTTCATTAACTTTCACTAAAAACTCATTTAAGGTTTGTATGCCATGATCCCAAATTATAAACACATCGTCTACATAACGGATCCATAGCGTTGGTTTTATTTCAAAATTTTCCATTATTTGATTTTCTATAGGTCTAAGCTTCAGCTCCGCCATTAAACCTGAAATGGGCGATCCCATTGGAGCTCCCTCAGTTTGTAAAATTTATCATTAAAAATAAATACATTCTTTTGCGTCACTAAATTGATTGCTGGTTTAAGTGTAATCTGTGTGTCCTTACTAAAAGCTTGGATATTATCAATTGAATCTTCTATAATTTTCACAACCTCTATGGTGGCTATTGATGGATAGAGAGAAACTACATCTAGACTAGCAAGTATACTATTATGATTTACTGTAATATCTTTAATTTTCTTAATTAATGCTTTTGTAGTGTCAATTACATAATCTGAGGGCGGAATAATTGTTTTCAGAAATGTCACTAATGCTTTTTCAATTCCATAAGTGGGGGCCGAGCATTTCGACACTATGGGCCTAAGGGGGGAGTTCTCTTTGTGATCCTTTAGACGACCAATCAGTCTAGGGGTAACTGCAGTTTTATAAATTTTTACTAAATTTTTCATCTCTGCCGGCCATTTACCAATCTTGATTAAATCTCGTGCTTTACCACTCTTATTGACATTAGGATCTCTTTTCAGTTATACACATTTCATCTCCCTGATGCATGCTTCCATACTAACTAATAAGTAATATGGATGAGGGGAAAATAAAAAGAAGAGTATTCAGGAAGCATTGCCGTTCAAATAACACCATCTCTTATGACTGTAACTCCCTTTTCAAATATAAAATTCCTGCTTACAGATTTTACGTAAAACGAGCCTTTGATATTTGCAGTGAAAAGTACTTACAAAATGAATTAAATACAATTAAACACATTGCAGTAGAAAACGGATTTCCCCCTCAGCACATAAATAAATTAATTTATGAAATAAAGCAGAAAAATCAAAAAGAAACAATAAACAAGAGAGAACTTAGAATCTGTACCTTCGATTACGTACCAAGATTATATGAAAGATTAAAATACGCTTTAAGGAAATTTGATATCAATTTAATAGCCGAACCTCCTACAAAACTAAAACTCTAATTGAAAGGAAAATTGATCCCATACCTAATAAGGAAATTGCAGGTGTTTATTCTATCCCATTTCAAACGGAAAATCAGAAGGAGTTAAGCTACATAGGTATGACCACTCTAAAATTTAAAGAAAGATTGGGGAAGCACATGAGAGATATCAAGTTTAACCGACCGTCTACAGCACTTTCCAGATTAAATCAACGCCAAAATTTAAAAATAGATTTCGAAAACGCAAGAGTTATTTTACCTACATCTGATCATTATGCTTTGATAATTAGGGAATCATTGGAGATTTTAAGTAAAGAAAATAATGTATGTAACGATGTTTTATCTTATGATATACCTCATATTTGGTTCAACATTTTGAAAATATCTAACACTTTATCATTGGAACGAAACAACTTCATAGACACCCCCAACAAATAATAGACTGACCCTTTTTCCCAGACTGGTGTATAAATAGCTCAGTGAATGCGACATTCCAGTGAAAGTATCCTTTGAAAATGATTGCGTTAGCGAAAGAAAGATCTCAGGAATCATCTTTTTCTGTTTCATTATGATTTTAACATCAATGGTTTTTAAGTTTTTAAAGACCAATTCATTGTGTAACGGTATATTTTAATAAATTTTTATGCACCTTTTTAGTAAACAGTTTAATTTTAATTATTTTAACGCAAGGTGAACTTGTCATTCCACTCTGAGCTCATTTGAGTTCTATGTTTTTCAATTTCTTTGGCGGTGGTCATTCTATTTCCTTAGGTTTTGCTGCAATAAAATTATAAGCAAAACAATTATTTTAATTAATTATTCTAATCACGAAATTAAAAAAGTAATCCAAAAGTTCCCTGCTTAATTTTATGAATATTTTCTAAAATGAATGATTAAAAAAATGGTTTTAGCTCAATTAATCTTGTGTTCATTATATGTGCGAAAAATAGTGCGATTTAACAAAACAACACGTCTAATTATCCTCCATGAATTAGTTCACTTTCTTTCTTATTCTAATTTATTATTGACACAGTAATTTTTCACACTTTCTCGTCTTAAATTATCCTGAACAAATATTTCCATTTAAATGATAGGATTTTTGATCCTTTAGAAATATATCATATTAAATAACAAAACAAAAGATATTTAAAATGTGGAAGTAAATTTTTGTATATAATTAACAAGGTCTCGCGTGTTTATATCGTAGAAAATAATTTGTAATTGTATTCTTGAATAAATATTTCTGATTAATATTTTTTTTATTCACAAACAGTAATTTGTTAAATTTTCTAAAAGAATATTTTAGTTATTGTCGATTCTAGTTCTATATTTTATTTATATTTAAAAAATATAAACGTGAATTTGATTGAAAAATAGATAATAAATAAATATATCAAGTGCAATGTGGAAGGATGCATAAATATAATACTTTTTATATATTTTTCCGATAAACTGTAGTTCCTATAAATTAATCGAAATGTATATATAGAAATTTAACCAATCAAATTCCAATATTTTGAATTTATATCTAAGGAATTGCTTTTAACGATTTCTTGAAAGGGAATGCATGAAAACTTCTATTGATTCTGCAGGCCCATGCAAGGCAGATACCCCGGGTTACCCATTTGAGGGAGCTCTCATGGAAATTATCAGGATTTTCATTAAGAGGGCGTCAATTGGTTAAAATTGGCAAAATGCGGGACAACTTTTTTTTTACAACAAAGCATTTTCAAAGTTTTAGGAATGGAGTGCGTTCCCGCACCTTCCTCTTTCGATATCCTGCATCCTATGCTTACCATCCCCAAGAAAAAGAAAACCCAGAACAAACTACATAATCATAAATAAAATCATTAAAATTTTATTATAACAATTGCTTCAAGATAAATTCTATATTGAAATTTTCCTCATAATGAGGCACGTTAAAACAATTTAAGATAAGCAATCGGGATAACTTTTCTTTTGAAAATCTTATGACATGCGTAAAGAAGTAAAGCAGAGTTCGCAAATAATCACTCTTGTCAACCAATCTATCGTTTTTTCTTCTAGTTTCCCTACTAGTAGTTAACGTACACAATGTATATATGGTATATATGGTATATATAATGTATATATGGTATGGAGTACTATTCATTACTATTAATATTAGTACTTAAGCATAATTTAAGGTCATTTCAGCATAATTCACAAAAAATTATGAATGGATAATATAGGTACATATTACCAAAATCTGGAAGGACACAATGGCTCCTAAACCCAAAAAATCCAGTGGTCCCATTGTGAAACAAATGCCTACAACAATAGCTTTTAGCTTTCGGAAGAAAAAATAATAAACAAAACAACTCGGGAATGCAAAGTGAAAAATAATTTATTTAATTACACACGTACAACAAAAAACAGACTAATTATATCAAATGTGTATATTTTATTTAATCATAAAATTCTTGAAATTTTAATTTTAATTAAGTATTCTATGAATGTTAAACTATGTAAGCCGGAAATTGGGTTGGGCAAGATACAGTTAAAATAAAATATGTATAAACTAAAGAATCATGATAGTGGGGAATATTAGGAAAATAACGTTCTTTATTTTGATTTTGTCATACAAAAGTACATATAAAAAATGTGAAAGTTTCAGTTTATTTTGCTATGTATAAATCAAAATACACTTCAGTCAATTGTTTTCTTTTATATAAAAAAAAAAAACACATGCCGACATAGATACCAAAAGTTAGTGGCCTCAGTAAAACATTTAGTCGCCATATGGCGACAGGCGACCACTAATGTGCACATATAATAGATAGAAAGAGGTCCCCAGAATGATTCTCGCCTCAGGGTCCCAGATGGTCTATGTCGGATCCTGTGAAGTAAGTCTGTTTTCAATCTTCTGGTTTTAACATTATGACAGCGTCTCTTTTGTCTTTCGGTCCAATATCTAATTTTCGTGAAAATACCTTTGATTTCAATGTAAGCCGTACATGTTATAGCTGTTTAAAATACCATTTTGCATATTGAAAATGGTGAACTTGTCATTTAGGTTTCGTTTACAGGGATGCAAAAAGAATTCGGGTGTATCACGCCGGAGGTTGGAGCGTTCAGTTTTTAGCTAGTATTTCAAAGCAATAATATTAGTTTCAGATCTCTCTTGCAGATTTCGTAAAAGCAACTTTCGAGATAGATTTCGGTTACAGATTTTGTAACAACCTACCCCCTATTTAGAAATATTGGTAGTAAAAAATAGATAAAATACCACGCAGTCCACAATGACTGTAAGGTTAGTTGGGGCAACTGGGCCGTGATTTTACAATGTGACTCTGGAGCTTCTGACAATTCAGCTTCAAAAAGCTAATGTTCATTTAAACTAAAGTCTAAACTTCTGTAACTGTGTTCAGTTAGGTTCGCTCTATCAGACAGAAATGTTCAAAACTACATTTTAATATTTAAAAATTAAATATATGCATATTTAATCTTTCTTTCCTCATGAGTCCAGTTGACCCATAAAATGGGATAAGTGGACCAGGAGGGTCTATGTTCCACACGCGTTTATTTTTTTCATGTGGGATATCAGGTCCTGTTTGAAAAAGTGCAAACAACTTAAAAAAAATTTAAACCAGGCAGATCATTTAAATTTTATATCAACTAAACAGCGTTGAAAGGGAAACCTTTGCTGTCAATGTGTCTAAAAAAACACTAAAAGTGAAAATATTAGATTTATTTATACAAAAAAAAAAATTATATAAGTACTTATGTACTTTAGTATAGGTAATAAGTATAAAAGCCACATGGGTATTTTAAGGAAAAAATAGCAAGGTAAATCTATGAACAAACGGCTACGTAAGTACTTAAGTACTTTATCTGTATTATCGTACAGTTTCAAAGTTTGGGCTATTTCGCTTTCAGGGGCAAGTTATGTGCATTCGTAAAATGTTGAAACAATTTAATGACAACTGTATTTACAAGAGAATCTATTTGTAAACAAATAAAAGTATAAATTCGCGTACTAAATAAAGGTGAAATTTCTATTATAAAATTCCGGTGCCAATGTGGCAATTAGTGTTTAAAATTATGTGATGCCATAACGGCATCACCACCCCTCAAGGGGTCAAGCAATTTGGTTTGATACCACCAGTAAACGTTTTCTCCTCTTTATTTCTTATTACCTTCTTAGTAAAAAGGTTTCTCGTTTATTATCTTCTTAACCTTAGTTTCTTATTTATTACATTAAATAATACCGGAGATGCTAAAACACTGCTAATACACACTGCTAAAATAAGAACTGCCGGAGTGACGAACACTTGTTTATTGATATGACAAACACACACACAACGACTACTATAACTTTTGACATTACACTATTTTACAAAGACATTAAGATGCCGAAGTTATCAAAAAACAATCAGGGAGACACACCACTGATTTTCACTCCATCCTCTGACTCCACGATGTCCATAGCTACTGCTGCCTGTTCCAGTTCGAATAGTTCTGCCTTGGCAAGAGTTCACTGTTTGGCGACCGCCAATAACCGTGCTTCGCAAATATTACAGTTAATGCGAGCCTTACCCCAATATGCTTTTTTAAAATTTTATTACGTAATTTTAATAAGGTATTCCATAATTTTCTTTATTGTGAGCAAAAACCAATGGAGAAATTTATTTCTCGTAGTAAGAGATGCTCAAAAAAATTATTTATAACTATTGGGGTAACTGGATCTCGTATGGTCCAGTTACACGTATACATGTCCCAGTTAACCCATTTTTGAAAAATTTATGCGGTAACTGGGACACCGGGCTTACATTTGAAATATGAAGTAAATATGTATAGATACTTAATAATAATAATGTAGTTATATGCCTAATGTTGGAAAAAAAAGATTGCTTAATAAAAGTACTTACAGTATTTTAATAAAAAGCCGACCATGTTCAGCCATATGGACGTTGTTTTTAAAAAAAGAAACGTAAATATTTGACAACCTATCACAGCAAAGTGAGAGCTATGATTCAGTTGACCCACGTTGTCTTAGGAAGTAGAGATTAAGCTGCATTGTTCACAAAAGCTAAAACTTAAAAAACATCAACATTTTTTTTTTATAAAATAGCCTATGGCCCAGTTACCTCGTGGGTCCAGTTACCACAACTAACCTTAAATTTTTGAACTGAATGATATCGGTATTTCTTACAGCTGATTTCTATAACGGAAAACTAAGGGAAAACTAATTTTAAAAGAGTTACACTTCTTCTACAAAAGAAAACAGTAACAATTTCAAGATTTCTACGGATGAGAGAAATTTTCAGTGACACTCCGAATATTTTCTTATAAAAAAATTCGTTTTATGTAATCGCACAGTGTCATTCGGCGAGATTTTGTATAACATATATTGGTAATTTCATTGAAAAATTCCCTGACACCGTAGGAACCCTGCATGCACCACCTTTAATTTTCTCGTATCATCTCAGAACCTCAACCAACCCGTTCCGTTTTTTCCGTTTCAAACCTCTTCCATTACCTACTTGCTTGGGGCGGCTGTCACGTGAGATGCAATGTCTGGTGATTGGTCTATCGCTGCCTTCTATTGAGAAGTAAGAACTTAAAGTAGGCTTGTCACTTTAGATACAGATTTCCTATATTAACCCTTAACACTTTGAGGGGCGGTAGTATTTTTATGAAAACACTTAATTTTAATTCCCAAATGCCACATTGGCACCAGAATTTTGGTAAAATTCGGTTTATTATGTGTGTGAAATATAGCTTTTTTCTTATTTACAAATAAATTTGTTTTCAAATTCCGGTGTCATTCATTAATTTCAACAATTTAGCAATGGAATTGCTTTGGCCCTTGAAAGGGTTAACGGAGCAATACTACCATATAAGCGACACGGGCACCAGATTTTGTTTTAAGAAACACTTTTCTTGTACTTTTATAGCATGTGCAAGAGACATTTACTAAAAAAAAAATATCTTAGAAATATAGTGGTGCGAGGAAAATATATAAATAGAATCATGTATTGAAAGCTACCGTCTGTTAAGGGTTAATCAGCAGACGTTTTACTATCATGCTTGCCAATTTCTAAATATTATTCTTCCATAAAATGTGGTTTAATTTAAACTAATACGTTAACGTGCCTGAAACCAGAAAAATTAACTCATATTTCATTATTTATTTTATTTCATATTTTACTTCAAAGGTTATTACATTTCATTTCTAGTAAAATTTTCTGGTTCGAAACGTGTTTATCCTGGATCGCATTAATCCACATTTTATGAAAAATTAATGGAAAGTTGGCAGGTATTTAACCTGTTGGTACCAGTCACATTTTTATAAGATGAATTGTGACTGAGTTAGTGTGCAAGTATATCCTTTCTTGTTTTCGTTCAACTATACGATCGCTCTTTGTACAGGGTGATTCGCGTGTACAAACTTTAAGGATTTGTAAAGTTCAATAAAACGAAATTTTTTGAATAGGATAGTTGGGTTTCAATCCACTTATTCAGTCATAAATACAGGGTGTCTCAATGTAATTCGAATCCGAGTTTTCGTTTGTAACTTTAACCGTAATGAAGATATTTTACCATTATTTTCAATACAGACATAGACATACATTGATTTCTATGAATTGTGATAATGTTATAATAATTTCTGCAAATGGCTACGATCTGCGTCCAAACAATTCAGATCTAGACACTTCGTAATAACTCTGCATATGGATCTCTGATCTGACAGTGGCCTTCCCATGATATCATACAACGTAAATTAAGTCCGTTGACTATGTCGGAAAATATTTTCATTTACGTTAATGTTGGGAGCGAAAAATTGGGCTGGATTTGCTATGATACACCGTATATCTATGACTGAATAAGCTAATTGCGACTCAGATTTCCTATAAAAAAATATTCGTTTAAGTGAGCTGTACCACTCCTCAACGTTTGCAAATTCAATAGCGAATCATCCTATATATGAAATACAATATTGCTTAAAAAACTTTCCCTAATGAACTATAATTGCATAATAAGATTCGTTCAAATCATATTAGCTATTGTTGAGAAAATTTATGACATGCATATACACACATACATTAGGTTCCTGGTTTGAGTCGGTTTTACTGAATTTAACAGAACCGCGGATCAGGACGGGTCGGGTTCATGCTAAAATATATTCAAATATTAAAGCTTGCTTAGGTATTGCTTTAAAAAAAATTAAAATTGATATTAGATATTTAATTGTACATTACTTTTTCCTTAATTGTATTAAAATAATGTTTAATTTTCTTTTTCTTGACCAACTTTTCAAAAGAAAGTCCTGAATATTTTTAAATAAAAAAAATTATATTTGAGTATTATAGATTGTTTATGTGTCTTTTTATACAAAAAAATTAAAATTGGTATTAGGTATTTAATCGTACATTACTTTTCCGTAATTGTATTAAAATAATGTTTAATTTTCTTTTTCTTCGAGGTCAAGTTGAAAAGTGTTGAGTTTAAATCGGGTTTCTACTTCACATTTTTTTTTTTTTTTTTTTTTTTTTTTTTTTTTTTTTTTTTTGGTCTGGTTTCGGTCGGGTTGTACCCGAACAGTGCAGAACTCATACGTACATAAATATTCAAAATAAAAACTGTTTTTATTTATCGTTTAATTAAAAGCAACGAATTAATTACTTTTCATGATCTATAGATTGTTTCCTCTTTTTAAGTTCTGAAAATGAAAATATTGATCTGACCTTTACTGTAATGGAATACCTGGTGCTTTCTAAATAAATAATCCTTGACATAATAAACAGTGCCGGTCCTGTTGTCCACATGGCTTCTGAACATAGAAGTAATTGATTTGACATTCTGTGACAGTCTTTTCCTATGTTAATAAGTTAAAAGCACAGGTAGATGGATTCTGCGATATTAATTACCGAATGATGTATAGACATTCATATTTGATGCATGTTCATAATGAGCTCTACAAAATATTACATAATTCAAATTATACAAATGCCGTATTTACCAATATTATCTTTCGCACTTTTTTTCTTTTCTTTGGTACCAAAAGCAAGGAATCCGAAAAATATGCGAATTTATTATTATCATTATTCAAATATCTGTTTATATTAATGTTTCTCTGAGAAAAAAATTAGAACTTCTGAGTAAATAATTGTATATAAGTTAAAATTTTAATAAGATTTTAAAGAATAATTTTAATAAACAATAGAATTTTTTGTTAATGGTTTTCTTTAATGTCTCTGTTGATGCAGTCCAACAATGATTTCGAATTTTCTATAAACCCTGTGTCTGTTTCTAAATTTTTACTTCCGGTTCGGGGTATTTCCTGTATATGGAAACACGAAATACATTCTTTGTTTTATATATTTATTAATACTATTATCAAATACATTTTTTATTTACAGTGAATTTATTGTTATCGGTCATTTTAATATTTCTTTCGCAGAGCAAATTGTTGTAAATTCAAAATCAGCAGTGAAATTATTGTTATTTTTTCGTAGGAATACTAACTATATAGCTTGAACAATATAACAAAATTTACGGAAGTCTCGACTATTACAGATTAATTTGCAATAAAAAACAAAAATTCATCATTTCAAGAATTGGAATTGTTGGTTAGACAACACCTACGCCTGTTAATCAAAAGGTATCTGAAGCACGAGTTTTTGATCTGAAAGTTGGCAGCGGTGTCAAAATGGCTAAATGGAGTTCCATTTCCTTCATTTGCTATTTTTATTTTTTACATTGCATTTTTAAAAGTTTCATTATTTGTTAAAGTTTGTTTAATGCAAGAGAAAATACACACTGACACTTATTCAAGAACCTTGTGTTATCTGAACAAAAAATCTCAATTGATCAGTAGGCTGTTATATGTTAAATAATTAAACGGATTGTGATGTGCTAGTTAGAAATTATCTTGATAACTGAACCGTCAAGAACTAGAAACTACAAGATGAGATTCAAGTAGAATTAGTATTTGTTTAGTTGAAGTATATGTTGAAGTACATGATGAAGTAGTTGTTTCGTTGTTAACAACATTTTCAAAGTACAAAATTTAATCTTAAAATATAATGATAAAAAATAAATATTTTAGTGTTTCGGGCCTAACTAGTAAAAGTACTATGTGTTATGATTACAAAAAACCAGTTAAAAATGTAATTTTAAATATTATTACTTAAAAAACTATTTTGAAAACTATGCTTAGAGTTATTTAGACAGACTGTTTTGTTAGTCAAGACGAATAAAAATGGATAATTTAAATAAAAAAAATCTTTTTAAACATTTTTCTTTTTTAATGAAGTCCTTACTGATTATTTTTATGGAAACAAAAAAAAATAAAAATAGTTCTTTCCCATTTTACGCAGAAAAAAAATCTAATAGTGGACGTAATTTTTTTTTCACCCATAACTCTTGTTATCCATTTCTGAACTTTACTGTTAGTTCTTCGTTAGTTGTGAGTTCCACGAGTTCCTCCTCTAAATTTAATGATTATTCTGTATCTGTATTTGCGAAAGCATTTAAAAGCAAACTCGGTACATGCATGTTTCAAATAGCCTGGAATCGCCCCGGAAATTCAGCATAAAGTAAGTCGAAGTTTTGGCAGTAAGTACATATTTCTGTTTCGCAGAGACTTCTGATAATGTTGGAAAGCGGTTGTATAAATCTCTACTAAGATTTCGATTGAACAGGAGAAGTTTTCCCAGAAAAGCAGCTATGACTTTTTTGTTTTAATTAAATTGAATTTATCCCCTTGCAAATGCAAATTGCAAGGGGCAATTTCATTAACCTCTTAATTCTCGCTCTTGTCATATTCTCGGGCTGTGTCTTTTACTCAAATTGTTTGATTCCCACCAGTTTTATAAAACTGTGAAATTAGCTATATTTTAGTATAGTTTTTCCTGTCATTAAATAAGGTGAATAGTTCTTTTTCATAAAAGTAGTGCCAATAAGCAATTTGAATTTTTCAACCGTAATTTAATTCGAGCGTTAAGGGGCTAAATATTCTAAACAGGTCTGCCAAATAAGCTATGTCATTTTTAGATGTAATCAGGTATTCGCGCTGCTTTTCGCCTCTGTTATTAACTAATTCATTTACTGAGTCCCAATAGATTGAAAAAACGATTAAGACAAATACCTTTTGTGAGCCAATGAACTTCTGAGTGCAGCAGCAAGCGATTGTAACATTCATCCTATTCACGCGAAATGACGAAATGATCTGCCATGCAATGAAATGCTTTTAATCTTATTGACTACCTCAATAACGTCATGAAGAAACGTATGCTGTCGTTCATTCCGATTTTTTACAAACAAATTCTAACGATGAATAACATAATGTACAGCGAGTACAACTGATACTGCTTGTTAAAAATATTCTATGAAACCTTTATGACACCCCGTAATTGCTGGCGAATCATCAGTAGAAGCGGACAAAAATTTTGACATTTGTAAAAGAAATTCGATTTTGGGACCCAGCTCTAGGAATGGAGTTATAAATAAAGAGGAGGAGACATATAGTGTACTGTCTACAAGTTGCGAGTGAAGTAACGGAGAAGGTTGTCACAAGATGGCGGCTACTTTTTCTAAATCAAATCTACAGTTTCTGAATGCCGCGGGGGAAAACTTCCCACCAGTAAAATTGAATAGAAAATTTTTCTTTATTTAAAGTCTTATTCATGGAAATATTTTCTCTCAGATACGGTAAAAACTTCTTTTTATTTTTACTGGTATCAGTTTGACTGATAAACCAGTCAGTTTGTTTCATCGGTTGTCACAATATGGCGGAAAGAAAGGGTGTGATTACCGCAAAAGCAAACTTACACCAGTAAAATTGAAAATATGTTTCTGAGATTATTTATAACTGAAATTTTGCATTAACAAAGCCATTAAATACAGAGTAAATTTCTATATAAATTTACTGGTGGAAGTTTCCTCCGGAGGTAATCTGACCATGCGAAAGCGGTTACAGTTGAATCTTCACTATTTTAAGAATATGTCAGTTCCTCTTTATTAATAGTTCCATGGCTCTAGGTTCAATTGTATAGATAATCATTTCAAAGTATATTTCAGGTTTTTATCACGTGTCCAGACAACTCCGGGGACGTCAGCTAGTTGTATTACATTAATATCTGAAATTGGTAGGTATACGCCACGGTGCCACCGTCCTTGATTGTCTTAATGCCCCCATTTGTCTCTGGACCCGCCACCGCCCCCCTGGAAGGTTCCAGCGCCCACTGGGGTCGGCACTGCCCGCGTTGGGAACCTATGATTTATCTAGACATCAGAAACCTTTCTGTTAGTGAGAGGCATAGATTAAGGACAAAGATGGGACATTTACGGCAAAATCTGAAATGCAACAGTACTAGCGTCACTACCGACAAGGGGGAAGAATTAACAAGCCTCCAAAATTTACCTATGTTGAAGAAATATGTTTACACCCTATGATTTGAACATCTATTCTTTCCTAAAACGAAGCAGGTGTCAGACGATATTCTATTCACGCTTGTTTTATTTATTTAGCTGCCTTTTTTACCGTACTTGTATGGGCCACCTTTAACTTATAAAATGATAATTAGAGTAATAATATAAAAGAAAAACCCTAGAAAATTCTATTAATAACGTAAATATGTAAGTTTATGAGATTAAATTGTAAAAAATCAAATTCAGGTATTGTGTTAATTTATTCATATCCAATAAAACTTTATTGAGTGTAATGTCAGTACCTCTATTTATTTTTAACTGTTAGATTTATATAATTCTAAAAATTTGTCGAAATGAATTTTTCCGCGTGTGTGATTTTATTATCTATATATATATTACGCTAACGTACGTGGCACAGAAATCGCGATTATTTGTTATTGTTTAATGGCAACGCCCTAGAATCGCATCTGATTGGCTATTGTGTAAGAGTCCTTGGCAGGATTTATGGCGATCGGGTTTGTTTACTTTTCGCGTTTTCGGTGCGATATCTTTCGCTGCAATTATGTAGCTTCAAAATGTCATTTGAAATGCCCATAAAAAATCTCGGTGAATGCTTGAAAGTAAAGAAGAAGCCGAATTCGAGTAGAATAGAAATAGATTCGAAATCCAAATAGGGAACGCCGTTAAGCGATCGGCAAAATAGGCTTAATAACTGTAGCATGCACGCGTTATTTCTGAAATCCAAATTACTGATTTAAACGTTCCGGGCATGCATAACTGTGGGTGAAACGTGCAATTTCTGCAAAGCACTGTATTGGAAATGCGAATTAAACAGCAGCAAGAAGTTTACAAAATGTTGTCATGACGTAAAATGTGATTTTGTACGGACAGGTAGGACAAATAGTTTTGACTGTACGGACAGGTAGTTTTGACGGTACGGACCTGCGATACGAATTTCAGGTTCATTTAAGAATATTATTACGCGCCCCCCCCCCCCCTCCACCAGAAATAAGATACAATAAAACCTGCTTAGACGAAAACGACCAGTGATAAATTTCGTTTTATGCAGGTTATTTAAATGGAACAAAGCATAATAGCATTTTTTTTTTTTTTTTTGGGGGGGGGGGGGGAGAGCTGGAACTTTTTTTTTTTCATTTATTTCAGAATTCCGTTATAAACAGGCTTTACTCTGTTAAAAAATAAATTTGCTGGATTGTACTTTTAAAAAAAATCTATATAGTAATATTTGCTAACAATTTTATTATTTCTTTTTCAGTATTACACGTTATGTTGTATTTGTGATTGATTTTTCATATAAAAATTTTAAATAAAAAATTAAATTATTGAAAATATAATTACATTTTAATTAAATTCATCAGTTAATTTGGAATAAAAAAGTTTAAAGTATGAGACACATAAAAATTTAAAAAATTAACCTTTGACTTTACACAACTTTGAGACTGAACAAGAGTCGGGCCCTGGTAATTTGCACTGTCTCCACCCAGCCCTTTCTGTACGGACCTGCGATAAAAATTTCAGATTCATTTAAGAATATTATTACGGGCCCGGGCAACGCCGGGCGGATCAGCTAGTTATTTCTTATTTCTTATATGTAAATATTATAAATATTATTGAATTGATTGCACGTTATTTACATTAAAAACAATATTTTTATTTTATCTGTAAGAAAGTGAAAATGCGTAAATTTTAAAAGATTATTGTAACGATTGTTTAATACGTTAAATTTCATAAATTAATAAAACATCCGCTCTAAAAAATTTCCTACAGAATGGGAATATTTATGAAATTTTCTGGGATTTGTAGATTGCAATACTTCGTATATTTTTATATTACACCATTACTTTATGTAGCTTTAAATCCAATTATATCATATTTACTTCATATATAGCATTCAAGACGAAATTTTCACCCTGTTTTTCGTTGCACTTATACCGTACATTCATCATGTAAAAAAAAAAGCATATATCCGTGCATGAACATAGAATAGATATTAGATATATAAAATAGAATATCTATTCTATGTCCATGTATAGGTGTAAGATTCTATTGAAAACGTAAACATGAAAGATTAAAAAAAAAGAAAGATCACAATAAGGTAGATGCTCAATGATAAAAATTTTACAAGGATGGGGAGTTTCTTCCCCATTGTCACTAAAGGCGCTACGATCGCAATCGCATTACCATTACGCTCTATGGAAATGTCCCATCTTGTATGTTAATCTATAGTGAGAGGAGGGGTAAATCGAAATGATACTGTAGTCCCTCTAATTTCAGATGTTACTAGCAAGTGAAACAAAAATACCGCAGGCTACAAAAGGTTTTTTTTTTTCAAAACGCAGAACAAACTGGATCAATCCTTGATAATTTAAACAGATTATGGAATGAATATCATTTGACGACATCAATTCAAATTCTATTTCATTAACTGAAATTGTCGTACTTTGCATGGGAAAATTATACGAGTATTTATTTCTTTAGCAAAAGTAGGAATGCGAAAAATATGGAGCGATTTAGTATTCGATTAAATACTAAATGTTGTTTGCAATAATAATATTAAAAAAATAATAATAATTAGAAGTTGAAGAGATAAGCTAAGACTTTTCATTTAAGGTAATTTAATTAAAATTTACATAAAACATTTCAATAGCAATTATGATAAGAAATGAAAACAGGAATACCATAAATTTTAAAACATAAATTTTATAGCAATTTTTATGTATGTTTTGAGCTTTAAAATCAAAATATGTAAAAGATATACATATTTTTACATGTTATTCCCGATTCGTAGCTATATTCTATGATTTAATCTACATCAATAGGTAATTTTTTAAATATTAAAAAAAATCCCTCCGAACGTAGGCAGGCACTTTAATATAATAACAATATTAGTAGAATTCTGCTTCCGTCTTTTCATCTTTGATCGATAGCTTTCAACATAGTAGATGAAAATAAAATCTTTTATTAAAATGTATATAATGAAAATACAAAATTAAAAGGAAAAAGCAAATTTTATTACATCCAACAAAATCATTGTAGTAGAATCTTTGCACAGTCATATCTTAAAATTTCATTGAAGTGATTTACTCTGCACGTATACTTAAATAAATAATCACCATCAATTATAGAAAATAATTTTCATTTACTGATTTAATCCATCACTATAAAGGACCGTCATGCGTTTTTGTTAATTAAATTCAACTGCGATACACTGCATCATACTATGGAACTAATGTAGAGAGAAAGTAGAAACTTCAGTAAATTAGCAATTTACAAGCACTTACTGATGTCTGCAAAATACTGCATTTCAGGAAAAAACTGAAAAAGTCTAGATTTAACCTTTAAATGCATAGTGATGCATATCAGCATTACTTTTTATTTAACTCTCAGCAACCATTATTAATTACCACTGTAGCAATATTAATACTGTAAGTATTACACAAATATGCTACTAAATAAAGTTAAAAATCTACCTTAAAATTTCTGGTGTCTAATCTTTAATATAAGAATAAAAACGCAATCCTAAAAGAATAATTCATACATTTAGGGGTTAAGTTTTACAAAATAAAAAATTATATAAAATCAGGTATTTAGATTCATACTTATTAAAATATTTACTGTTTTGTCACTTTTTAGTTATGAGAGTAGTTTTTTCCTTCTATTGCAGATGTGCAACATACGAAAAGATTGACGTATTATTCGAAAAATGCATCTCTGTTTTTTTTTTTTTTTTCATTATTTTTCCTGAGTTATAAACTTTTCTGAGAATATAATTTTTTTCTAAACAAAATAAAAAAAATCATGCGTTTAACCCCTTGGGGACAAGCGTCTTTTACAGAATTTTTAATCTTTAGTCACCGGTTTTTTAACCCTTAAATGCCGGGTGTTGCTTTTTGGAAACATACCCAACTTAGAGTCTAAAATGCTATTATAATAATATAGAAGCTATAATGCCTAATGTTGCCAATAAACTACATTATGAAAATATTATTAAATCGATTTTCAACATATAGATGGCAACACTTGTGCTGTTTAAGAATAAAGATAGATTTATTTTTTCAATTGTTGCTACTTGCTTTTTGTTTTATTTGGAAGCTTGCGCAATACCCTATTTTGTTCTGCAGTGAGCGAGTAAAATTTATTTCTTATTATAGTTCCTAAAATTCTTGTGTGTTTAATACTATAGAATTTTATCAAGGAAAAATATTTTTTTAATTAAAGACCAGTATTGCCGATTAGTAACAAACTGTTTTTTTAGCCACAAACCATACTTAAAACAAAATATGATTTTTTAAAGTATTTTTCCCATGATTTATTTAAAAAATGAAAGCCGAAAAACATTATTACAATGATTTTTGAAAAAATCAGGCATTTAAGGGTTAAAACAGAAATTTCTGCCTAATTGAATAGGGAAAATGCTCGGATTAAATAAAGGAAAATTTACAATAAAAATTTACTGGTGAGAATAACCCCCTATTCTGAGCAGCTTACGCGGCACGAATACCGGTCGCTCGTCCCCAAGGGGTTAAGGATTGAGCAGACGTAAGGAGGTGTGTTTAAAACGTGAATGTATGTGTGGAAACAAAAAAAGCATCGCGGATGTATAAAAGTTGAAAAACGGCAGAATATGACGAGCACGAGCATTCCAGTGATTTGTAGAACTATGGGGAACAAAAATCAATCGAATTAGCAAAGGGAAATCAAAAATGAAAATTTTGAAAGGGAATTTTCGAAAAGTGGAAAAATATTACTGGCGTAAAGCCAAAATGAAATAAAGACTCATAAAAAAAATAATTAATTTTTTTAATGGGAAAAGATAAAACTGTTTAATAGTATATTAAGACGAAAAGAATAAAATTAATTAAAAAGAATGTAGAATAACCTTTACATAGGTAGAAAGTTAAAATATGTTATATTTATATATGTGCCTGTGTATGCCTACGCGTAATTTAACATTAGACAGTACAATATTAAAAAATATATTTACTTAGTATAATATAACAAGTAAAAAAACTTCTTAATGGTGCCTTTTTAGAAAAAGAGAATAAAGGATTTTAGAACAGTTTCGAAACGAACTTGCTTTTACATACACATATTTGTAAAACATGTAGAAAAAGAAAATCTAACGTAGTTTTATGTGTTGAATTTACAAGAATATTAACGAAAAAGTCTATAAAGAGATGCAATTAATTCCAAAATGGTTTTAATTTAAATTATATTTAAAAAGTTTAAAAAGAATATTCTTCAAACTTTTTTATTTCAATATCTTTATTTAAATAAACATTAAATGCATTTATATTTCACTTTTTCTCCATGAAATATATGGTATTTTTTTCATGTACATAGTTAAAAAAAAGTAGACGAAGTTTATATAACTCATTAAAATTTGATTGAATGTCTTTGTAAACTGACATAAAATTTTAATTATAATATTTTCCTTTAACGAAAATATTTTAGTAACTTCAAAATTACTTTAAAAAGCTAAACATTCGTCCGTAAATATTGTGTACTTTAATTAAATAAGAGCCAAGCGAATATTGTAATATTGTAAAACGTATGTTCCGCTTTTTAGCATACATCTTCATTTTTCTTATTAAAATTCAGAAGAAAATATTTTTTTAACGTAATTTTAGATGAATAGTGCATTTTTGTTTCATTATTAAGTCAAAGTAGAATGTACTTTCAGTTAATATTTTAGAAAGTGAAAAATACGGGATAAAATTTACATTTAGTATAAAGCAAAAATAAATCTGTTTGTAGATTTATTTTTTTGCATATTTAAGACTAACTTTATGGATAAAATTCCTTAATTTATACCATGTGTGACTTTGAATGATGCATTTTATGTTAAAATCATTTCACTGCTGGACTATAAGAGTAACTGAGCTTTGGGAGGCTAAAACTTATGCTTCGGTTGACATTTTTCTTAGCGATTAAAAACATGTTCAGAAGTTTATTTATTCTATATATTTATTCTATACGTATTTTTTAATTCCTCATATTCTATATGAAGGATAAAAAATACGTTCATAAACACACAAAAATTACATAAAATCAAAAATTATTTTTACACAACTTGCTTAAATTATAATTTGTCTTGATTGCCGTGCTCATATTTTTACTTAATATACTATTATTTTCAAGCTTATTCTGCTTTACTACTGACGGAACACGGAATGGCGTGTACATAATCGTTCAAACCGTACTTTTGATCTTGTGATTGTGAAATAAAAACTGAAGGCACTTGCGCAAAAGCAGAGTTACCAGTTTGGCCTCCATTTTGATCCCGAAATTTCGACTGGAAGTTATTAAAGAAGAATTTTTACCTTAAGTATTCAACAATAGTCTGACATTAAGTAAATCTGAAAACACCTCTTGCTCTTTCTCGTATGATCGATTTTTTTTTTTTTAAATTGGAGGCCAAACTGGCATCCCTGGCACTAAGTGATATAGAGTTTTTCTTCCGATAAGAACTGCGTGGATGCACTGATACCCAAATGATACCCAAAAGAGCAGCACGCTTCCCTGTTAGAAATAATGCTTTAAATACATATGTAATTATTAGTTTGCTGTATTTTTAAGTCCTTAGTGTAATGTGAATTAAAGTATTTTTGCATTAAATTATGAACTTTTCATTTAGAAGTTTAAGTAATTTACTTAGGAACAAATTATACCTTCCAATGATCGGATGTTATTTGCCAACTGTGGAAAAAAGCTATAATAACCGATCCCTCCCGGAAACCTTGAATATTAAAGGGTAAGATAATTGCAATTATATATTACCTAAGTTTCGATTCTTGTTAAAGAATAACAATTATTTGAGGAAGATATTTACGGCTGATTGACAATACGTAGCAACTTCGCGCTTCGGTTTAATAAGCGGAGTTGTTACAACTACAATTTTATCAAATGCTTTCTTCGGATGCTTCCTTTTATTGTACCATCTATAGTCGTCGACTGGTCACTATAGTCCGTATGTCTGTCTGTCCGTCTGTTTGTATATAACAGTGAAAAAACTGCCGAATATTTAGAAATTAATTTATATAATTATTGCAGAATTTTGTCGAGTCATTTCAAATTTTATGAAAATTGAATCAAAACTTAAAAAGATGTTAATAAACGTTTTCTTCATTCTAATAAATCCTATAATACGCGAGTAATTCAACGATATCTCATGATAGGTAATGATTCGGACATTTTGAAATCAGATTGCCATGGTGATTATTCTATTGAATCCTATTTTACGTCATTAATTCAGTGATATCCCATGATAGGTAATAATTCTAGATTGCCATGATCATTATGTCATATTTAAGATAGAGTCATATTATTTCCGCATTACTGAATTTAATATAAATAATCGTAATAAATTTTGTATTCATACATTTATGCATAAGAATGCAACAGCTATTGCACCAAGTTCTGAATATTTATAAAACTAATTATGCTCATCTCATTTGCCACGTTTGACATTCAATTTCCGACTTGTTTGAAATAATTACGTTATAAATCAAATATTATAAAAAGCCATTAAAATATATGAATTCTCTAATTATATCATCTAATATCATAATCGATGTTGAACGTATAAACTGCTAATTATATTGAATATTAACTACAAGCATAAGAAAAAAATATTCAGAGTCAAACCAGAGCCGGGCAACCCTCTAGATTTTTAAATATAACTTTTTCTTAACCCCTTGAGGGGCGGTGGGATATATTTTATCTCACCTACGATTAATGAAGATTTACACCAGAAAAATGTTATGAAATTTTACTTTTCTAACTTCGGTGGAAAAAAGTCGTAAAATTGCTTTTCGTTAATTTGAAATAAATTTTTTCTAATTTTCCGGTGGGAATTCAGCATTATACAAACGTAATTGCCTGCCCCTCAAGGGGTTAACCCTTACCGGCGCGGCTGTTTATAAACTGGTGAAATAATGGTCTGACACCGCAATTTATAAACGAATTTATTAGAAAATACGAACTTGCTTATTTTCATATACATTATAATAGGAAAATTTTAGGACACCTGTTTTAAGGACACCGCGCCGGAAAGGGTTAAAGACTTTATTGCTTTATTTACAGAATTGCTAAGATGCTAGTCTTTTATTTGATGAAACGATTTTAATGATCGATATTGAAAACCTGCATACTAAATCATTTTATATAGCAAGCACACCATAGCAAGTTTCTGGTAATTTACAACTTTTGGAACGCGGAATACTGCTATTTTCAAAGACTAGATTGCTAATGAAGCGAAACTTTATTTAATATAAAGAAGCCCAAATAGTACAAGAATTGTAAATGACTTTTTGTTTTCAGAATTTGCAAAAATACTTATTTTAAAAAATAAAAAAATAAATAAATCTTGTTTTATGAGTACTTTTCGCTCTAGTAATCATATGTTTTAAAATGAAGTATTTTTATGCAATTTAAAATTTATTAGCTAAAAAACATCATACAAAGTTGAACAATTTTATCTTCTTTAAAAATTTAGATCATCAATTTAAATATGAAGTTTTTTAAAGGATTTTATTCCAAGATGAATGCATTAACACTAGAAGATATCGCAGCCATCATGGACAGTAATATATAAAATGCGTAACATTATTTGATCTTACTATTGTGTTAGTGTGTGATAACGTGCTTAAAGTCATTTTGTTCTGAACACCCTAGATTATTTTTAATCCAAAAAAGCAAAATGTTATTTATTTTTTCTTCTTATCTTGGAGCACAGTGTTGCCAGTGGGCAACATTTTTTTAAATTCAGATTTCTTGATTGCCACCACTTTTTTGAAACGTCGAAATTACTTTTGTTTTCTCCTTAATTAATATGACATTAAATAAGGCGAGTTTCACCATTTCAGAAAAGTGAGGGTGAGGCCAATCAAGAATCTGGATTTAAAGAAAGTACCCCATCTGGCAACACTGTTGGAGCATCTTAAATGTACTATGTATACACAAATATCACGGCAGTGGGAGAAATGATCGAGATTGAAAACCTGGATACTAAATCATTTTATACAATAAGTACACCATAGCAAGTTTCTGGTAATTTACAACTTTTGGAACGCGGAATACTGCTATTTTCAAAGACTAGAGCTCTTATAGCAGCTAAAGGAATTATTAAAGGGATTTTTATTAGGTGTATTTTTTATGATAATGTTTGTAACTATAATTAATGTTAACTAAATACGCTATAAATTCTAATATCTAAAATGAAGCATGATTTCTTACGCCTTCTTGAATTTTGCAGACCAGAAAATTTTTCGCACCAGTATTATCTTACAGAAAATCTCTTCCTAAATGAAGGCGAAATTTTGCGTGTTTAATCTACATTTATTTCTCTATAAAAAGATACTGGTAGTTCCCTGGAGAAATAACGGTATCCGCCGAAGCGATATAAGCAAGCGTCCTATCTTAAATGGGAGAAGTAACCGCAAGATTAAAAGCGAGGTCACATCAATCAAGGTCATGCGCCACATAGCGGATGGAGTGGAGAACTACAGGTAGATACCTAACTGTTTTCTTACTGACACCACTAAAATTGTAAAGTTTTTTTCACCTTGATTAATAACTGAAGTGTCTCTGACAAGGCGAAGAGCCCTTCGTGAGGTCAAGTGTGTCTAGATACCCCTCTCGCTACGCCGTTATTTTGTAATAAATGCGGCAAGCAAAATTCACTTTCATGAGTAACTGAAGATTTAGAAAGTACGCGCCACACTAAAAACCCGCGAGTGAATTATCACTCCGTCCACAAGGTGGCGCAACTGTGTTAATTTACGCCTGATTCCAGCATTAAGTTTGTTCGCTTACTTATAACGCTTTGGTATCCGCACTAACCATGTAAAGAGACAGTATATAAATTTTAGCTGGAACATAACTGATATGTTGTTTACCGATTAACTTGGCAAATTTATCCTTTAGGTGGTATACTTTTATACAACTTAATAATTTTAATTCTAAACTACCAAATAGAAATCATAATTTTTTCTATCATATTTTGCTTTTATAATATAGGAGAAAAATTAATATTTATTAATTTAAAAATCAATTTGTTCCTCAATTCTGTTGACTCAGTTCAAAATTTTAGCAGCAGATTCCCTTTTCTTTATAAAGATTTAAGTTTGCATTAAGCAGGGATACCACAGGTGACTATTTTTATATTCTGTTCGCCCCAGTATGTTCGGAATATAAATTTTGAAGTTTATTCTTCTTGCAAATGTTGTCAAAGTGTTTCTTAAAGATTTCTTTGTTGAGAAAATGGTGCCAGTTAGAATTAAAAAGTGGTTGTCAGAGGCAGCCCTGCATTAAGCCGGTGGCGTAGCATTAGAGGGGGTTTGGGTCATTTTATTACCAGCTCTATTATAGAGAGCTGCCACAAGCGACTACTTTTATATTTTATTCGCACCACTATTTTTAAAAAAAATGCATTTTCTAGTATATTTCCCTTGCAAATGTTGCCGAAGCGTGTGGAAAATTTTTGTTCCGAAAAAGTGGTGCGGAATAGAATTAATCCCTTAATTCACGTGCTGTGGCTTTTATTCAGAATGTTTGATTCCCACCAGTTTTATAAAACAGTGTAATTAGGTTTATTATGGTATCATTCGACCTGTCATTAGATAAGCTCATTTTTTTCAAAAAAGTGGGGCCAATAAGCAATTTGAATTTTTAAACCGTAATTCATTGAGACTGTTAAGGGGTTAAAAAATAGTCGCCTGTGGCACTCCTGATTATATAGAAAATTTAGCTTGATTTAATGACCGATCAACAAAGTAAAATTTAGCATACAGTAATCTTGTTAATAAAATGATCCAGCACACCTATAACGCTATGTCCCCGCATTAAGCAATTCTCAATCCTGTTTCGAATTTTGAAACTGTTACCTCTCAACAGAGTAGATACAAATGAAATAAGAAATTATAATTAAGACAACATAGTTTAAAAAATAATATGCTGCTATTTCAGTTTTACAATGTTATATTTTTTAGGAATTTTCATAAACGTTATCTCCTGACACATTTTTATGCACTCTACTTTGACCTTTTTCAGAAGAATGTACTCCCTCTGTCCCAAATTAGTCGCAATATTTGATTACGTTTGTACGGATGATTTTATGATTTTTTTAACATTTTTCAGAGATTTCAGGGTGCTATGCTACAACAACATTTACTTAAAAAGCATTCCCTCCATCTCTCCTTCAATAAGTACCAAATTAGTTAAAAAAAATCCAGGATTCGCACGCTCTTAAGCAACGCCCCATTTTGTAAGGGTTCTTCCACCAGTAATCTCATAAAACTACCTTTTAGCTAATGAATTGTTAATTCTTTAGGAAGAAAATGATCTTTATGGTATACTGGTGGCAGAGACCTTACAAAATGGTGTCGATCCACTAAACTGCATCGGAAGTTATTTATGAATCCACCCACTTGAAATGTAGCAACTAATTTGGGACCAAATTTTCGACCTAAATATCGAAACTAATTTTGGACGGAGGGAGCATTAAATAATTCTTCAAGTTTTCATCCAATGAATCTCATTTCCATGTTTTTAAACCATCAACTTCCAACTTTCCCTAACAGTCAGAAAATCATTTTATCGTTTCTTCTAGCATTTTCTGTGTTAGCGCATACAGCATTTTTGTATATTTAATAAGCCTTCATTTTCAAATTCTGGTTTGAACATAACGTAATTTGAATGTTCGAATACGTATGTACACAGTGCTACCAGATCGGACGTGCTTTTATTGAAAGATTTCTTAATTTAGACCAGGAAAATTTGAATAGTATTTTTTAATAATTTTATCTGCTATTTGTTTATCTTCATGTAGAGCAAAAATAACTGTTTAAATTTTCTGGTGTGAATTTGAATTATCTGAATAAAAAAAAAATCATGATTTGGTGATAGATGACAGAAGATTCATTCATGATTGACAGAAAGATTCATGATTTTGTATATTATATAACGTATTGATCAGACAACAAATCTTACAATTATTTGCAACTGGCAGAAAAAAATTATAATTTTGCTTGTCTAGACAGTGCTGCCAGATGGGCTACTTTTTTTAAATTCAGATTCTTGATTGGCACCACTTTTTTTAAATGGTAAATTGCGCCTTATTTAATGACATATTAATTAAGGCGAAAACAAAGGTAATTTTACCATTTCAAAAAAGTGGTGGCAAATTTTAAAAAAAGTAGAAAGTATTTTAAAAAATCTAAATTTTAAAAAAAGTAGCCCACTGTCAACACAGTGTCTAGATAGAAAATTTACCATTGAATAAAAGATTTTTCTTAAAATTCCTAAAGTTTACTTTTGATGTCTACCTATATCAACATAATTACAGTTCTATAAATAATTCAGAGTTTGTGTTTTTTAACTAATACGCAATTCCACTGTATCTCCTTCAATAAAATAACTTTTTAGCCATTAAAAACAGTTTATCTTAATATAATAAAACTGCAATTGGTGTTGTAAGTGTTTTTTATTTGTTTTTACTTTTATTTCCATGATTATATAAAAGTAGATAAGACATGTTGTAAAGCTAAACCAAATAATATTTAGAGAAATAAGTCTTTTTTTGTTGATACAGCATTGCCTTATCTGTTTAAGTATAAATGATTCCAATCCTTTTCGTTAATAACACAAAAAGCTGTATTTTTGTAATGATTAACTACTAAATACTTTTATTTCATTTTGTATGAACAAATCTTTCTACTTTTCCTTGTCTTTAACGAAAATAATATTAATCTTCTCTTTCTTAGATCCCCTGCCATTAAATAGTAATAATATAATATTTCTTTTATTATCAATGGAAAAAGGATTTTGAAGGAAATGTAATATTTTTCGCCTTTAAGCTTTTCGCTGCGGGTGGGATATATACTCAGGGATGAGTTTTCTCCGCTTTTTTGCACACCTGTATAATCTTAGAGAAAATTTTATTTAATTTAATCGGAAAATGCTGCGATTTAACAGAACAACATTTTCTCTAATATTATACTGGTACGCAAAATCGGAGAAATCTCATTCCTGATTAAACTACCAAGTGACTATACAGGGTGATTCAAAAAAGATGGGAAAAATTTTAAGAGGTGATAGTACACACCCAAACAAACATTTTGTATCAAAGAATGCATGGTCGAAAACTAAACGTAAAAAAGTTAGAGGGCGACAAAAGTTATGTTCTTATACGAGGCAAAAACACACAATGAACGATTAAGTTAAGTTACGAAAACAAATTTAATGGCATTTGATTACAATAAGTGCTCAAAACATTGACCGGCAGCTGTTATGCACGCAGTACAACGGCGAAGAACAGATTGGCGAATTTTCTGAAACACACCAGGCACCACCGCGCTCGCCAGATCTTTCATGACTCGATTTTTTTTTTTTGTGTGTGTGGGGACAGCTAAAGGCTCTTGTGTATGAGACTACCATTGAATCCGCAGAAGAACTTGTCGCCAAGCTTTCGGCTGCTGTAGGGGAAGTTCGCGATATGCCTGGTGTGTTTCAGAAAATTCAGCAATCTGTTCTTCGCCGTTGTACTGCATGCATAACAGCTGCCGGTCAATGTTTTGAGCACTTAATGTAATCAAATGCCATTAAATTTGTTTTCGTAACTTAACTTAATCGTTCATTGTGTGTTTTTGCCTCGTATAAGAACATAACTTTTGGCGCCCTCTAACTTTTTCACGTTTAGTTTCCGACCATGCATTCTTTGATACAAAATGTTTTTTGGGTGTGTACTATCACCTCTTAAAAATTTCCCCATCTTTTTTGAATCACTCTGTATATTATTTGATTCGTACCGTGTTTTGGAAAATAATCCCTGCGATACAATTAGTATTGCCAGTTGTCTCGCGTAACTCGGGGCACCAAATGCTCCTGATACCAGTATTTCGAAATAATTTTCTCCGCCTTATCTAATGACAGAATTATCTGCGATTAAAGATGTTGATATAAACTATAAGGAATTAGTGATATACAGAGTATTTGGAGCCCTGATTTTCGCGTGACGACTGGCAGCACTACATACAATACACTAATATTATATCTTTAACAGAAATCCATTGCAAAGACTTTTTTTTGTAAATTGTGATAAAATAGACTATAAAAATTGCTGCAAGTTCTCTCCCGTAATCAAATGGTTAATTATTTATTCCTAATATTATCATATGGAAATTTACTTGAAATTTTCCTTTTAATAAATTTTAAAAGTCTTAATGGTACTTTTCCAGTATAGGGGCATTGGCGTTTTTTAAAAAGCTTGCAAAATTCGGACTTCAGAAAGTGAGATTTGTTATCAAATGATATAAACAACTATGAAAACAAAACAAATGAACTTTTATGTTTGTTTATATATATATATAGTGTAATTCCAATTGGAAAGATGATTCTGGAACAATACACACAGTAAAAAAAATTCAGGAACGTTCCTTGAAAAAAAAATGGGCAGCTGGTTTGCCAATATTATTTCTGTAGAACGTTTTGTCTAAATTAATCGAAATTTTACTGGAATAGGTTCCACTGAAATATGATTAACCTTTAACCCTCTCGCTGCGTAATTGTTTTATCAAAATAGCTTCAAAAAGTGCTTATTTAACCCATTCACGATGAGCGTCTTTTAAGAATTTGTATTCTTTTGTCACCGGTTTTTCAAAACAAAAATATTTTCCTTATTGAATCGGGAAAATGCTCCGATTATATAAGGCAAAATTTACTGTAAAAAATGAACTTGTGGGAATAATGAAGGAGGGTTAATTAGACGAAAAAAATGCATACCCGAAGAAATCTCGGGTTGCACAAATTTAGCTACTTTTACTAGATTAAAGTTTCTGGCACCTTACTCTACAAACATTTTTGAGATAGACCTCTCATAGAAAAATGTATACTTTGAAATTTAATCAAGCAGGACGGTCGTTCTGCCAAGCCAAGCTGAAAAAAAAATGCTAACCCCGCCAAACAAACAAACGCCAAGAATAACAGCAAGACACCGTAACTGCTTATTATACTGAACACAACTTCTCCATGTTAAATGGACGAAATATGCCAGCGTAAAATTTCCCATATCAAAAGAAGCAATCATCGCAGAAAAATAAAACCAACACCAGAAGGACCTAATAAAGAAGATCTTCAATTTGAGATCAAATGCATCCTCATAAATTAATTATAAACAGAGATATAGATTTTTTTAAAATAACGTCGAGATACTGAAAATGAAAGATTTATTTTCTTCGTCACAACTTATGTTCCAATCGAGGTAGAGACTTAAATAATGGACAGAAAAAAGTAAGGATTGAATTTTTGGATAGATATTTACTCAATCTACGTGCTTTTATAAAATTCAGCTTTAAAAACATTAATTTTCTATTAATAATTAGCGAAAAACTGTTAATTAGTTCTAAATTTTACAAATTACGCCAAATAGCGATAAACCCGCCAAAATATTTTAGAAATCTTATACTTTTCTTTTATATTATCCTTTTGCATTGATTTCATCGAAGATAACTATGGCTGAGATTCAGATAGATTTTTCGCTGTTAGCGAAATGAGTTTGACCAATCAGAAGCCTGCATGTTTGAGAATATTTGCTGTTTATGGATCCCGGCCTATGTCATGAAAGTTTTGAGTCATTTTTTTAGTGCCGTGGATGAAGTGCAATGTTTGTAGAAATGTAGGCTAGGATCCAGATAGATTTTTCGCTGTTAGCGAAACGAGAATCACCAATCAATAGCCTGCATTTCTGCAAACAGCGAAAAGTTCACAAAAATGCAGGCTTCTAATTGATGAATCTCGTTTCTCTAACAGCCAAAAATCTATCTAGATTGCGCCCAATAGAGGATATTCCAAATATGGGTTCGAGGCTGAAAAAAGTCACGTGATACCGGTAATTTATCCAAGGAACTTCTAACTGATAAGAAGGGAAGATACTATTACTTTGCCTCGTGAACCGTTTCATTGGCTAGCGGGGATTTACATTACACGTCTACGGAACCTTCCCTTCTTTACGATAGAAGTTTTTACCTTGACAACGTGATCAAAATGTAGATGGAATATCCTCCATTATGTTGAAAACAATTTTGCATTTCCACATCCAGGAAGGGTATTGATTGTCATAACAACAATACATATTCGAAACTATTTAAGGCACTGATTCTGAACTCCTTTGCTATACATTTCGATATTAAAGAAGTTGTTGTTTCCATAGTAACAGTACTTTTCTGTATTGCTTTCTCTAAAACACAAATATAGAAATTTAACAAAGAGCGCTCAGAATCAACACCATAACAGAGAGCCTTTATAGATAAGAGTGGTGATATATGCACAGGAAGCATGCTCATTTAAAGTTTTTGCCGAAAGTATGGCTACAGCGTTTAGAATACCTTGTGTGGAAATATGCTATCCAAACAACGCTAAAAATTTGTATCCCTTAAATGTGCAACGATACTGCTAAAATCCCAAGTATCGATCACAGCGACATCTGCGGGATTTAGTATTACATTGTATAGACTAGCAATATCTTGCAGTTTGAGAAAATATCTTGCAGATGTCGCTGTGATCTGTATATTTCAGCAGCATCTTTGAACAGTTAAGGGATACAATGTTTTAGCACTTTTCTAAGTATTACAGGGATAGCCAATTTCCACCCTATATATTCTAGGTGCTAAAGTACGGCAATCCACTTTCTTGAATAGAGGCTATTCTATCTACGTTATGATCACGTGGTCAAGGCAAAAACGTCTAACGTAAAGAATTGAAGGCTCCGTCGACGTAATGTAAATCCCCGCTAGCCAATGAAACAGTTCACGGGCGAAAGCAGTAGTAGTTTCCTGTTTCCCTTCTCATCAGTTAGAAGTTCTTTATGTAAATTACCGGTACCACGAGACTTTTTCAGCCTTGAACACATATTTGGAATATCCTCCATTAGACGATACGCGCATGGACGAGCTTTATTAGACTAGGGAAATAATTCAATATGCATTAGCCTGACGATAATGACACGCTCGCAAAGACCTTTAACGATTTGTTTTTATCACTTCTACCAATAAACATTTATTGACCATATGTCGCATCTTCGTTATAGCGACAGACTTGTTCCTAATTGGATCCCGGCCTTAATGTATCAAAATACGGAGTTTGCTTTCTGTACTATTCCTGAGCTCAGTTATAACGTCTAGAAATATAGGCCGAGATCCAGGTACATTTTTGCAAACAGTGAAAAGTTAGCAATAATTCTGGCTTCTGATTGGTCAATCTCGTTGCGATAACAAAGAAAAATCTACCTAGATCATGGTCATGGTGTGGAAACCGGCTATTCCATAATACTTTAAAAATTGCTAAAAATTGAATCCCATAAATATTGAAAAATACTGAATGACAAATGTCGATAGCAGCAACATTTTCTAGATCTTCTCTGAGCGAAACGTTTTCTCATTTGATGTCTTTTGAAATAGTTACGTTGGAATTACCATATGTCGCTGTGATAGTCATTCATCGTTCAGCCTCGTTCAATATTTATGGGATACAATTTTTTAGCACCTTTTTAATAAGCCGATTTTTAAACTATATCTTCTAGATACTATAGCTCCGTTATAGGCCTAGATTATATGTTGTAGAAATGGATTATCCCAGCAATACTTAAAAAAGCGCAGAAATAGTGAATCCGTTAAATGTACAACGATGTTGAATTCCAAACAGTCATTTGCAGCGACATCTGCAGGATATTTTTTAAAGAAGAAAGAGACACGTGTAATGCATCGCTATAGCGTCTAGACTACATAATGTGGAAATTTGCTATCCAAGCAGCGCTAAAAAGTTGTATCCCTTAAATGTGCACTGACGCTGAAATCCAGGGAGCTGATTGCAGCGGCATCTGTGATATACTTTCAAAGTAAACATAGTACTATTACAGCGGGCTTGACGCCAAGCACACAGGTCAGATGTATGTTAATAAAATGTAAAAAAAAAAAAATGCTGCAGCGTCTAGACCAAATTATAGCGCCTAGAATATATAGTGTGGAAATTGGCTATCCCTGTAATACTTAAAAAAGTGCTAAAATATTGTATCCTTAAATGTGCAACGATGCTGCTGAAATATGCAGATCGCAGCGACATCTGCAGGATATTTTCTATAACTGCAAGATATTGCTAGTCTATACAATGTAATACGAAAATCCCGCAGATTTCGCTGCGATCGACAATTGGGATTTTAGCTGTATCGTCGATCATTTATGGGATAAAAATTTTTAGCGATGTTTAATAAAATATTTCCACACTAGGTATTCTAGACGCTGTATCCAAATCGTCATGAAGTTTTAGGAAATATCCTGCAGATATCGCTGTGATCGACTCATTGGATTTCAGCATCATTTGAAATTTAAGAGATCCAATATTTTAGCACTTTTTAAAGTATTACTGGGATAGCCGATTTCCAAACTATATATTCTAGGCGCTGTAGCACCGCGGTAGCCTGTCTTTTTCGTTTACCTCGGAGTAGATATAGATGAAGTCATTTGTAGCTGTTCCTAAACTGTGGTCAACAACATATAAGGCCAGTTCATAACGTCACACGGAGTTGATTATCTGTACACGGCAATGGAAACAAAAAAAAATCGACGCGCAGCTTTGTACTAATCATCGTGTAAATATGATCCAACTCTGAGGCTACCGAAAAAGACAGGCTACCGCGGTGGGTCCGATTCTTCTTTTTTTACAGACCGCTGGAGTCACATGATGCTCGAATGCACCAAAGAAGGTGCGTGAAAAGAGCCTCACGTGACTCCAGCCGTTTGTAAAAAAAGAAGAATCGGATCCACCGCGGTAGCCTGTCTTTTTCGTTAGCCTCGATCCAACTCCGTTTGACTTTTAACCCGGGAGAACTCGCTGCATGAGATTTTCTCTCACAGTCGTACTTTTTTAAGACTCTTATTTAAATCATTTTTCATTTTAATTAAAATTTCAAAATGTTTTTCAATTATTTTACCTATTTTGTGAATAAAAGTACTAAGCCAACCAAAAAAGTTGATATTATATGAATGTAAAGTAAAAGAAAAGCAATTGGGCATTCTCACTAGCGAGTTCTCCCGGGTTAAACATCATTAACTGGCCTATTATGTCATTGGTCGCGTTAACACCCTCCCTCCTGCGTCCACCGTATATAGCGGCATCTTGTACTGGAGACTGCTAAATGGGCTGCTATCGGTCAAAATCAAGAGAGAAAAGGGTAGAAGAGAGGGAAAGAACACGTTTTTTTTTGGTAACTAGTTTTTCTCACGCACTGCAAATAGAGGCGTCTTAAATTAAGACACATATGTGACTGAAAAGGTATTTCAGACACTTAAGTATCTGCATCTGAAAATTCAGTCATGATAGATGTCTTAATTTAAAACATATAAGTGTCTTACTATGATCATGGTGTAAACGAACTGAGAAAGGTGTCTAAAAAATCTGCAAGTGTCTACTTTTAAGACACTTTGTAACTCCGTTCCGCATTAACCACCAGGAGGCACTCTAGTTGCGCATGCGTTTTAGATGCCTTTCGTTTGAATTGGATGTTCGTTTGTAATTCAAACTGAGCGTTTGTTTTATCTACGCGTACATTTTAACTAATAATTTATTTTGACTTGGTTCGGTTTTTGCGGAATGTGAAGTTCCAGGATTTAATCCGTATCGACATAGTGATATTCCATATTAATGAAAGGTGTCAAACAATAACAATAATATAGTGTTCTTCGTCTCGTCAAAGCAGGTAAAGAGAACTGTTGTCTGGCGGGCTATGTTTTTAGGATGGAAATATTCCATTCTTTTAACAGAGCTAGCCGGATGTGCAAAGGGATTTTCTTTTTTAAATATCAAAGTCTGCTTAACTCACGGATACTAACGTAGCCTCCAATCCGGACGTCGCCTGGGTGGATGTAATTTTGGAATAATCACACCTTTTTCCAGGTAAGTGGACCCTTCACTATGTATTGAAAACTCTCTGCGAATGTTTTCTCTGTAAATAGAGACCTCACACGAGTCTATAGCTTTATTAGTTCCTGAGTTATGCCAAAATTTGCTTAAAGAATTTAGCCTGTGGGATTTCCATGTTAAAATTTTATCTTGCTAATATTTAAATTTCTAGTATTCAAATCATCTGCAATCATGTTTCTGTATTATTTTACATCCAATATTATCCTTAAAATAAGTTTTGGTAAGTCTGCATGTTGTATTAGTTGTTACTGAATCTATTGAGATACACCATCCTAAGCTTTCTTTCTCTGTCTACTCGCACGCCATTACTTTAAAAATAGCAGTGACAGCACCTGTTGATCGGCTCATAATTTCTTAATTACCATCAAGGCTATCTTAACAGCGTTTTCTTAGAGTAATTATTACACAGGAGTACCTTTTATATGGGTTTTATTTATGTATACAATATTTTTATAAGCATTTAATGCGACAGCATTTGTAATGTTCACATCGGTTTTACATTTCCCATAGGTTTAATATGTGATATGTATTGAAATTCCCAACTCTTTATAGTAAACAGCCTTATTTAATTTTTATTTATTATGTATGCTTTTCATGTCTGATGACGTTTTCTTGCGTCTCAGATTTTATACACCGTGATAAATTTTAAGTTATTTAAAAGAATATAGTTCGAAAATCCTTCCATTTACCCATATCATTAATTCCCCCATACATACAGCGAATTACTTGTCTTCATTTATTAGATTAAACTGTTTTGACTGATAAAACTCATTAAGGGTCCTGTCCCTGCCGGCGAAGACACTCAGGAGCTAATGCTAATCCTATGGGGAGGACTTTTTCTAATATCTCGTTTGCATTTCGACATTTTTAAATAATTTTTTTTTGCATTGGATAGCCGAGGTCCGTCTCTACAGCGCACCTTGGTTACTTTTTCGATTTTAGTTGCAGATATTTTTTTAAATGACACTTTCATTTTCAGAACCGGTTTTGAAAATGAAAGTAACTTTATTAAAAATATCTGCGACCAAAATCGAAAAAGTAACCAAGGTGCGCTGTAGAGACGGACATCGGCTATCTAATTCAAAAAAAAATTATTTAAAAATGTCGAAATGCAAACGCGATATTAGAAAAATCCCTCCCCATAGGATTAACATTAGCTCGTGAGTGTCTTCGCCGGCAGGGACACGACCCTTAAATCCGGCCATGAAATCTGTTTTTTCCTTCTGCTATATACTTTTGTTGTTTCCGAGCATTTTAGAAATATTCTATTTCCTATACTGAAAGTAGTCAACTTCAGATGTTTTCATTTTCAAGCCCGGTGATTCACACCACAATTTGAAGACTCATCAGAAATCGTCTGAAATCTGTAGACGTAAAGCGGAGAAAATTTTGTTGGCGTCTTCAATAAATCTTCTTATTTAACGATTTAGAAAATGTTCTCGCCTTATCTCTGTATTAGTCATAATGATTATTTGTAAATTCTTAAATTCATGTAATTATGTGCTGTTAACATAATTGTAAAAATACGGTAAATATATACAGCTATATTTCATTTGAAATCAATTATAATATTGATTTTTTTTATTATTTTTAGTAAAAAAGAAATCTGAAATTTAACATGAATACCAGTAAAAAGATAGAATTTTATACTATATGTACTTAAGCATAACTAGATTTTGCACTTAAAGCTGAATTATTCTATATTTACTGAATCACAATGCAGAGTTGGGATTTTTCTAGAAAAGGACTTGATTAAAGCAAGGGTAAACTTTGATATGACCCCCACCACCTACGATTTTTGCTGCCCCAAATTCGATATGCAATTTTTTTAACCCCTTGGGGACGAGTGGTATACGTGCTGCATGAAGCGCTCAGAATCCTTGTTTTTTCTTACCAGTAAAATTTTACTGCAAAATTTGACCTATTTAATCAGCGCATTTTCTCGATTCAAAAAGACACAAATTTCTGTTTTTAGAAAACGGTGACAAAAGATTAAAAATTTCGCAAAAGGCTCCCGTCCCGAAGGGGTTAAAGCTTATACGTTAAATGTGTTTCGACATTGTATATCGGTTATAATCAGTATTTTGAACTAAAAAAGTAGAATAAGATTAAAAGTTAAGTATAAAAAATGTTAAATACAGAAAACTCTTAATCGCGGGCACCTTCAGAACGCTGAATCTGTCTGCTATTCGATTGTGTTAGCTTTTATGAGGTAAATATATATACAGTGAAACCTCCCTGTGCGACCACCCCCTGAACGACCATTTTTTCATGGTACGAAATTTATTCCCATAGGCTCAATACTAATTTTACCTCTATTCAGAGACCACCTCAGTTGAACTCCCTCCATAAGGGACCCATTTCTTTGAAGAAAATGAAACAAATTCCATTTTTTCCGGGTCGCTTGAAAAAGGTTTTATTAGAATAATAATTCCGGAGAGCGCATTAGTTATCAAACTTCTAAACTAAGTTTAGAATTTTTATTTATTCGGTAACTTTTGAGTGTTTAAACCCCTTTGTTCCTTTTTAGGCAATGAATTTAACTCTGATGACACATTAAGGATGACGGTCCATAAACTCCCTTGCCCTATTCTGTCAAGAAACTCTCAAAGGAATAGATAAAGTAATGAAATCGTCAAAATTCGTTCCAGACAAAAAAAAATGCATTTATTTATTGAATTTTGAAAGGACTTGGAAGTAAAATTTATAGTAGATAAACCATAAAAGCAAAGCAAACATCAATGTATTCATTTTTTAAACTCTGCAGTAATTAATTTATGTAATTAACTTTTGTTTTGATACTTAAATTTTCATATGTTTTCTTAATTTGAAAAATATAATTTTAGTAACATTAATTGTTACATTTTTTCAATAATTAAATTCTAGATCTTAACATGACCTCCATTAAGAGACCACCTTCAGGAGCGACCAATTTTTATTGGAACGGAAGTGGTCGCTTTAGGGAGGTTTTGCTGTATATTGATAAAGGTAAGTGTTCGCTAAAGACAACTGTTCGTATGGAGGCTTTGCAGTAAAATCTCCATAACGGACAATACTAAATAAAGGACACCACTATTTAGGAAACACATTTTTTTATTGAAAATATGTAAAATTTTTATACACTTATACCTCAGAAAAGCAGACACCTCCGAACGTCGGACAAATTCCACGGTTCCGAGGTGCCCGCTATTGAGAGGTTTTACTGTATTAAGAAAAATATATTTTGTTTTTAACCTTATTCTACTCTAGAAATTCATAATATTGGTTAATAATAAATATTGATTAATAAATATTACAATATAATACTCAAATACTGTAAATTTGGGGGAATCCAGTGTTAGATTTTATTTAACACAGAAATAAAAATGCTTAAACTAATTTACTGGGAATATCGTATTTAAATGGGAAAAAATTGCACAACATAGCAGGGATGGGATTCTTTCTGAAGGAGTAAATCATTTTTTATATTTGGGAGTAATTTGTTACCATAAAGCAGAGCTGATTGCAGCATGGGCAAACTGGACTGTTTCTATGGGCCTTTAGCTCTACGGGCCCCTAAAGGGCATAGCCGGATAAGCATTGGAAACATGCCTTTTAATCAAATTTCCTGATTTTTTTTTTCCCAGACGTAGCTACATATCTGACAATATATTTCCCCTATTATCACCCTATAAATATCGATATTTAATGACATAAAAATGTTTTTTCGATTTTTAAAAAAACGGATTTTCTCAAAAACTTCTGAATGGAATTTCATGCCATTAATTGAGGATATATAGATACCAAAGATGCATAACTGGTAATTTTTGTATAATTTTCTGTTTATAAAAACTGTGTGAAATAGCGAAATAAAAATTTAAAAGAATAAAAATCATATCTTATGGTTATCCGAAAATTACCATTTTCTTGTAAAAAATTCTACATATGTGCCCGTATATTCTATATAAATGCGGAAAGTTTGCGTTAGGTACTACATATAAATATTTACAAAAATGTATATTAAAATTATGGAAATTCATTTTAAGGCGTTATTTTGGGCGGAGCTACTCAATTTCCACACCCGAAGAATTTTTGGAATAAACAGTTACAGAATTGCTGTATTTTAAATTTTAATGAACACATTAGTAACATTCTCAACACTGTCGTTTTCAAAATGAACATGATGTTGAAAAACATAGCTTATATGCTAAATGGGATCTAAAATACATCCATTGACATACTGTCTGCTGGCTTTGTTCCAAAAATTCTTCGGATGGTGAAGTTATGTAGCTCCGCCCCAAATAACGCCTTAAAATGAATTTTAATAATTTTAATATACATTTTTGTAAATATTTATATGTAGTACCTAACGCAAACTTTCGGAATTTATATAGAATATACGGGCACATATGGAGAATTTTTTACAAGAAAATGGTAATTTTCGGATAACCATAAGATATGATTTTTATTCTTTAAAATTTTTATTTCGCTATTTCACACAGTTTTTACAAACAGAAAATTATACAAAAATTACCAGTTATGAATCTTTTACATCTATATATCCTCAGTAAATGGCATAAAATTCCGCGCAGCAGTTTTTGAGAAAAGCCGTTTTTTAAAAAATCGAAAAAACATTTTTATGCCATTAAATATCAATATTTATAGGGTGATATTAGGGGAAATACATTGTCAGGTATTTAGTCACATCTGGGTAAAAAAGCAGTGAATTTGATTGAACGGCATGTTTCCAATGCTTATCCGGCTATGCCCTTTGGTACGAAATTTCCATAAAGCTGATATTTTAAATTCGTTTTGATCTTACACTTATTTTAATAAATATTTTGCACTTTTAGAACATGATTAGGCTAAAGAAAATGATATATTTATCCAAATATGTATTTGACGGCATCGAATAGGCTTATTTTTTTTTTGTAACAGTATATGAAGGCAATGGGGGGAGGGGGTGAATGAATACTAGGTGTTTGGACTAGAAGCAATTTGAAGTTCACACTAAAAGTAATAAACATTTTTGATGCCGTAGGGCATATATGATAACACATAAATACATATTTAGGTTTAAAAAAATATACATATATATATTATCCTATTCTAAAACTACAAAATACTGATTACAATCCGCATAAGGTCAAAACTGATTTAAAATATCAGCTTTATGAAAATTTCATACCCAATTCGGGGTACCCTAAAATCAGGGGGCAGAGAAGCATCCCAGTTTTCCCACGCTGCAAGCAGCTCTGCTGTATGGTAACAAATTATTTCCATTTATAAAAAATGATTCAATGTGGTCAAACATGACTGCGTATATGGCTTAGAAAGAAAATGGTCAAAGATGGCTTCATATTGGCTAAAAAAAAAAAAAAAGGCTCAAAGATGGCCGCAATTAAGATACATTTGAAATGTCTAAAATTCAGACGTAAGAAGTGTCTGAAAAATTTAAGACACTTTAAAACGTCTTAAAATTGAACACTCGTGTTTCAGACACTTAAGTCTCTGAAATTCAGACGCAAGAAGTGTCTGAAATTTTTAAGACATTTTAAAACGTTTGAAAATTGAACACTGTGTTTCAAACACTTAAATGTCTGAATTTCAGACATTTCAGTTTAGAGTGCGGGAAGATTGACATGTTTGTTCCTCTCCTTTCATAACTTCATGATGGTGAAATAAGCCAAAGCCTTCTAAATATTTGAGAAAGTCTTGACTCGCGTCACGAAAACATCACACAAAGCAGGCAAAGCAAAGAAACAAAATCATTCATTGGCTCATTCATATTCACGAGCCAATGAATGATTTTTCTTCTTTGTTTTGCCTGCTTTGTGTGACGTTTTCCTGACACGTGTCAAGGCTTTCTCCAATATTTAAAGGGCGTTGAATAGGCCGGGATCAAGATAGATTTTTCGCTATTAGCGGGATGAGATTGATCAATCAGACGTCTGCATTTTTCCGAACATTTTGATGTTTGCAATAAACACTGAAAAGCCTGCAAGGATGGAGGTTACTGATTGGTCAATGTAATTTTACTAACAGAGAAAAATTTATCTGAATCCTGGACATTAACTTTGGTTGGTTAAAACAATCTTGAATAAAATAAAATCAGGAAGCCAATGTTTGTTAACTTTTCTGGTTAGTTTAATTGAAATCTTCCTCGTCTATTACTGAAAACTGAGTTACCGTACTTTGGACAAAAAATTGAATATGAGTACACGACTTGTGCATATGTCACCACTCTAACACAGTGTTGCCAGATGGGCTACTTTTTTAATTCAGATACTTGATTGGCACCACTTTTTTGAAATTGTAAAATGCGCCTTATTTAATGACATATTAATTAAGGCGAAAACAAGGGGAATTTTACCGTTTATAATAAGTGTTGGCAATCAAGAAATCTGAATTTTAAAAAAAGTAGCCCACTGGCAACACTGCTCCAACCTATAAATGTTCTCGTTTATGACCATGATTCTAAGTGCAGTTGGTTAAATTTGAGTATCTGGGCATTAGAGAAAGCAATAGTGGCCCACCGTGGCTGAGTGGATAAGACACCATGCCGCTAATCGCTTGAGAGCGTAGGTGGAAGCAGATTCGAATCCTGCCGTGATTCGCATGTGATATGATGTATGTGTTCAATAAATCAAACAAACAAGCAAACAAGCAATAGTGAAAGATACAGTTGGCATGGAAACAACGACTTCTTTAATTCGTATAGAAAATTAATGAATAGTAGTAAATGACTCAAGTTTAAAATCCATGCAAATGGTCTGGAAATATCAATGGCTCCCATCTAGTATTTCACAAAATTAATTTAATAGATTCACATGATGTATAACTTGATGCAACTCTTAGCTAATGAAAATTCTGCAACAAGACTTATGTAGGTAGATCTTTTGAATGAATAATTCAGAATTCTGAGAACAAAACGAAGTTCTTAAGGGCTCTTCCTCACACCCCCCTCAAAAAAGGAAATACGATAGAAAGATATAAGAATTTGGATAGCTTCAATATGTCTGTGATCTTTTGTCAGAGTCCAGAAAAAGAGTCTGGGCATAAAAAAAAATATATTTGACGGACGATAAGACATAGATTTCAGGCAATTTTTAACCGAAAAATATTTAATTCTAATGTATATGCGGCTTTAATAATAGACTATTAAAGATAATCAATTTAGGGGAAATTTTATAGTAAATTAATATCCTCACATTTATGCAAATAGGTATGGATAAACAGACTTGAGTAAAATTACATATTTATTCTTTCTTCTCTATAACACGATCTAAATGAAGATGAAGTTATATGTACAGTTTATATCTTTAAATTTTTAGATTTTTTTTATCAAAAATGTTCCTTTATTATGTCTAGAATTGCTAGATTTACAGATCTTCGATTCTTTAGATGCCTGCGGGGTTTCATTCTCGGATTAACCGTAGGTATTTGTAAAGGTAAATTTATTTTGCAAAATCGTCAGAAAAAAAAAGTTAGAAAAAACAATTAACTGACAGACTAACTGTAAATATATATTTTATTTCGACTCTGTTTTTTACTAAATTTAAATTTTCATCTTTCGTAGAAAATTTTAAGGAGATATAAATTTAGAAAGACTGATACTTTGAAAGAAGAAATTGACTTTCCTTACTTTTAAATTATTAATCACTATAAAAGATGAATGATAGGTAAACAAAATGTATAATATTGTGTTTTTTCCCTGCTTATAAAGGCTATACAAGGACTAATTTTAATTTGAGCTAGTAGAATTATTTCTATTATATATCATTTGTTTTTTAAAAAAAGAACTGATATCTACTAAAAAACAACTTTTCAAAAGTAAAAAAAAAGCCAAGCAAAAAAAAAAAAAAGAAAACTAAAAAGGTGAAAGTTGCGGCTAAAAAATAGTGTGATATCAAATTTCCAAGCTTATATTACGGTACTTATTTAACATTTTTTGATAAAAATTTACCATATGTAAGTCGAGCACCTAAGTATGCGTTGATAGAAAGCCTTTTCTCCTTTACTAAATACATCATAACGTGTTTCTGGAAATTAAATTTTTTTTAATTATGCATGATGAGCTTGGCGGCAATCTTTCCATATTATACACAAATTTCTAAGCACTCAAGCTCGTAACATATTTGGTTTATTAAGAATTTCGAGCTTCTAGTTTTAGCTACAGACAGATAAATTAGGAAAGTTTTTTATTTTGAAAAAACAAATTGATTTTTACTCCTTTAACTAATTAATTAACCCCCCTCCGAAAAAAGAGAATCATGAGATGAAACCTGAAGTTACTTCAGCTTTATTTTTTGACACAAATTTTTAGGCACTCATTTCCATAAATTAAAAAAATAAAATGTTTGCTTTAGTAACAATTTCGAATTTCCAATCTTAACAATGAACTTGTGTGCTTAGAAATTTGTGTAAAATATGGAAAGATGGCCGCCAAGCCTATCATGCATAATTAAAAAAAATTTAATTTTCAGAAACACGTTATGATGTATTTAGTAAAGGAGAAAAGGCTTTCTATCAACGCATACTTAGCTACTCGACTTACATATGGTAAATTTTTATCAAAAAATGTTAAATAAGTACCGTAATATAAGCTTGGAAATTTGATATCACACTATTTTTTAGCCACAACTTTCACCTTTTTTTTTCTTGGCTTTTTTTTTACTTTTGAAAAGTTGTTTTTTAGTAGATATATGTTACTCCAGAACCGTAGGGGCCTTTTGTCTACTGCTTTAAAATTCATTTGCATTGTTTTAACACTTTGAGAGGCAAGCAATTGCGCTTGTGTAATGCTGAATTGACACCGGAAATTATGAAAGAAATTATTTCAAAATAAGGAAAAGCAATATTGCAACATTTCCCCCCTCCCCCAAAAGCTATAAACGTAAAAAGTAATTAAAATTTTCTGGTGTAAATCTTAATTAAACTTAGATGGAATATAATATATCCCAACGCCTTTCAAGGGGTTAAGACGCGCGTGTATACTTATACTGTACGATAATATTGCCGCCTGTTTTCAGTCACGTGAATAATGGCGCCCTTCATTGAGAGCCAAGAGCTGAGTTGCGCCCATGCTTACTGAAATGTTGGACAGACCTGTTATAAATGATACCATGGGAGTTTTAGGGTTAATTTTCCTGTGAAACACCACGGATTTTTCTATTCATTTTACAAGAAGCTTGCTGACTTTGGAGCGCTACGTTTCGTTTGTCAACAGAAATATTTCTTATGTTTCATAGGAAGCTTAAAAATATTTCACCGAATCTTTCAGGATTTATTCAGTAAAAGTTTTGTTATTCATAATGAACTCGATTATTTTACAGTGCAGTGAAAACACACATCGTACAAATGGTACGAAATAGGAGACCAATCCGCAGGAAAGTATCTTTTTACTTTCTTCTATCTTTACAAGAAGAAAGTATTTGACTCGTGAAAATTTTCAACATCCGGTTTTCGATGTATTTATATGTTTTAGAATGTCCTGAACAGATTTGATGGTTCTTAGAAAATGTCTGTCACTATGTGAGTCTGTAAGTGACAAAAATTTTGTGGCCGTTCTATCTCAAGAACTAATGCACGGAATTTTACAAAACCTTAGATTCAGTCATACCTTGATATTAACTGGTTTTGATTACTTTTTAGTGTAAATCACCCGAAAGGTATGCTGCATTTTTCACGATTTCCGCAATAGCTATATCTCAAGAACTATTGCACGAATTTTCATAAAACTTCAGATGCAGTTAGTCCATGATATAAATTAGTGCTCCTTACTGTTTGGGGAAAGTCTTCCAACAGGTGGCGCTGCTATGCAGTATTATTTATGATTATCTCAATAGCTGTATCTCAAGAACAAATGTTCGAATTTTCATCAAACTTCAGATTCCGTTAGTCCCTGATATAAGTTAGTGCTATTTAATTTTTGGTGCAAATTGCACAACAGGTGGCGCTGCTATGCTGCATTTTTCAAGACTTCCGCGAAAGCGGAATCGCAAGAAGTAATGCAAGAATATTCATCAAGCTTCAGATTCAGTTACTCCTAGGTATAAATTGGTTCTAATCAGTTTTTGGTGTAAATTGCCCAACAGATGGCGCCTATGTATTATTTTTCACAATTTCCACAATAGCTCTATCTTCAAAACTAATGAATGGATTTTCATCAAACTTCAGATTCAGTTAGAAGTTGACATAACTTGTTGTTGATGAAATTTTTGTGTAAATCATCTAACCGGTGGCACTGGTATGCTGTATTTTTCATGAAGTGGTAACATGTACGAGAGAGAAGACAGTTTTGGGATTGCCACATCCGACTAGTCTGTTTCAGGCATTCTGCATGACCAGACAGGTATGAGCCAAATGCAGGCTAAAAGTTCATTTTGACATTTCTTTTTGAGGAAACTGGTGGAAATGAAAATTTTCATCAGTAAGTGAAAGCAGAGTAAAAATATCACATTTAGCAGTCAATCATTACTTTAGATCGTAAAACGAATGTTCCTCGTATATTCCAGAAACATTTGTTCTTTTCCAGCATTTTTATAACAATAAAAAATTTTCATGAAGTACTCGGTTTTTTAAAACATTAATTCTTAATCTTCTGTCATTAAGTATGTCACTATCCAGAAAAAAGTGATGACAATTGTCGCACTGGATAACGTGTTTGGCACCCCTATTTTAGAAATTACATATTTGTTTTGTTAATATAAAATATTTGTCAGCTTTCGAATTTGTTTGCGATGTTATAATTTTGCCTGCACCCCCTTTGGGCTAGTGGCATGGACATAAGATATAGCCTATGTTGGAACAGGGGCTAACACCATCATATTGATACCATTACTTTTGAAATCGGTTCGGTAGTTCCAGTGATTACCTACTACAAACAAACAAACAAACAAACTTTACTTCTTTATACTATTAGTATAGATATGTAAAAAATCATTACAATACCAAAAAGTATATATATGTTCTTCTGTGTCCGCTTTGAAGCTTTAGTTAATCGGTGAATAAAGATGTCTGTTTTATATACCTGAAAATGTAGACTTAATTTTACTTACTTTGAAAGTTTTAATTCATTACAGCAATACAAACTATTAAAGTATACCTTTATATGCAATGTCAATCTTATAAAGATTTTTCATAAATTTAATTCAATTATTTTCAAAAAGCGGTGTACATCTACTTCATTATTTCTCGCACAGCAAGTGAATGTTGTACCATCTGAGCTGTACCATGACATAAAATCTTTTATTTATCCAAAAAGTCTTTCATGTATATGTATTGGAGCATAAGAAAGGTGAGGAATCGGTGCTGGCGGTGTTTATATAGTATTTCTTATCATTTTCACATCAATAACAGAAATATTTTACCTCTTAATTTACTATATCGCATTAATGTTTGGTCAGTATTTTAAATTGTACATTACATTCGTTTTATAATCAATAGTAACTGTATACTTAAGGGTTTCAAAGGTTATATGCCTTCTATGCTAATCAATGCTAATGGGAAAGTCTACATCAATTGAGACAAACGTCTTTGTTGGAGCAAATAGTGGTACCGGGGCTGCTCAAACCCTAAACGCGGAAATACCTGATTTGAGAATCTGAGAATCGTGTTTATCTATATTATAAGGGGCATAAAAATTAAAATATGATCGCTGTCTGCTTGAAAAGTAGTTTGGTATTATCAGTTTGTCATGCATACAGCGTGTTTCATCACAGCGGTTACAAAGTTTCAGAAGAGATAGAGTACACCTAGACGATGGGAAATCACATAGAATTGCACGGTAGGAAACGCTTTCCTGGCACGGTAGTGATGTCACAAAACACTAGTTGGATGTGACAATCCCAAAATTTTCTTCTATCTCCTATATTTTAATATTTAAAAATGTTATTACAAATGTCAATATTTCTTTTTTATTACTTCAATACTATATCAACTTTGACTTTCATCTTAAATTTCTGCTTCAGTCAATTAGTCGAGTAAAAACGAGTTAATCTCAATCATGATATTTCTTAAAATCAATAGTTTTCCGTTATTCTGTTGTATTCGCGAATAGCCGACCTATCAGGATGTGAAGTTCCCGTTGCTTCACCAGCCATCGTTGCACAATACAACTACGAAAAATGAAGAACATTACACAAAAAGCGCTATTATAGGGCCCACTTTTGGCGGAATATTTCCAAATTAAGGGAGGACCTGCTAGCCATAGCCAAAAACTTAAAAAAATATGGTTCAATTCTATGCATAACATCATACGCTTTTTGGCGACAATGGCGACGGACACACGGACAGACGGAAAGACAGACATTTTCTATAAACATGTTTCGGGGGATCTCTGACCCCTAAAACGTGTAAATCCGTCGAAAACCGAAAGTCGAAAAATAATTTCAATTACAACACTTTCTTCAATAGAAGATAGGAGAAAGGAAACGAACAAGGTGAGAAAACAGGTTTATTAGTTTTAGAACTGCAAAAATGCAGGGACCATGTTGGAAAGTGCTGAGAAACTTGTTACGTGCATCAAGACACTTTCTGGGTCTGGCAAATCTGGGACACGCCCTCTATTTTCGACAACATATAATCTTACCTACGCCGGAGATGTGAGGGCTGCATGAACGCCCAGGAACGAAATTTCGAATACCATCTTTGATAACGATCGCCGTCCCTCTTTTTATTCTTATTACTTAGTTTTTTGCTATACTATCGTCTAGGTGTACTGTATCTCTCCTGAAACATTGTAACCGCTGTGCTGAACCACCCTGTATACACAAGTCATCAAAATTAAAGTATAATGAGAAACAATATGCTCACTAAGTTATTATTACAACCAGTTCCCCATGTCAGCAATTATTTATGTTAATTAATTAATTACAATTCAACACAATATTCCACCTCAGCGCATACGTTAGCGGCGGTATTATGCAAATTCGGTGACTGACATTGTGGTGCGCATTGGTCGCATGTTGTAATTCTGTTCTGTAGTGTTGTTTAAAGAGAATGTGGTGTCTGGACAGTGATCAGTATTCATAAGTTATTGCTCAAAGTGCATCATTTAAGTGAAGGCGAAAAGTGGCGAATAATTGGTAGAATGGAGAGAGGTCAAACACAAATAGAGATCTCCCAAGATTTAAATATCCCTCAAAGTGTCAAATCAAGAGCTTGGAGCCACTTTTAAAGAACTGGATTTGTTGATAGACAGCCTGGTCAAGGGCGACCACTAGAACAACTGCATCCGAAGACAGTTTTCTGTCATTGTCGACTCGAAGAAATCGCGAAGCGACTACAGGAAATTTGATTTCAGACATTCAGGCTTCCACAAGAACTCGAATCAGACGTTCTACTCATGCATGAAGGTTTAACGAGCGCGGAATTTTATGCGATGAAACCAATAGTTTGTGTCCCGCTCACTAACGCTTCCAAAGGGATCTATTTAAACTGGTGCCGCCGTCAATTTCAGTGGAGCCAAGGAGACTGTGCCCGATATTTGTTGATTTAAGAGTCCAGATATAGTCTGAAAATTGATACTAGATTTTTTTTGATATGGCGAAAGGAAGAAACACTCAACTTGCTTTCCCTTGTATGTGAAATAGCCCGTTTCCACGTCCGCGGTTTAATGACTTGTGGGGAATCATGACAAATAGTCTCACCGAGATGCATATCTTTCAAGGAGGTTCTGTAACCACTCGGAGATATGTGAAGGAGGTATTGGAACCCCAAGCTACATTGTTTAGGGATACTTTTGGAAGAGGGTTTTCGCTAATGGATGGCAATGCTCGGCCACATTGTGCATATGTGGTGTCAGAATACATGCAAACAGAAGATATCACTCGAACGGATTAGTCACCTTACTCACACGACTTGAACCTTTTTGAACATTTGTGGGATGCCTTGGGGCGTCGACTTTCAGTGCGCCAAATTCCTTCTAGTACCCTCTAGGAGCTGAAAAGTGCACTTTTAAAAGAACGGCGTGCGCTTCTACAAGTCTTGATCAACACTTTGTCAAAGCCTATGAAATCGAGATGTGAGGTATGCATATCTGTACTAGGTAACCGTACACCATACTAAAGAAATAAAATTGTACAAAAGGTGATTCAATTTTTCCATCATTTTCCAATTTCCATAAGTTGGGTTTTAATTTCAATATTTTGAGAATAATCAATTGTTAAACATTGTAATTTATGTTAACTAATGCTTTTGTACAAATTTCTATTAATAATTTTTCATTAAGTAACAGTAAAGTGATATTTCTGCCATTATCCTTTAATCATAGCTGCCAACTCTTCCGCTTTTTTGTACCAGAAAAATTTAATAGAAATTTTTGCCTTATATAATAGGAGGATTACGGCGATTTATAAAAGTTAAAATTTACAATAAATTTTTTGTGGTACAATAAAGTGTAAGATGTTGGCAGCTATGCTTTAATTTTGATGCCCAGTGGAGATTAAAAATAATACATACATAACACATTGAACAGACATAGTTTCGTTGCGGATGCACTATCGACAGTCTCATTTTCATTTCGGTCACTGTTTTAGAATGATGAAAGAATATTAAATAATTAATTTCTGTACCATATAACCCATAGTAAATGATAAATAATAATTGTACATTCTTGATAAAGCATTTAATTATGGTTTATTATCGCACGTAACTTAATGTATCGTCTAATAAATATAAATTAGTGCAAACTCTTTTATCTCTATAACTATAGCCTAAGTCATGTCACTGTCATGAACAGTTACGGGCTGACCGCTCTGCTTTTTATATGGCAGTCGGCCAATTTGCTAATTCGTGTTAGCCGGGCGTAAGTGATAAATCGCCAAATTATGTTCCATCACCGTCATTTACTTTAAAATGTAAACCTATCACTCATTTCATTTAAAATACACAACTTTAATTTAAAACACGTAAATTTAAAATACATGTATCAGACACATTTAAAATAGACGTCTTTCATTCATATAATTTAAAATACAATAAATAAATAAATAGCGGTACTTTTCCATTATAGGTACTTGGCGAAATAGGTAAAAGTTCCTTGGCGAGAAAATAAATTTGGCAACGTATTTACTAGCAACTTATTTACTGTTTCATATACAGACGCAATTTTTTTCCATATGTATAAAATTTATGGCACTTACATATTATTCTGGCCAGGTGGATAAATCGCCAAAAATGCTTGTTAATTAATAAAAATTAAGTTAATTTTAGATCTATAATAAGGTATTTTTCTATAAACTATATGTAATGAAATGTTTATATTAATATTTCATCGGGTTATATCATATGTAACATACATTCATAATATAAACGGCGAAACCTCTTTTAAAAAAATGTCTATGCATTGTACTATAATGCATTTTAACAATTGTGTCATTTTCACTTTGATATAACTATAATATTTTGCCAAATTTCTCTAATCATCATTATATTTTATTATTGTTGTTTCAATCTTTACATTACAGTATTTTTCTAATGTATAATTTTGCAATAGATTGTTTTAAGGAATAAATGGAACACCGACGTCCATGTAATAGTAATGCCTACATCAACTGAAACAAGCACTTTGTTGGAGTAAATACTAATAATATGGATGAGAACAGAAACTCTGGACTAATTTCAGAATCTGGAAATCATATTAACCTGCATTAGAATCATAAAAGGACGGATAACTGAAATATACATCATATAGTCTGTAAAAAAGACTCAATACTAACTATATAAAGTGATTAAATGTGAGGTTTAAGGTTTAATGTTTTATGTAATTTAACGCAATCTTTGAGCAACATAAAGTATTACAAGTTTTCAATTAAATATAATAAGTTTAGATTAGTTTTAAGTCTTTAACATATTATTTTCTTGTTAATGATTTGTATTAAATTAATTATGTAAATTTTGATATTTTTTGTCATTATGGTGCTTTTTTGTTGCGAGTCGAGATAGAGAAAGTTACCTTGGCAAAAGAAAGAAACGTTTCATGCATATTTTCTGCCAACCTATTCACTATTTCATGCACACAAGCATTTTTTTTAATTATACAATTTATTAATTATAAAAAATACATTTATCTAGTTTTAGATAGAACTACTTTATCTAATACATGTAATTAGTGGCAATTTTTAACTACATATAAGAATAAACGTAGAGCTTCATCATGCTTTTTTTCATAGCTGTCTATATCGCTTGGTATCAAATCTCACTTTTGAAAGCTCAGATTGCACCCCAAAAAAAAAAAAAAAAAAAGCCAAGTCTCCTTAAAAAAACAATTATCTAAATTATATTTAAGTGTAGAATATCATTGGTAACATATTTTTAGTGCATATTATCTGATAACAAAACAAAGTTATTGTATTTTAAGATGTACTATAATTTTTATTAAAATTTCACTCTCATAGAATTCAATGCATTATGTTCATTGTGTTATGATTTCACTAAAAATAAATAAACTCCATCATTAACATTTCAGATTTTATATTAATTTTATGATCTATGACTTTGCCTTTAATGTTTTCAAAGATTATGCACTACTTCGACATTCATATTAATTACTCCAGATCGTATCTAGTTGGATTGATACAAACGTATTTGTTGGCTGAAACCTGACAAATGGAAGATTTAAATACTAAACACGGAAATAGCTAATTTGAGAGTTTGAGAACTGTGTTTATCTACATCAGAATAATACAAGAATATGCAAATTATGTGTAGAACATACAACGCACAGTCCCATTAATTTATTTATTTGGCTTATTGTTGTAGCATATTGCATTATTTAGCATATAGGTGAATTATTTTGTATAATATAGCTACCAAACAACTTGATGCTTGAATACAAATATTTCTGAATCGCAATCTCCGTCTTAATTAATAGCAAAATTTATGTCATTCAATAAAGGTAATATTTTGTTTCGGAAATACTGGTATTAAAAAATCGGACGGTTTTCTATTATATAATTGTATACTCTGACGAAGTATTAGATGCGATATTACTATAGCCAGTAGCTTAATACATTCTTTTAGTAACATAAATTAATGCAATCTTTCAAATTAATGATAAGCTTATTTTAAGTGTAGAACGCATTTAATTTCCTATAAAGATTTAATGAAACATTTATGCGAATTATGTTTCTGTGTGATAAATCACTAACTAACTGCATTCTTTTAGTAACATAAATTAATGTAATCTTTCAAATTAACGATAAGCTTATTTTAAATATATGACATATTTCCTTTCCTATATAGAGTTAATGAAACATTTATGCTAATTATGTTTCTGTGTGATAAATCCCTAACTTCCTGCATTCATTCTTTTAGTAATATAAATTAATATAATCTTTCAAATTAACGATAAGCTTATTTTAAGTGCATAACATATAAAGTGCATAAACTTTAACCCGTTAATAGTCGCGCGTTGGTCTTTTCCCCGCCCGAAATTCGTTATCTACCTGTGACTCATTTCCCATTAAAGTTACGATAGCCAAATTCCGTGTAGCTGACCTTGAGTGTTCACACTCTTGTGTAGTAAAATTGCAAGTCATTCCTGCTATTTTTTAGCATTTTATCGCATTCTTAAGTTTCAATCGGTCTAAATGACCGCGTTGCGACCACTTACGTTGGTTGAATTTTCCCCCCTCGTGTTCATCCTTTCCCATTTCCGCGAAATCTGTGGGGGAAAGTTTCCTCGAAGTACGAACTCTCTGCCTGTTGTTATTTCGTCTTTCTTTCTTTCTGCTATTTTACTCGTTCATAGAGTACTTTTTTTTTACTTTTAGAATGTGACTTAAAATTGTATTATTATATTAGTTGTGAAGTCCGTTCGCACAAAAAACTGATGGATGATCACTTGCATTTTTTTTTCATTGTCAAACATTGCGGGAATAAATTCTCAAATTGATAATCGTTTAAATATGGAAAAAGGGGAAATTCATCATTATAATTTGAAAGAAGTTGCTTACCATTTATTACCGGAACATATAAATGAAAGAAAACAGACAATAACACTGCCAAACCATTAGAAAAAAGAGAAGAGAATTTTGTGGGAATCAGTAAAAAAATTGCCGTATCTCCAAAATCTGAAAAGTATCGTTTTTGTACAATAAAACAAATTCGAAAGATAAAACAATTTTCTCAGAAATGTAGTATGTATATCTGCGAAGAACATCCATATAATTCATTTGTACAATAAGAAAAATAATGAGAATTTTATAATGTAGATTAGAAATTACGCAAATAAAAATCTCTTTTGGATAATTCAGTGAATGTTTATACTATGATTTTAAAAAAAATATTTTAAGTATTTTTCTAAAATTTATCTATTTTTAAATTTTCATACTGTAAGTAAAAACACATTTTTTTTAACAATGCCGCAGAAAATGCTTTTTTTTATTATTATTGAAATCCAATAGAGGCTTGGGGGCGGTTACTAACAAATTTAAATTTGTTGTCCTTCATCAATTGTTCAAACTATTTTTTCAGAATAATGTTTTCCAGAATACGAGAGAAAATTCATTTAAATAAAATTATTGCTGCATTTTTCAAATTTCGGAGAAAATTTTCTTATTGTTTTTATTATTTTAATGAATGTTATTATAAAACAATAAATTATAACATTAATACCTCATTATAAAATGTACAATTGAATATTTATTTTAATTAAATAGTTGCTGTAAAATACATCCCTATTAAGATGTCCCTTTCAGTGATTCTATTAATTAAAATAATTTATCCATCTTAGGATTTAAATCTACAATTGCAAATGTATTTAAATTAAATATATAATTTCAATAACTTATTTACTTTATATAATGGAAGTTCGTATCTAGAGTTTTTATTCAAGGGCGCTGCTCCCACCTTGAAATAAGTAGAAAAACTACAAATCGTGTATTTTCATTTGAAAAATGGATTTAATAATAAAATCTCGATAGCCCCTCCCCCCTCATACACACACAGACACCCCACAAAATAAATAAATAAAACGTAGTTACAATATTTACATTTATAATTTCGAATTAAGTATTTTTTTACCTTTTTCTTTATTATATATATATATATATATATATATATATATAAAATATGCTGGTGAATTAGTGGTATTGTATTTTATTTTCTGTTGCATGTCATAGGTTCCATTTTTATTTTCAGTTTAATTGTTTGTTTTAATGTCCGTGTAATATATTGATGCTAAATTTATTAATTTTATTTTATTAAATGGATATAGAGTGCCGGAGTATCATAAAAATCTACCTGACTCTGATTCTGTCCTTCCAAAAAAAAAAAAAAAAAAATACCCCTATCACGAATTTAGATTCATATTCGTAAATGTTTTCCTACTAATTATTGATTCATAGTAACATCAGAAATTCAATCAAATCATTTACTATTTACTTTTAAGTATTTATTCAAAACGAAGAAAGAGTTATTAAAAACATTTATCTAGATACCAACTGAATATATACTTAAGCGAAATAAATAATTTGCTGTAAAAGGTTGTAAAATGAATAATTGCTGTAATCTTTTAAAGTTCAGTCAATATTTTCAACCTACGTTATCCGTTTTCGATCATCTGATAACACCGGCAAGTTTCCCCTTCGTTTTCGGCCTGCTGGTAACGGCGGCAAATAGACCGAACGCGACTACTAACGTTCTAAAAAATGTCGCGACTACTCTTGGGTTAATGAAACATTTATGCGAATTATGTTTCAGTGTGATAAATCACTAACTTATCGCATTATTTTAGTAACATAAATTAATAAAATCGTTCAAATTAATGATAAACTTTCTTAAAATGTATAACGTATTTGCTTTTCTATAAAATGTAATAAAATATTTATGCGAATTATGTTTCAGTGTGATAAATTACTAGCTTACTTCATTCTTTTAGTAACATAAATTAATGTAATCTTTCATATTAATGACAAACTTATTTTAAGTGTGGAACGTATTTCCATTTCTATACACTTTAATGAAAGATTTATGCGAATGTTGTTTCAGTGTGATAAATCACTAATTTATTCCATTCTTTTAGTAACATAAATAATGTAATCTTTCAAATTAACAATAAACTTATTTTATGGGTATAGCATATTTCATTTTCTATAAACTTTAATGAAATATGTATTCGAATCATATTTCAATGTGATAAATCAATCGTAACGGTTTTCTATTGCAGAGAAGGTCCAAATACCGGCTACCACTTTTTTTTCAACCTAGATCATACAATTTTCAAAATTAGTAAAATAAAAAGTGACAGCAGGATTCCTTGGCATGTTTTACACCTGTTTAGAGGAGGGAAATCAGTTTAAAAAAGCGTTTTCTGTTTACAAAAAGCAAAATTCCGAAAGTTTTCAAATTTTTAGTTCTGAAATTGGGGTCTAAATATCGGCTACTTAAGTTGTTTTCCAAAAGATCACACAAATAGAGCTAATGGCAATTATTAAGTAGTTAGAATATTATTTTAATCAATTTTATTGAATAATAACATTTCTTATGCACAGAAAAAATGCATAATTATTAATAAAGAAGCATTTTTGTCAAATTTATAAAATTCTTAACGACTATCTTTCACAGTCTTCTTTCCATTATGTCTCTAATTTTGTTTTTTAACGTGTAAAAAAAAAAGCTTGCTGATTGAAATGAAAATTATTTTATCTGAAAAATCGCAAACATAATATAGCTCTCTGCATCGGTGCAGTCGCTATAGGCCCACCTATCGCATTCCTAACATTGAACCTAGAATACCCTCCCTCGCTCTTGTCCACAGAGAAAGCACCCGTGCAGAGAACACAAATTGGAATATCTTCCCCTGTTGGATATCTCCTTTTTCACTTTTTAAAAATCCAATTTCTTCCCCTTTCACTTGTTTTCCACCGTTATTTTTCTTATTTCTCTTCACATTTATTGCAGGCAATTTTGAAGTGTCCAAAAGCTCTTTTTTGTGAAGTGATCCGGTAACCAGTATCGCCCCTGAACAATTACGGCTACGGTTGCTTTTTGTGATATTGCGAAATGGGACTGGAAATATTTCTTAACCATTTAAATTAATATATTAATTAAGGAACTATTTAAATTATTTTTTTCCTCCCCTTCAAGCAAAGCAACCGAGAGAGATCCAAATACCAGCTAGCCGGTAATTAGACACTCTAGGTAGCCAGTATTCGGACCACTGCTATGTTTAAGTTAAAGCCGGTCTTACTTATTCATATAATAAAATACCAATAATGTGCGCGCGGCAATTGAGAGCTAAATATGTCTAGAAAATAACTTCATCATCAATTCAAACCAGTATATGAACAGTGAGCATAAATGAAAGACCGAATTTTAAAAATTTATACTTTCTAAACTCTTACACAGATATAAATTATATATGAAAAAAAAAATCCATTCCAATTCTCTTCCCAGTTACAAATATTAGATGTGTGAAACTTTCGTAACACTGTAATCAAGTTCGCTAAACACATTTGTCAGTTTTATACTGTCAACGGTTCTTAATGCAGTACTGATACATTCTTTAAAATCTTTGGATATTTTCGGCAATGGTAGTTCATGAAACAGATCTTTGATGTAATAAATCACTCAACTTAAAATCCGATAATCTTGGGGTCCATGTTTAAAAGGGTAAATCATTGTTTCAAGCACGTCTAATCCAGCGTTTAGCGACAAGAAAAAAATGAAATGTTTTTTCTTTATTTACATTATCTTTTACTACAATGAGTGTAATAGTTTTCAAAATGTAAATATTTAAAATCACGTCATTCATTTATGCTAAGCATGTACCAATGAATATTAAATTTTCTACACAACTGAGAAATTATTCGTACAGGCGGAAAAAGCTAATGGCCTTTGATAAGTGTTTCTAAATTCATTTACGAGGTTTACAAATTTAAGACTTCCTCTCTTGTTATAGTTTCTATTTATTGTTGAAATAAATGTTTGGGAGCTCCTACATTTTTAAAAAGTAAGTTTTCTTTAAAAGTTTTTCTCTGTTTTCAAAACTGTAAGATTTTCATACTGGTTTATATTATGCAGTTCTGTTCATTAACTATTCCTGTATGATTAATTAGATGCCAGTGATCCTGAAAAAACGATAAAATAGATGTGAAATTACGTTGTAGTTTTTCGTCATTAACTGTTACAATTCTGCATTACATTAATTTTATAGTCAATGACTTTTGCTTTTATATGATTTAAAGAAGCAAATGCGACTTCGACATTCAAGTCAAAAAAATATGTACATCAGTTAAGACACCTTTAATGGATCAAAAGTGGCAACCGGATGACAGTCTCAAACACAAAACATGCCAATAACTTATTGAGAAGCAGAGATTATTGATTTTCTATATTATAATGATGAAAGCACGCGTTTATTTTGATCATTAACGTGTGGCAAGCCAAAAGTCAATCTTTTTATTTATTCCATCATTTTCATCAGCAGACAATCATTAAGAAGTATCGAATCAACTCTTCTCCGACGTTTTCAGATCGACCCGAGAGTTTGTGTACATTCGAATGTTGTCGGCGTCAAGATGTGTTTTCTTACTTTGTACATAATTTAGTTTAAAGTTTTAATCTATACTTCCTATTATAAAGAGGAAAAAATTGTTTATTTGTAGGAGGTAAGCTCTGGAACTACCGAACCGATTCCAAAAGTAATGGTATCAAAATGATGGTGTTAGTCCAACTTAGAACATAGGCTATATCTTATGTCGGTGCCACTACCCCAAAGGGGGTGTAGGAGCAAAAAACGTTCTAAAAATGAGATTTTAGAGTTACTGAAGGGCCTAGAAATATGAAATTTTGAATATTAGTTACTTAGAGATATAAATGATGTCTAAGAACAGTTCTTAAAAAATTCGAAATTTAAAAGGGGTGAAAATGCACAAAAAGCGTTCTAAAAAACGTTCTAAATGGTAGTTTCTACACAATCTCAGGAAATACTAAACCGATTTAAAAAATATTGGTGTCAAAATAATGATCACAACGCTTGCTCCAAGATAGGCTATGCTTTATATCGGTGCCACTACCCCAAAGGGGGTGTAGGAGCACAAAACGTTCTAACAATGCGATTTTAGCGTTACTGAAGGGCCTAGAAATATGAAATTTTGAAAATTAGTTACTTATAAGATATAAATGATGTCTAAGAACAGTTCTTAAAAAATTCGAAATTTAAAAGGGGTGAAAATGCACAAAAGCGTTCTAAAAAACGTTCTAAATGGTAGTTTCTACACAATCTCAGGAAATACCAAACCGATTTAAAAAATATTTGTGTCAAAATGATGGTGACAACGCTTGCTCCAAGATAGGCTACGTTTTATGTCGGTGCCACTAACCCAAAGGGGGTGTAGGAGCAAAAAACATTCTAACAATGCGATTTTAGCGTTACTGAAGGACCTAGAAATATGAAATTTTGAATATTAGTTACCTATAAGATATAAATGTTGCCTAAGAACAATTCTTAAACAATTCGAAATTTAAAAGGGGTGAAAATGCACAAAAAGCGTTCTAAATGGTAGTTTCTACACAATCTCAGGAAATACCAAACCGATTTAAAAAATATTGGTGTCAAAATGTTGGTAACAACGCTTTCTCCAAGATAGGCTATGTCTTATGTCGGTGTGACTACCCTAAAGGGGGTGCAGGAGCATAAAAGGTTCTAAAAATGCGATTTACGTGTTACTAAAGGACCTAGAAATATGAAATTTCAAATATTAGCTACTTATTAGATATAAAGGATTTCTAAGAACAGTTCTTAATCCTCCGACTGTCTTGGAAAAGGGCAAAATTGTGATGTTGTTTTCTCTGCATTTTGTTTTAAATGCTAAAAAAATTATTCTTTGAACATCTCTCTATTCTAAAAAAAGTAACTACCGCTGTCACCGCCGCCGCCGGTTTTGAATTTTTTGTGACCGGAGGTCTTTCTTCGTTAATATTAAGAAAAATAATGCATACAAAAATATGAAAATCGGTAGTATTATACAGAAATGTTTGTTAAACACGCTGATGCAGACATTTTTCAGATCGAAGAATTATTTTAAGAGATATTTAATGTTAAAGTTGGACAAAATCGTTCCACTAAAAAAGTTTTATAGGAGCAAAAACTGTCCATATGAATTTAATCATTTTTAGATCATTTTATGCGTTAGAATTTGCCGGAGTGCAGATTGCATTAATTTTTTTATTTTGACTAATTTTTTGAGGTTTTATTTCTATTTTAAATTCAGATTTTCAGCATTTCTAGAGATATTTTTAGCAGATTTTACAAAGTGATATTAATTTAAACTGTTGCCAACTGTATAAACAGTGGAAACAATAATGTTTGCTTCAAAAAAAATATTTATACGTGTAAATAAATTAAAAATTTATTTACACGTGACTATTATAAACAGAAAGAAACATTTGGAATTAGAATTAAATAATTATGTACAAAAAGCAGGAACTTATTAAAAATTACGTCATAAAAACTATAATTACACGTGAATTTTAAGAGAGAAAGGAATTTGTAAAACAATAAATTTATTAACATGCGTTAGAAGTCTTAAATAGGAGAAATTACGTCATATTTACGTCACATTACAGTTATTACATAAAATGAACACAAAATAATATTGCAAAACGGTTTAAATTTAGAAATTGCGCTAGACATTTATTTGATATTTTAAGAGTTATTGTTAGATTCTCTCTATTCTAAAAAGAAGTAGCTACCGCTGTCACCGCCGCCGCCGGTTTTGAATTTTTTGTGACTGGAGGTCTTTCTTCGTTAATATTAAGAAAAATAATGCATACAAAAATATGAAAATCTGTGGTATTATACAGAAATGTTTGATAAACACGCTGAAGTAGACAGTTTTCAAATCGAAGAATTATTTTAAGAGATATTTAATGCTAAATTTGGACAAAATCGTTCCACTAAAAAAGTTTTATAGCAGCAAACACTGTACATGGCAGTGTAATCATTTTTAGATCATTTTATGCGTTAGAATTTGCCGGAGTGCAGATTGCATTAATTTTTTTATTTTGACTCATTCTTTGAGGTTTTATTTCTATTTTAAATTCAAATTTTCAGCATTTCTAGAGATATTTTTTACAGATTTTAGAAAGTGATATTAATTTAAACTGTTGCCAACTGTATAAACAGCGGAAGCAATAATGTTTGCTTTAAAAAAAATATTTATACGTGTAAATAAATTAAAAATTTATTTACACGTGACTATTATAAACAGAAAAAAAACATTTGTAATTAAAATTAAATAATTACGTACAAAAACCAGGAACTTATTAAAAATTACGTCATAAAAACTATAATTACACGTGAATTTTAAGAGAGAAAGGAATTTGTAAAATAATAAATTTATTAACATGCGTTAGAAGTCTTAAATAGGAGAAATTACGTCATATTTACGTCACATTACAGTTATTACATAAAATGAACACAAAATAATATTGCAAAACGGTTTAAATTTAAAAATTGCGGTAGACATTTATTTGATATTTTGAGAGGATACTTTTCAACTATTTTTGTTAGGAAAGCGCTAATAATATTTCATTTCTAACAAAAGAATTTTCACGTGAATATTTAAAAGAGAAAGAATAGCTTGGTAAAAATTTCGTTAGACTAAAAACGATTAATTTAAAATGTCTCATTTAAAAGAACTTTCTTTTCGGTTTGTTAAAAAATACCAGGAGAAAAAGACTCTGTTTACTTAATTCCTTTTACATTAGCTTATTTTGAAATGTTGTTACACGTGTCTACGTCAACAAGTTATTTTTATTTCGACGTTTTATTTGTATTTTTATTAATGTTGTACTAATGTATTTGTTCTTTCGTTATTTAAAATAAATATTACGTCAATTTGTATAATTTGGCGAGAGGTTTGGCGATTTATATAATTTGGCGAAATTGGTCGACGGGATAATCAAGTAGTACCGCAGCGGATTTGGCGTTAAAATTCCCCAATCAAAGAGAAATGAATAGAAATCCGTTTATAGGGAGATCGCCACTGTTTTTTAAATTATAATTCAATCTTTCGAAATCTTTTTAAAGCCGATATAATTACCATGCATTTAGAGTCTGCGGTGTCTGGACGGGGGTTGGCGAGCGTAGCTCGTAGGGGGCCGAGCCCCCTAGTTTTATAAAAAAACTTAATAACTAATATGAATGCAATCCTTGGAAGTATTAATCATTGTTCAACATATTAAAAATACATTAAATCAATAGAATTATATTACTTTAAATATTGCTTGTATTGCAGTGAAACCTGGAGCTTAGTGAACGTATTAACACGGGCTTGTCACTGAGGGGGTTGAACAATTCGAAATTTAAAAGGGGTGAAAATGCGCGAAAATCGTTCTAAAAAACGTTCTAAATGGTAGTTTCTACACAATCTCAGGAAATACCAAACCGATTTAAAAAATATTGGTGTCAAAATGTTGGTAACAACGCTTGCTCCAAGATAGGCTATGTCTTATGTCGGTGTGACTACCCCAAAGGGGGTGCAGGAGCATAAAAGGTTCTAAAAATGCGATTTACGTGTTACTAAAGGACCTAGAAATATGAAATTTCAAATATTATCTACTTATTAGATATAAAGGATTTCTAAGAACAGTTCTTAAACAATTCGAAATTTAAAAGGGGTGAAAATGCGCGAAAATCGTTCTAAAAAACGTTCTAAATGGTAGTTTCTACACAATCTCTGGAAATACCAAACCAATTTAAAAAATATTGGTGTCAAAATGTTGGTAACAACGCTTGCTCCAAGATAGGCTATGTTTTATGTCGGTGCCACTACCCGAAAGGGGTGCAGGAGCAAAAAACTTTCTAAAATTGCGATTTTGGCGTTCCCGAAGGGCCTAGAAATATGAAATTTGAAATATTAGCTACTTATTGGATATAAAGGATTTCTAAGAACAGTTCTTAAACAAGTCGAAATTTAAAAGGGGTGAAAATGCGCGAAAATCGTTCTAAAAAACGTTCTAATGGTGGTTTCGACACAATCTCAGAAAATACCAAACCGATCTAAAAAAAACAATGGCGTCAAAATGATGGTGACAACCCCTGCTCCAACATAGGTAATGTTTTATGTCGGTGCCACTACCCCAAAGGGGGTGCAGGAGAAAAACTTTCTAAATTGAGGCTTTTGCGTTACGGAAGGGCCTAGAATCGTGAAATTTGGAATGGCAGTTAGTTATAAGATATCAAACTAAGGACATTTCCTAAAAAAAATCGAAATTTAAAAGGGGGGTCAAAATGCGCAAAAAGCGTTGTAAAAAACTTTCTAAATTGCAATTTCTATGCAATCTCAGGAAGTACTGAACCGATTTCAAATATAATAGTGTAAAAATGATGGTCACAGATCATGCTCCAAGATAGGCTATATTTTATATCTGTTTCCACTACCACAGAGGAGATGCAGGAGCAAAATGCGCGAAAAGCGTTCTAAAAACATTCTAAATGCCGATTTGTCGGCAATATCTCAGGAAGAATGAATCTGATTTCAAACGTAATGGTAGGAAATTGATGCTGTCAGCCTCTGCTCTAACATAGACGCTATTTTATGTCGGTATCACGATCACCAAGACGTTGCAGGAGCAAAAAAGCGTTCTAAATTTCGATTTTTGTGATTGGTAGGGGCTAGCAACTTAAAATTAGGCATGGTACATATTTATTAGATATAAATGATCTTTAAGAACAGTTTCGAAAAAATTGGAAATTTAAAAAGGGGTGAAAATGCGCAAAAAGCGTCCTAAAAACGTTCTAAATTGCGTTTTCTACTCAATCTAAGGAAATACCAAAGCTATTTCAAAAGTAATGGTTGCAAATCAATGGTGACAGTTCCTGTTATAACATAGGTTATATTTTATGTTGCAGTCACTACTATCTGAGGGTTGCAAAAGCAAAACATGTTCTAATTTGCGTTTTTTGCACAACTGAGGGGTCTAACACTTTGAAGTATGGCATGGTATTTACTTACAAGATGCAACTGCTTTCTAAGAACAGTCGAAAGAAAATTCCAAATTTAAAAAAATGAAGTGAGTGAAAAGCGTTATAAATTACAATTTTTAAGCAAACTTATAAATTACCAAACCGATTAAAAAAATAATGATGACAAATTTTGGTGATAGAACCTGCTCAAACATAAGCTATATTTTATGTCTGTTCCACTACCACCAGAGGGTTGCAGGAGCTAAAAACTTTCTAAATTGCAATTTCTGTGATACTGAAAAGGCTAGAAGGCTAGAAACTTTAAATATGACATGGTAGTTACTTATAAAATATAAATGCCCTCGAAGGAACGTCGAAAATAAATTCGAATTAAAAAGGGGTGAAGCGAAGGGGAGGTTCGAAAAGCATTCTAAAAAAGTTCTAAATTACGATTCTATGCAATTTCAGGGAATATAAACCGATTATAAAAGTAATAGTTGCGAATCAATGGTAACAGTCTCTGATCCTACACAGGCTATATTTTATGCCAGTGATTCTGCCACCTGGGGTTCACAGGAACAACAAACGTTCTAAAAAAGGGCTTTAAAAGCTTTTTTAATTTCGTTTCTGCGGAATATTAGGAAATAACAAACCGATTTCAAAATTAATGTTGACAAATTAATGGTGACAGTTCCTGTTTCAACATAGCCCTTTTAGAGAGGTGATGGGACTTGGAATTTGACGATGGTTATTTCTAAGATGTAAGTAGATGATTTCTAAAAAATTCAAAACTTCAAATGAATACTGAAATGAGCGTATTAATTGAGCATAAATGTTTCAAAATATTTTATAAATTACCATTTATTTATTTTTATTTCATTTTATTAATTTAAGTCTCACTTCTGCCTAATGCATTGTAATAAGGATGTTTAATCAAACTGTGTTTTAAATAGAAATTTTTGAATCATTCTTAAAACTAATAAGTACCTTTTAATAAAATAAAAATTTAGTTTTTAGCTTTTAATAAAAATTAGACATATAAATATCACTTGGCATATTTCAAATATTACGCGAGCAAAGCCGCGGGGTTTGCTAGTTAAAGTATATTTTTCATTATGTCCAGCGCGTCCTTCTGTGCCACTACAAAAACTGGTGACCCGGACGTGATTTGGACACGCAACTGGAGTCAGATTCTTTATTAATTTTTTTAATTAAAAATTTTAATTTTAAGTAAAATTTTAAAAATTTAGTTTTCGATACTTGCTGATAAAGAGTTGTAACAAAATTTCAAACGGAAGATGGTTATTTTGGATGGAAAGGTGAGTTTAGCAGGAAATTGGCTAAAGTACAAATGCCGGATGCTAAGGCATTGTTTTATTGTCAAACTACTGGTGAGGTAAATAGGTTTTATATTTGAGTAAATGCATGGGTTGTCGCATACAGGAATACGGGCAAATAGGCAGCTAATATGTTCAAAGTACATTTGGCCAGGACTAAATAAGGATGTTGCTGTCTGGTGTAGATCATGCATACCCTGTCAAAAGACAAAAGTACACTTGCGTACTAAATCTCCTTTGGTGCGATTTCTGGTCCCAGATGAGAGATTTGCATATATACACTTAGACATAATTGGTCCTGTGCCTTTAGTACGTGGATTGTCTAACGATGATATTTCAGATATTGTCTAACAATGATTGATGGGTTTACCAGATGGTCAGAGGTTGTACCTGTAGGATGTGTAACTGCTGAAACAGTTGCTCAGGCTTTTCTTCAGACATGGGTTTCTCGTTTTAGATAGAGAACAGCGATAACATGCGATAGGGATAGACAGTTCGAGTCCATACTTTTCAAGACCTTTGACAAGGTTACTCGGTACTAATCTGGCTATGACGGCTTCATATGCACCACAGCGTAATGGTGTGGCGGAGCGACTTGATCGACCTTTAAAACAAGCCTTAATGTGCTTTAAAGTAGATTGGTTTGAAGCTCTTCCTCTAGTTTTTCTAGGTCGCCGAACTACAGTGCGTGAAGATCTTGGTATTTCTACAGCGGATTTAACACATGGAACCCCTTTACGCCTTTCAGGACATTTATATCAAGAAACAACCTTCTTAGACTCGCCAAATTACATCTCTAAGTTGTAGAAAATAATGTGTCCTTTGAGACCCGTTCAACCTTTCAAGCATGGACAGTAAAAGATCTACGTTCATAAAGAAATAAATAACTGCAGCCACGTTTTTTCCGGAGAGGTCCTTGAAAGCGACCTCTACAATCTACTTATAAGGGACCGTTCCAGGTTGTAAAGAAACTGGAAAAGGACTTTATACTTCTCATTTATGGTCAAGAAAAACTCATAAATATTGATAAGTTAAAACCGGCCTTTCTTTTGTCAGAAAAAGAACTTTCTTCTTCGACCTAAACTACGAGAGAGGAAAGTTCATTTTCGTCTCCCAGTGGTTGTGTGAGACTGGCGGGGGAGTTGTATGACAAAGCGAAAGACAATCTCTTTATCTATCCCATCGTTTTCATCGGCAGACGATCATTCAGAAGAATCGAGACAACTCTTCTCCGACGTTTTCAGACCGACGCGAGAGTTTGTGTATATTCGAATGTTGTCGGCGCCAAGATGTGTTTTCTTACTTTTTAAATAATTTAGTTTTAAAGTTTTAATTAAAGTATATTTTTCATAATGTCCAGCGCATCCTTCTATGCATAATACAAACGTCTATAATTCTGCATTATACTTATTTTATAATTGACTTTTGATTTTAAATGTTTTCAAGCAGTGAATGACTTCGGCATCCAAGACATGACGGTATCTACATCAGTTAAGACAAACAACTTTGTTCGATCAAAAGTGGCAATCCGGATTACAGCATCAAACACTAAACACGAAAATAACTAATTAAGAATCTGTGAATCGGCTTTCCCTAAATTAGAATGATGAAAGCACAGATTTATTTTCCTTCGTTAACATTTATAATTCTGCATTATATATATTTTATAATTGACTTTTGATTTTAAATAGTTTCAAGCAGTAAATAAATTCAGCATCCAAAACAAGTGAATATCTACATTATTTAAGACAAACAACTTTGTTCGATTAAAAGTGACAATCCGTGTTATAGTCTCAAATACTAAACACGGAAATAACTTATTAAGAAGCTGTGAATGCATTACATTTGTTTTATGATTGACTTTTGATTTAAAAAATGGTTTCAAGCAGTGAATGACTTCGGCATCCAAGACAAGAGAGTATCTATATCAGTTAAGACAAACAACTTTGTTTGATCATAAGTGACAATTCGTATTACAGCATCAAACACTATACAGGGAAATAACTAATTAAGAATCTATGAATCGTCTTTCTCTAAATTAAAATGATAAAACCACAGATATATTTTCCATCATTAACATTTACAATTCTGCATTAAATATTTATTATAAACTATGACTTTTAATTTAAAAAGTTTAAATTTAAAAAGTCGTCGGCATTCAATAAGAGAGAATATCTACATCGGTTAAGACAAACAACTTTGTTCGATCAAAAGTGACATTCCGGATTAGGGGTCTTCCACAAATGATGTCAAGCTTGGAGGAGGGGAGGGGGGTTCTTGAAAATGGGACAGTTTGTGACAAGGGGGTGGGAGGGGGTAAGAAGAAATGTGACATCACACATTTTGGTTAAAATAAAAGCATTAAAATCCGCAGATTTATTTTGAAGTTATTTTGAAATTAAAGTATTTTGTGTTTATAAAGTAGATTTAAAGCCAAATATATTAAATTCCATTTCAAATTCCAAAATACGACTGTTTACAGCTGCTCTTTCGTATTAATATATTATTACTATTGTATATTAATTATGTTTTTGTTATAAACCTTAACCTTATTTCATACAAAATAAGTACATGAATCATTTTTATTGTTATGCTCTCAAATGTTGTTAAAACACATAGTTTAAAAATAAAGTTTGAAATATGATCCATAACGTAGTGCTTTGTTTCTGAACTGCAAGTATATGTTTATGTAATATAGCGTGACATGTGACAATGAGGGGGGAGTTGGTATGGTGAAGTGTGACACTTTGTGACAAAGGGGGCTGGGGGTGTCAAAAATATTGAAAAAAAGTGTGACATCATTTATGGACCGCCCCTTAAACACTAAACACGGAAATAACTAATTGAGAAGCTGAGAATCGTCTTTCTCTATATATCAGAACTAGCAGGCTACACCCGCTTCGCTGGTCCATTTTCCAATTGAACCTTGATAAAACAAAATGATGAATTCGACCTTATATTTTAAATTAATATGGACCTTCACCTGGAAAGTCTTTCTGCATTTGCTTAATACAATGCGAACGCCATTTAGCTATTATGTTATCTTATGGGTTAGGCAAATTTCGGGCTATTCAGAATAAACTCTTTTATAGTAGATTAATAAAGTAGGGGTTGGGAGGGAAATATGACCGTTATGATCATCAGAAATTAAAATGTTCTCTAGTCACCACACTACTAAAATGAGAGATAATTACAATGATTGCAGAGAGTGACTACTGATAATTAATCATATTCGGATTATTCACTATCGTTTGTTAGTTCTTGAACTCCTGTCTCCTCAGTTTGGTGCTATATGTGGTTCTGGTACACTGTTAAAAATTTGCAGCATTCTGGCAGGTTACACAACCGTAATTTAATACTATTCTGACCATATTATTGGCCATTTTATGGTCAGAATATAGTTAAATTATGGTTATGAAACTGTTTTTTTCAAAAAACGGTCGAATGACCTGCCAGAATGCTGCCAAATTTTTAACAGTGTAGCTTAAATACAATCTCTCCTACGTTACATTATATTTCGTAATATACGTCTTCTTCTGACATGTCTACTGCAGTTTTCTATCTTCGGATCACAGCAGAGTAAATACAGCCAAAGAACGTAATAAATTATTTGCACACAACGGACAGTGTTTAACTTTCATGATTAAAATAAATGTGAATCATATAAAAATGGCTTTTTAAAACTCAAGTGTTTGAATAAAATTAAAATAATGTCATTTTCACTGTCATTTCTTTTTTAATACCAGTTACAATCATGCAGCTGTTAACCTGGAAAAAACCTCGAAAACTGATTGTAATAGAAAAATGAACCTTTTTTTTTCATGCAATCAAAATCTTCCCAATCTTCCGTAATCGGGTACACAGCTAAGTTTGACGTCAAACATTGGAAGTGTTTCCAAATATATGGTTATAATTGTACCAGAGTTAGATATAAAACAAAGGTAATTATGCGCCAAACAACATTCCATTAAATAAAGTGAATTTGCTGTTGACTGAATTATAGATCTTTCACCAAAAATACTCTTTGAGAATGATAAATAAAGTCAGTTATATAAAACTTAATAACCTAATACGTAATATTATACGTAATAATCTTTTTGATGCACCAAGGATTTTTTTTTCATTTCTCTAATTAGCATAATTCACAGAGGAATAAATAGGGTTTCTATTTTAAAGATTACATTATTCTTCAGTCTTTTGCCTAAATAAACCTAAAATTGTTAATTTTCATAAAGTTTAGTAGCTACGGCTATGAGTCATAAGAAATTGCTTTATAATTATCCAATTTTATCTGAATTTCAGGTACTTTTTTTCTTATCTAGGCTAAAATGATAAATCAACAAATATTGTTTATTTTGTAATAGTAAAATAACTGCAAAAAATATATAATACTAAATCTTCTGTTGTCCATTTGCTTCATAATGAAAAACCATAAATTTACTAATCGCTATGTAGAATTTCGTGTAATCTTCTGCAATCGGGATTACTGTCTAGAGTCTCTTTCAAATAAAAAGAAACATCCAACAATTCACTAAATATGTTAATTAAAGGGGTAACCTGATTACAGAAAATTAATCATATACCTTTCTAAAACCTTCAAAAAAGAAGAACAAATAGGCAAAAAAAAAAAAAAAATAAAAAAGGGATGACGAATAAAAATATTATAAAAAATTTATTTCAATATATCAATGCAATATCAATTATAAGCAATTTTTAGTGTAAAATATTTTCTTTTGTGGTATTAATAACGCATAATTCCATAAATTTTCTAAAGAATAATCTTTAGTACTTAACATTTGAAGTAGTAGACATTTCTAAAGGGGACGATACGTGTTAAAAAAAAAAAGAGTGGGCAATATTCGCTGATCTGAGTTCAAGGTTATAAAAGTCACAAGTTTGGGGAAACAAACCAGCATGTTTCCGTAGTAAAGTATGTAAAAAATATTTTAAATGTCTGAAATTAAATTATTTACAATATGTGTGTGTGGGGGGGGGGGGCAGACATTTGCACTAAAATTTAAATATTTGACTCCACTTTTCTAATATTAATTGCTATTTATATAATTTACATTTGAATATAAACAATTCCTCCAAAAATGCCATCTTACACTTGCAAAAACACCTATAATATATCGATGGGGCTATGTCATGTTTACGCCTTTTTGGATTAAAATCAAATTGTTTGCCGGCAAAATGCTCATAAAATTACTCGTGAATGTAAAAAAGATCAGTCAAATGTAGCGTCGGAATTCCAGTAAAAAAACTGCAAAAAAATATTTTTTCCAGTATTTAGCGTGAAAAGACGAACGCTCCACGCTATTTCGCAAACGAATACATTTCCTGGCCAAATGCAAAAGATTGAAATGCATTTATAAATTCCTTGTTAAATGAGTATTTAAATGCCTAACACTCAATGAATTTAAACTTAAATGGTGGATTAGTTTATTATTTTTTTCTGTAAGCTTATTAAATATATACAAATTGCGTGTTGCTGTAGTTATTTTATTTTATACGGTGTCACCGGCTGGATACGTTTTGTGTAATTTGATTATGAATGCTATCATTAAACATTTCGATATGAAGTGGTTGTTTCCATGGCAACAATACATTTCTTTTGTTGTCTCTGGCACTAACAACATCGATGTCAAATTGCGAATGCTTGGAATAGGACCTTAATTTTGAGATTGAAACAATTTTAATCCATTTAAATGTTATTCTAAACAGCATAATTACGATCGTTAAATTTCATTACATACACATATAAAAGTATATGATAAAGCAGCAGTTATAAAAATGTATTTATTTAAGTTAAACTCATTTAAACTAACTTCGTATGGAGGCGGAGAGTTGAAAAAAATTTTTTTTTAAATATTCATAATAGTATTATTCAAACTTTAATTGTGTCGCCAACCAGCGTTAAATCGCAAAAAATGAAATTTTCATTATTGTTTTACGAACGTTAAATCGAGGTTCTGCTGATTTTTTTAATAAACATATATTATCCACATGGGAGAAATTCCTTGGTATCATCTTATCAATTTTTCAGATGTGTTTTTCTCAACCTGACGCAAAAGATAAATCGCCAAATCTTGCTGTTTTGTAGCAATATTTCAACTGAGTAAATTTTTAAGCATTACGAACATTCCCTTTCATGTTTAAATTAAATATTTTCGCTTTTTAATATTATCACTCATTAAAACGGATTTTTCTTCTTTTTTTTCCCTTTTAAATAAAATTAGTAACAGTTTTTTCTTTTATTTTTCGAGGTGTAGTAGCCGTTTCATTTTTTTTTTTTTTTTTTTAATCAACGATAAATTTCGCCAAGAAATAAAATGGTAACCTTATCGTCCAAAATAACACAACTTTCCGTCATAATTCTATATCTAATGTTTGTAGAATGATGTGCTATAGCTTAAAACCTTCCCTGAAACGATACCTATCTAACGGTATAAGTTCCGTAAAAATCCATGCAGTAGAACTCGTAATCTAGGCGTTCGGAACGAAATTTCTGTTTGGATTTTATATATATAATAGAATAGAAGATAGAATAGATAATAGATTATGTGTTATGAACTATCTCAAAGTTTAAAACAGATCGCATTGTTAGATTTCCTAATTTTAACAATATCGCGTTATGTTAGTTCCACATTCCACCACCAGGGAGCGCACTCTATTCTTAACGAAAGCGTATCTGAACGAAACTCCTTCATGCAACCTTTCTGTAGATACATGAATCGGGAGGGTGGCGGTCTTAACCAATAATTTAAGATAATTGCTGAAATTACTACGAAAAATATTTTAAAGGGGCTCTACGCGGGCCCCTAATAGAGTTAGAGAAAATCGGAAGACGGCAAAATAATCGTGGGGAAAAGTTTGCTTGGGTGCTTCGGAGCTACTTTTGGCGCGAGATCTAAGCTCTATGACCAACAGGAGCCCAGATATTTAAGGAAATATGAAGTAACAAAGTCCAAAATAATAGAATTTTCCGTAATAATTCTATAACTAATCTAGGTAGAATGATGTGGTATAGCTTAAAACCTTCCCTGGAACGATTCCTATCTAACGGTATAAGTTCCGTAAAAATCCATGCGGTAGAACTCGAAATCTAGGCGTTCGGAACGAAATTTCGGTTTGGATTTTATATATATAATAGATGATGAAAGCACAGGTTTATTTTTCATCACTGACATTTTTAATTCTACATTACATTTATTTTATAATATATGACTTTTGCTTTTAAACTGTTTCAAGCAGTAAATACATCTTCGACATTCAAGACAAGAGAATACCTACGTCAGTTTAGAAAGACAACTTTGTTGGATCAAAGTGACAACCAAGAAGACAGTCTAAGACACTAAACACGAAAATAACTATTTAAGAAGCTGAGAATCTTCTCTTTCTATATTAGAATGATGAAAGCACAAGTTTATTTTCCATCATCAACATTTATAACTGTGCATTACATTTATTTCCCGACTGCCAAGAAGGGTTATGTGTTTCACGCGTATCTGGGTATGTAGATTTCTTTATACACTCGAAACATCCCAGCGGCTAGATGGATTTTAATGAATGAGACCTCTATCGATTCGTCTTAACCGTTCGATGGTTATAGGCTTGGTTCTGTTTTTATAAATTCAAAATGGCGGCCATAAAATACAAAATGGCGGTATAGACGAAAAAAAAATTACGCACCCTATTTCGTGGCATATCATTGGATAGGTCTTTCAAAATGAAGACGATGTTTCATTGACTTTTTTTACAGTCTGAAGCTCCGTTTAAATATTACACAACCTGGAAGTTGTGTACGTAGGATTTGTAGTGGCAACTCTAACCTTCATAGGCATTAATAGGCCTCATCAAAACAGTGTTTATAGATAAGAACTAACAATTAAACAGAACATAAAAGTCATCAATATAAGTAAATAAAAAAATAGGCAAGTAACATAAAAATTAGTTTCACATTGATGAGAAATAATTAATTAGTTCGCTTTTCACGCAGTCGGGTTTTTTTGATTTTTTAAATTTAATTTTTACTTGTTTTATAATTGACTTTTGATTTAACCTTTAATTGCATGAATTATTCTTTTAGAATTGTGTTTTTTATTTTTATAATAAGGATTAGACACCAGAAATCTTAAGATAGATTTTTAACTTTATTTAGTAGCATATTTTTGCAGTTTTAGGAAGATTAATATTTTTATATAAATATCGTGGTTGTAAGAACTTTATTTATGTATTAAAAATTAAATAAAAAGATGATGGAAATTTACATCACTATGGAATTAAGGGTTAAATGGTTTCAAACAGTGCATGACTTCGGTATCCTAGATAAGAGAATATCTACATCAGTTAAGACAGGGCTGCCACAGGTGATTATTTTTATATTCTGTTGGCACCAGTATTTTTCTAACATAAATTTTGAAGTATATTTCTCTTGCAAACGTTGTCAAAGCGTCTGTTAAGGATTTTTGTTTTGAGAAAGTGGTGTCAGTTACAATAAAAAAATAGTCACCTTTTAAGACAAACAACTTTGTTCGATAAATCGTTTAATCAATCGTGACAAACCGGATTACAGTCTCAAACACTTGTAACGAAAACAACTAATTAAGAAGCTGAGACTACAGTTTTTCTATATTAGAATGATCAAAGTGCAGGTTTATTTTCCATCGTTAATATTTAAAATTTTGCATTACATTTATTTAATAATTGACTTTTGATTTAAATGGGTTCAAGCATAAATACGTCTTCGACATTCAAGACAAGTGAATATCTACATCAGTTAATAAAAATATCTTTGTTGGATCAAAGTGGCAATCAAGATGATCGTCTCAAACACTAAACATGGAAATAACTGATTAAGAGATTAAGAACAGTCTTTGTCAATATACGAATAATGAAATCATAAGCAAAATAATGTAGAATATTTAATACATACTAAGATAATACTAATTATACTAACCGCTAAAGACCTTAACTCATGAAAGCTGGTTTGCAAGGAAACTTTCATTGGAAGCGAACAAAATTTTTAAATTTGAATGCCATTATTTTAGTTTGGAAATTTTCCCATTATCTAATCCCAGATCTTGAGCGAGTAAATAATTCAAAATTACAAAGTCTCAAAAACTGATGTCGAAGAATTAAAAGAAGTGTAAAGGAGGCTCGTGTTAATGGGTTAAATTCAAGTTTAATATACAAACATATAGAAACATAAATCAATGCACACAATAAAATTAATAATAATAAGGTTAAGTAAATTTTACGTGTCAAATATAATAGTTTATTTTCTAAAACCGTTATTTATTTATTTATTTTTTTTTTTTTTTTGTAATATGTTTCAGTGTGTATCAGTGATCAGAGGTGATGTATTTCTAGAGCATGTTTCCTAATAACTAAGCAATGTAACTTTTTTATATTGCTGTGCATTTTAACGTTTGTGACATTTTCACTTTGATATAAGTCAACATGTCATGTCAAATTACACTAAACATCATTATATTTCATTATTAAGATTAGAAATTTTACGTTACATTTATAATCTATAATTTTGCATTTAATAGTTTCAAGGTTGATGTACGACTACGACATCCATTTTAATATCAAGGTCTAAATCAATTTATTTTTTATTTATTTATTTTTATTTTTATTTATTTATTTATTTATTTTTTTTACCAAACTGACTATCTTGAAGACAGCCTCAAAAGCTGTGCATGGAAACAGATAATGGGGATTTGTAAATCATGTCTCTCTACATTTGAATGATAAAAATATTAGTAAAAGATTTGTGAAAGAGCATGTTATCCTTGGTAAAGGTTAAATGTTTATTATATAATCTGATAAGACGTTAGATTTGATTTTAGGTTTCCACAAGAAAAAGTAAAGATATTTTATAGTCATTTATGGAAACTTTTAAGTTAATAATAACAATAACAGGATTCCCATGACTACTTATTTTAGAATACCCGTATTTCTTAACAGTAAAATTCGCCTTATTTAATCACAGAATTTATGCCATTAACCCTTAACCGGAAACGTGCCGTCTGTGAGATGGTTGCGTCTACATATCTACCCTTTACACAAAAATGAACGCGTCCCCAATCTTATCACACAATCTAATCCTTACGCTACTGGTCCTATGCCTCCCCCACCCATTTGCAACACCCGCGCATTTTTAGTTATAGAAAGAAAAATTATTTTATTTTTTACGCAGTCTGTGAGACGGAATGTTTCCGTTTATGTTATTTTTTGCTCTGGGGTATTGATTTGGAGGTAGAGTCAAAGAGGGTACGCTACAGTGATAAAAGAGACTGAAGAAACTGCTTTGAGATTGTTTGATGAAGTAGTAAGTGACATAAGTAATGTTGAAAGTATTTCAGATGATGACTATATAAATTCTGAACACGAAAGTGACTCAACATTGTCAAAAATGCATAAAAAATGCAGATATTTAGAACATGCTGCAATATTTACTATTAAATGTTTTGTTCATTTTACTGCTTAATATTTTTTTCTGATTCATATCGTACCGAGATATATAAAAATATTAGCATTTATTTAATTATTCTGACGAAAATTTTATATTTTGAACAGTAATGTGTAATTTCAAAATATTTTTAGTCTCGGACATTCAAAACTTATTTTTATGCTGTCGTATTAAAAAACTGGTACTTACTATTAAATATTAAGTGTTTAAGTTCACTATTAGGTAAATTAAGTTATTTTCCTTTTTAAATTTTATAGCAATTTTTTTTAATTTAACAGTCTCACAGACCGCACGTTTCCGTTTGTGCACTGGATTTTAATGTTTCCGATTAAGGGTTAAATAAAACTGATATTATTCTTATTAGAAAATACTTCAAATTAAAAGTAAGAGCTCTTATGAAGTGGTATCGAAGTTCATTTAAAAATTATAATGAATTATTTAGTGTAATATGAATTACATCGAAAGGTTTATGTGAATTATGTTTCAGTCTGATAAATCATAGATAACGTATTTATAAATGCATATAATCCCTTATAAAAAAAACAATTTTACTGCAATATATTATAATATATTTAAACTTTCATATACCTAAAGATATTCTGCCAAATCTGGCTAATTATTACAGTCAATCAGAGTAACTTTGATCCGCATTTTCTCTATTTTCATATGCCATACTCTTTTTTGAAGAATATTGTCGCAACTAGGGGCATAAAACAGAAGAAATTATCCTAAATTATTGTTTGACTATAAAAATTTAAGGAATAATAAGAATAAAAGAAATAAAAAAATTGATTTTTAGCCTGGTCCAATGTTACCCAGCCATTTAGGGTAACTTTGCACCATATGATAAATTTTTATATAAAATAATTAATTATAAAAAAAGTATTGTAGTCAGGACAACTTAAAACACCAAAAAATATTTTCAGATATGTAAAGACTGCGAATTTACATTTCCCAACATCACAAGATTTGTTTAATTTATGATATTACAACAAACATGAGGCGTAAGAAAAGTGTAAGAAGAGAACGATGAACATTTAGAAATAAAAAAAACCTGTTTATTGTTCATATAAAACATAAAAATGCAGTGAAAAACAATTTTCAATGTTTTAACTCTATTATATATCCATAGTTACAGCAATACATACAAGTACTAGTATTATTCAAACAAGAATAAAAAACTTCGAACGTATGAAATGTCAAATTTGAGTAGATCCGCCCCTAATCACGCATCTAAATAAATTTTATGTATTTTACACATATTTGTAAAAATATTTACATGTTATATCTAATGCACACTTTCGGCATTTATATGAAATATACGTATAAATATGGGAAATTTTCGACAGTAGCACCTATAATCAGTAAATTATAAGCATCAGTGTAACTTTGAGCCGGCTCAAAGTTACCCTGAAAATCCGGTAAAATGCTAGTGCCTTCTTATTTTACACTTTAGTAACTATTAATAAATAGATAATCACAAAATATTAACACATTTACAACATTTAGATAGTAATATGTCTGATAAATGAGTATATTGTTACTTTGAAAATTTAATTGGATTACAACAACTTCAAAACAGCATTCAAAATTAACTTGACAACAGTACTTCACAAAAATAGTTATATGATGCAATTAATGACGCATAAAGTTGCTAATTTATTTTCTAAAATAAAGAGTAGAAATCCCAGTTTAGAACCTTGCCAACAGAGCACAGTTCTGGGGTTTATTTACTGTTTTAGAGTAAAAAATATTGAAAAATAGGAGGTGGTGCAAAGTTACACCCCGTGGTTCAAAGTTACTCTGATTGACTGTACTACAGTCAGGATTCGTACGCATCAAGGGATGTATGGAATTTCAGGTTTTTAGCACCAGAAGTTTCTTAAACTACTGGTCGCTATAACTGAAGCTAGATTTTTGTTTTTCGTTAAATAAGAAAAATATCACTTTACGAAAATTCTGATAAGAGCTCATTGAAACGTACGAATCCTGATATTCCATTATTAATATTTCAAATTTTATGTTACATAGATTTCACAGTCTATCATTTTGAAATTAATTGTTTCCAGGATAATATGCAACTTGCGGAACTATGATAATGGGAATGTCTCGATCAATTAAGATGGATTTATAATATAGGATTAAAAGCGAAAATCTGTAAGACACAGTCCGGGATCACTAAACGCAGAAATACCTAACTCGGGAATCTGTAAATCATGGCTCTATATATTGGTATGATAAAACATAGGCAAATTATTTATAGGGCATATAATATATGGTAAAGGATGGCTACTAATTACTGAAAACTCACAAGGCTATAGATTCGTATTTGGGATTACATGACGTAAATTAACGAACTATTTTAGCAACATAAATTAAACTATACATACAATGCGTCTCATAAGTATATGGACAACCGATTTTTTGAAATAGCAGCTCAAAATATGAAGCCATAATCACGAAAAAAATAATAAGCATATGGTATCATAATATACATTTGTTACAATAACGAAATACTGTATAGGTTTTTTCGGAATTTTTGTAAAAAAATAAAATTCAAAACAAGCTGTCCCAAAAATATATGGACAATGAAGAGAATTTCTTTTATTTCCACCGTATCAAAAAAAAAAAAATGCATTTTCTGCGTCTTGTACATGTGAAGTACCCACTGCTAAATATAAAATCATTGCTTATTCTTTAATTATCTAACAGTGGGAAAATGCCTCGCAACGTTCAATTCTCTGCTGCTAATATAACTAAAATTTGGTGTTTAAAGACTCAAATGTTAAAATTTCTGATATTGCTAAACAAATAAAGTGTAACAGATCCGGAATTTATGAAATTTTATCAAAAACTGGCAATGCGATTGCAAAACAACGTTCAGGTCGACCAAAAAATTAAAATCTGTGACAAGACAGAGGGATTTTTCGAGTAGTTTCAGCCCAAAAGAAATTTGTTCGTGAAATTTCGAAGACTTTAGCATTTCCTATTACGAGATCTACTGTTCACCGTTGCATACAGGGAAGCAAAATTCATAAATATTGCAGAATGTGCGCGGAATCTATGCTGAAAGTGCACCATAGAAATGCACGCGTTCTTTGAACTAAAAAACACACGCCTTGGGAAGATGAATTGTTAAGTGTTTCTTCAGTGACGAAAACAAAACCAATTTGTATAGCTCTGATGGCTGGGCATACCATTGGTATGATCTTCGACGAGAATCTCGTGAGTTCTTTAGTCGACAACAAGGAGGGGATTATCTCATGGTGTGGGGCGCAATTTGTTTCAATTGAACAACGGATATTGCTCCTCTTCATGGTCAGCAGTTCTCTGATGATTATTAAAATGTCCTTAAAAGCAATCTACTTCCATTTAGAAACATTTTTGAAAGGGATAACTGAAAATTCCAAGAGAACAATGCGTCAATTCACATCCGTTATTCAAAAACAAATTGGTTTACGCAGAATCAAGTACTGTTATAGACTGGCCAACTATCAACCCAGACCTCAATCCAATTGAAAACATTTGGGGAGTACTTGCACGAGATGTATATGCTCATGGTCGTCAGTTTTTGACTATTCAGGAATTAAAGTAAAACGTAGAGCATAATTGGTTCTTATTACAGCCACACATTCTCAAAATACTAGTTTGAAGCTTACTTGATACGGTTTTCAATGTAATTCAAAGGAACGTATCCACAATTTGAATTTGAATGCAAAAAACTCGAAAAGTCCATATATTTTTGAGACAGCGTAATTTGATTTTTATTTTTTTACAGAAATTCTGTAAAACCTATACTGTATTTCTTTGTTGCCATAAACTTGTATTAGAATTCCATATGCTTATTATTTTTTTCGTGATCATGGCTTCATTTTTTGAACTGTTACTTAAAAAAAAAACGCCTGCCCATATACTTTTGAGACGCACTATACAATTTACTTCAAAAGAACAAAGTACTCGATAATTGCTATAAGTGATAAAAATAAATTTTTAAATCATTTCTAAATACGTAGGGGAGACTAGGGAGGGTTGACCATACGAGAGGCTTAACCCACACATCAGTTTTCATATTTTAAAAAAAATCAGAGTTTTATCAATAGATGTCAACCAAAGCTACCGGAATGCTCAAACAACAGTCTTTTTTTCATATAGATAATAGAAATAGGTGTGGAAAACATCAATTGTGAGGTGTTTTCAACCTAAAAGTAAAATTGTTTTCAAATAAAATACATCACAGAAATTTAAGTAAGTAGATTTTAAGTAATGCAGAAATATCGAGCTTTCATTCCAGACATAAAGATTATACAGAAAGTTAGGCTTAACATAACAATGTGCTATTCTTTAGAAAAAGACTATGTGGGGAGACTTGAACAAGTCAATGTGAGGGAGGGTTGACCAGATGTTCAAGGCTCTCTTAACACACTCACGGCGGGAAACGAGAATTCTCGTTTACATTAAAAAAACATCATTGACTAAGGGCGTGGCTGTAAGGGCTCTGTAAGGTTTCTACCTGACAGAAAATGCATTTATATCATGTTGTCCATATTTTTTTAGATTTTAAGACATTTTGTATTAAATTAGTTCATTGAAAGATATTTCCCGATGCATGAACATGGGAAACCTATCTAGAACACAAATTTACAAAAGACTTTCTGACAAGGAGGAGCTTCTACTGTTTTAAAATTCAGATTTGATAAAAATTGCCCGTCGGCAATGTGTTAATTAAGGGGTTTTGGAAATATTTTAATTATACATTGTACATAATGAAAGATTAATGATTATATATATAAATGAATGTAAATTTATTCTGAAAAGTTACAGGAAAATGGGTTGATGGAAAAGAAAACGTTTAAAACTGATTAAAGAAAGATGTAAAAAATTGCTATTTGCACTGCATGAAAAAAATTAATGAAATGTAAATGGGAAAGTTGATAGAAACTTCTTTTCTTTCATTTAAATATTACTTAAAATAGGCAAATAGAACCATTGGAAAAGACTAGAAAGTACGAAAGCAGCAGTCTTAGCCCTTTCTGTCACTGCCCTTTTAGGGGCAGTGGTATGTTTACGGGACAACTTTATTTTAATTCCCAAACGCTACAGTGGCACCAGAATTTTTCTAAAATCTTTTACATTTAATAGGTGTGTGAAATACAGCCTTTTTCTTATTTGCTAATAAATTTGTACGTAAATTCCGGTGCCAGTCATTTATTTCAACATTTTAGTTCTGAAAGTACTTTCCCTCTGAAAAGATTAAAAGATGCTAATGATAAGTACTCATGTGGCTGCAAAAGAACACAGCATGGATCGAAAAATTTTAGGAAGGTATGTAGACAAATTTCAACATAATGAATAGAGTGAGATGAAGCCAAACTATGTGACAACTAGAGTTGTCAGGTCGAATGTCGCAAAAAGTAGGACAAGGAGACAAAAAAAATAGCGGGACGGTGTCTACTAAATCCTGACATTATAATGCATGAAATCTTATGGAAACGGAACCTGTCTCTAGCGGAATACTGTCTTAAATGTTAAAATTTCATTTTGCCTATTATACAATTATACCTGCTCAGACAAAACCCTGTTTAAAACAAAAATTTTCTCCTCTGACATGTGATTGCGCCTAAACAGGTTTGTTGAAGCATCATATTTTCAAAAATATTTTTTTATAATAATTAAAGCATGTAGCATAAAGTTATTTTGCTTTATTCTTTCCAAATATTTCAATATAAAACAAAGTGGGTCAAGCCTCCCATATAGTGGGTCAAGCATCCCACACAGTGGGTCAAGCCTACCATAGGTGGGGAGCCTTGAACCATTATTTCCTTATGACTAAAATCAATCATTTTTCAAATTTCTTACATATTACACTTATGTAGCGATTTTATTTTGATAACTGATTGTATAACGAATAAAATGATATATAAAGCTTTATTCTACGTTCAATATTTCAAAAATAAAAAAACTTTTGTAAAAAGTAGGTCAACCCTCCCTAGTCTCCCCTAATTCATTTTTTTTTAATCACCAAAGAAAATATAACAGTGCAATTTTATATAGAAAAGTCAAATAGAAAGCTCAAAACTAGGATCAAATAACATACAGCAGACATCAAAAACCATAAAAAAAACTACAGCTCTGGTCAGACTATATAACAGAGAACCTTTACAAATAGATTTTAAAAATAGTAGAATATTTTATCCATCAAGATCTTATTTACCATATATCAACAGAGAATCAATAGAGATCTTCTTACGCAATGAGAATGTTTGATTCAGCATCCATGGAGATTCCTAAAATTTGGAAAGAAATGCCACACAGAATAATGAAACAATATAAACTAATAATAAAATAATTCACGTTCACAAATTTCCATTTTTAATTTTGCAGTTAATTTGATTATGCTTGTGTCCGCGTGATTTTTGTTTTTGTTAACTAGTTTTCAATTTGATTTTTTTGCGAAAATATATTTATCATTTTATTTTCTTGAGAATGTTGCCATCAGATGCAATGAAACATGTAGAAATGTAAATAAATAAAGGTATTTTTTGCCTTCTTAAAATTTATTTTTATCACTTATAGCAATTATTGAGTACTTTTAATATAAATTTATGCTAACTTTTAACATAATAATAACACTGGTGGACGAAATTTTTGGTGTTTAGGAAATAAACACCATTCCTATACGAAATTGGCTCCCTGAATCCAAATATAAGTTTGATTTTGACATTCCAGGTTTAGGATTTAACATCCTTCTGTTATACAGTCAATCAGGGTAACTTTGAACCACGGGGTGTAACTTTGCACCACCTCCTATTTTTCAATATTTTTTACTCTAAAAGACTAAATAAACTCCAGAACTGTGCTCCGTTGGCAAGGTTCTAAACTGGGATTTCTACTCTTTATTTTAGAAAATAAATTAGCAACTTTATGCGTAATTAATTGCGTCATATAACTATTTTTGTGAAGTACTGTTTTCAAGTTAATTTTGAATGCTGTTTTGAAGTTGTAATCCAATTAAATTTTCATAGTAAGCAACAATATACTCATTTATCAGGCATATTATTATCTAAATGTTGTAAATGTGTTAATATTTTATGATTATTTATTTATTAATAGTTAATAAAATATAAAATAAGAAGGCACTAGCATTTTACAGCATTTTCAGGATAGCTTTGAGCCGGCTCAAGTTACACTGATGCTTATAATTTACTGATTATAGGTGGTACTGTCGAAAATTTCCCATATTTACACGTATATTTTATATAAATGCCGAAAGTGTGCATTAGATATAAAATGTAAATATTTTTACAAATATGCGCAAAATATATAAATTTCATTTAGAGGCGTGATTAGGGGCGGAGCTACTCAATTTTGACATTTCATACGTTCGAAGTTTTTTATTCTTGTTTGAATAATACTAGTACTTGTATGTATTACTGTAACTATGGATATATAATACAGTTAAAACATTGAAAATTGTTTTTCAATGCATTTTTATGTTTTATATGAACAATAAACAGGTTTTTTTTTGTTTTCTAAATGTTCATTGTTCTCTTCTTCCACTTTTCTTATGCCTCATATTTGTTGTAATATCATAAATTATACAAATCTTGTGATGTTGGGAAATGTAAATTCGCAGTCTTTACATGTCTGAAAACATTTTTTGGTGTTTAAAGTTGTCTTGACTACAATACTTTTTTTATAATTACTTATTTTATATAAAAATTTATCATATGATGCAAAGTTACCCTAAATGGCTGGGTAACTTAGGACCAGTCTAAAAATCAATTTTTTTATTTCTTTTATCCTTATTATTCCTTAATTTTATATAGACAAACAATAATTTAGGATAATTTCTTCTCTTTTATGCCCAGGGCCTGATTACGAACGGGGCAGATACCTACCAGTAAAAAGAAACAGAAAATTTTGCCTCATTCATGGCAGAAATTTTACATCAGTACGGCGTTTAGATAAGGCGAACATTTCTTTTAAAATTTCTTGGTGTAAGTGTGCCCCGTTGGTAATCAGGCCCTGTTTATGCCCCTAGTTGCGACAATATTCTTCAAATAAGAGTGTGGCATATGAAAATTGAGAAAATGCGGATCAAAGTTACCCTGATTGACTGTAATGGTTACCCAGATTTGGCAGAATATGTGTAGGTATATGAAAGTTGAAATATATTATAATATATTGCAGTAAAATTGTTTTTTTACAAGGGACTATATGCATTTAGAAATACGTTATCTATCATTTATCAGACTGAAACGTAATTCACATAAACCTTTCGATATAATTCATATTAAACTAAATAATTCATTATAATTTTTAAATGAACTTCGATCCTGCTTCATAAGAGCTCTTACTTTTAATTTGAACTATTTTCTAATAATAATAATATCAGTTTTATTTAATGGAATAAATTCTGCCATTTCTGCCAATAAAACGTCGAATTAATGGTTTTATTGGCAATTATTGGCATTTAATCTTACAATTAATTAATTAATGGCAAACCATTATTGGCATTTAATCTTACAATTTGACGACGGGATAACTAAGAAGTACCAAAATTTCTTTTAAAAGCTTCAAATCAAAAATATCTACTTTCTCACACATAACGAAATATATTGTACTAATCTATATCATTGTTTATTTATGTACCGAGTGTACCAAAAATGACTGATGGTTTTCAAAATTCAATAACTTGCAAACGGTGACAGATATTAAAAAAATTCTTGCAAAAGTGTTATGTAAGGTGTCAGGAGTTTTTATGCTGCGATTCTCAGTTTTAGTTACAAATAGCATCGATAGATGCCGCTGAAAGCAAAAACCGTTAAATCCAGGCTCGATGTTTCGACCTCTCTCTTCTCCCATGCAAAAAAAGGAGTTTAAAATGTATTGAATGGATCTCAAAGTACCAAAAATCGGGTCTGGACTGAGCTCCTATTGCTCTGAGCGCCATCTATTGTTTGAAATTAGAACTAAAAACAAGAATCACAGTAAAAAAACTCCTGACATTATACATAACCCTCCCTCAAGAATTTTTTAATTATCTATCACCGTTTGGAAGTTATTGAATTTTTAAATCCATCAGTCATTTTTTGGGACACCCGGTATATTGAGTTTTAAAAACTTTGGCTGTGGATCTATTGTATTTTTGCATGTATGTTTCGATTACGTCGATAAAATTGCGAAAGTAATTTACCGCACTAATCGAGAGAACCTGTACAGAATGAAATATTCAACAACTTTCTACATAATTAATAACGAGCTAAGAATTAATAGATTAATAAATAAATAAATTCAGTGCTACATTAAAGCTTTCATGGCTAGAACATTATTTCATTTAAAGCTTTCTAAATTAAAATTTTTAATATTAATGTATTACGAAAATTCGCATAATCCTCTTATAACTTAAATTAAGACTTTTCTTTCTTAAACAGTTTAAGAAAAATCAGTGCAATATTACTTTCACGAAAATAGGAATAATTCTAAAAACGCCCATTACATATCTAATTACAAAAGAAAATGAAGTTAAATGTCGTAGAAAATCAAGAATAAATGACGGAAGAAACTTTACTCAAATATTATGAGCCTGCTTTAAAGAAAACTAAGCGGCTTTACCTTACGCTGACTATTTTAATACGATTTAAAATAGCATTGAACGCAATCTTTTAATTAGAAAACACAATTATTTTTCTAAATTCAATTTCATTTGATAAATTGAGAGATTATTTTTATTATAATGCTACAATACACTAAAAAAAAACATTATTTTTTACTCTGTATCAGTCTTAATTGAAAAATTACAGAATAAAATTTAAAGAAGTAAAATATCGTATGCCTTTCTAAAGACTGATTAAAAGAATGAATAATATTCAAAAAGTGGTATATTTTAAGAGCGTTGCACTACAGCACGAATTTTTGTATAGACAACTTGTGCTAGTTTAGTTTAACTAGACCAGTTAGGACAGGATGTTAATTTATTCACATAAAAATATGCGTCGGAATTCGAATTTTTCTTCGTAGTTACATTAAAGATTTTTCTAATGAAAATATATTAAAAAATGGATATATATATATATATATATATATATATATATATATATACAGCATGTAGCTACGTTAGCCTGTATAAACTGTCAATTCGTTGAAATATGTGGACCGACCAGTTTACTGCTTTTGGATAAGGATAGTTTCATTTTTACCATTTCACACAAAAAAAGATCAAACTTCATTTTTAACATTTCACACAAAAAAAATCAAACTAATTTGATCTTGAAAACTATCCTTAACCAAAAGCACCAAACTGGTCCGTCCATATTTTTGAACGAATTGACAGTTTATACAGGTTCACTTAGCTAAACGCTGAATATATATCCATTTTTTATGATATTACAGGTTTTCAGGCATAGCTAGTTAAGTCTATTAATAATTTCTTTCAAATATGGTGAAACTCCCAGTAACTGACACCGTAATGATACTTTCTTGCTCAAATCATTAATAAATAACCGAACCTTCACACAATCACTACCGTAATTTCCGGTGTATAATCCGCAGACCAAACAATTCTGTTAGTTTGAACTCGGAAATTTAATTCAGTGATTGAATTCAAATAATTACAGCGATTTAAAATGTTACATTTTATTGTTTTTTTAATTCTGGGTCGAATCATGATTGTTTGAACCGCGGATTATGCGCCGGAAATTACAGTAATTTAACACACTAAAAACTGACGTTGCGTTTTCACAGCATTATATTTGTGATTGTTGCACTTTTTTGGAAAGCAGTAAGAGGGGAGTATCGAATTTGCCTTCGTTAATTTAGCATTTCAGTGATTCCTAAAATAAATGTAAGTGTTTAAGAAAAAGTGGCGTGAAATGAATAAAATTTTTGTAAAACATGCTGGACTTCAGTGGGTTAAGGACTTTAACACGTTCGCTATCACAGCTGAGATGGTGCATCTGTTCATGCACGCCAAGATCATATCTGCAATTCGGTACTTTGAAATTATTTTCTGTTTTATTATTTAAATACTATATGTATGGCGAATTGCTTTTAGCAAGAAATAAATTCACACGAGTATGCTCGTTGTTGGCATATGGTTTGGTTCATTAAGGTTGGTTTTCTATGGCAGTGCTCGTACTTGGTAATTTAGATAAGAAGATCAATAACGAGTTATCTCGTAGGTGGCAAGGAAACCCAGTTTGCCAACTACGAGTATTCTCGTAGATGGCAGCGAACGCGTTAAACATGTGAATGAATTTTAAATTTTCATTACTAAGTACTTAAGTTAGATTATTATGAAAATTTCTTACTTTCTTGGGCACACAGTCTTGAAAATGTTTTGCGAATTCTGATGAAAATAATATTTATTAAATGAGAAAATAAGCATAGATGCTGCCATTTACGGTTTTTTTTTTTTTTTTTTTTTTTTTAAGAAAAAACTTTCAGCAGAAAAAATTTTGTGCAGTCCAGTATTTTCCTATTATTTCAGATGTGTATGTTTCTGAGGAAAAAAGAAACGTATGAAGTAGCTCTGGATATATTACTGTGATTAAACACAGCAACGAAGCCCACAAAAAATCTCTCACAACACATGATCAGGAAATTCAAGATTGACTAAGAGTATGCTGTAGGAAAATTCTAGAATGTATTTTTATCGATTTACGTGTAATACAAAAAAATAATCCTGAAAGGTGCGGGAAACCTTTTGCTATTTCCGAATGCATGACAAATCTTTCTAATTTTATTTACATGAAATGATTAACCTAAAAGTCAATCTTGTTTCAAAAGAAAACAACTTATTTGCCACTGAAGGGTTTTCATTATTAGACTGTTTGATAAATTTCGGAATGGTCTGCGGTTAAGGGGTCGATAAAATGTACAGGAGGCTTAAGACATGGAAGAGGCATGACTGGCAGTATAATGACTACATGAATTGCTCCTATATTCATTCTCTTAACACATTCTCAAAAAATGGGCAGTTTAGTGGCTTGTTTATTTTAAGAACACGTTGTGAACAACTACGCAAGTATATCAAGGAATGATATAGAAAAATAGAAACATGTGGATTTGTTTTCATAACACAATCCATTTTAAGACTGAAGCTCTCGTGTCTATATCAACTGGAATTACGGTAGATTAAAGTTTAAACTGCCATAATACTTATTAATCGGTACTTTATTTCAAACATCGCTAATACAGTAGAACCTCAATTATCCGAAGTATTTGGGATCGACCCTCTTTCGGAAAATCGAACTTTTCGGATAATCGAGAATGCTTCAATTTTAAGATTTAGGAAAAATATATGCAATATTTCTTATTATGGTAACAAGTGCTTAATACAAATAAAGGAATCGCAAAATAGAAACAAGAATAAATTGCCGGAATTTTAATTTTGAAATAAAGTACTTTTTACATATATCACAAGGGTTTGAAAAAATGTTTTGTTTGACGCAGTTTAGATTGCCTTTGTTTTGAAGCCCTATCACGGAGTTTTTTTAATATTATTAGTTCAACAGTATCACAGTCTTTCTGCTGCTCCAGCCATGCCAAACATTTTTCAAAGCATTCAAAAGCTTCAGAATTGTTAATTTGTTGATTTTCTTCATTCCACTCCAAAAGCTTACAGGAGCTAAAGTTAAATTCAAAGGAACTCTAAGAAAGGGGATCGAAAATATTTATATGTACTCGTAGTTCGGAAAGGACTGCTTGCACACAAGGAACATGATAGTTTTAAAAAAAAAGCTTTCAAAATGGATTTTGCACACAAGAAATGTGATAGTTAAAAAAAAGAAAAAAAACTGCTTTAAAAATATATTTTGGTTAACCGAGAGTTTTGGTTAAAAGAGTTTCGGATAAAAGAGGTTCTACTGTAATAACTTTTTAGAGCTAGAACGAAATGGAGCAACGAAATAATACTTACTCGTGGGTTCAGTTCTAAAGTTAATACTAATGATGACCCAGCAAACACATACATTTCGGAACACAATCGGACCACAACCGGCAGTGTCGGTTAAGCGTCGGCATCGGCGCATTGGTTTCGGAAAAGTGTCGGCAGCGTGTGGGCAACTGAAACTATAAAATCTGCTTTTTTGACTGCCGGTTACCTTAATCGGGCCCCATATGGTTATATATCGGCTAGCGGCTTACACCGGCAAGTGACGTAGACCGATAAGTGTTTTCTGAGAGTGGCCCGATTAGATTTGCCACCATCGATCTGAATTCGGAATTTTTAGTGATAGCCGACTTTTTTTTTTAATTTTGTGAGAGTTTGAGTTTTGATAAGAGTTATATAGTTCATATATTTCATATAAAATTCTGTCAGCGATGAACAAAAAAAAAATGTCAAAAACAGCCTATACTTATTTATTTTAAAAAATCGTTTTTGAATTCATTTTCAAAAGGACTTACAATTTTTTTGAATCATCAAAAGATTTTTTTAAATCGCCCCTTAAAATTATTATTCACTGTAAACTTAATTGTAGAAAGAAAAAAAATACTTCATAAGTTAATTCAACTTGTTTTCTTATTATATATTCATTTTAAAAGAAATAGCTAAGTTTCTTTTTTTATTTAAAAACCAAATTATTAAAAAGTTTTTAAAATTATTTTACAAGCTATAAAAATATCAAAAAATCTACACATCTTTTTAGCATAAAAATTTAAAAGAAAAATTCAGAAATCTTCCCCTTCTAAAAGATTATTTACCAAACGAAAAAAAAAAGATTAATTAATACTTCTATTTTTTTTTAAGATTAAAAAATGTTGATAAGTAAAAAAATTAATATTATTACATAGTCATTAAAAATATATTCTACATTAAATCATCAAATGACATAAAGTGAATTCTTATTCTAGTTAAAAGTGATTAATTATAAACTTATTTTTTTATTAAAATTAGTTTTTCTGTGTTTCAAATATATATTTCTTAAATTAACACATTTTCTTACTTTTAAATACACGCGCATAAGACAATTACAAAAAAAACAACAACAAAAAACGTTAAAACACAATTAATTCACACGTTAATTCCAATTTCCCCATCTATTAGTTACCTATAACAACAAACCATCATTTATTGAATTGCCTTCTCCTTATTACCCGATAGAATACTCAAGTCAACAAGTCTCAGTGGCCAAGTGATTAAAGCATTTACCTTCTTTTTTCGGAGGCGTCAGATCGAGCCCAGCCTCTTCCAGGGCCAAAATATGTTCTTTTGAAATATTAACAAATATACATGCCTAGATGGCGCCCTCAAAACATTTTTTTCAATTTATGCTGGTGTCAGGCTGCGTCCGGCATTCGTATGGTTAGCTATCGGCATACTTTCGGAATTGTATTCTGCCGATACCGGGCCGGCTATATGCCTCATGAATCGGACCGCCTTCACGCGGCGTATCAAAAAAAGGAACCGGAAGCGGCAACCGGTATTGTCGGTAGCGGAAGCCGGCATCGTCGGTGGTGGCAAGCGGCTGTCGGCCGATGGTTTAGCAATAGCGCTGTGTTTGCTGGGGAGCTTATGTAACTCTGCAATACTCGACACAGTTTTTTTTTTTTTAATCTCTCTTATCACCTGATGCTGAGTTAAAAATGTATTTTGAATCTGAGTTTGCTTTTTTTCAATTGTCACTCTTCAATGAAGAACATCTGCGCAATATCCGCAAATCAGCATATCACGATATTTTCTACTATGACAGATAAAGCACATTTAAATGCAGCATACCATGAGATTTCTGGTAGATTTATCTTTCATCGTATGATGCAGTATGTAAACGAATGATTTTTGTCTTTACAGCAAAAAATGTAAATTGCACAAAAATGCGCTTTAAGTAAAATCTTACAAGTAAAAGTAGAAACTCAGCAGAAAGCATCAGAGGAGTAAATAAATACTTATCTGGAGATCCAGAATCTGATAAATAGATATCAAATTATCAGACGGAAGAAAATTTTCTATGAAACCATTAAAACAAGCAACAGCTTATAAGCATATGTTACACATGAAAATTGAAAAAAATATATATATAAGCAAGCTCATGAAGATCCTAGCCGTCTAATAAAGCGATTAGGAATTCAAAAATAAACATCAATATATTGTGAGTATTGATGAAGATATTAACCCTTTATCTACTGACGGTACTTATAAGTACCACTCACTTTAAACTTTTATAAAATAGTGAATATTACTAATATTCTAATGGTACTTTGCAAAAAACGCTCTTTTAACTCCACTTTATCCGAATACATTGTAGCAGTAGCTCTAGGTTTGTTATTTTAGAGAGGAATGAGGCTATCTTTGAATCAGTCGATGTATTTTCTGCCGACATTTTCTACAGATTGCCACGCTCGTCTTTTCATTGCTGCAAACACAGTAAAAGATATAAGATAAGTGTTGGATTTTTTTTATGTGTTCATTATGATCTCAGAATACAATTTCATAAGCTATTTTAGATGAACGGTATATGTATTTGATTTAACAGTTGAATTACTCGGTGGTACTTATAAGTACCATCAGTACACTGCGTGTTGGAAAAAAACTTCTTGTTTAGTTTTTGTCTGCGTAGTTATCCGTCGTTTTCATCTGCTTTAAAATGTAATTACTAAAATGTAGTGTAGTAATGATTTCCCTGGTATTTCTTTTCTGTTTCATTGTTATTTTTTATAGGAAATCGTAAAAGTTGTGGCACCGGCTCGTTTTTGCTTTGCTAGAAATGACATATGTAAATTCATATATTGCATATGTGGAGATGCGAGAGAACGTGTTGTCCCTGGAACATAGACGTCGCATAACGAAAGGACTGCTAAGAAGACAGAAACTTAAAGAAAAATAGTTTTTTTAACCCTTTCAGGAGCAAAACATTTTCAATTCTAAAGTGTTGAAATAAATGATTGGCATCGGAATTTGCCAAACGATTTATTTGTAAATAAGAAAAACCTATATTTCATATACTTGTTAAATCGAAAATATTTTCTGGTGCCAGTTGAAATACCTTATGATTTTTCTGTTATAATATTTTAGTCATAGTGGACTGACGGTACTTTAAAGTACCACTTTAATTAATTACCTCTAAATAATTAAATTTCTCACGGGTGAGTATTTTTTTTATATTTATCCTTTAATTTTCATTGTAGTAACTGAAAAAAAAATTTACATGAAAAAAATTGCAGTAGATCATAATGCCGTAGATAAAGGGTTAATCAACAGGTTATTTTAAAAGCATCCACCTGTTCCTCCAAAATCTTCTATTTGAGGTCCGGAACATGTAAGGCACATGTACCTTAAATTAATATGCCGTGGGCAGTGTTGCCAGATTTGGGACTTTTTTGTCCCCAGATTGTTGATTGTCACCACTTTTTTGAAATGGAAATATTCGGCCTATTTAAAAATAGGTTAACAATTCTGAAGAATGATGCGAACTGTACTATTTTAAAAAAGAGGTGACAGTCAAGTAATCTGAATTTAAAAAGTCCCCAATCTGACAACACTGGCTGTGTGATGCTTTATATTTTCCAATAAAATTGAACAGCCTTCCACACATAGAACTTCATAGATTGAGTAGTTGTGATATTACGTCTGCTCTTCATAAAATTTGACGAGAAAATGAAATTTATAAAAGTACAAAAAAGTATTGAACTGTAACAAGCTTTATTTTTCATTAATGCACGCAACGACGACACTGATGAAGAAGGACAAAAATATTAGATTGCCTTGTTAACCCCTTCGGGATGAGCGCCTTTTACAGAATTTTTAATCTTTTATCACCGGTTTTTCAAAACAGAAGTTTTCCCTTATTGAATCAGGAAAATGCTCGGATTAAATAAGGCAAATTTTACAATATATATATAATGGTGAGAATAATCACGGAATCTGAGCACTTTACGCGGCACGTATATCAGTCGCTCGTCCCCAAGGGGCTAAGGTGGGAAATGCAGTTCAGACACATTGGATTCTTTACGATTTCAAAAATAATTCATGAAAAATAACTGCAATTTAGCGATATTACCTCCCACTAAATTAGCTACAACTAAAGTCTTTCTCATAAATTACCGCCTTTTGGCGTTAAATTGATACCTGTAAAGAAAAAAAGGAGTTTTTAATTTTATGTTAATGATAAAATAAAACTTACAATCAAGTTAAGTTGTATTGGTTAAATTGTTGTTCCATCATAATATACTCTGAACTGTAATTTTTTTCGTTCGCCAGCCTTCTTTATTTAACCCCTTCAAAGGCAGTGGTTAATTTTTGGACCACCTAATTTTAATCCATAAATGCCATATTCGCACCGGAATGTTGGAATGAAAAATTTTCTTTTATTAAGTACTTGGACTAAAACCGCAGTTTCAATGGCAGGTGGGGAGGTTCGTTAGAATAGTTTCATCTCTATTTGAACTGTATCATGGCATCTATTAAGGATACGAGTTATATGGCGGATGTTATTGAAAACATCGCAAATGGAACGTTAGTCAGCAACTATAAGGAACAATTTGATAATATTTCGTCCAACTTTGAGGACCATTCTAAAAAAATACTGGCTGATTTTTACACCTCTGTGGACAGATACATTTTAGACTTGAAAACTAAAGATGGTTACGCTACTTCGCCTTCTGATCAAGAGGAGGTAAGAAGAACATGTTTTGAAGCTTTTTCTTTGCTAAGGGAGCCTACTGTAGATAATTTGTTAGACTCTGCTATTTTTAGCTTTTTCTGTTCTATTCAGTATAAGAAAGCACCTAACATAATCATTAATGAAACTAACCTTAAAAATGAATTATTCAACGCAGTCAAAAAGGGGATTAAGCGTCCCTTGACAGAGGAAAGTTCTACTATCCCTCTTGCTAATAAATTCAAAAATATCGCAAATGAAGTTAATTTAAGCGATAATGCTGACATGGAGCAATCCAATTCTGTTGATAGCTCCGTCCAGGAACCTGGTAACTCTAAAAAACCTACTAATCCCTTCTATATCGAAATCGACCAAAATTGGACGATGCTAGCTCAACAAATTACCGAGATAAATTCTGAAAAACCAAAAATAGCTCTTAAAGGGGAACGCTTAGTAGTTCAATGTGCTTCGGACAATGACTTTAAACTAACACAGCGATGGCTAAATCAAAATAAGATAAAATATACTACTCTTGACCCCAGAGAGTTAAGACCGAAGAAAATATGCATTATCGGCCTCCCCTGTTATACAGATGTTAAACTTATAGAAGAAAGCCTTCGCGAGCATGGATTTGCAGTCACTAGGGCTGCCATGCTTAAAAATAGAAAGACTGGGCATCCTATGCCAATCTATATGGTAAATGTTATACCACGAAAAAACTTTGAGGAAATCTACAAAATTAACGTGATCCACTATATTTCTGTTAAAATTGAAGCCTTTACTTCAAAATTTAAAGTTAAACAATGCTATCGGTGTCAAGGGTATGGACATGCCTCAGAGGTGTGCGGCTTTGACGCCAAATGTGTCAAATGTGGGGAATTACACTTAAGCACTGATTGTGTGCACAAAGGTAGAATTAAACCTACATGCGCTAATTGTGGGCTTGGACATCCCGCGAATTTCCGCGGGTGCCCTAAAAACCCGTACAGACTTGAAAATAAACATAACAGAAAAACTACACGTAATAGCGTCAGCAATCTCTCCTCGGAAACACAAATTCTTGCCGAAATCTTTAAAGATTATAACTACACCAAAAAACCTTCGACTAATGATCCCTCAACTAGTACTAACATGATAAATTCCGAAACTAATGTTAATGATACCTCAAATACCCTTTCCTCTCCTACTACTAAAAATACTAATAATACTCAAAATTTGAAAATTCCAGTAAATTACTCTAATGATATTAAAGATATACTTACCACCTTCAATGACATAAAGGAAGTTTTTCAATTTACAAAATTCTTAAGCTGCATCAAAAACATTTCAACTCAAACCAAAAAAAATGATAACCCTATGCAAAAAGTAATGGTGATCATCAATGAATACGATAAACTTGCTACCCTTCTCAACTTAAATGAAGAATAACTTCATTCCCTGCTAAACTATTTCCTTTTTTCCCTGTCTTTCTGTCTTTTGTGTGCTTAAAAAAAAAAAAAAAAAAAAAAAAAAAAAAAAAAAACTTTTAAGCTGTTTTTCTTATGCTTTTCAAATTCTTTATTAGTTTTACCTTTTGTGCTTTAATTACACTATCTTGGTCTCCTCATATAACCTTTTATCATCGAGTTACCAGACTGGGCGGGCGCCGTCCTTCTTTCCCCTTGTTCCCCTATACATTTTGTGCTTTTTTTAAGTCCTGTTAGTCTGAACTCTCCTCAATGTTGTTTTTTACTATTGTATTTTCCTATCTTTTGTGCATTTTCTTATAAACTTTAATCTCTCTTTTTTCTGTAAATATGTAAATACTTCATTTTGTTATAAACTTTTGTATCTTACTTTGTTTTTAATTGTGTTAAACATATGTATGGTCTCTGAATTGAGTCTTTTTTTTACGTGGCTTCCTTTGGTAGCTTTTTCGCCTGTCCTGGACATTTTTGGATCATATGGAACTTTTTTTTTTCCCTACTAGTTATACTAACAATTTTTTCTTTAAAAATTGTCTATCCTTTTTAGTTTTCTCTCTATTTCTTCGTGGCTACTAGCCGCGTCTAAACGCTCTTTTTTTCTAAGGCTCCCATTGCATTGTAAAACGAACTATTCTTAGCCTGGATGTAAAGTTGCCACGCAACTAGGGAATCCATACACCAGCTCTATTGTTCCATTGTTCCAACTTTTGCTTATTTTTAAACAAGTTTGTTTATGTATTCTAGTGTCAGTCACTCACTTCAGCCTTTTGCGAATAGAAGTACCTTGCCCCTGAAAGTGTTAACCTTATTAACCCTTAACCGGAAAAGTACGTCTTTGAGATGTTTACGTCTACATATCTGTCCCTGATATTTTCTCTCTCCAACATTCCAAACTTACTTTTATGCTGTTATATTAAAAAATTGGTCCTGTTGATGCATTACTATTAAATATTAAATGTTTAAGTTCACTATTTGGTAAATTAATAAGTGTTCTGTTTGTGCAAGGTAATTTCACGTTTCCGGTTAAGGGTTAATGAACATTTAAATTACGAAATGCGGCATACATATCTATACATATAAAAGTCTTTAATATAATTTACTAATAAACAACTTTTACAAATTCATAATAAAAATATGTTAACATATAAATAAATTTGTTTGGAATTCTTGTATAATAAATATTTAAATAAAAACTTAAACCTGTTGCGTTTCATTTAAGTTCAGGGTTTTCAGTGCTCGGCCCTATTTTCCTGACTCTGAAACATGAAATGCTTTACAGTATATGTACCTGTCAGGTGGTCAACCTAAGGCTGAACCGTTAGGATTTCGGACCGAACAAGTTTAGTACTTATTTTATGAAACCCGAAGGAATGAAAGGCTGAGTTAACATAGATGTGCTGACCACTACTACACTGGGTTATTAATCTTTAAATACAAATCTGAAAAATATTTAAGAAACAAAATTACCTGAATATATGATATATTTTCAAAAACTATAAGAAAACATTACGTCAAAAAACTCCATTAAAAACTAAAAAAAAATTGTCCTCATGAATTATAGCAGGAAGAGCTTTTCACAAACAATTTCACTCAAAATGTTTATAATTAATCTCGAAATTCTACGTTTTTATTAATGCAATTTCCGGTTATTTATCATTTTAAAAATATAAGTCACTTTCATTTCCTATGCAGAGATACATAACAGGCAATCAGAATTTTAAGTAATAACTCAGGAAATAGAGATTGCGTTGGAACATAATTTAAAGAATATTTTTAATAGTAATAAAAAGTTGTTTTAGTACATTAAGATTTACTTGCATAAAATAAAAATATCATAAAGCACATTAGTTATCTGATTGTCTTTGAAATAAACATCTCTAATATATTCATGAAATAAAATAACTTACTTCTAAAGAATATAAATTTGCTTGAAGGTTTAATTAAGAAAGTTCACATTAAAATGTATAAAAATTATAAACAGTACATCAAAAATTCTTCCATTTAAATTTTTCATTTTTTTAATATCAAAAGTTTATTTCAAAAATTCCCATCTATGTCTTATCATTTAAAAATCTTTATGAACACTACTTTAACTTTTTGGCATTCAAGAAGATTAGAGATCAAAGTATAATTACTTAAGTTACTTAAAAATCTTACAAAAGAGAAATATATGCTGCATATGTAACGAGCTTAAGAATTATTTAGAATGTGCAGTTTTCATATTTTCTTATATAAAAAAATTAAATAAAATACTAGGGTAGAGACGCACAGAATCAGGTATATTTAAAATGTTAATTAAGAGCTGGAATGGACTAAATGTTTTTATAAATATTAAATTTATAGGCACATTTGCTTACTAGGAGCATCTAGATTGCCGAATTTTTATATGCACATAAATGAAAATCGGAAAAAAAAAATCATTCGAAAATAATATTAGCATTAGTCTCACTCTTTACAACAGTTGTAAAAGTGGACAAAATTAGAAAAATTTAAAAAAAAACCTCGACATCTATAGTTTGATAGTCGATATTGCATCTAATTTGATATAAAACCATGAAATTTTATATCAATGGCATAATCTGCCACTGCAATAACTGTCGGAAGGATATTTCTGTTGTAATAGCTGCTTTCAAGAAAACTGAAACATATGTATAAAATTAGCTTAAAAAATTCATAAAAGCGAATTAACCCATTAAGGACAGCACTTTCTAGGGCTGTCACGGGTGACTAATTTTATATTCCTTTTGCACCACTTAAAAAAATTATTATCTATTACATTTCTCTTGCATTTATTGTTAAAGGGAATGTTAAAAGATTTTTGTTTTGAAAAAGTAGTTCGAAATAGAATTAAAAAATAGTCGTTGTGGCAGTCCTTCTTCTTATACTTGACACAAATGAAATACATTTGAAATCCATATTAATGTATAAGATAAGAAAAAAACTAAGAAAGGAAAAGACTAAAATAAAAAAACGAATGCTACTTTTTTTTTTTGAGATATGTTATGTTTCGAAAACGCAATGTCAGTACAAATCAACTACATTTTTGCCACATGAAAATCTTTGAAGCATTTACTATGTAGCGGTTCATTACTCTTACTACACATATTTATAGTTTTGAGTGCTACAATATCTATATTTTTTACTTTTAATTTGATTACATTCTTTATAGAACATCTATGAGCATAATCCTAAACTTATCAATAAAAACTTTCAAAACATTCCTTACTACTTATATTTCTTCATATTCCTATTCCTCCAAATTTCTAATTTTTTACAACTCGAATCAATTAACAATTGTTTTCCTTAAAAATGAAAGTCATATTTACATTATGTGATGATAAATTTTTGCAAAAATATTCACAATAAAATAAAATAATTGCAAATATAATATTGCGAAAACGCAACGTCAGATTTTAATGCAATTCTTATTTGGGCGATTGTTAGCGTTACTAGAAACCTTAAAACTAAATGCACCACAACCAATCATTTGTCCACTAAGATATGAAAATACTTCTATTTGAAACGATTTTTTTTTAGATAATTACAATATAAATCGCAGATATAAAGTTAAAAGATTTTCAATAAAAAATCTGGGGTGAAATAATTTTATAAAACTTAAGTAAAATTCCCGGGATGATTAGTGTCAAAATCCCTTCACGTGAACTGAACCAAATTTTTAAATTTTGTGTCTATTTTAAAATGGGACCAAGATTCAGTTAATGTTTTTGTTGATTCGTTTGTATTATTTTTAATAATAATCTTATCTCCGACTCTCGTTTAATGCCCGAAATACGTCAATGAAAAAAAAAAAAGAGCAAAAGCTACTACTAATAATAGTGGTAAAAACGTGTAAATTTGACAACTATGTTTAAACTGACCAAGAACTGATAATTTGTAGGACTGAATGAAACAACACTGAAAATCCGGCATAAACCACTATATAATAAAACTTCGTGTAAATCCCCATAGAAATACAAAAGCACACAAGACGTGCTTCTAAATGGGAATTTTAAGAGTCCGACATCAGCCGAAGTAATCAAGTTTCCGTAAGAGAACAAGGTCAAAAATGAACTGTGCAACTGAACTGACCAATGAATTGAACAAATGAACTGATTCAGTTCGTTTGTGACCTTGTCTCGTTACGGACACGTGTTTATTTTGGAAGATGACGGACTGTGAAAATTTCCAGATCGAAACACGTCCTGTGTTGTTGTTTTTTATATTTTTACGGTGATTTATACAAAGTTTTATTATTTAATTATAGAACTGAAGTTTCTTGCTGCTATGTGATGAATGGTAAAGTGAGAAAAATGAGCCATATCCATACGCGGCCATGTCTCAAAGATATAAAAATATATTAAATTATTATATAATAAATACATACTATTCATAATGAAAGAAATATATTTGTAATGGTATGCAGTTATACACTATTTCACTGTGTACGAACATCCTATATCTTTTTGCATAAACCACATTGATTTGTGGAAAATATTTTCCATACTTCTTTTTTTGAATTTTTAGAGTTAAATCCTTTGTTCTTAGTCAAGAAATATTGTAGCGTACGCATAATATTCGACACATTGTATAGCTGCCAACGTGTACGGATTTTTCTCACCACTAAAATTTATTGATAAATTTTACCTAAAACAATCGCCAAAGTCAAACGATTTGTAACGATGAAACAAGGTTAAAAATTCTGTTGAATTTTAGTGGTATCAAATATCCGTACAAGTCGGTAGCTATGACATTGGCACCAAAATTTTGGAGTTAAATTTTGCTTTGTGGAGTGTACGCAAAGAAAACCTTTTACATTCTTTCACATACATTTGTTCGTAAATCCTGGTGTCATAAAATCTTTTTACCATTTTAGCAACAGAAGTGCTTTGCCCCTGAAAGGGTTAACATAGTCAATAACAGGGTATATTTTTTTTTCAGGTCCAAAAAATTACATTATTTTCGCATCTCCCAAACGAAATAACATCCACGCTTGAAATTTAGCTGGCGAATATACCAAACAAAACATCTTTGAACAGCCTATCGCCTTGCGATGCAAACACAGATCTTGCTTTAAACGCGTTTCCGTTTCCCGATGTCCACGGGTGTCCAAAATTTTGGGAATATTTTTTATCGCAGACTTTTAGTAGTATTATCTCTGCACTCTACAGGCCGCAAGTTCAACACGACTGGTCTACACTGTCTCACAATGTACGATTCGCCTTCATACCGTGAGCTCCAAAAAGGACTGATGGATTTCAATAACTTGCAAACGGTGACAGATATTTAAAAGAAATCTTGCAAAAGTGTTATGTAAGATGTCAGGAGATTTTATGCTGCTATTCTCAGGTTTAGTTACAAATAGCATCGATAGATGGCGCTATAAGCAATAACCGCTAAATCGAGACTCGTTTTTTCTGCCTCTCTCTCTTCTTCCATGCGAAAAAAGGAGATTAAAATGTATTGAATGGATCTCGAAGTACCAAAAATAGGGTCTAGACTGAGCACCTATTGCTCTCAGCGCCATCTATTGTTTGAAATTCGAACTAAAATCAAGAATCACAGTAAAGAAACTCCTGACATCATACATAACCCACCTGCAAGAATTATTTTAATATCTGTCACCGTTTGCAAGATTGTTTTTAAAATCTAACAATCATTTTTGGGACACCCGGTATATGCTTCATTGCACTATTTTAATGAATGGACACTATTTAATATTTCCTTTAATAAAAAAACTTTCATTATTTTTGTCATATTTTCCCTTTGTAATTATTTAAAAACGAAATGGAACAGATCCAGATCAAAGTAATTAGAATAAGTTTTACATTTTACATAACATATCGACAATTGCTATAGAAAATGTTTACCTTGGACCTCACAATGGATTTATGATTTTTAAGCGAATAAAAAAAAGCTTCTGAGATCAAATGTTATTTCTATGTCGTCAATTTTCTGAACAATCACCGAATGAATTTGAATGTATCATTTTACAATACACTTCTCTTGCAGTAGGGAATGTTTTAATCTAAAACTTATCATCGTATCATGGACAGTGTTTTTTTTTTTTTTTTACAAGACGCGAAATTATATGTTTGTCAATATGCTCCGCGTCCAACGTGAGCTACTAGAGTACCTTTATAAATTAGATAAATTCGACATACGTACAACAAAACCCAATTGGTCGAGAGGAATTTTGACAAAATCTTGGTGAACCAGTCTAATGTATGTTGTTTTGTTTCTTTCGTCTCATAAAATAGGTGCAATCGCCATGCCAAATTACGGAATATGGTTTTCAAAATTTCCATGAATTGGTTTCTAGAATGTGGGTTCGAATGTAAACTTCATTTTAAAGCAGCTGTCAAGAAAAAAACTGAAACATATGGATAATATTAGCTTACAAGAAAAGAAGAAAAATACAGGCACCCTGTATATCAGTCATTGACTTCGACTCCGCAGCCCTGGTCATTACTTTCTTATTTATAAAAACTTTCTACATAAAACAAAGAAGATTAAACTTATTGTGTACAACAATAAAGATTTTTCACAAAAAGAAGCTTGTGTCAATCCACTCTACCTAATGTGCTTCTACAGGGGCACAAAAAGTAAATAAAGAAACAGGAGTGTTTTGAGTAACTACATGAAAATCCAGAATTAAGAAATGGTCGTCGTGGTTGCCAGTTTTGCCTCAAATTTGTATTTTAAATTTTAAATTCATACCGTAAATTTTGAAAGAATAATTTTGACTTTATATAAATGCTGTTGCGAAACAGTTCAGCAATCTTTAAGGGGTATCCTAGTAAACCAATACTTAATACCCAGTTGAAGTACTAGAGAACCTTGCAAGCATGACTACGTAGGAGAATAAAACAGTGTTTCCAGATTGGAGATTTTGTCCCCATTTTGGGGAATTTTTGGGGGACTATCAACAGTTTTTAGGTGAAAAAATGCGGAATTTTTTCACTGTTTCACGTAAATTTTACTTTAAGTCATCTGACAACACTGGATTCAAAAAGCAAGTGTAAACCCGTAAACGAACTTGTCATTGTAAAACATTCTTCATTCTCGTCGTAAAGTTGCGAATATGCATGCAAATTTCTGCAGACTTTAAATGTTTATTTTTTGTAAATGGGGAATTAAAAAAAAATGCTTGATTTGGGGAAAATTTTGTGTCTAAATTAGTTAAACATTTTTTATAGTGGAAAATTGAAAGTTGAAAATTTACTTTTTTGAGTAGAAATTGCGTTGAAGACTTTTTCGGAAAAAAGCACTGACTTGGGGAATTTTTCAGAAATTTTGGGGAAATTGACTTTTGACTATCTGACAACACTGGAATTAAAAGGCCTCTTATTAAATAAAGAATAAAATACTTTTCTTTATTTCTGGTATGAACTCTAAATTTCTGAATAAAAATGGAGGCCGAACTGGCAACTCTCATAGTCGTTGAAGTCAATTTAATTCTTTGCTTTAAAATTACTTATTAAACATTCAAAAGCATATTTATTTTTGTTTTTCTTCCCAAGTGATATCGATTTTCTAAACATGTCAGATAAAGTTTTCTAATGAGGACATTTTATTATACGTTTAGAAAGTTATCTTAAAGAGGTCACTTTTCAAGATTACTTTAAAATAAATCTTACTGAAGCTTTCAAAATTTTGACGTATATTTAACTTTTTATCCCTTAACTGCATGAATCATTCTTTTAGAATTGTGTTTTTACTTTCTTCTATCTTTACAAGAAGAAAGTATTGGTTTCATGAAAATTTTCGAATTCCAGTTTTCGACGGATTTACACGTTTTATGAGTCAGAGATTCCAAAAAACATGTTTTTACAAAATGTCTGTCTGTGAGTCTGTCTGTCTGTCTGTCTGTCTGTCCGTCTGTCTGTCTGTCCGTCTGTCTGTCCGTCCGTCTGTCTGTCTGTATGTGACACAAATTTTGTGGGCGCTCTATCTCAAGAACTAATGGACGAAATTTCACAAAACTTCATATTTAGTTAGACCTTGATATAAACTGGAACTGATTAGTTTTTGGTGAAAATCGCCCAACAGGTGGCGCTGCTATGCGGTATTTTTAACGATTTCTGCAATAGCTGTATCTCAAGAACTACTGCACGGATTTTCATAAAACTTCAGATTCAGTTAGTCCAGGATAAAGATTGGTGCTGATTACTTTTTTGTGAAAATCGCCCAACAGGTGGCGCTGGTATGCTGCATTGTTCATGATTATCGCAATAGCTCTAACTCAAGAAAAAAATGCACGAATTTTCATCAAACTTCAGATTCAGTTAGTCCCTGATACAAATTAGTGCTGCTTAATTTTTGGTGCAAATCGCCCAACAGGTAGCGCTGCTGTGCTGTATTTTTCACGATTTCCACAAGAGGTATATCTCAAGAACTATTGCACGAATTTTCATCAAATTTCAGATTTAGTTAGTCCTTGACATGAATTGATGTATATATTAGTGCTGTTTAATTTTTAGTGTAAATCGCTCAACAGGTGGCGCTTCTGTGCTGCATTTTCACGATTTCCACAAGAGCTGTATCTCAAGAACTATTGCACGGATTTTCATCAAACTTCAGATTTAGTCAGTCCTTGACATGAATTGATGTATAAATTAGTGCTTTTTAATTTTTGATGTAAATCGCTCAACAGGTGGCACTGCTATGCTGTATTTTTTGCGATTTCCGCAATAGCTTTATCTCACGAACTAATGCTTGGATTTTCAACAAACTTCAGATTCAGGTATACCTTGATATCGTTTAGTGCTGCTTACTTTTGGTGTAAATCGCTCAACAGGTGGCGCTGCTATGCTACATTTTTTCAGAATTTCCGCTATATCTCTATCTCAAGAACTAATGCGCGAATTTTCATCCAACTTCAAATTCAGATATACTTTGATATGAATTGATGCTAAATCGTTGTTATTTCTTGTACTATTTAAATGATTTAATTGACGTGATTTATATAGAAGAAAGTTTTGTGATGGCCACAACATACTAGTTTATTTTTACATTAAGGATTAGACACCAGAAATCTTAAGATAGTTTTTTAACTTTATTTAGTAGCATATTTTTGTAGTTTTTAGAGGATTAATATTTCTGTATAAATATAGTTGTTGTAAGAACTTAATTTACGCATTAAAAATTAAATACAAAGGTGATGGAAATTTACATCACTATGCATTTAAGGGTTAAATACTTTATATTTATTTGGAAAAATTGTTCCGAAAACTGAGTAGTAGTGTGAGTAAAACGAGTATTGAAGAGAGGTTTCGCCAAAATTGCACACTGCAACGATGACAGTTTTGTTATTCTCCTAGGGTTATAAAATGCGATGTCGCCGAATATTAATTAAAAAACCAATTGTTATTAAAAATGACAATATGGTACAGCATAAAAACACAATACCTTTAAATAATTCCGGTATATAAATCATCACAAAATTTTGAGAGGAATAACCTTCTGAATACCATTCTCTTCCATTTGAATTTGTTTATTTTTCGTCTGTAGAGAAATAATTACAGTTAGAATGGCGCTACGCACTATGCACTGCAACTTTCACTTTTAATTCCCAGAACGCAATGGAATGTTGCTACTGAATGATTTGTCATGATATAAAGATGCGACTTTTTATCGTCAACAAATGAAAGGTGGAAGCGGGGCATTGTGTCTCCTAGTATTGAGATTTTAAAACTTGGATATATTTTTACTTTCATTAAAATGTTTCTTTAAAAAATATTCGAGGTGAAGATTAACACTAGAACGGCGGGAAATTTTACTCAAGTTTTATAAAAATATTTCACATCAGAATTTTTGCATGAAACCATTTAACTTATTTATTCACGTTATTTTTGTGCTGCATATATTAATCTTATATTATAAAAAGTTTTCTGGTTCGAATCAACATGTATTCATTTGGCAAGAGTCAAAATGACCCATCGCCGCCGTTCTAGTGTTAATTGATTTTCGATTTGACACCAGTGATATGTAGTTATTTATTCACTCTCCAGATAATTATATTAGGATGTCTTTGATATAATATTTACGATTCGAAAAACTCGTAATACTGGAAGACATGAATATGAAACATACGTGACGAATATGAAATTGAATTTTTTTCATGGCACATCGTCCGGAAATTCGGAATAATCTGGAATACTGTTTATTTAGTTACATTAGTTGAACGTGCGGATAGCACTTAGTGCAAAGACTTCTCAAGGGAATAATGTTACAAGGAATTAAATTATATCCGTGCATAGAAAATTGATAATTACCTTAATAAATTGTTCAACATGAAGTTGTTTTTTTTTTTTTTGTACTTTAAGCGTAGCACTATGATGCAACTAATATCGATTTTTAAATATTTACTTTTTTGTATAGCTCTGGAGAATCCATGAACTTAAAGATCACACGATCCGTTCTGTGAACGGTAAAAACATTTAAGTATTATAAAATTATAAAATAAAATTTAATAACATCTAATATTAATTTTTAAAAACTTTATTCGGCAGAATGCTTCAATTAAGTTTGATATTCGGTCTTTCTTACAAATAGTTTAAGAAAAAACGCCAGGTCTGTAGACAATTTCTGCCACCATCATGTTACAGAAATACGGTGAAAGTCATATGAAAATGAAATTTTAACAAATTTTTGCATTCTTGAAAACTACTTTCATAATGTTAGATTACTCTGAAGCGATATAAAAATTATTTTTATTCTTTAACTGATTGTTTAATCCCTTGTGGTGGGGTGTCGGCAAACAGACGACCAAGCTTTAGGTACATGAATTTATTTTATATTCTAATATTTTAAAAGTAAATTTTTAGTATATTTCTCTTCCACATGTTGTTAAATTACAAGTATAAATGTTTATTTAAAAAAGTACCGCCAACCAAAAAGTTAGTGCAAGAGATACTATACATACGATACTTCGTACCAGAAAGGATTAATCCCTTCGAGACTAGCGTCGTTCACAGAATTTTTAATATTTTGTCTCCTGTTTTTTAAGACAGAAATTTGTTGTCTAATTAAATCATGAAAATGCTTCGATTAGATAAGGTAAAATTTACAATAAAATTTTATTGGTGAGAATAATCAAGGATTCTGAGCACGTTGTAAGTCACGTATACCGGTCGCTCGTCCCCAAGGGGTTAACCCTCCAGACGCGGGAAACGCTATTTTCTCTTTCTTTAAATTTTCATTTTTGATGTTCATTTTTTAAAATTCATATTGCTTGATTCCCACCACTTTTTTAAAAGTGTATAATTCCATTTATAATCGCATTATTTAATCTGTATTTAAATAAAGTTACTATTTCTACTTCAAAAATCTTCTTCTTCTTCCGGAATAATCGAAAATTTTTACTTTTAAATAAGGTAAAGCACAGCTGCCAAGTCTCCGGCTTTTTGGATACCAGTACTTTAATACAGAAAATGCCGTTTTATTTAATTGGAACATTTGGACGATTTAAAACAACCAGATTTTCTCTGAAATTTTAGTGGTGTGCAAAAAGCCGGAGACTTGGCAGCTCTGGGTAATGTAATTTTTCAGCAATTCTCCTCCAAAGTTAAAAATATAAAATTTAGTTAAAATTTTCTGATGAGAATCTTGTTTAAATTAGGTGGGATATATTTTATCCCACCACCCCTCAAGGGGTTAAACAAAATGTACTTCTATAACAGTTGCCAGAAAAATACTAATGTTTTATTTTTAATACCAATATTGTAGTACAGTTAAGTTATTATAGAAAAGTTACTTATTAAAATACAAAAATGTTGGGATTAAATGGGACCATAAATTTTACACTTAAATAATGGAATAGAAAAAAAAATTAGTATTTTCTAGTAACCATGGGTATATGAGAGTATAATCCCGCCCCCTCCAACAGTTTTATAAAACATGCTTTACGTCTGATGAACTTCAGGGATCTTCTCCTAACTCATGTTTTCTACCGCATTCAAAGTGTTGCTAGTGCATCTTTGTACTTTACTCTAGATTAATATGGTAATAATTAATAAGATAATATTAACTTATATGATAATGCTATCCGGTTGTTTGTTGATTGTAATTAAAGTTATGATAAGCAGATATTATACATCATAACTGGACACGTGTGAAAACATAATGTTATTAGTAGACTTATAGACAAGATTTATGCAAACATCAGTAATTTGAGAATCGAATTAATAAAAGCTAATCCTAATCAATTTAGTAAAGCAGAATTATTTCAGTAATATTAGGCATACATTTAAAATTAGAAAAATGTTGTAAACATTCGTTTACATCACATTTAAGTGTTCACGTATTTTATATTATATATCGGTTTCACAAATTTAATATAGTAAAAGAGAAATTCGGATAAGATGTGACTTTAAACCTACATTCTACGATTTCGTTATATTATAAATATCTCCATTTAATCGTTGATTTATGCATAATGGGCAACGTTTACGCTTTTTTTGTTACCACTATTTTATAATTGAAATTTTCGCCTTATTTAATTGATTCTGCGATTAAATGAAGAAAATATTTTCTTTAAGAAATAGTGTACAGGAAATGAATGAAACGAACGTTTAGGCATGCGTTTGAAAAGTGCTATAAATGTTCAGCTCTTGTATATTTAGAAGAGAGTTAGCCACAGTATTATTACTCAAATAAAACTAATGACTGTTTTTATAAATATTTAAACAATAATGCAAAAAAGATACCATTGTTTCATAATTAATTATCATATATTGCGTTAAATATTTATGAAAATTTCCCATTTTCTCCAAAGTATTGAAGTTTTATTTTTATAACTGGAAAAGTTACTTTGTAGTATAGTAGAAAAAATAGTTAACTTGATTTTGTTAAAGCACTGATAGATTTAAAAACTTCATGCTTTTAAAATTAAAGTTTATAAAATCGTCAAAACTCAGTAACTTAACCCTTTTGTACGCAGCTTTACATATATGCAAACAACAGTGTTTTGAATTTAATAGATTTTTTTATTCGTATATACCTAATTCACACCAGAAAGTTAAAATAGCAATACCTGCTTTAACTAATAACAGACATTCCGCATTTAAATAAAGCGAAATTAACCATTGAAACTTTCTGGTGTAAAGTCGGATTCTCTGAACTACGTAATTTCTAGAACGTATTCTATCATGGGAACTCTGTTGCCGGATTGGGGACTTTTTTGTCCCCAGATTGTTGATTGTTGCCGCTTTTTAAAAATAGAAATATTCGGCCTGTTTAAAAGCAGGTTAGAAATTCTGAAAAATAGGGCTAATTATACTGCTTTAAAAAAGTGGTGACAGTCAAATAATCTTAATTAAAAAAGTCCCCAATCTATAAACACTGCATGAGAATTAAAGGGTTGAAGGTTAAGTATTATAAAATAAATAATTATATAAAAGAAGGTATTTGGAGACATACTTATTACAATATATACTTATTTGCAGTATTTTAGCGTAAAACAGCCACACGGCAGATGTTTTTACTTGTATTGCAGATGTGCAACAGAAGAAAAGATTGACGTATTATATGAAAAATGTATCTCTGATTTTTTTCATTATTTTTTCTGTGTAATAAATCTTTCAGAAAATTATATATAAATTTTTTCGAAACAAAGTAAAAAATCGCGCATTTAAGGGTTAAGATTTTACAAAATAAAAATTTATATAAAAAAAGGTAATTAGATTCATACTTATTGAAAATATTTACTAATTTGCAATATTTTAGTTTTTACTTGTATTTCAGATGTGCAACATAAGAAAAGGTTGACGTATTATATGAAAAATGTATCTGTGATGTTTATTTCATTATTTTTCCTGTGTAATAAACCTTTCAGAGAATCATATATAATTTTTTCGAAAAAAAAATCGCACATTTAAGGGTTAAGTTAATGTCTTCGAACACAATTTATTTATCAGTTAAGCCGGTGAATAAAAGAAACCGAACTCGTATCATAAGAAATCTATATTTTAATTAATATTCGAAAATAATATTGCCTATAAAAAATTTGACATAAATCGATTTCTAGAAGCTTCTAAAATACGAATACAAAATTGCACCTTAATCTGTTTGTAGTGTTTGTGTTACGTTGAAAAAACTATCCTCGTTTCAACATGTTTTGAAACGATTACAAATGAATTTAACATTAGGTGTTCAAAATTTTATGTATGCGCAATTCCTAACCTACTTGACCCCCGACCTACCAAACAACTTGCCTTCCGGTTTGGTAACCACTAAATAACTTTGTTCAACAATCCAAATACTATGGTGCCACAGGCGACAATGTTTATGTTCAATCCGCACCACTATTTTTAAAATACGAATTTTGTAGTATATTTCTCTTGCAGATATTGGCAAAGTGTATATAAAAGATTTTTGATTTGAATAAGTGGTGCGAGATAGAATGAAAAAATAGTCCCTTGCGGCAACCCTGCATATAGGATATCAAAAATTAGGTATTAGCATTGAAATTATTTGTTACAATTTTAATAGCAACCATTTCTGTTCGTATTAAAGTATTAAATAGCAGAAATCATTACAGGTCGGATGGTACAAGTCAGATATTTATACTATGATTTAAGACAGAGTTAATACGAGGCGTATTTGTTTTTCCTTTTGCACGACAATTCATAATTTGTATTTTTTATTCTTTCAATTAAAGATTGAAATTATTGTGTAGAAAACAGTAAGTATGTTTTAAATAGTTATAACTACAGTTTACTTCCAACATTTCTCCGATGCTATTTTTTCATAAGTTATTAAACCAACTTAATCCTTTTTTATTCCCAAAAACTATCATACTACCACAGTTTCTCCATATAATATTTTTTTACTTTATTTACTCGTGGAATGTTTCTTATTAAATTAAAAAAAATACTAAATAGAAATTCTGATAAGATGATAGACATTTTAACCGTATGAGCGTCTGGGAATTTTCAAGTTTATTTATAAAAATGCTTGCAAATACAAGGAAATGTGCTGTTTTTTAAACGCGGTTTGATGCTTTTATTTCTTTTAATTCAATATACTATTCAAATTATAATTCTGTTAAAAAAATTTCTTTAGCCATTTTAACCCTTCATAGGCAAAATATTTTTTTTTCTAAAATAATGGGAAGATTGACTGCTGTCATAATTAAAAAACAATTTTTTTAAAATAAATAACTGCTTATCTACACATGCACAGGGCCCTATTACCAACGGGGCACACTTACACCAATAAATTTTAAAAGAAAAGTTCGACTTATTTAAACGCCGTATTCATGTAAAATTTCTGCCATTAATGAGGCAAAATTTTCTGTTTATTTTTAGTGGTAGGAATTTGCCCCGTGGGTAATCAGGCTCTGCACATGCATTCCAAAAATATTTTTTCTTTTCAAACATTCTGTTATATTTCGGCTATTGAGAATAAAAATTTTGTCGGAATAAATAAGTAAACTAATAATAATAATAAATAAGTCACTACATAAATAAATCCTTACAATTACGCTTGCTATGACTAAAAATATATAATGAAATATTTAAAATATGATTAAAAGAGCATGACCAAGCCCAATTTCAGCTCGTAAAATGAAAACACTAAGCTGAGATTTTCTTAGGGATGCGAGATTATTGATTTCATAATTCCCAACGCCTTCGAAAGTGCTAATATAATTTCGGAAAAGATAAATCACGCGCCAGCCGGCTACAGGGTTTTAAGTGTAAACAATATGCTATGTTATGAAAGCTAGTTGCAGTCATCCAAATGGATAGCTGAATACCATGAGCGATTCGCTAATAACCCACCTGTGAACGACAGAAAAGCTGTATAGATTTCATTTAACTTATATGTCTTAATATAAATTTGTGGTAGCATTACTGATATCTATTTATTAAACCGTTTCAATTGACATTTAAAGAACAAATGAATATATTAAAGCAGTAGTCCTAAGCATTGCTCGAAGACATCCCAAACATTTTTTAAGATTCATCTTATTTAAATGGACATACTACTATTAAATCTTCAAAACTTATGAATTTCCAGGGAGCGTGTATGTGAAAGAGGAATATTGTTTACGGGTATGTAAAAACAAACTGCAAAAATAAATCCCTACATTTGCGCTATTAATGACTAAATATATCTATCGTCGGTATCCAATATGAAAAAAAGTGTTGCCAGTGGGCTACTTTTTTTAAATTCAGATTTCTTGATTGGCACCACTTTTCTGAAATAGTAATATGCCCTTGTTTTAGCCCTAATAACTATGTCATTAAATAAGGTAGGCGAATTTTACTATTTCAAAAAAGTTGTACCAATCAAGAAATCTGAATTTTAAAAAAGTAGCCTACTGGCCACACTGTTTTCATATTGGATAGTTTGACTTGGTACCGACGATGTATGAGGAAATATTAAAATATAATTAAAAGGGCAAGGACACGCCCACTAAGAGCTCGCAGAATTAAAACACTGAGCTAACATTTTCATAGAGCCTATACTGTGATATCTATCGTTACATTTCCATATAGTGTTGGTATCCTAAGACGACAATTCTATACCCTTTATAAACAAATGACGTCGATAAAGGCATGCTCTCAATCCTTAGTTTCACGTTCCGTCGATGTAAGTTTCCTTGCGTAAACCGTTTATAAGTTTCTTTTTTATGGAAATTATATCTCATATGTTTGACCATTTTTTTTAGATTTAAAGAAATATATAAATACATATATTGTGACGCTTGATGCGTGATCAGTGTTACCAGTGGGCTATTTTTTTTTATTCAGATTTCTTGTCTGGCACCACTTTTCTGAAATGATAAGATTTGTCTTATTTAATGACATATTAATTAATGCGAAAACAAGGGGAATTATAGTCCAAGAGCCGTCAACACAAAAACCTATCTTATCAAGCACAAGAAAATCCTTTCTTTTATGGAAGAGTAGAAGTAGGGGAATCTAATAACCCATGTCTGTTGAAAGTGAAGTGGTGCATAAGCCAAAAATTAATACCACCAGTGGTTGACTCGTAGGTTTATCATTATGTTTTCCTGCTTCCAGTCCTCCATATTATCATAACTTTGTTTGTAGGACAAATACAATGATAAATCTACGAATCAACCACTAGTGGTATTAATTTTTGGCTTATGCACCACTTCACGTCCGAAAGACATGGATTATTAGATTCCCCTACTTCTACCCTTCCATAAAATAAAGGTTTTTTCTTGTGCTTGATAACATAGGTTTTTGTACTGTCGGCTCTTGGACTATTACGATTTCGTAAAAGTAGTGCCAATCGAGAAATCTGAATTTTTAAAAAAGTAGCACACTGGGAACACTGTGCATGATCCTCAAAACCTATCGAAGTTCATAATTTTCATGTAAGAAGGGGGCGACATCTATATTTTCATAGGGAATCGACGGTTAATAATATTTCATGAGAGATATATGTGGAATTTCTTAATATTAAAAAAAAATGTTTCTCATGAAATTTATTTCTCTTAGAAACTGGAAAATAATCCATTTCAACTATATAACATTTAATATCTCAAGTTTTTACATATAATGTTTAATATCAAGTGTATTTTAAAACTAGAATAGGGGGTCGGAGTATATAGGACAAATTTTATTGTTCTTTCAAGTACATTTGATCAATAGTCGTCAAGAGGGATTTTTATAAGATGTGCAATAGGCATATATCATGAAGATTATTGATAAAATATATTGGTAAGAACAATAAAATCTGTCCGATATGTTCCTACCACTGCAATAGAACGTCCGTAAATTTTACTTCAATTGTTATAAAAATATTTTATACATGAATTTTTAATTGAAACTTTTTAACTTATTTAATGTATTTCTCCATTATAAATATTTAATTTATTTTACAGAGAAATTTCTGGTTCGAATCGAAATATTTTTATTTGGTAGCGTCAAAAGAGTGTCAGTTTCTTTAAAAATGACCGATAAGGTCGTCCTAGTGTTAAAGCGATGGTATGTAAAAATGAGGTTTTTCAGACTTGCGCGCAAGATATCTCTGGAACTACTCGATACATTTACAATTGAGTTATGAATAAGGAGGAGGATATATATATATATATATATATATATATATATATATATATATATATATAGTGTACTGTCTACGAGTTGCGAGTGAAGTAATTGAGGAGGTGGTCAGAATATGGTGGCTGCTTTTTTAAAATCGAATGTTTATTTTCTGAATACCGCCGGAGAAAACTTCCCACCAATAAAATTGAACAGTTAGTTTGTTTCACCGGTAGTCACAATATGACGAAAACGCAGGGCTTGACTACCACATAAGTAAATTCCCACCAGTAAAAGTGAAAATCTATTTCTGTCATTATTTATGACTGGAATTTTGTATTAAAAAGACCTTTTAAATACGGAATTTTTTTTTATAAAAATTTACTGGTGGAAAGTTTCAACCGGAGGTAATCAGCCCTTGCGAAAGCGGTTACAGTTGAGGCTTCACTTTTTTAAGGATATGTCAGTACCTCTTTATTAATACTTCCATGATATTTACATGATATCTTCAGACATTATAGATTATATCTATATCTTAAAACTGAAATTAAACATGTTTATTGCTCATTAAAAAATACAAAAAGTACATGCATATATAAACTTCGAAAAAACAACATTCATTACTTTCACCTTTATTTTAAAAATATAGATATTGCCGAAATGTATACTGTTTATATTTAGTTATAAGATATAATAAGATCGATAAATTCATTGCATATAAAAATATACAACTTCTCAAAAGAAATCTTCCAGCAACATTTTCAACAATTTGAAATAAATGACTTTGAATTATTCTTTTTATCATTTCTGGATCACCTGATATGTGTCATGTGACATCTAGCTTAATTATATAATGTTTTGTGCTGTTTGTTTTATCCCCTTAACCCCTTCGCGACGGGAGCCTTTTACGGAGTGTTTATTACTTTGCTACCGGTTTTAAAAAAACAGAAGTTTGTGCTTATTCAAATCGGGAAAATGCTCGGATTAGATAAGGCAAATTTTACAGTAACATTTTACTGGTGAGGATAAACGAGGATCCTTAGGCCTATTTCCGGCACGTATACGTGTCGCTCGTCCTCAAGGGGTTAAGAGTCGCATTAAATTACGGTTTAAAAATTCAAATTGCTTATTGGCACCACTTTTTTGAAAAAGAAATATTCACCTAATTTAATGCCAGGTAAAATGATGCCATAATAAAGCCAATTGCATTGTTTTATAAAACTGGTAGAAATCAAATAATCTGAATAAGAGACATCGCCCGTGAATGTCACGGGAGCGAGAATTAAGGGGTTAAAGTGTTGTAAAATATACTGCTTTTAAATATACAAGTTCCTTAAAAAATGAAATATTCTGAATATTTAGGAAAACTATGCCACATTAAGCATGTCAGAAGCAAACTATTTCTGTTTCTAAATTATTGAGACATGTAATAAGCGTTACAATGAACGAATATATTTATATAAAAATAAATAAATACTTTTCTTCCCTCACATCATAAACAGTGTCGCCAGTCCGGTACTTTTTCCATACAGATTTTGTTGATTGTCACCACATTTTTGAAATAGTAATATTCGCCTTAATTAATAACATGTTAATTGATGGAAAACTAGATGAGTTATACTATTTTAAAAGAGTAGTTGCAATTAATTAATCAGAATTAAAGAAAAGTAGCGGGATGGCAAAACGAATCCTAAAAACAAAATTTTATTCGAAATTCTGGTGTAAATATGGCTTTCAATGATTAAAAATAAGTAATAAAAATTATGTACCATCGACCTTCAAATGATTAATCTAACATTTTGAATAAAGTTCTTGCGATTTTTTAAAAAAGCGAATTTTCCTGTAAAAAAATTATTTGCATGTTTAGGGCGCTCCGTTGAGTTGTGGGAAACTCCTACTCTTTCGACCTTCTGTTGATCTTTATGCCTGTTATTGTAGTTTAGTTTTTCAAAAAGAGGAAATAATTCAGAAAATAAATTATAAAAAAGAAGGAGAATAGTTAATTTATAATAAAGTTTTTTTTTTTTTTTTTTTTTTTTTTTTTTTACAGAAAATAATCCAGATTACTAATTTCAACGAGGAAGGAAAACATTTTTACAGTTTGATCATTATGGCTAGTTATAGGATTTAATAGTTAAGATGCTACTAATTATTGAGTAATAAGAAAAATTTTTAGTTCATTTTTGATTTTGTGAATAGTTGCAAAGCTAAAACTAAAATGATTTTTGCATTGAAACTGGATGTTATAATGAGTGTTATTAAAGTTTAGACATTGAAGTGCCATCTTTCAATAATTATTGAAACCAAAAGAAGGAAGCGTAAAAAATACTGAATTTATACAATTGATTCTTCCTAAAAATATTTTCAATGTATGACATCTTTTATTTGATAATGAATTTTATAAACCAGCTGTTTATTTTAGTACACTCTGCAATTTAGAAGGATTTTACATACTTAATGCAGAGAAGGAAAGTTCGACTTTTCACTAATTCCTGATAGTAATTTTACTTCTATTTAATTGCAGAAATGTAGTTTAACCCTTTATCTACTGACGGTACTTATAGGTACCACTCACTTTAAACTTTCATCCCATAGTAAATATTACTAATATTCTAATGGTACTTTGCAAAAACGCTCTTTTAACTCCACTTTATCCGGATATACGGCAGCAGTAGTTCTAGGTTTGTTATTTTAGCGAGGAAGGGCGCTGTCTTTGACAAAGTCGATGGGTTTTGTGCAACATTTTGTACAGATTGCCACGCTCGTATATTCATTGCTTCAAATAAAGTAAAGAATATAAGATAAGTGTTGGATTTGTTTTAATGTGTTCATTATTATCTTAGAATACAGTTTGAGTAGCTATTTTAGGTGAACGGTGTATGTATTTGATTTTGCAGCTGAATTACTCGGTGGTACTTATAAGTACCGTCAGAACACTGGGTGTTTGAGCAAAACTTCTTGTTTACTTTTCGTCTGCGTAGTTATCCATCGTTTTCATCAGCTTTAAAATGTAATTACTAAAATTTAGTGTAGCAATGTAGTAAAACCCTGGTATTTCTTTTCTGTTTCATTATTATTTTTTATAGGAGATTGAAAAAGTTGTGGCTCCGCCTCGTTTTTCCAATGCTACAAATGGCATATGTAAATTCATATATTGCATATGTGGAGATGCGAGGGAACATGTTGTCCCTGGAATATAGACGCCGCATAACTAAAGGACTGCTAACAAGATCAAAACATAAAAAAAATAGTTTTGTTTAACCCTTTTAGGGTCAAAGCATTTTCAATTCTAAAGTGTTGAAATAAATGATTGGTACCGGAACTTGCCATAATGTTTATTTATAAATACGAAAAATCCTCTATTTCACATACTTATTAAATCAAAAATATTTTCTGGTGCCATTTGAAATACCTTGTGGGTTTTCTGTTACGATCAGTGTTTCCAGATGGGGTACTTTTTTAAATTCAGATTTTTGATTGGCACCACTTTTCTGAAATGGTAAAATGCGCCTTATTTAACGATATATTAATTAAGGCGAAACAAAGATAATTTTACCGTTTCAAAAAAGGGGTGGTAATCAAGAAATCTGTATTAAAAAAAAGTAGCCCCCTGGCAACGCTGGTTACGATATGTTAGTCATAGTGTACTGACGGTACTTTAAAGTACCACTTTAATTAATTATATTTAAATAATTAAATTTATCACGGGTGAGTATTTTCTTTTTATGTTTATCCTTTAATTTTCATTGTAGTAACTGAAAAAAAAAATATTTCATGAAAAAAATTCTAGTAGATCATAATGCAGTAGGTAAAGGGCTAATTCCACAGCATAACTACGTCAGGTTGAAACGCCGTGATCGGGAAGCTCTATACAATTGTTAAAACATTTTTCTAAGCCGTATTTGAACTAAAAGTGCGCAAAATCAGTTAGGATTTGTAGGATTAGTGGTTTTGATCAGATACTTTATCTTAGAGCAGTGGTAACTCTGAACATGACCCAAAGAGTTAACTTTTTTTTTCAATGAAATCTTCATCTTATTCAGTTGCAGAATTTCTAAATGTGAAAATTGCATTTCCCAAATAGGGGTTTGAGAATACTTTATTCACATACCGGTGAGTACCAATGCATTAGGAAGTTGTGATGGGTAGAATGAATGATTTTACTATTCGAATGAATCATTCGGGCAGGAGCAGAAACATAGCGGCAACTGTTGTTTTTTAAAATTCAATTTTAACCAGAAATTTTGTACCGTATAAATTTGTTAATTCCATTAAAATTAATTTAAGAACCTCAGAAATATATAAAAATAATTTTTTTCTTAAAAATTTCTGAGGGCAATCGATTAAAAAAAATTACGAAGGCTGGCATCTATAATTTTGCTTCTTTTCTTTTTACAAAATTTCTGGAGGTAATTCATCAACATTATATAAAAGGGATGGGAATTATGTTTTTGCGCATGCCCGAATGATTCATTCGAACAGTAAAATCGTTCATTCTGCCTATCACTATTAGAGAGACAGGCATCTATAATCTATAGACCTCCGGCCTTATTCGCAACTACAGCTGAACAAAGAGACATGAGTTACTACTTTGAGAAATCATCAGAATCAACATTTAGGAGATATCGTCGGTACCATATCAAACTATACATTATGAAAACAGTGTTGCCAGTGGGCTAGTTTTTTTTTTTTTTTAATTCTGATTTCTTGAGTGGCACTTCTTTTTTTTTTTTTTGAAATAGTAAAATTCGCCGTATTTAAACTTATTTAATGACATAATAATTAAGGCTAAAAACAAGCGGAATTTTACCATTTCAGAAAAGTAGTGCCAATAAAGAAACATGAATTTAAAAAAAGCAGCCCACTGGAAACACCGTTTTATATCGGATAGTTTGACATGGTATCGAAGATATCTGCAATTCCTGATAAAATTTTTGAAAAAAGGATAACTCACGGCACGGAAAACACTTATAGTTTCTTTAAATACTATAAAGAAATCCTAGTGTTAACAGTTAAATTACAAGTTTAGACTGTGAAACATACCTAAATAAAATACTTTTTTTTTAATGATGCTTATATTTTTACTACAATTTTTTAATCGAATTATATAATCGCAGATAAATGTTACAAACTCTGGAAATAATCGAGAAATAATTTTTAATCTGAAGTAAAACTATTAGACAATGCTTTCTGTTATTAAATAATAATGGACTCCTTAGAAATTGTAAATGGTGTCCGCAACTTGTATATAAGTCATAGTTTCCAACGTTTTGTTTTTTTTTTAACTGAACGATACCCAGAAAATTTATTTAACAAAATATGCTTCTTTCATTATAGCGCTTATTTTAGTTCATTTATTACATGAACTTTCTGGACCAAAATGTTTTTATTTGACTTTGAAAACTAAGCAGATTCGCTTCTCCGATGTAAATCGGGGCTGTCCAAACTGATGGAATACTGTTAATTTCATACACAAATATTTGCCTAATTTTAATCACTGAATTACTGCAATTAGATAAGCGAAGTTTACTGTTACAAATGATTCATATTTGGTGACTGACTGGTTTGACAACTCTGTTAAAAATTAGAGTAATCCGAAATGCTATGGCAATTAATGTATATAGCTACCAGGCATTCCGCTTTTTTCCCAACTAAAATAAATATTTTTCAAACAGAAATTGCGCGTAGTAAATTAAATCAAATAAGTGCTATCCAAAAAAGATTAAACAATTTATAAAATAAATTTTCTATTTAACTTGTAAAAAAAAGGAGAAGGAGAAACTGTATATATCTGCAGTTTGATGATAAGAAAATCTCAGCTATATAAAAAATTCAGACGAATGGATGAAAAAATATTCGGATGTGAATTCATAAAACCATTTACCCCAATTTCATACCATACACCGGATTTTTTCTTTAAGTGAGGGTAAAAGTATGGTTTTCAATCACTGGAATAAAATGGAATTTTTTGCACAAGAAAAGGACTCCAATCATTATTTATTTAATAATATATCAGCACGAGTTTTGTTAATTGAAAGGAATTTCCTTTGAATTGGGTAAACAATATTTTTTTAAAGATTTCTCCGCCTTTTTATCTGACATCAAATAAAACAAAATAAACTTTTAGAAAATACCAGTGTCTAAATTCAATTCCAGTTTGGCTTTTTTTTATTCCGAAATTTCGCATTATCACCGTAAATTCCTTCTTTATTCAATAACACACATTTGATTGGGTTGGTTAATTTTTGACGACCAATTCTCTGCTCGAAAGATATGGACCTAAGGGGGGAGGGTGTCCTCCATGGAGAATTTTGTATGGAAGCCTAACCCGTATTTACGCATGAAAATCCATCGTTCAAAGAAAACCACGAAAACTCTGTACGATTAGGCTGACGGGCTCGACTGGGTTCGAACTCAGCACCTCCCGTCTACAAGCTTCGAGAGCAGAACCTCTCGGCCACTGGTGGGGTAGCACACATTTGATGATTGCTTAAAGTACAAATGCTTATTTCAGAATTTGGGGTTTGAATTCAAAAATTTTTAATTGATAAAAAAGGCCTAACTGGAAATCCTGGACCGTGCGCACTTAAAATAATCCATCTGCGGCGGCCGCCATTTTTATGTCTGCGAGTTGGCCCAGAATTTATAGGCAATGGGTAGACAGTGAAACAAATATTCTGTGTCTTTCGAGAAATAGAAATCATGCTCTAAAACCTTTGGATGTTGGGAAAATCATTCCAGTTAAGGGCAATTCCATCGTAACTGGCATTTTATCATCGAATTTTGTTTTCAAATCTATGTGGAAAATTTACTAATAAACCTAGAACAAATTTTTACAATTTAAAATATTTCTTACTAAGGTCTTCATACCCAAATACCTGCAGGTTATTTCAATCTCTCTTTGAGTCCCAAAAATTGCGATTCAGAATTCGGTAACTGACGTAAAATGAAATATACACACATTTTTTCTGCATTCATTGAAGTGTAAAAATTATCAAAACTATCCAGTTAAAAAAATTGATTTAATGTTCTCAACAACACTAATTAATGCCAAATCACAACAGTAACTTGTTTAATTAATTTCTGAATAATAAAAAAGAAAAAAAATGGCACTTACACGTGTAACTGACGTAACTTTTATTGTTTAACTGAAGTAAAATTATGACTTTACAAAGACAATAATGGCACTTAATCCTTTGAGGGGCGCCGGTATATATTATATACCACCCTACGAATAATAAAGTTTTATACCAGAAAAATTTTATTAAATTTTACTTTTCTAACTTTGGTGGAAAAAAGACAGAAAATTGCGTTTCCTTATTTTGAATTTTTTTTTTCCTAAATTTCCGGGGGTAATTCAGCATTACACAAACGTAATTGCTTGCCCCTCAAGGGGTTAACTTAGTTTGTAAACAGTGACTTACAATGCCTTTTTATTAGGATTTTTCTATAGAATATAAAAATATCAAGTTTTCCAATCATACCCTTAAATGAAACATATTATAAATTTAATTCCCCACCCAAAAAATGATGATTTTCTGTGAAATTGCCCTTTACGCCTATGCCAAAAGGAACAAAAAAGCTCTGAAAACGGCTACGCAAAAAGAAGGCGAGTCTGATTCGAATTAAGGCTGGGGTAATGAAAGTTGAGACTAGTGTTGCTATATGTCCCGCGTACACCGCGGCTCCAAATGTTCTGGACACTAGTATTTTAACCATCTAATGTCCATGGTCACATATATGTTACCACCCGTGATTTGAATTTAGTGTATATTTCAGTTTGGCAAAATGTTTGTTAAAAATTTTCAAATTCATACAAAAATATTTAAATAGAAATTAATTATTTCTTTTATGAAATACACTAGTAAGCAACATTATCACATCTGGCGGATTTTTTAATTAGACATATGGAATTCACAAAAGAAAATTACCATTCAAAATTTTCTGGTGTAAATCCAATATTTCTAAAAAAAATCCATCTTATCTGATAACACTATCGATCAATGTATTTTACAAAAGAAAGAAAAAATTTCTATTTAAATTTTCTTGTTAGAATTTGAAAAATTTTAATAAAAATTTTAATTAAATTCCCAGTACTGCCATATTTCGAATTCCTGTTAGTGCTTCCATTGTATTAATGTCGGGGATGTGGGGCATTTGACCACAAGCTCCTCGAAATACAGTCAGAAGTCTCTTATCATCTTATAAAACAAAAATTACTGTTAACACTTACTGGTGAAAATTTGAAATGCCTAAATAAAAAATCCGCCATATACGGCAACACTGTAGGCAGATTAACCCATTAATGCCGAGTTTCTTGTATACATTTTTAATACCTAGGCACCAGTTGACACCAGTTTTCTCATATTGTAATTTTACCTTATTTGATTTCTCAAAGTTTCAGATTAAGTAATATGAAAATTTCCTTACTAAAATACTGGTTTTCATATTTAAAAATTTTCGTATTACTTAAACGGCAGATTTTCGAACCAACCGGCGTTAATTGGTTAAATAAAGTAAAAATCAATAGTTTCGATTTTCTGGCATGAATTCTGAATCTTTTTATAAAAAGTCAGCCAAATTAGGAGAACCGATAGTCGTTTCCAGCCTTATTCGTCTTTAAATAACACATCCTTCCCGGAAGTTGGTGCACGTGGTTACGACTCACCCTGGGTTGACCCACCTATTGTGAACAACACTAAACAAAATTCAGTCTCCATTTAAAATTTCTTTGATAAATTACAAGGCAATTGGTCCCACACGCAGGAAAACATCAATCAAAATATGTATTGAGAAGATTACATTCATGGATTATGATATTTTTATTAGAAAATTCGTTAACACATAACCATTAATAAACGTCAAATATTTTTTAGAAAATGACGACACTCTTGCCGTTTAGAAATCTCAAATTCTTATACATCATTTAGCAATCGTGAGGGTTACTGTTTTAAAATGTAACTTTTAGCTAATATAACTAAAATTATTTCTGGTAACAAAATAAATACACATTCATAAAATTTGGTGTAGATAAAATTGTCTTTTTACAACTATCCATTTTATCAATCAATTATTAATTTTACACCATGCATGGGGTAAAATTGGTGTAAAAAACAAAAGTTTTTTACATTTTTTTACAAAACAATTAAGTAGAATTTAAAATATGTGTGTGAAAATACTTTCATTATGATCATAATGATCATATTAGACTAACACAATAAATTTTTGAATATTTGTTTAACCTTTTCTAAGCTTATATGAGTACAAAATTGAAAATAGAACTCCCCTTACCCATTTTATCCTACCTTATCCTACACTTCATATTCATGTCGTGATGACGTTAGTTAAATTAAAATGTTAGAATAATAATATCTAAGAAAGTTTCGTGACGCCACAGCATACTAGTTACTTTATTTAATGAACATTGGTTGCTTTATTTTGAAAAGTTTGAGATTAAAAGTTCAAAGCAATTAAAGTTAAATTAGCAATATCCATCATGTGTATGTTATATAACGCATGAAAGGTTTACTGTGGAGTAGAGCAAAATATTATCATGATTGCCGTTAAAGTGGCTTTAGTATCTATGAGAAAAGCTTCTTTCTTCGAGAGATATAAATATTATTTTTCATTGAAATTGAAATTTTTATAGCTGTTCTTTTAAAGACTGATATCACGTTTTTTACGTTAGTATAATAACATAGAAATGTTGAGCTTTATGTATTTTATATTCAAGTTCCGAAGATATCTATTTATTAAATATTAAGTTCTTAAATTCTGAGTAAATACAGGTAACAAATATTTTTTACAGTTAGATTTTTAACTGATAATAAAATATAGTACTTACGTATTAACGCCACCGTAGCTTATATATATATATATATATATATATATATATACCGGGTGATCCAAAAGTCAGGACGAACTTTTAAAATGAATAATTCGAAAACGAATCAAGATACAAAGTTACGGTTTGAACCAAACGGATGGAAAAGAAACCGAGTTTTGTGTGGCAACGAAAAAAAAATAGTTCTGTTGGCGACCAACAGATGGCGCTGTCGGATTTCTGATGTAGGATTATCCAAAGCAACAAATGATATAAAAAGGAGCAACTGCAGCAGGTAATGGTAGTCGAAGCTTGTATGCATCGAAATTCTGTCCATAGTTGAGAAAGCTTTCATAGTAAGAATTCGGAAAGTGTCATTGCGGCATTGCGAGCATATCGCTACATGAAGGGTATGCGAGATAGCAAAGGACCAATAACTTCTTCTGCATTGAGCAAAATTAGGAAGAAATTTGAAGCTACTGGTTCTTTGGGGTCACGTTAAATAAGTGGACGCCCCTCAACAGCCGCTGCTGTTGCCATGACAGGTTGCCAAACAGTCTCCTTTATGCAAGATGGAGCACCACCTCATATTGCTCTGTCTGTGCTACGCTTAACATTTGGGGAGGATCGCATTATGAGTCGCTACTTTAATCACTCATGACCTCCAAGATCTCCCAAACTGACACCCTGTGACTTTTGGCTGCGGGTATTCTTGAAGTCAAAAGTGTACCGCGGCCAACCGGCATCATTAGCAGCACTTAAAGATGCCATCCACCAAAATGTGTCTACCATAACGTAAGAAATTCTGCTAAATGCTGTGAACGGTGTGGTGCCTCGTCTCACAGCTCTTCTGAATCATGGACAGCATATTGAACATTTACTTTAGTGCTAATTAACTGAAATTAAGCTGACTTGTAATTTGTCAACATTTTTTCATTTGTAAATCATCTTTTGGTACAATAAAACACTATAGCGCCATCTGTTGGTCGCCAACAGAACTATTTTTTTCGTTGCCACACAAAACCGGTTTTTTTTTCAACCGTTTGGTGCAAACCGTATCTTTTATCTTGATTCGTTTTCGAATTATTCATTTTTTAAAGTTCGTCCTGACTTTTGGATCAATATATATATATATACACTTATATATATATATATATATATATATATACTAGGGGGCTCTGCCCCCTGCAAGCTACGCTCGCCAACCCCCGTTCAGACACCGCAGAATCTAAAAACAAGCTAATCTGATGGGTTTTTAAAATATTAGAGAAGATTGAATTATACTGAAAAAAGCTTTGCAAATCTCCCTGTAAACGGGTTTCAATTCCCTTTGATTGCAAAAGTTTAAGGGCGAATCAGTTGCTGTTAAGACATCCAATGGTTGTTTTCGTTTTTTATTAAAGAGGATCAGTTAAACATTTGAAAAAAAGCTAAAATAAAATAAATGAAGTATACAGAGTCTTTTTCTCCCGGTATTTTAAAACAATCTCTATAACAAAAGCCTAAGTCATGTGACTATCATCAACCGTTCCAGGCGGACCATTTCGCTTTTTATACTCTAGGTGCCATTTTCATACTTTAATGTTAGCCAGGTAAAATCGATAAGTCAGCAAATATTATTCTATCGGCATCATTTCATCTGTATTATAATAGTTCAAGGTCATCAACTGCCATAAACAAATACGGTCTGATCCCTTCGCCGTTCATATGAAAGTTTCGTACAGATATCATATACGTCCCATATTGGCGCGATTTTTTAACGACGCTAATTTGGGGAACGCATCAACAGCATAAACAACAACATCCGGTTTACCATATCAAGAAAAATAACGATACTTTGGCGCTCGTTAAAACGCGTTCCGTATATGACATTGGCGTCAGAAAAAAAAATCGAGCCAATATGGGACCGTAAGTTTTCCATTTTGATTAAAAAATCAAAAAAAAATTTTTTTTCGAATAAAACTACATAAAATTTGTCATAGTTGCAAAGAATTATTGGTACTGTTACGCTAGCCGGATGCAAATCTCGCCAATAGCTTTTTTTCAACTCGCCAGCAGCTTTTTTTCAACTCGCCAGCTGACATTTTTTTTTCGAGTGGTAATATTTGGCCAGATGTCATATACGCACAGCAGGTTTGGCGTGATTTATTTTTATGAAAATTTGACGAAAACCTCGTTTTCAAATAATAGTTACATATGCATTTTTGATATTACTTAGTTATCCCGTCGACCAAAAATCTATCGCCAAGCTATAAGATTAAATGCCAATAATGGTTGATCGTAAATGTTTACGTCATCAAGTGATTTTTATTTCGACTTTTTATTTGTATATTTATTAATGTTAAATTAATTTATTTGTTCTTTCGTTATTTAAAATAAAAATTATGTGAATTTGTATAATTTGGCGAAATTGGTCAACGGATTAACTAAGTAGTACCGTATTTTTTAATTATTTTCTATTATTTTCTAGAGGATATATAAAAAAAAAATTAATAATTATAGAACAAAATAATTTATATAGTTTATAAAAAGAAATAAAAGTAAATAAACATTTACTGAATTAAGGAAAAATGTATATACAATTAGAAAAAAAATTAATATCTCGAAAACTAATTTGAATTTAAAAATTCTAATACCAGTTTTGAGATCTGCGGATCAATGCTGATTTTTGGTGTTAATTTCTTCGCAAAGTACTCCATATTTTAGGAGAAATCGCTTGAAACATAATCAGTTGTTTAATCAGTCGCTTCATATATCCGTTTCATAAATTCGCTTCATATATCCGTTTCATAAATTCGTTTCATTAGGACTTTATATATATATATATATATATATATATATATATATATATATATATATATATATATATATATACTTATTATTATTATTGCTACGATGGCGTTAATACGTAAGTACCTAAAATATTAAAGTACATATAATCCTTAATTTCAAAGCCTATACTTGAACCAGAAGCATGTAATCTCTAATCAAAACCAGAGAAAGTTTAAATAAATGAATAAATGTATCCTATTGACAAACATTATTAATGAATCAGACAAGATTAAGGGGGCTCAGGGATTAAAAGCTTTCAGAAAATGGATTTTTTTAGTATCTATTTTGATTATTCAATTAATTCTGAACACAGTGCAATAAACCGCATAAATATATTTGCATTTTTAACCGAGTTATAAGCATTTGTGTAACAATAACTTTCAAAGCCGCACCCATTTAATTGAAGCGTTAATTCGCGTTTTCTCAAAACTTGATTTTTGACGACTATCCGTAAGATTAAAAAAATATTTGATGGAATGGCTTAATTTTTTTCCATGCATATAACATTATTATATATAGAATGAATTAATATACTTTAGATAGTTTAACCCCTTAACGCTCGAATTAAATTACGGTTGAATAATTCAAATTGCTTATTGGCACCACTTTTATGAAAAAGAAATATTCACCTTACCTAATGACACTAAAAACGATACTAAAATATAGCCAATTTCACTATTTTATAAAACTGGTGGGAATCAAACAATTTGAGTAAAAGACACAGCCCGAGAATATCTCAGGAGCGAGAATTAAGGGGTTAATACAGTATTTGTAATGAAAAAAAATGTATTTTTTAGGGCTTTTAAAATTTTAAAACTTGAGAGTTTTTTAATAAGGTTTCCTTTGAGTGATAGTTATATCCTTAACCCTCTCGTGGCGTAAGTAATTCTTCGAGATGAGCATCTTTTACGGAATTTATAATCTTTTTTCACCGGTTCTTTAAAGCAGAAATTTTTCACTATCGTAATCGGGGATAATGTCCTGATTAAATCAAAGTTTTCGCTAAAAAATAACTGGTGGGAGATAACCAAATAGTATTAATTAGACGGGAAAATGCATGCCCGAGTATTTCTCGGGTTGCGCAGCGAGAGGGTTAATTCATTCTATACAGTAAAGTTTCCTGATCATTTGAAAGCAAAAATTAGGTTCTTATGTCAATTCAACGTTAACATATCTTACGGATGGTGATACGACAACTAATTTTTTTTCTCCAAAATTATGTTATATAAGTGTTGCTGTATTTTTTATTTTATTACATTGAAGTATTTCATTTTATAATTTTATAAGATAAGACTACAACCACACCTTAAAAATACCAGAAAGCTTGAATAAGTAAAATTGAATACTTCTGTTTTTATATGGACTCAAAGCGAGAGCTCTGTTTACATATTTTTCGGAATCGATAAAGCCTTGAGCCCCCTTAAGATTATTTAACACAATGGTCTAAGCATTTTTTTCCTCTTCAAACCAGTAAATAAATTAATAATTTGAAATATAACTATTTAAATACATCACAAAACTATAAAATCCGCAGCTCAACCCTTTCAGAGGCAAAGCAATTCCATTTCTAAAATGTTGAAATGAACGAGCGACACTGAAATTTACAAATTTATTTGGAAATGAGAAAAATCTATATTTCCAGGGTGCGCACGCTATTAAGCCACGCTCCATTTTGTAAGGACTCTACCACCAGTATTATTATAAAGATCATTTGCTTCACGATCAAAGCGGTATAAGTAAGCGTACAAACTTAATACTGGAATCGGGCGTAAATTAACACAGTGGCGCCATCTTGTGGACGGTGTGATAATCCACGTACGTCGGCTTTTACTGTGACGTCATATATGACAGAATATCTACCATCTGCGCATGTTTTCTAAAACTTTAGCCGCTCATGATACTGAATTTTATTTACCACATTTATAGAATAATTGTGACGTAGAGAGAGGGACGTCTAGACCATGGAACTATTAATAAAGAGGAACTGACATATCCTTAAATTAGCGAAGCTTCAACTGTAACCGCTATCAAAGGGGTTGTTTATCGACGGTGGAAGCTCCCACCAGTAGGTTTATATAGATATTTTAAACTTATTTAAACGCCTTATTTTTACAAAATTTCAGTCATAAATAATGGTAGAAACAAATTTTCATTTTTACTGGTAGGAGTTTTCTTTGGTGGTAGTTAGGCCCTGAGTTTCCGCCATATTGTGACAACCATGGATACAAACTGACTGTTTTATAAGGCATACTGACACCGGTAAAAACAAATAGAAATTTTTATGACATTTTTGAAAAAAAAATTCGATGAATAAGACGCTTCTTTTAGACGAAATCTTCTATTCAATTTTACTGGTGGGATGGTTGACCTATTGGTAGTCAGAAACTGAAGAACCGATTTTAAAAAAGCAGCCGCCATATTGTGACAACCTCCTCAGTTACTTCACTCCCAACTGGTAGACAATACACTATATGTCTCCTCCTTTTTATTCATAACTCCATTGTCTAGACGCACTTTACACCACGAAGATTTTTGCGCCTTGTCGGATACATTTCAGCTATTAATGAAGGTAAAAAAAACTTTACAATTTTAGTGGTGTGAACTAAGAAAACAGTTAGGCATCTTCCTGTAGTTAACACCGTCCGCTTCGTGGCGTGCGACCTTGATTGTTGTAACCTCGACTTTAATCTTGCGGTTATGTATCCCATTTAAGATAGGACGCTTACTTATATCGCTTTGTTCACAAATCTTTAGCAAGAAGATAGTTTTATGCGATTACTGGTGGTAGGGTCCTTACAAAATAGTGCGTGGCTTAATAGCGTGCGAACCCTGATTTCACATACATAATAAACCGACATTTTTATTACAAAAATTCTTGTGCTATTGTGGCATTTGGGAATTAAAATTAAGTGGTTTTATAAATATACCACTGGCCGTGAAATGGATAAATAAACTACAAGGCTATTTTAAACAAATAAACTTTTATTGTTACATTAACTTTAATTTGAAAAATCGATTTTAACCTAGTTCGAGTAAAAACCTTCTACGAACGATGATTTTTAATAGGAATCACGAATCAAATACAGAAAAAGCTGTTTCACCCCTTGATGGGCGGTGGGATATAATATACTCCATATAAATCTTATTCAAAAATGCCACATTTACACTAACATTTTGCTTTAATAATGTACGTGGAGAAAATATTTTACTTATTTCCAATTAAATTTGTTTGCAAATCATGGTGCCAATCAATCATTTCAACATATTGTAAATTAAGACTTTGCCCCTGAAAGAGTTAAAACAGCCGCTTAACTCCTTAACCTACTAGCCGCTGGTGTTGCGTTGATGCAACGGTAAAAATAAATGTGCTTTCTGAAATTAACTACCAAGATACAACTATTTTAATATGAAATGAATTGCCTTATTCATTAACAGAAATTCTGTACATTAATTAAAGCGAAGATCATGTTTAAACTTTTGTGGTGGAATACGTTTTACAGCAAAATAGTTGAATATTTATTTCTTAAAGTTTCGGCGGTTAACCCTCTCCCTGCGCAACCCGAGATATTCTCGGGCATGCATTTTTCCACTAGATTAATATTAACACAATTATTCTAATTGGTAAACAAATCGTATTAGATGTAAATTTCCAACTGGGCGAAAAAACTGTAATCATCATGCTGTAATCATCAAGGTTAGCTGTGTGAAAAAGTTCGACCAGAATCGTCCGGGATAGCTCAGATGGCAGAGCACTGGCGGCTTTAGCCAGGAGGTCCCGGGTTCGAATCCTGGTCCGGACATTTTTCGCCCAGTTGGAAATTTACATCTAATATGCATTTTTCCGTCTAATTAATACTATTTGATTATTGCCACCAGTTATTTTTTAGCGAAAACTTTGTCTGATTTAATCAGAACATTTTTCACCGTTAATATTTATAAAATTTTCCCCCAAAATATCTGCTTTAATGGACCGGTGAGAGAAGATTAAAAATTCTGTAAAAGACGCTCATCGCGAAGAATTACTTACGCAGCGAGAGGGTTAATGAGATAAGCGTCGCGCCTGATAAGTGTAGGATACTCTTTTTTTTAGTTCAGATCGTTTGATTGCCACCCCTTTTTTGGAAGCAGAGTTATTCTCCTTACTTAATGACAGATAAAATGATGCGAGAATAAAACCAATTACACAATTAAAAAAAAAACTAATCGGATGCATAGCTGCCAACCTCAAACTAATCTTCCGTAATATTTGTGTTAATTTGACCCTGGTTTAATGCGTTTCAAACCAGAAATTTTTTAAGAAATGAAAATAAATATGTTCCACGTCGAAATGTGGAATTAAATAAATAAGAATTCATGAAATAAATTTTCTGGTTCGAAATGCGGTTAACCTGGGTTAAATTAATCCAGACATTACGGAAGATTATTGGAAGGTTGGCAGCTATGCGGATGTGGCAATCCCAAAACTTCTTCTATCTCATACATGTTAACATTTCCTGAAAAATAAAGCATATCAGTGACACCGGTTAGGTGATTTACACCAAAATATAATCAGCAACAACTTATGTCAAGTTGTAGCTGAATCTGAAGCTTGATGAAAGTCCATGCATTAGTTTGTGAGGTAGAATTATCGCGGAAATCGTAAAAAAATTTACGTAGCAGCGACACCTGTTGGTTAATTTATTACAAAAACTAATCAGGACCAATTTAAATCAGGGATAGGGATTACAATCTTGGGATTCCGTTACATTTTTAATCCCGAAATTCCCGGGATTTTGTCTGCGAATCCCGGGAATTTCGGGTTTGTCTTTTTTTTTTTTTTTTCTAATGGAACTATATTCAGCTGGAATTTAAAAATATATTTATATACTTCCGCTTTTGGAAAGAAAACCAATTAACTTTTATGAAATTTATATATCATCGAAAAGGAATACATATTTCAGTAGTTTTTTGCATATATTTCTAAGCGATTAAATCGTTTAACATGGAAATCTTTTGACTTTCAAACAGATGTAACCCGCTCATCTTATTATTCAGAAAAAATTAAATCATTTGTTAATTTCCATTTCGCTGCGTTTAACCCTCCGACTGTCTTGGAAAAGGGCAAAATTGTAATGTTGTTTTCTCTACATTTTGTTTTAAATGTTAAAAAAAAAGATTCTTTGAACATTTTATAAAAAAAACTTAATAACGAATATGAATGCAATCCTTGGAAATATTAATCATTGGTCAATGTATTAAAAATACATTAAATCAATAGAATTATATTACTTTAAATATTGCTTGTATTGCAGTGAAACCTGGAGCTTAGTGAACGTATTAACACGGGCTTGTCAGTGAGGGGGTAGCCGGTCGTAGCAGCAACTAGGAATAACGAAATCAGTTTTCAAATTAGAGTTTACTGATAAGAGTCACATTCGTGTTTCATAGTCATTATTATGTGCTAACTTCTTAGCTTTTCGTACGTTTATATTTATCTTGCTTTAAAGCTGTCCAATGAAAAGAATTTTGTAGCTCACAGGAATGATAATGATACATCTTCAGTAAGGCAATGGTATTCAACGTCAAAAGATGAAATAAGCGCTACATGTAAACAATGTAGAGCAGTGCTTCTTAAAATATTAGGCAGATCGATTAAGGGGTTACATACGCATTTATCTACGAAACGTGGTACTAAACTTTAACCCCTTCGGGACGGGAGCCTTTTGCGAAATTTTTAATCTTTTGTCACCGCTTTTTAAAAACAGAAATTTGTGTCTTGTTGAATCGAGAAAATGCGCTGATTAAATAAGGCAAATTTTACAGTAAAATTTTACTGGTGAGGAAAAACAAGGATTCTGAGCACTTCACGCGGCACGTATACGTGCCGCTCGTCCCCGAGGGGTTAAAAGAATTACAACTTCTTTTCCTTTCACACGTCAAGATTGCATAGACGATACATTGCTTTCTAAAAAGCGGGAAATAGAGGGTTAATTTAGTAGTGATAAGGAATGATTGGATTTAATGTTATCGCCGAATGACAGATAAAGACTGTTTCTCATTTAACTTCGAATGATTTAAGAAACTTGCTGATAGCTAAAGGCTGTAATGATTTGCTGAAATCTACAGTATCAGTTCAAAATCATGTAGTAAGTTATAGTTTCAAAATAAAGGAGTTCATTACAAGTGAAATACAAACTTATAAAAATTCAGGAAAAAAATTTAGTTTGACTTTTGATGAATGGACATCTACTGCAAACAAGCGATTTATGAACATAAATGTTCCTTCAAGAAATTTAAATTTGAGCAAAGTCTGGAATTTAGGCCTTATGCGCATATATGAATTTACAACAGAAACGTGTATTGAAATGCTAACAGAGTGTCTAAATCAGTATTACATTCCACTAGAAAAAGACAATCTTGCTATTATAACTAGGACTTGGAGATGAAACTTTAGATACCGTCATATTTCTTAGATCATATTTTGAAAGAAATTTACCGTTTAGTTAAGAAACAGTGAACTATTCAAACTAATCTTTGTTTTTCTCGTGATATATAATATTTTTTTTTTATATTGTGCAACGTTTTCGATTTTTAACTACTATCTCTATTTTGAAATTTAAACTATACATCTATGTAATTTTTTATTGTACGTGTGTGTGTGCGTTAAGTTCTTTTATTTCAACAAAAAAAGAAACTTCATGTTAAAGGAAATCTTACGATTGCGATATCCTAGAAATGTAAACTTGAATTATATGGCTATGAGAATAATTTCAAAATTTAATTAGTGTTATTAATTATTTTTTAATATTGTAAATATTAAGCCATTCAAAAACGTGATTAACAGGGAATAAAAGAAATTATTTAGAAGAAGAAACATAGACATTTCATGTTTTTTGTCACATTTTCAAACACCAACAACATATTTGTTTTAATTTTCAATTGTTGTAATTTATCCTATACGGTATGATAATTAATTAAATTTATTTTTTTTTAACTTGGTATACTTTCATATGTAAGTTAGACTGTTCTTTTGCTTTGTCTTTTCTATAATATTCTGATATTTAGCTTTTGTAAAAATTGGCGATATTAAAGAACTTTTAATTTTCGTAATCCCGGAATTATCCCGGGATCCTAGGATTGAATTTAAGCAATCCCGAAATCCCGGGATTGAAAATTAGTCTCGGGTTTGTAATCCCTAATCAGGTACTAACTGAATCTGAAGTTTGATGAAAATTCCTGCACTAGTCCTTGAGATACAGTTTTTGCGGAAATCGTGATAAATGCAGCCTAGCTAACTGAATCTGAAGTTTAGTGAAAATTCTTGCATTAGCTCTTGAGATAGAGCTATTAAGATAATCATGAATAATACTGCATAGCAGCGCCACCTGTTAGGCGATTTACACTAAAAAGTAATCAGCACCAAATTATATCAAGGACTAACGGAATCTGATGTTTTACAAAGATCCGTGCATTAGTTCTTGAGATTTAGCTATGGCGGAAATCGTGAATAATGCAGCATAGCAGTGACACTTGTAGGGCGATTTGCACCATAAACGAATCAGCACCAGTTTATATCAGGTACTAAGTGAATATAAAGTTTTATTAAATTCCATTCAATAGTTCTTGAAATAGAGCGGCCACAAAATTTGTGTCACACACAGACTCATAGACAGACATTTTGTAAAAAACATGTTTTTCGGGTCCTCTGATACCTAAAATGTGCAAATCCGTGGAAAACCGGAATTCGAAAATTTTCATGAATCCAATACTTTCTTCTTGTAAAGATAGAAGAAAGTAAAAAAATGTCGGAATCAAATAATCTGAAGAAATAAATGTAGCCTACCTGCCCGTGAAAACATGCGTGAGAATTAAGGGGTAAAAGACATTATAAAAGTTAAAATTAATCATCGTAAATATACGATAATTCTAATTGAAGCAGATATATTTTTACAACTAGCTTAAAATTAATTCGACAGATCCTTCTGCCAGGGGCATAGCTACAAATATTTTTTTTCGTATGCGTATGTGTGGGGGAGAAGGGGGGGGGGGGAATTAAAAAAATTCCTAACTTATAATTCAAAATTTTTCCAACTTGAAACAAATTGCTTTATTTTTCAACTGAAATGGTATGGTCAATGTGTGTTTATGATAATGATACTTATACGTAAAAAATCCTTTCCAAAGAAAAATTCTGAAACTAAAACATAAAAATTATAATTATTGATTTGTTTAATGAAAGTTTAAGTACATCGCTTTCATGTAAATAACACAGGCCTGCAATGAAAAAAATACAAGGGTATTGATGGCTCAACTTTATGCATTTTTTGGTGCTAATTAAAAAACAAATAATGAAAAAATTCTATCACGTCACATTTTTTTTAAAAATATTGGGTCGATTGGAAAGTTTGTGGTGTTAGAAAAATCAATTCGTACCGGTAAATTCTGCCAGGTAATTATAAGACATTAGATATTGGAATCAATGTCTAATAATTAAATGATAGAATTTTCCGATATGAATTGATTTTCCCAACACGACACAACATTCCGATAGACCCAGTTGTTTTAAACCGTTTAAACCTATAACAAAATAATCGATTACTGAAAAATCTATTTGCCTCACCGAGAATCGATTTTTATTACATAGATTTACATGGATAAAATCACTGTTGCCAGATAGCACATGCAAAATTGTCCAAAATTGTCCTTTTCATTTTAGCAAAAATATCGATATCGATGTTACAAAAAATTCTGATGTGATGGGGGGAAATGGAGGTCATTTTCGAAATCAGCCCACCAAATAACATAAAAATCAGCGAAAACTTCTCTTGTATTTTTCAAAAACTTTAATTTAGCAGGCCTGTGTAATTAAAATCAACACTAGATTAATTTCTATTTTCCATTCTTGGAATCATTGAGCATGAAAATAATAAGATACCCAATTGCTAAATGAATAGTTAAGGGAGCAATTTCAAACAATACAGTTAATGTATGATTTAAACCTAGAAAAATTGCATATATTTAGAGAAAACCAGCATTAGTTTAAAGTTCACAATTTTTTTGTCTTCTATTGCGTACTAGTCATAATCGCACATCATGTGAAAATACCGTCATGTTATTTTGAAAAGGAACAAAGATTTTATAGAAATAAAAGGAATAGATTAGAGACACTGTTCATGGAAAACAGTAGGGAAATCCAGGTCTGGATATGATATTTTCGTAGCACAGAAAAACACAATGACAAACTGAGTCTGGATGATTTTTGTACTTCTTTTGATAATTTAACTTGTTTACTATTACAGAACTTAGAAAAACAGTTAGAAAAACAATAAAAATTTCATATTTTTTTCTATTATTAAAAAAAAAGAAAAAGTTTTTCAAAAATCTATCATTTCCCAACTCTGAGCTCAAATTTCCCAAGTTCACATATATTGGAGGGGGAGGCTCCCCCCCATAACCCCCCATCGCGACGCCTCTGCCTTCTGCATGCGGTAACTTTCAATAGACATTAAAATTGAAGAGTATTAAAGAAACGTATAAAAGCAGCATGTTAATCCCTTGAAAGGCGGTGGAACGTTTTTGGACCACCTAATTTAAACCCTTAAATGCCACATTGGCACCAGAATTTTAGAGTGAAAATTTTTCATTTTTTAAAATATGGTAAGAAAAGCTTTTAGTAGTACTAAAATAAATACGTTTATAAATTCTGGTGTTATTCAATCATTTCAGCATTTTTTAAATAGAAGTGTATAGAAGAATAATAGAAGAATAGCCCCTGAAACTGTTAAATTACTAAATCATTAGTCTGTAATTGACAGATTAATTCAAGTATAGGATAATTCTAATTTAAGCCAATAAATTTTTACATCTACCTTAAAATTATTTTGATAACTTACTCTGTATACGGTAACTTTTATCAGACATAATAATTTAAGTGTATAAGAGAAGCTTGTTAAAGCAGCATATTAAATCAATAAATCAATAACCTATTTATCAACAGATTCATGTTGCGAATTAAATATATGTATACAGAAAATTAAACTTTCTATAAAGGAGGTATCAAAGGAAAATGAGAAAGTTTAAAAATAATTAATCATTATACATTTTAACACTTTTTTGTATTGTTAAAAAAATCTCTCTTCCCCGTTACCGTACCATCAGCTTAATAGTGAAAACTATAGCAATTTTAAAACTTATAGCCGCATATTAAATCAATAAATCAGATTATAGTAAACACATTCATTTTGCGCATTATGTATGTCTATTATAGAAAATAAATCTTTCTCTAGAAAAGTTACCAAAAGAAAATTAAAATTTAAAATCCCTGTTCTTAATACAGTTTAACATATTATTTTACCTTTTAAAATTCTCCTTTCTCCCTTACACTACAATTAGCTTAATTGATAAAAATATAGTAATTTAAAAACGTCGTAAAATTTTAAATTAAACTTTTAAATAAATGGTAATACTTGTTTACACCAATATATTTTTTACTTCGATTGTAAAAGTGATTTGAGAATTCATTCTTAGTGAGTAATCTTCTGTAAACGATAACTTTTAATAGAAATAATTAATCAAGTGAAAAGGAAGCTCGTTAAAACAGCATATTATATCCATAAATCAATAGCATATTTTAGACAATTCAGTTTTGCGAGTTTTGTATTGAATTTTAGTAAATTTCTATGTATTTCTTTAATATATACCTCCCTAATGAAATACCTGGAAAAGTATTTTGACAAAATAATTTTCACTAATTTTTTTTTCATTACAAATTAAAAACAAAGACTACTAAGTGAATAATGTTTGCCAATTTTTTGCTTTTATGTTGATAGATTTTTTACTTTTTCCGTAAAAGTGGTTTCGAAGTTTATTCTATATCGTATCCATATTTGAGAATACTCTTCTGTAAACAGTAACATTTAACAGACGTAATTAATCAAGTGAAAAGAAAGCGTATTGAAGCAGCGTATTATATTTATCAATCAATATCATATTTTAGACAGTTCAATTTTGCGAATTTTGTATTAAATTTCTATAATAGGATACTTCCTAATAAAATATCTAAAAAATCATTTTGATGAAATTATTTTCTCTAAAATACTTTTCACTACAAATTAAAAACAAAGAACACTCAGCAAATAATGTTTGTCAATTTTCTGCTGTTGTGTTTTTAGATTTTTTACTTTTCCCGTAAAAGGTCGTTTCGAAATTTACTCTACAGAGTGTTCTTAATTAAGCGACCCTACTTCAAAGTTGTCTACAGACGAAAGTATTGTTCATAAAGTATTGAAATTTAGTGAATGGGAATTTGTTTAACAAAAAAAATAGTTCAAAATTTCGTCACCAGAGGTCTTTTTTAATGCATTACACATTTTCCATACATTTATGAGAGTTCAGAAATTTATTTATTAACTTTACATGTTCTTAAAGACAGCATTTCACGACATGTTTTTAAAATTTCCCAGAAAACATTGCGGTCAAGCGTAGAACAAGCTATCTTACGATTCCAGATGGTATCTGAAAATGATGACCGTCTTATGGAACATGTTTAACTGCCATAAAATTTTTAAACTATCGTAAATGTTGTTCTAAATGTTAAATTCGTTAAAAAATGCCACTGGCGGAATAATTCTGAACAATTTTTTTTTTTCTCTCAATCAGATTTCCATGGTTATATCATGTCTTCCATAAAATTTGACAACATTCTGCACAGTAGTTTTGTCTTTAGACAACTTTAAAATAGGGTCGTTTAACCCCTTAACTGGTTTGCTCTCGTACGGTGTACGGACAAGAAGAGTTTGCTTGTTTCGTTTCTAAAAGCTTTTCGACACCACTAATTTTAACCCTCCGTCTAATTGACGGGTCCATTGGACCCGACAGGTACATACAAAATATTCATTCAAACCAGAAATTTCTTTAAAATAAACTAAGTATATAAACCAGACAAAAATAAGGTAAATAAATAATTTAAATAGTTTTAAATAAAAATTCTGGTGTAGGACGTTTTATTAAAACTTGAATAAAATTCCCGGTAGATCTAGGGTTAAACTGCAGTGTTCGCTTTCTTTAACCCATTTGTGCCTGAATTTTTGTTTTCTCAAATTTTTTGGTAAAATCACTTTAAAATGTTGCAAAATGAACTGCAAAAATACTAAAAAAATTAAGCTTATTTTTTTTGTATTTATTTGATAAAATGTAAAAGAAATAAATATGAGTATTTCTAGTAGAATAATATGCATAATTATATATTTTGCCTATATTTATATTTAAAATGTTTTTAAATTGTATTTTTATTATTATTGTATTAATATTGTATTAAAATTTCTTTGCAGAGACTAATAACGTTATAACTATTATTAATAGTGAAATAAGAATAATCGTGTTGCAGACTTAATAGCAATTTATTTCATAAATATCTTCGAAAGGAGATTGCATAAATAACTGTCTTCTAAATTTCTAACAAAAATATATGCTCATTTGTGCCTAGAACCCTATATTTTGTACATTACAAAAATGCATAAAAAATAGGCTTGAACATTTAATTTCGCAATTTAAAAAAATACGTATTTCAAAAAAGTTCACAAGCTAAGATTATAACCTGCGGTTTTTGGTCCATGAAAGAAAAAATACAAATAAACTTACTTTTTACATTTCGCCCTCTTGAAAAATTAAAAATCTATAAACACCGAAAAAAGCCTTAATTTAAGCAAATAAACATCCACCTTGTGCTGTCATCTCTCGGTTATAGATAAAGACATTTATAAATAATGATTTCATGCAATTTTCATGTTATAAAGAAGAAGAAAATTATACAAATGCATTAAAATTTGAAACGTCCCAAAAATGGGACGCTAGGCATAAATGGGTTAATATCAGACATATATCGATTGTGTAAGGCAAATATTTCTGTACCATAAAAGTGGTGTTTTGTCCTTATTTTTAGTTTGCTGTGTCAAAAAAATTAACTCCTTAAACCCTGATTGCACCACGTGCCACATCTGGCACATACCTAAAAACACTGTAATTCTTATTATATGCCATGAATTTGGCCAATATGATCTCTATCCCTTATCAAGAACAGTTCAAAGAATGGAATAACACTTATTTTGTCCATGTTAGATGACTGCATTTGACAAAGAAATAGAATTTGATCTTCGGTAATAAAACAAGTTTCGATCAAGATATTAAGGTGAAATTTAATTTAATCATTTTTACTGAATACTTAAAAATATTAATATAAAAAAATTTGCAGAGTGTGAAGCAAATAAAATTAATTACTTTAAGCTCATTCAGTGGTAAAATATAGAAATACAATATTTTAAAACCCTAATTGTGTATATAGTGTACACGCCATAAAATATCAAATTTTAGCTGAAAATTTGAAATTAATTTTTTTTTTTTACTTTTTTCCCATTATTAGACTGATATACAGATTTCAAATAATTTTTTTCATAAAAAAAAGAAAAAATCGTGCAGTGAAGGGTTAAGGGGCTAACTATGAACCCACTGTATATCGTATCCACATTTGAAAAAAAAAATTCTATAAGCCGTAACGTTTAACAGACATAATTAATCAAGAAAAGAAAGTGCATTAAAACAGCATACTATATCTATAAATCAACGGAATATTTTAGACAGTTAAATTTGACATTTATGTATGAAATTTCTATTATAAGATATCCCCTATGATAAAAAGTATCCAAAAATATATTTTAATGAAAGTATTTTCTCTAAAATAATTTTTTCACTCTCAAAGCAAAAGACACTAAGTAAATAATTTGTCTGAATTCTCAGCTGTTGCGTTGCCTCCATTTAAACGTTTTTAAACTCTTTTTATTAAGAAGTCTAATACTTTTCTTTCTCTTTTGCAACAACTGTTTTCTTTCAAAACTGTCTTTTGTTGATTTGCGCTTGAAAATTTCGGACCTCACATATTTTTTTAAACCACTTTCAATTTACTCAGGTGCAATTTATCTTTATTTATTTATTTATTTTTTGTTGGGTGAATCGGTTTTTGGTAACCGTTCGGTATAGTTTAAATAAACATTGTATAAAAACTGTGGAACACTATATATAAGTTTCGATCTTTGCTAGTAAATATTTAATTGTTAATCATTTACGTTCTACTTACATTTTATTTTTAACTATCTGTATTTCTTTTATATATGAGTGAGTACAAGGCACTTAAACTTTTACGCTTTCAATAAACACTCATTAACTGAAATGCGATTTATATATTTATACATTTTTCGTTTTGAAATTACTTCTCCAAATTATAGTATGTATGTATACATGTGTACATAGATACTGATTATTGTAACGGCATATGGCTACCAGTATTTCCGAATCAAAACTTTTGCCTTCTTTATAACAGAAATTCTGCATTTAAATAATAATGTTCAGAAATAGATGAGGGTGTACACCTGCAGTAATCAGATTCTGCAAGTATAAATAATACTCCCTCTGCCACAAATTAGTTGCTACATTTGATTACTTTTGTACTGATTATTGAAAATAATGATTTTATAATTTTGTTTGAACATTTTTCAGAGATTTTAAGGTGCTATGCTATCAATCAACAACATTTACTTACCAAGCACTTTTTCCATCTCGCCTTAAATAATTACAAAATCAGTTTAAAAAATACAGTGTTCGCCCGCACTTAAGCCACGCCCCATTTTGTAAGGATTCTTCCACCAGAAATCGCATAAAACTACCTTCTAGCTAATGAATCGTTAATTCTTTAGGAAAAAATTACCTTTATGGTATACTGGTGGTAGAGTCCTTACAAAATGGGGTCGATCTACTAAACTGCATCGGAAGCTATTTATGACTCCACCCACTTGAAATGTAACATCTAATTTGGGACAAAATTTTCGACCGTAATGTCGCAACTAATTTGGGACGCAGGGAGTATTAATGATGATCCCCTCTATTCCGTTTTTTTTAATACTAGAATTTTTAAGGAAATTTTTAGCGATATATTTTTACAACATTTCGGATAAAAAATTACCCTCCGACTACCACTGGTCGTACGCTTCAGGGACTTTTTCATGACAAATATCAGTATTGTTTTATAGATAAATAAATCTATGTTAAACGCGCAAAATTTCGCCTAATTTGAAATGATATTTTCTATAAGGAAACACTGGTACCGAAGACTTTCCTGATCTTGAAATTTTAGAAGTACGACCCCTGGAGTAGATTTCTTGAACATTTGTAAGAAAAATCTCATAAAAGTAATAGATTATGTACTTTTTATTAAATCTTTATAAAGGTAGTAAAGAAAACTCATTAACTCATTAACCCTTTCCGGCGCGGAGTAATTTTGTTTATAAACTGATGAAACAATGGGCCGACACCAGAATTTATAAACGAATTTATTAGAAAATAAGACTTGCTTATTTTCATGTACATTATACTTTTGAACAGCGCTTTTGAACAGGGCTTTTTGAACAGCGATATGAGATAAGTATAACTCATTCATCATCAGAAAGTTTACTTCATACCACTATTTTCTAATAGTAATTTCAGGAAATATTTTGAATTATTGGTTAAGACCGCCACTCAGTCTGTATGAAATTTTAAGATAGTTTATAACACATAGAAAAAAGTGTAAAGCAGAATGGAGTGTGATATTTCGAGGAGGGGGGGGGGGGAGCTAGAATTATTTTTAAAATCTTAGCGTTTGTTACCGCAGCAAATATTTTAAATTCTTGTTTAAGACCGCCACCATCCCGACCCATCTAACTACGGAAAGATTGCGTAAAGGAGTTTCGTTCAGATATGCTTTTGTTAAGAATAGAGTGCATTCCCTGGTGGTGGAATGTGGAACTAACATAACGCGATTTTGTTAAAATTAGGAAATCTAACAAGTCGATCTGTTTGAAACTTTAAGTTATTTTATAACATTTAAGATAAAGTGTAAGAAAGAATGACACGCGAAATTCCGGGGAGGGGGGGGGGGGCGCTAGATTTCTATTTAAAAAATTAGCGTTTCTGACCGCTTTAGGTGACTTTTTGAGGGAGTCCTGAGATATATGCTATTTATTTAATACAAAATTGTCTAAAGTTTAGTTACCACTATTTCCTAATAGTTATTTCAGCAAATATCTTAATTTCTTATTAAGACCGTCTCCACCTCGAGTAACATATCTACTTATAGGTTGTTTAACGGAGTTTCCTTCCAATACATTTTTGTTAAGAATAGAGTGCGCTCCCTGGTGGTGGAATGTGGAACTAACATTTTTGTTATATAACAAGGCGATCTGTTTGAAATTTTACGATAGTTTATAACACATTAGAAAAAGTTTATAAAAAATGGCGCGTGAAATTTCGGGAAGGTGGGGAGAGGGGGAGGGGCAAAATATTTCTTTTTTGTTTCATACCGTTTCAGGTGCGTTTTATGATGGAGTCCTCAGATACATGCTACTTATACTTATTAAATGTAAATATGTCAAAAGTTAAATTACCACTATTTCCGAATAGTAATTTCAATAATTATCTTAAATTCTTGCTGAAGACCGCCACACCTCGAGTAACATATCTACTAATGGGTTGTGTAAAGGAGTTTCGTTCAGATACGCTTTTGTTAAGAATACAGTGCGCTCCCTGGTGGTGGGATGTGGAATTAACAGACCGCGATTTCATTTAAAGTAGAAAATCTAACAATTCAATCTGTTTTAAACTTTAAGATACTTTATAACACACGATAATAAATTATAAAGAAGAAGGGCGCGTCGCATTTCGAGGAGGGGGGGGGGTTGAGGGAGGTGCGCGAACAAAATTAGGAAATATAACTGGACGATCTGTTTGAAACTTTAATATGGCTTTTAAAACATAACATAAATTTTTAAAATCAGGCCGCGTCAAAAATCATGGTGACCATCTGCCCACTACCCCCCAAGGGGGGCACTTTTCTAAATTTGGCAGATACCCGTCATGTGATATATCGTAGCATTTTGGGGGGGGGGGGGCAAACAAAATTAGGAAATATAACAAGGCGAATATGTTTGAAATTTTAACATAGTTTAGGATGTGTTTGCCAAAATTTAGAAGGTATTCCATGGCGATAAATGTACTGGACGTTTCGAAAGAAAGTGTTTTGAAAGGAATATTAGACGAAACCCTTTGTGCGATGTATGATCACACTTACCCACTTGTTTTTAGTTCAGATCGTTTGATTGCCACCCCTTTTTTGGAAGCAGAGTTATTCTCCTTACTTAATGACAGATAAAATGATGCGAGAATAAAGCCAATTACACAATTTAAAAAAAAAAAAAACTAATCGGATGCATAGCTGCCAACCTCAAACTAATCTTCCGTAATATTTGTGTTAATTTGACCCTGGTTTAATGCGTTTCAAACCAGAAAATTTTTAAGAAATGAAAATAAATATGTTCCACGTCGAAATATGGAATTAAATAAATAAGTATTCATGAAATAAATTTTCTGGTTCGAAATGCGGTTAACCTGCGTTAAATTAATCCAGACATTACGCAAGATTATTGGAAGGTTGGCAGCTATGCGGATGTGGCAATCCCAAAACTTTCTTCTATCTGATACATGTTAATATTTCCTGAAAAATAAAGCATATTAGTGACACCGGTTAGGTGATTTACACCAAAATATAATCAGCAACAACTTATGTCAAGTTGTAGCTGAATCTGAAGTTTGATGAAAGTCCATGCATTAGTTTGTGAGGTAGAATTATCGCGAAAATCGTAAAAAACTTTACGTAGCAGCGCCACCTGTTGGTTAATTTATTACAAAAACTAATCGGGACCAATTTATATCAGGGATAGGGATTACAATCCCGGGATTCCGTTACATATTTAATCCCGAAATTCCCGAGATTTTGCCTGCGAATCCCGGGAATTTCGGGTTTGACTTTTTTTTTTTTTTTTTTTCCTAATGGAACTATATTCAGCTGGAATTTAAAAATATATTTATATACTTCCGCTTTGGGAAAGAAAATCAATTAACTTTTATGAAATTTATATATCATCGAAAAAGAATACATATTTCAGTAGTTTTTTGCATATATTTCTAAGCGATTAAATCGTTTAACATGGAAATCTTTTGACTTTTAAACAGATATAACCCGCTCAGCTTATTATTCAGAAAAAATTAAATCATTTGTTAATTTCCATTTCGCTGCGTTTAGGAAGCCGGTCGTAGCAGCAACTAGGAATAACGAAATCAGTTTTCAAATTAGAGTTTACTGATAAGCGTCACATTTGTGTTTCATAGTCATTATTATGTGCTAACTTCTTAGCTTTTCGTACGTTTATATTTATCTTGCTTTAAAGCTGTCTAATGAAAAGGATTTTGTAGCTCACAGGAATGATAATGATACATCTTCAGTAAGGCAATGGTATTCAACGTCAAAAGATGAAAAAAGCGCTATATGTAAACAATGTAGAGCAGTGCTTCTTAAAATATTAGGTGGATCGATTAAGGGGTTACATACGCATTTATCTACGAAACGTGGTACTAAACTTGAAAAGAATTACAACTTCTTTTCCTTTCACACGTACAGATTGCATAGACGATACATTGCTTTCTAAAAAGCGGGAAATAGAGGGTTAATTTAGTAGTGATAACGAATGATTGGATTTAATGTTATCGCCGAATGACAGATAAAGACTGTTTCTCATTTAACTTCGAATGATTTAAGAAACTTGCTGATAGCTAAAGGCTGTAATGATTTGCTGAAATCTAGAGTATCAGTTCAAAATCATGTAGTAAGCTATAGTTTCAAAAGAAAGGAGTTCATTACAAGTGAAATACAAACTTATAAAAATTCAGGAAAAAAATTTAGTTTGACTTTTGATGAATGGACATCTACTGCAAACAAGCGATTTATGAACATAAATGTTCCTTCAAGAAATTTAAAATTGAGCAAAGTCTGGAATTTAGGCCTTATGCGCATATATGAATTTACAACAAAAAAGTGTATTGAAATGCTAACAGAGTGTCTAAATCAGTATTACATTCCACTAGAAAAAGACAATCTTGCTATTATAACTAGGACTTGGAGATGAAACTTTAGATACCGTCATATTTCTTAGATCATATTTTGAAAGAAATTTACCGTTTAGTTAAGAAACAGTGAACTATTCAAACTAATCTTTGTTTTTCTCGTGATATATAATAATTTTTTTCTTATATTATGCAACGTTTTCGAATTTTAACTACTATCTCTATTTAGAAATTTAAACTATACATCTATGTAATTTTTTATTGTACGTGTGTGTGTGCGTTACGTTATTTTATTTCAACAAAAAAAGAAACTTCATGTTAAAGGAAATCTTACGATTGCGATATCCAAGAAATGTAAACTTGAATTATATGGCTATGAGAATAATTTCAAAATTTAATTAGTGTTATTAATTATTTTTTAATATTGTAAATATTAAGCCATTCAAAAACTTGATTAACAGGGAATAAAAGAAATTATTTAGAAGAAGAAACATAGACATTTCATGTTTTTTGTCACATTTTCAAACACCGACAACATATTTGTTTTAATTTTCAATTGTTGTAATTTATCCTATACGTTATGATAATTAATTAAATTTACTTTTTTTAACTTGGTATACTTTCATATGTAAGTTAGACTGTTCTTTTGCTTTGTCTTTTCTATTATATTCTGATATTTAGCTTTTGTAAAAATTGGCGATATTAAAGAACTTTTAATTTTCGTAATCCCGGAATTATCCCGGGATCCTAGGATTGAATCTAAGCAATCCCGAAATCCCGGAATTGAAAATTAGTCTCGGGATTGTAATCCCTAATCAGGTACTAACTGAATCTGAAGTTTGATGAAAATTCCTGCACTAGTTCTTGAGATACAGTTTTTGCGGAAATCGTGATAAATGCAGCCTAGCTAACTGAATCTGAAGTTTAGTGAAAATTCTTGCATTAGCTCTTGCGATAGAGCTATTACGATAATCATGAATAATACTGCATAGCAGCGCCACCTGTTAGGCGATTTACACTGAAAAGTAATCAGCACCAAATTATATCAAGGACTAACGGAATCTGATGTTTTACAAAGATCCGTGCATTAGTTCTTGAGATTTAGCTATGGCGGAAATCGTGAATAATGCAGCATAGCAGTGACGCTTGTAGGGCGATTTGCACCATAAACGAATCAGCATCAGTTTATATCAGGTACTAAGTGAATATAAAGTTTTATTAAATTCAATTCATTAGTTCTTGAAATAGAGCGGCCACAAAATTTGTGTCACACACAGACAGACAGACTCATAGACAGACATTTTGTAAAAAATATGTTTTTCGGGTACTCTGATACCTAAAATGTGTAAATCCCTGGAAAACCGGAATTCGAAAATTTTCATGAATCCAATACTTTCTTCTTGTAAAGATAGAAGAAAGTAAAAAAATGTCGGAATCAAATAATCTGAAGAAATAAATGTAGCCTACCTGCCCGTGAAAACATGCGTGAGAATTAAGGGGTAAAAGACATTATAAAAGTTAAAATTAATCATCGTAAATATACGATAATTCTAATTGAAGCAGATATATTTTTACAACTAGCTTAAAATTAATTCGACAGATCCTTCTGCCAGGGGCATAGCTACAAATATTTTTTTCGTGTGCATGTGTGTGGGGGGGTGAGGGGGGGAATTAAAAAAATTACTAACTTATAATTCAAAATTTTTCCAACTTGAAACAAATTGCTTTATTTTTCAACTGAACTGGTATGGTCAATGTGTGTTTATGATAATGATACTTATACGTAAAAAATCCTTTCCAAAGAAAAATTCTGAAACTAAAACAACTAAAACATAAAAATTATAATTATTGGTTTGTTTAATGTAAGTTTAAGTACATCGCTTTCATTTAAATAACACAGGCCTGCGATGAAAAAAATACAAGGGTATTGATGGTTGAACTTTATGCATTTTTTGGTGCTAATTAAAAAACAAATAATGAAAAAATTCTATCACGTCACATTTTCTTGAAAAATATTGGGTCGAATGGAAAGTTTGTGGTGTTAGAAATATCAATTCGTACCGGTAAATTCTGCCAGGTAATTATAAGACATTAGATATTGGAATCAATGTCTAATAATTAAATGATAGAATTTTCCGATATGAATTGTTTTTCCCAACATGACACAACATTCCGATAGACCCCGTTGTTTTAAACCGTTTAAACCTATAACAAAATAATCGATTACTGAAAAATCCGAGAATCGATTTTTATTACATAGATTTACATGGATAAAATCACTTTTGCCAGATAGCACATGCAAAATTGTCCAAAATTGTCCTTTTCATTTTAGCAAAAATATCGATATCGATGTTACAAAAATTTCTGATGTGATGGGGGGAAATGGAGGTCATTTTCGAAATCAGCCCACCAAATAACATAAAAATCAGCGAAAACTTCTCTTGTATTTTTAAAAAATTTTAATTTAGCAGGCCTGTGTAATTAAAATCAAAACTAGATTAATTTCTATTTTCCATTCTTGGAATCATTGAGCATAAAAATAATAAAATACCCAATTGCTAAATGAATAGTTAAGGGAGCAATTTCAAACAATACAGTTAATGTATGATTTAAACCTAGAAAAATTGCATATATTTAGATAAAACCAGCAATAGTTTAAAGTTCACAAATTTTTTGTCTTCTATTGCATACTAGTCTATTGCGTACTAATCGCACTTCATGTGAAAATACCGTCATGTTATTTTGAAAAGGAACTAAGATTTGGTAGAAATAAAAGGAATAGATTAGAGACACTGTTCATGGAAAACAGTAGGGAAATCCAGGTCTGTATATGATATTTTCGTAGCACAGAAAAACACAATGACAAATTGAGTCTGGATTATTTTTGTACTTCTTTTGATAATTTAACTTGTTTACTATTACAGAACTTAGAAAGACAGTTAGAAAAACAATAAAAATTTCATATTTTTTTCCATTATTAAAAAAAAAAAAAAAAAGAAAAAGTTTTTAAAAAATCTATCATTTCCCAACTCTGAGCTCAAATTTCCCAACTTCACATATATTGGAGGGGGAGGCTCCCCCCCCATAACCCCCCCATCGCGACGCCTCTGCCTTCTGCATGCGGTAACTTTCAATAGACATTATAATTGAACAGTATTAAAGAAACGTATAAAAACAGCATATTAATCCCTTGAAAGGCGGTGGAACGTTTTTGGACCACCTAATTTAAACCCTTAAATGCCACATTGGCACCAGAATTTTAGAGTGAAAATTTTTCATTCTTTAAAATATGGTAAGAAAAGCTTTTAGTAGTACTAAAATAAATACGTTTATAAATTCTGGTGTTATTCAATCATTTCAGCATTTTTTTAAATAGAAGTGTATAGAAGAATAATAGAAGAATAGCCCCTGAAACTGTTAAATTACTAAATCATTAGTCTGTAATTGACAGATTAATTCAAGTATAGGATAATTCTAATTTAAGCCAATGCATTTTTACATCTACCTTAAAATTATTTTGATAACTTACTCTGTATACGGTAACTTTTATCAGACATAATAATTTAAGTGTATAAAAGAAGCTTGTTAAAGCAGCATATTAAATCAATAAATCAATAACCTATTTATCAACAGATTCATGTTGCGAATTAAATATATGTAAACAGAAAATTAAACTTTCTATAAAGGAGGTATCAAAGGAAAATGTGAAAGTTTAAAAATAATTAATCATTATACATTTTAACACTTTTTTGTATTGTTAAAAAAATCTCTCTTCCCCGTTACCGTACCATCAGCTTAATAGTGAAAACTATAGCAATTTTAAAGCCATAGCCGCATATTAAATCAATAAATCAGCTTATAGAAAACACATTCATTTTTCGCATTATATAAAATAAATTTTCTAAATATTCGGTCTATTATAGAAAATAAATCTTTCCCTAGAAAAGTTACCAAAAGAAAATTAGAAAATTTAAAATCCTTGTTCTTAATACATTTTAACATATTATTTTACCTTTTAAAATTCTCCCTTTTCCCTTACACTACAATTAGCTTAATTGATAAAAATATAGTAACTTAAAAACGTCGTAAAATTTTAAATTAAACTTTTAAATAAATGATAATACTTGTTTACACCAATATATTTTTTACTTCGATTGTAAAAGTGATTTGAGAATTCATTCTCAGTGAGTAATCTTCTGTAAACGATAACTTTTAATAGAAATAATTAATCAAGTGAAAGGAAGCTCGTTAAAACAGCATATTATATTCATAAATCAATCGCATATTTTAGACAATTCAATTTTGCGAGTTTTGTATTGAATTTCAGTAAATTTCTATGTATTTCCTTAATATATACCTTCCTAATGAAATACCTGGAAAAGTATTTTGACAAAATAATTTTCACAATTTTTTTTTTCATTACAAATTAAAAACAAAGACTACTAAGTGAATAATGTTTGCCAATTTTCTGCTTTTATGTTGATAGATTTTTTATTTTTTCCGTAAAAGTGGTTTCGAAGTTTATTCTATATCGTATCCATATTTGAGAATATTCTTCTGTAAACAGTAACATTTAACAGACGTAATTAATCAAGTGAAAAGAAAGCGTATTGAAACAGCGTATTATATCTATCAATCAATATCATATTTTAGACAGTTCAATTTTGTGAATTTGTATTAAATTTCTACAATAGGACACTTCCTAATAAAATATCTAAAAAATCATTTTGATGAAATTATTTTCTCTAATATACTTTTCACTACAAATTAAAAACAAAGAACACTCAGCAAATAATGTTTGTCAATTTTCTGCTGTTGTGTTTTTAGATTTTTTACTTTTCCCGTAAAAGGTCGTTTCAAAATTTACTCTACAGAGTGTCTTTAATTAAGCGACCCTACTACAGACGAAACTATTGTTCATAAAGTAGTGAAATTTAGTGAATGGGAATTTGTTTAACGAAAAAAAATAGTTCAAAATTTCGTCACCAGAGGTCTTTTTAATGCATTACACATTTTCCATACATTTATGAGAGTTTAGAAATTTATTTATTAACTTTACATGTTCTTAAAGACAGCATTTCACGACATGTTTTTAAAATTTCCCAGAAAACATTGCGGTCAAGCGAGGGACATGCTATCTTACGATTCCGGATGGTATCTGAAAATGATGACCGTCATATGGAACATGTTTAACTGCCATAAAATTTTTAAACTATCGTAAATGTGTTCTAAATGTTAAATTCGTTAAAAAATGCCACTGGCGGAATAATTCTGACCAATTTTTTTTTTCTCTCAATCAGATTTAAATGCTTTTATCATGTCTTCCATAAAATTTGACAACATTCTGCACAGTAGTTTTGTCTTTAGACAACTTTAAAATAGGGTCGTTTAACCCCTTAACTGGTTTGCTCTCGTGCGGTGTACGGGCAAGAACAGTTTGCTTGTTTCGTTACTAAAAGCTTTTCGACACCACTAATTTTAAACTGCAGTATTCGCTTTCTTTAACCCATTTGTACCTGAATTTTTGTTTTCTCAAATTTTTTGGTAAAATCACTTTAAAATGTTGCAAAATGAACTGCAAAAATACTAAAAAAAATTAAGTTTATTTTTATTTATTTTTTTTTTTTTGCATTTATTTGATAAAATGTAAAAGAAATAAATATGAGTATTTCTTGTAGAATAATGTGCATAATTATATATTTTGCCTATATTTATATTTAAAATGTTTTTAAATTGTATTTTTATTATTATTGTATCAAAATTTCTTTGCTGAGGCTAATAACGTTACAAATATTATTAATAATGAAATAAGAATAATCGTATTACAGACTTAATAACAATTTATTTCATAAATATCTTCGAAAGGAGATTGCATAAATAGCTGTCTCCTAAATTTCTAACAAAAATATGTGCCCATTTGTGCCTAGAACCCTATATTTTGTACATTACAAAAATGCATAAAAAATAGGCTTGAACATTTAATTTCGCAATTTAAAAAAATACGTATTTCAAAAAAGTTCACAAGCTAAGATTATAACTTGCGATTTTTGGTCCATGATAGAAAAAATACAAATAAACTTACTTTTTACATTTCGCCCTCTTGAAAAATTAAAAATCTATAAACACCGAAAAAAGCCTTAATTTAAGCAAATAAATATCCACCTTGTGCTGTCATCTCTCGGTTATAGATAAAGACATTTATAAATAATGATTTCATGCAATTTTCATGTTATAAAGAAGAAGAAAATTATACAAATGCATTAAAATCTGAAACGTCCCAAAAATGGGACGCTAGGCATAAATGGGTTAATATCAGACATATATCGATTGTATAAGGCGAATATTTCTGTACCATAAAAGTGGTGTTATGTCCTTATATTTAGTTTGCTGTGTCAAAAAAATTAACTCCTTAAACCCTCACTGCACCACGTGCCACATCTGGCAGATACCTAAAAACACTGTAATTCTTATTATGTGCCATGAATTTGGCCAATATGATCTCTATCCCTGATCAAGAACAGTTCAAAGAATGGAATAACACTTATTTTGTCCATGTTAGATGACTGCATTTGACAAAGAAATAGAATTTGTTCTTCGGTAATAAAAAAAGTTTCGATCAGGATATTAAGGTAAAATTTAATTTCATCATTTTTTACTGAATACTTAAAAATATTAATATAAAAAATTTGCAGAGTGTTAAGCATATAAAATTAATTACTTTAAGCTCATTTAGTGGTAAAATATAGAAATACAATATTTTAAAACCCTAATTGTGTATATAGTGTACACGCCATAAAATATCAAATTTTAGCTAAAAATTTGAAATTAAATTTTTGTTTACTATTTTTCCCATTATTAGACTGATATATAGATTTCAGATAATTTTTTTCATAAAAATAGAAAAAGTCGTGCAGTGAAGGGTTAAGGGGCTAATTATGAACCCGCTGTATAGCGTATCCACATTTGAGAAAAAATTCTGTAAGCCGTAACGTTTAACAGACATAATTAATCAATTGAAAAGAAAGCGCATTAAAGCAGCATATTATATTCATAAATCAACGGAATATTTTAGGCAGTTCGATTTGACATTTATGTATGAAATTTGTATTATAAGATATTTCCTATGATAAAAAGTATCTAAAAATATATTTTAATGAAAGTATTTTCTCTAAAATAATTTTTTCACTTTCAAATTTAAAGCAAAAGACACTAAGTAAATAATTTGTCTGAATTCTCAGCTGTTGAGTTGCCTCCATTTAAACGTTTTTAAACTTTTTATTAACAAGTCTAATACTTTTCTTTCTTTTTTACAACAATTGTTTTCTTTCAAAACTGTCTTTTGCTGATTTGCGCTTGAAAATTTCGGACCTCACATATTTTTTTAAACCACTTTCAATTTACTCAGATGCAATTTATCTTTTTTTTTTTTTTTTTTTTTTTTTTTTTTTTTTGGTGAATCGTTTTTTGGTAACCGTTCGGTATAGTTTAAATAAACATTGTATAAAAACTGTGGAACACTATATATAAGTTTCGATCTTTGCTAGTAAATATTTAATTGTTAATCATTTACGTTCTACTTACATTTTATTTTTAACTATCTGTATTTCTTTTATATATGAGTGAGTACAGGGCACTTAAGCTTTTACGCTTTCAATAAACACTCATTAACTGAAATGCGATTTATATATTTATACATTTTTCGTTTTGAAATTACTTCTCCAAATTATAGTATGCAAGTATACATCTGTACATAGATACTGATTATTGTAACGGCATATGGCTAGCAGTATTTCCGAATCAAAACTTTTGCCTTCTTTATAACAGAAATTCTGCATTTAAATAATACGCCCTCTGCCACAAATTAGTTGCTACATTTGATTACTTTTGTACTGATTATTAAAAATAATGATTTTATAATTTTGTTTGAACATTTTTCAGCGATTTTAAGGTGCTATGCTATCAATCAACAACATTTACTTACCAAGCACTTTTTCCATCTCGCCTTAAATAATTACAAAATCAGTTTAAAAAATACAGGGTTCGCACGCACTTAAGCCACGCCCCATTTTGTAAGGATTCTTCCACCAGAAATCGCATAAAACTACCTTCTAGCTAATGAATCGTTAATTCTTTAGGAAAAAATTACCTTTATGGTATACTGGTGATAGTGTCCTTACAAAATGGGGTCGATCTACCATAGCTGCCAACTTTTACGCTTTTTTCCTACCAGTAAAATATATAGTAAATGTTGTATTATTTAATCCTCGAAATCTCACGATTAAACAACGCGAAAATCTCTATTAAATTTTAGCCGTAGCAAAAAAGCGTAAAGGTTGGCAGCTATGGATCTACTAAACTGCATCGGAAGCTATTTATGACTCCACCCACTTGAAATGTAACATCTAATTTGGGACAAAATTTTCGACCGTAATGTCGCAACTAATTTGGGACGCAGGGAGTATTAATGATGATTCCCTCTATTCCGTTTTTTAATACTAAAATTTTTAAGGAAATATTTAGCGATAGATTTTTACAACATTTCGGATAAAAAATTACCCTCCGAGTACCAGTGGTCGTACGCTTCAGGGACTTTTTCATGATAAATGTCAGTATTGTTTTATAGAAAAATAAATCTATGTTAAACGCGCAAAATTACACCTAATTTAAAAAGATATTTTCTATAAGGAAACGCTGGCACCGAAGACTTTCCTGATCTCGAAATTTTAGAAGTACGACCCCTGGAGTAGATTTCTAGAACATTTGTAAGAAAAATCTCATAAAAGGAATAGATTATGTACAGTCGTGGAAAAAAAAAGTAAACACCCCCTACTAACTCCTCAACAAATTATCGTAGAAGAAAGTTACTTGTACCGAACGATTGGAAATAAAGTCTACTTTTAAATGATGTATATAAAATTTGCTTAGTGGGCCATCTACATATTAAAACGAATCCAAACTTCATTTTTTTCAATGACAATACCCAATTTTAACAAGATATTTCAAATCTTCAGTTCAAATTATGCCTAGACGCTGAATTTCAAGTCATTTGAATCATAAGGTTTTGAATTATAAACATTCAAAATTTAGTGCTTCTAATGTTAAATTACATTTTCATATTTTTATTTATATCTCCAGAAATTATGCTCCTAATGTGCTAATTTTTTTTGTAGCAATAATACTAATATATCCAAAAATAAATGCGCTGAATTTGCAATTTTTATAATTTTATGATATGAATTATGAATTATGAAATTAATATTCGAAAAAATTATGAATTGCAACTTACGATTTTTTTGATGGATTTAGATTTATTAAGTCCTGCTTTATGTAAATCCAAATTATCACATTTTTCTACCAAGTAGTTTTCAAATTATTCTTAAAAAACGGCAAAATGATGGTTTAAGGGGCCGTCTATAATAGAAGTGAGTAGATATTTTGAAATTTCTTCTGCTGTCCGGCAATCTAGCAGGCTTCATTGACTTCTTAAGGTGCCTTGATCAAGATGAGGGCTCTCTCGGTTAATAATCGATTTCCGAACTTCAATTTGGATACAGCCGTTAAAATACGCTCGTTTTAAAATAATTAATTTCTCAAAACTTATGATACGAATTGGATAAAAATTTGTTTTTAGGCTAATTGAAGGGTGCAGAGTTCATTTATGCTGTCAGAATTGTGTACTGCTATTGAAAAAAACAAAGTTATGGTTCGTTTTAATATGTAGGTGGTCCTCTAAGCAAATTTTATCTATGTCATTTAAAAGTAGACTTTATTTCCAATCGTTCGGTACCAGTAACTTTCTTCTACGATAATTTGTTGAGGAGTTACTGGGGGGTGTTTACTTTTTTTTTTTCCACGACTGTACTTTTTATTAAATCTTTATAAAGGTAGTAAAGAAAACTCATTAACTCATTAACCTTTTCCGGCGCGGAGTAATTTTGTTTATAAACTGATGAAATAATGTGCTGACACCAGAATTTATAAACAAATTTATTAGAAAATATGACTTGCTTATTTTCACGTACATTATAAAACGACAATTTTAATTAAATATTCTTGGTGTTGATTTTCAATTTTGGAATTAAAATTAGGTGTCCTTTTTTAACCCTAGAACTACCGGAAATTTTACTCAAGTTTTATAAAAACATTCTACACCAGAATTTTTACTTAAAACTATTTAATTTTTTTATTTAACTTATTATTGTCTGATTTATACATTTAGTTTGTTTTGAAGAAATTTCTGGTTTGAATAACTATTTTGAATGTACATGTCGGGTCCAATGGACCCGTCTGGTAGACGGAAGGTTAAGAACACCGCCCTCGAATGGGTTAACGCCGGTTGGTAAAGAAATCTACCATTTAAGTAATACGAAAATTTTAAATATGAAAACCAGTATTTTAGTAAGGAAATTTTCATGTTACTTAATCTCAAACATTGAGAGATGAAATAGGTTAAAATTATAATATGGGAAAACTGGTGTCAACTCGTACCTAGGTATTAAAAATGTGTAAAAGAAACTCGTAATTAATGGATTAAAGATATATCCCCAGAAATATAGTAAAATTAAATCAAGATAACGTTCTGCCATAACTCGAGTGAATCAATCAAAAAGTTCGATTATTACTTATCAGCGAATTATCTTGGTTAACACTAGAACGGCGGGAAATTTTGCTCAAGTTTTATAAAAAATATTTCACATCAGAATTTTTATTTAGAACTATTTAACTTATTTATTTAAGTTATTTTTGGGCAACATATATTAATCTTATATTATAAAAAAAAATTCTGGTTCGAATCGAAATGTTTTCATTCGGCAAGGGTCAAAATGACCCCTCGCCGCCGTTCTAGTGTTAAAGAAATACAAGTTGTTCAAATAAAAACTATACAATAAAAATAACAAAAACCGAAATTTTCATATTAGCATAGATATTTTAATTTGATGATACGATAGCATTGTAAAAGCAGCAGTAGTATGTTCAAAAGCTGTCCCATACTTGATATGGAATGGCAATTTAATAGGTAACAAAATCTCTACATTTAAAATCTTATGGCTAAGTAAGGTTCCCTTTTTGAATAGGTTTAAAAATCTCTACATTTTAAATCTTACGACTAAGTAAGGTGCCCTTTTTTAGTAGGTTTAAAAATCCCTACATTTTAAATCCTAATCCTAAACAATTTTCTCTATTCAGGGCCTTTCCATGAAAAACTGACAAAATGTCTTGCGCATTACATTTACATAAATATCTATATCTATTATCTTGTAAGTTGTTAAAATATAAACTATACATTAAAAATAACAAAAAAATCACTAAATTTTCATATTAGCATAGTTGTTTTATTTTTTGGATATAATAACATTCTTAAACCAGCAGTAATATCTAGAAAAGCTGTGCCACACGTGACATGGAATGGTCCCTATAGGTATTTTATTACAGGTCTTTTTTAATAACCCCCCATTCGAGGATCTGGGGTGACCTCTGGTCAAAGCTTTAATAGTGATATCCTTTCGGATACCAGGTAATGTTGGATAAGGTTAAGCTTAAGATGTTCGTGGATAGACATTTTCATGGAAACTTGTTGAAAAATACGAAAATAATTTTCGACTGATTTTGCTATGAAATTAATTTTTTCGTATGACGATATATCGATAATGAAATTAATAATATTGTGTACTTGGTTAACTATGATTCGTTTTCTTTTTATTATTAAGGATTTCCTGTACAGGGAAAAAAGACTATTGGGAGTATCTTACCATTCTTCCTCCTTTTCATCTGGGAATTTTTTATGAGGCTAAAGTTTCTATAGGGATTGTTTTACTGATCTCTTTTAATAATTCCCGATTAGAGGATCTGAGTAGACCACTGATCACAGCTTTAACCCTCTTGCTGCGCAGCCCGAGATATGCTCGGGCATGCATTTTCCCGCCAAATTAATGCGATTTGGTTATTCCCACCATTTATTTTTTAGCGAAAATTTTGTCTAATTTAATCAGGACATTTTCCACGACTACGAAAATCAAAAGTTTCTGCTTTAAAGAACCGGTGATAAACGGTTCATAAGGCACATTTTACCAAAAATTCTGTAAAAGACTCTCATCGCGAAGAATTACTTACACAGCGAGAGGGTTAATAGTGATATTCCTTTGGGTACGAGGTAATGTTGGATAGTGTTATGCTTAACCCGCTAACGCCCAAATTAATAAATTTTGAAAGTTTTCCTTCAAATTGATAGATATGAGTAAAAATACATAAATTAACAGTATTTTAAAAGCATTTTCAAAATAAAAAAATTAAAAGCAACCACAATTTTTAAGACGTTCTCATTTGATGACGCTGGGCATTTGTATGGAAAAATCTAAAATTTTTAAAAATGAAAAATGTTTATATAAAATTATTTAGTTTTAATATATGCTGGAAGAGCATTCGCTTCCCACATCTTTTAAGAACGCAGAGGAATATTTGCGTGATTTAATTATATTAAGTTACAAATATTTTTATATAAATATACTAATTGTCTTACGAATGTAATAATGCAATTTATAGAAGATACAATAATAGAGCTATCCAGGAAAATTAATTAATTGGTTATAACTATTATATATATATATATATATATATATATTAATAAAATGGTTTTATATTAAATGTATGTATTTTACGCGTATTTCACTTTGGATCCCAGAAAAACAACAGATAAGTTCTAAGATAGCCTTGCTGGCGAATTAAGGGTGACAACAGGCAGTGTTGCCAGTGGGCTACTTTTTTTTAAATTCAGATTTCTTGATTGGCACCACTTTTTTGAAACGGTAAAATTCACCTTGTTTTTGCCTTAATTAATATGTCATTAAATAAGGCACATTTTACCATTTCAAAAAAGCGGTGCCAATCAAGAATCTGATTTTAAAAAAAAGTAGCCCATCTGGCAACATTGACAATGTAATATTTATTACAAAGCATTGTAAAAGCATAAAATGGACCTCTATGATTTTTATGACTCTTCACCTCTGACTTAAAGAGGAAACATAATTGAATAATCGTATGAATAGGAAAGTTGCTGACCTGAGTTTATAGAACAGCAAGATCACCTCCAAAATATACGTCATCCAATAAGGATGCATCAGAATTTGGACCGGCCCACCAGAAAGGTAGGTGTTTTGAGAGGAAATCAGAGTAGCAACACAGAATGACAAAAACCTCCGACATGAAGAATCTAAAAAGATGAACAAGATCCAGTCATTCAGACTTGCCAAATCTGATGGAAAGATCAAATTTGACAAGGGAAATCATAAGCGCCTAACAATGTGTTGTGAGAGACGTCTAGAGTCTATTGGACATGCTGCACTCGACACATCCTGTTGCCGCTCCATTGAATGGATTCTCCGTCGATACCAGTGACCCATGCCCTATACCTCAAGTCTTCTGTATCCAGATTCCTGAATGGTTTTATTCTTCAAGACTAAAGATACCCTTCAATTTCTTTACCACAAAATCGTTACCTTGTATCTCTATTGAGAATATTTATATTAATCGGTAATGATGGCAAATGGGATCTAAATTAAGTTATTAATTTTAAAATTCAATATGAAAACGCTAATCTACGCATTCTAACAAGTTAGAGTTTACTAGTAATAAAACTTTGGAGAAAATATACCAGATAAAATAAAAATATAATAAACGATTAAAACTGTAGCTCACCTAAAGAAGGTGCTATTAAAGATAATGTAAAATGATTTTGTTTAACAAATCTAATAACTGTATAAAAAATATAGTTAAAATAAAAAGTGTAAAATTATTCCTTTTTCTAAATGAAAATTGTAAAAATAAAATCTTATGTAAAAAAGATAAATTTCCAGTATTGGAAAAACAACAAATAGCAGTCCTAATTCTGCTTATGTTAATTCCTGACTTTAAAAACTTTTTTTTATAAATAATTGTTATTTAAATATATGTAAATAAAATAATTAGTCGAGAGATATTAGTCTCTTCTTTTAAATTTTAGCATTATCCAGTGTGTGTCATTTCTCTCAAATATAATTCTTCTTTTAAGTATATATTTTTATTTACAGGTGCATATAATTTGCATAGAAAACTTAAATAGGAGAGACTAGTGGGAGTGGACCAACATTTACAAAATGATTTTTAATTTTTTAAATATTGAACTTAGAATAAAATTTTATATATCATTTTATTCGTTATACAATCAGTTATCAAAATAAAATTGCTACATAAGTGTAATATATAAGAAATTTGAAAAATGATTTATTTTAATCATGAGAAAATAATGGGTCAAGGCTCCCCACATATGGGAGAGTTGACTCACTATATGAGAGGCTTGATCCACTTTGTTTTATATTAAAATATTTGTCAAGAGAAATAAAATCCGTTTAAAAAATGCAAAATAACATCATGCTACATGCTTTAGTTATTATAAAAAAAATATTTTTGAAAAGATAATGCTTAAATAAACCTATTTAGACGCAATCGCAAGTCAAAGGAGAAAACTTTTGCTTTAAACAGGATTTTGTCTGAGCAAGTATAATTGTGCAGCAGAAAAAATGAAATTTTAACATTTAAGACAGTATTCAGCTAGAGACAGGTTCCATTTTCATAGTGTTTGATGTATTATTATGTCCGGATTTAGGAGCCACTGTCCCGCTTTTTTTTCGTCTCCTTGTCCCACTTTTTTTGACACACGATCTGATAACTCTTTTTGTCACATAGTTTGGCTTCATCTCACTATATTCACTATGGTGAAAATTATCTATACACCTTCCAAAAATTTTTCGATCAATGGTATGTTATTTTGCAGCCGCATGAACACTTAACTTATCATTAACACCTTTTAACCCTTTCAGGGGGAAGGTACTTTCAGTTCTAAAATGTTGAAATAAATGACTGGCATCGGAATTTACGAACAGATTTATTTGGAAATAAGAAAAAGGTTATATTTCGTATACATATTAAATGAAAAAGAGTTTATCAAAATTCTGGTGCCACTGTGACGTTTCGGAATTAAAATTAAATGGTTTTATAAATATACCACTACCCCTGAAAGTGTTAATACTGCTTCTTTCATCCTTTCTAGTCTTTCGCGCTGTTTCTATTTACCTATTGTAAGTAATAATTAAATGGAAAAAAGTTCCTATCAACTTTCCCATTTTCTAGCAATTTTTCCAATTTTTCTTTAGTCAGTTTTAAATATTTTTTTTTCCATCACACCATTTTACTGTAGCTTTACAAAATAAATTTACATTCTTTTATACATATAACCATTAACTTTTCACTATGCATACTGTATAATAAAAAGATTTCCAAAACCACTTAATGAAGGGGGCCTTGAGCATCTGGCCAAGCCTCCCTCACATTGACTGGGTCAATCCTCCCTGCATAGACCTTTTCTAAAGAATAGCACATTGTTATGTTAAGCCTAACTTTCTGTACAGTCTTTATTCCTGAAATGAAAGCTCGATATTTCAGCATTACTTAAAACCTACTTACTTAAAATTCTATGATATATTTTATCTGAAAAAAGCTTACAAAATATTTCTAAAAAGGCCAACTTTTAGGTTTCAAACGCCTCAGAATTGACTTTTTCCACACCTATTTCGATAAGCTGTATGAAACAAAGACTGTTGTTTGAGAATTCCAGTAGCTTTGGTTGACACCTATTGATGAAACTCTGAAATCCTTTAAATATGAAAATTGATGAGTGGGTCAATCCTCCCCTATGCTGAACCCTCCCTAGTCTCCCCTACATTAATATTAAATTCTCAAATAGGTATTTAAAATATAATTACTTCATTATTATTATTTATTCAAAATTCATAAGTGATTGGGATCCCGAAAAAAATCACAACGCAACCTCTTTTTATTAATTAATGGTAATTAATTAATCTTGCTTAGCGCGAGTATTATCTATTTTATTTTGAAACTCGCGTTCCCCTTTCACCAGAATTTATTTTGATTACGATCACATACTTAGATGATATACGATAAATTTAAATATACTATAACTGACTTGTCAATGGTGTTTGATAGTATTGAACAGATTTTTATATAACAATTACCAGTTAATAGGAGTGTGCTTATATCTGCTCAGCAATGTATAAGCAAACTAATGGAAAAAAATAATGTTAAAAATACAAATTTATTTTTAGATATGTAAGAAAACTTTTGTTTACATTTTTAAAATCGATTTTTATTGTGAAAAAGAGGAAAAAATTGTATGCATAATGTTGCATTGCATTTAATACAATACGTTCTTGGCTTTGAAGAGCAGTTGTCATTTTTTTCAACGCCTATGTTTTTCTCTTTTGCCAATAATAGGCTGTATTCTGTCACATTTTATCTCTGGAAGCACATTGGATCTGAATGTTATCTGCTTTTGAACTGGTCTTCCCAGAATTGCTTTTGAATCGGCTCATTTTTATAAAAAGTTTACTGCAACATACCTTCTAAAATCTTTGATTGTGATCAACTTTGAAACATGGATCTTTTTATAAATGTCATAGATATTTACAACAGCCATATATATCAGCCTAGTAATAAGAAAAAAATACCATTTCTTCCCTCGTATGGCTATAGAATGTTTCTCAAGAAGTCGATCATGGTGGTCGACACCCACTATAAATGAGGTGTAGGAACTTATAATTTGAGGCTGATTCACATTTAAGCATTTCTTTTTTTTTCTATACTTCATCTTTGTACTGCAGAAAGCGGCAATATGGAATCAAAATTAGTGGCCGAAGAAACACACTTATTGTCTTTCCATTTAACAACAAGAATTTAATTTGATTTGTCAAATTTACAATCGTAAAACTCTCTCTCTCTTTTTAGTTATTTTCTTATCATCCATTATGGGACATTTTTCAGTGCGATTTTCTCGTATTGTTCCACTAACTCTGAACTATATTTCTTTCAGCTTTTTTAGCAACATATGACTGGTAAAGAAGTTATCAAAATGAACACGATGCGCTTTGGATCTTCAGCAATAGACAATAGATTTAACACCACTCTTGTACCTAAAGGAAATTTGTCAGATTCAGAAGTATTTGATTTTTTTCCACAATACAGTGTAAAATTGTTACAGTATCCATCTTTGCCACACAGAGCCCAGAGTTTATAGCTAAATCTAATAGGTTTAGATTTTATAAACTGTTTCAGTGTATGATGACCATAATACCGAACGATCATTTCGTCAACAGGCACATTTTCATGGAAAATGACCCATTTCTGAAAATTCTTGGAAAGCATTTCTAACAACAGACGTATTTTAAATGATTTATCATGTTTTTAAAACTAGTTTAATTTATTATCTTGGAAATGTAATAATCTTTTGGGCTCTAAATAGAAATTTCTAGTCATAGCATCCTTTACTATTATTGTTGCTTCTAAATCTTCTGTTTCTGTCCAGTAGTCCCGTTCACTTAGTAAAGTATGATAACTCGCATGTATAAGAAATCCTATAAATGTTATTATTTCGACTTAAGTCATATTATAGTTCAATTTATTTTTCACTTCGGGAGCATATCGATTAGTTTCCTCTACGATCATATCATAAACACTTTTAGTAAAAAATATTTCAAACAGCTGAACTGGACTCACATTATTAGTTTCCGCTGGCAATGTATCCGAATTTCTTTTAGAAGAATTTTCCAAAGTTCCAAATGTGTAAGACGGGGTTTAATCTGTCCATACAACTGATATTTCTCTTTTACATTTACGGGAATTTATTTTCCTTTTTTTTATCCTTAATAATGGAGTTATCATTATCATCTGGCATTGTAATTTCAAATGTACCTGCAACATCTGTTACAACTGGAGTTTCCAAATTATCACCATCGAACTGCACTTCATCATCTACGTCTGGAAGCTTTAATATAAAATCTGTTTCTATTTCTTCAGAAAAAGATAAGCCGTTGCCTCTTCTAAGCTTTTAAAACTTCTTTCTACTCATTTTTCAATTTTGGTTTTATAGTTTATCAGCAAACAAACTCCGTAAGAAACTCTTAAGAAACAATTCTGAATGTGAATTAAAATAATACCCAAACGCCCAGCGCCCTCAAATGATGACGGATAAATTTTCCTGTTTATTACGGATACATTAATAGCAGCAATAAATTAAAAAAAAACATGCTAATGGCATACTGTGAACTATCTGGATTACAGTTATAGCAAATTGAAGGAATTTACATCATAAAGCCTGTTCCATGCAGATGTATAAAAAAATACAACGTGATTATAAAAAACCCGGAAAATTATATTGTATCTATTCCGGGCATTTTTACTTAGTTCCAACGAAATCTCATATATTATATTCTGTGGTGTTGTCATCTATAAGAGCAATTTGTTAATAAAAGAATTTTTTTCAATTTAATGTAGGAAATAACATTTTTTACAGCTTCATCAAATGAGGACGCTGGGCGGTAATGGGTTAAAATATTGCCGACGGTCAATTTTTACCAAATTTGAATTTTAAAACACTAGAAGCTCCTTCCTGTTCTGAAATCCTTTTGTAAATTGGTGTTCTAGATAGTTTCTCTAAGTTTATGCATTGGTAAATAACTTTCAATGTACGAATTTAATATAAAATGTCTTACAATCTAAAAACATGTGGACCATGATACAAAGGCATTTTCGGTAAGGTAGAAGCCACGCCCTTTATCAATGATGTATATTGAAGGAAAATGAGAATTCTCGTTTCCCATCCTGAATGTGTTAAGAGGCTCGTGGATAGTCAATTTCGTGGAAACTGCTTGAAAAATACGAACATAATTTCTGACTAATTTTGCAACGAAATTAAATTTTTCGCTGACAGCAATTCATTAGTGAAGTTGATAATATTGTCTATTTGGTCAACTATGATTTTTTTTTTTTTGCTAGCTATTTCCTGTACATGGGAGTTCTTGATCAATGATTGAATCTTTTTCTCAGATTCAACTAAAAAAGGGATACATTTGTCCCTGTCTCCATACATCTCCTCCATGTTCAACTTTGTGTGGCAAAATTGCACACATATCGTCTGGAGTTACCTGCTATATTCGTGTCGTCTTGGGGATCATGTATCACGAAGCTGTCACCTTTTGTATGTACAGTCGGACCTCATTATCCCGACACCCGGTTTTCACGTCACTCCGCTTATCACGTCAGTTTTTCAAAGTCCCGATTTTCAGTATATGATTATAATGTAAATAAACTCCGGATTTTACGTCGTTGAATAATTTTCAATTCCGGATGACCCGACGGTTTAGGAAAAAGATCCATTTTTCATAAGACTTCTTATAAGCACGGAAATAAGCGGTAAGAAATGTCTTAGCCAAACTTTTCACAAAAGTGTCTAAAATACCCATGAGATAAATGAGAAATTTTACTTCAATCCTTTATCTGAATAAATACACCCAAACACTATGAATGACCCAATTAAGCTCCAGAGAGACGTTTCAGTCTACTCGCGGTCTTTTTATTCTGGTCAGGCTAATCTTTCTTGTGGTGACGCGGCATTTTTCATCCGACTAAAACCGAAGCATTGCATTGCATTGAAACGATCCGAAATTATCAAACGTCTATTTCTGAAACAACGAACATTGATTACAATTCATTGTATAATATTGAAAAAATAATTGTAGGAACCATATCTAGGGACAAGCAAAACCTTTATTTATCAATATTTCGTGTAACAATAAAAAATGTCATCATAAAACTGATTTTTATTATTTTCAGTTCTATTATTTTTTTATTATATTCAATTTTTATTATTTTTTGTGTTTATTTTTTTTAATAATAATGTTTTATTGCTTAAAGCTTCAAGAATAGTTATGAATTTAAAATTATCATTAATTAATTAAAAGTACAGCTTATTAAAAACATATTTTTCTCCAACTCCGGTTACCGCGACACTCCGCTTATGACGACACCATTTTCTGGTCATTAGAGCATCGGGATAACGAGGTTCGACTGTATTTAGTAAAACAGAATAAAGAAGATATGTATAAACAAAAATAAATTTGTGTAAAGTCTTATATGTGTAAATAAAAATTATTCGAGGCAGCAGCCATAGTATGTATCACAGCAATCACGTCTAAATATCTAAAAACGTTAAAATCGATCACACCCGAGAAAAACTGTATGCCGATTTTAACCCCTTCGCGACGAGCGTCAGTTACAGAATTTTTTATTTTTTTATAACCGGTTTTTCAAAACAGAAAATTTTTGACTAATTGAATCGAGAAAATGCACTGATTAAATAAGGGAAAATTTACTATAAAAAATAACCGTTCGGAATAATGAAGTAATTTGAGCACTTTTTGCGTCACGTATAAGTACGCTCACTCTTAAAGGGGTTACAAAACCAATTAATAAACTACAAAACTACTCAGAATTCTGCTGCAGCGACAAAAACTTTGTATATATAAATATCTCTGGATATTTCCACGAGCACTTGTCGTGTAAGTCACATACTATGATATTGACCACCAGTATTTTAGAACGGAAAAATGTGACTTATTTTATAGGAGATACCTCATTAATTGAAAATGGCGAAGTAAACGTTCATAAAATAACGGTGTCCAACAAACATTGTATGTGACTTACACGACAAGTAATCGTGGAAATACCCCTTTTAAATCTGAAAATAATATTTCTTTCTGGAGTTTCTAAAGTTAACGAACGCTTTTCGGTTTCTTGGATAACTCAAAAGAGGTTATTATATATTTTCGTACGTGGTGATATTACATTTCCCTAGATAATGAAACATCTCTCTTTTTTAGAGTGTATCTTTTCTTTAGCTGTTTTACTAATTCTCTAAAAATTTCTCTCTATTTTTAATAAAAATTTAAACATCTTAATTTAAAATCACACAGGAGTACACTTTCCAAACATTTACAATGGATTCTGAGAAAAAAAAAATTACAAATCTCTTTTTCACTTCTGACAAATACAACTCGAAACAATAAAACCCAACGGAATGCAGAAAGTTTATTTTGCAATTTCAGATTTATATAAAAAATAATACACATTAATCAATGTACATTCTTACAAATCAAATCAAACTGAAGGAAATACCTAAAGGATTTATAAAAATATATTATTTTATGTAGTAAAGCTTTACAGTTTTTATCTTAAGATTATCTTGAATACAACTTAAAAAATTAAATTTCCATAAAATGCCTAAAACACTTAAGTAAATAGTTTTTGAAAACTAATGAGAAATTTTCATCTCACTCATTTATCTTATCCACCTTACTTTAATTAAATAGAAAAAAGTAGGGGTATCACATCAGCATAAATTTCATTTTGCTAATTTTATCTTCTTTGTGAAAGAAAAGGCATCTCCATGGTAACTCTGACATTGATGAAATATGCTTCATTTTCTAAGAGGCCTTATTGTCATTATTATAGTGGAACAAAATTATTTGCGACCTTTTCAGTAAATTAGGTAATTTAAATTTCTACTTGGTTTCCAAAATTCATCACTATTAACAATCTGGTGGAAAAATTAGAGCACCGCTTAACGCTTTCCGGCGCGGAGTAATTCTGTTTGTTTAACACGAGAACCGCCGACTTTTTTACTCAATTTTTATAAAAAAGTGTTTCACACCAGAATTTTTATTTAAAACTATTTAACTTATTTAATTACCCTATTTTGCATTTCTTACACATTACATGTCTTATAAAAACATTTCTGGTTCGAATCGACTAATCAATTTTGGCAGAGGTCAAAATGACCACTAGCGACGGTTCTAGTGTTAATGATGAAATGCTGGATTGACACCGGAATTTACAAACGAATCTATTACAAAATAAAAATTTCCTTATTTTCCCATACCTTATAAATGAAATAAAATAATTAAATATTCCGGGTGCCAGTATTGTTTACATGAGGAGCAGTGGGATATATTACATACCACCTAATTTAAAGAAGATTCGCACCAGAAACTTTTATCTAAATCTTATATTTTTAACTTTGGCCGGGGGGGGGGGGGGAATATAAAAAAAATTTCTTTTCCTTATTTTAAAATAAATTTTTTCGATTATTCCGGTGAGAATTCAATATTACAGATACATCATTGCTTGCCCCTCAAAGGGTTCAAATTACGTCCCCTTTTTATGGACACTGCTCGCTATAGGGTTAACCCCTTAACATTTTTGTTTTTTTAACACTATAAACAAAAAACAGGCAGAGAACATAAATATTTCTATACAAATATGTTTGCCTTATGAAATGATTGTGTATCACTAAATTTTATTCCAAAACTCTGGTGCGAGTGTGAGATTTGGTACTAAAATTAATTGGTAAAATAATGTATTACCGCCCTTTAATGGGTTAGTACATAGTACCACCAACAGACACCAGTAATTTTTTAGTACAATTTCGATTTCATAATATACGTGAAAAAGAGCTTTTGATTATTTTCAAATAAATTTGCCTATAAATTGCGGGGAAAATTAATTATTTGAACATTTTTGAAGCAGAAATGCCTTGCCCCTTAAAGGGTTAAGAAGAATATTACTACTGTATACATTTATTTATTATATAAACACAACAGAGAAAAATCTTTTTGTTTAAAAATGTAACATGCAAGATTAACGCCAATAGGCGGAGCTTGTTGTTTAAAAGACGAAAGCTAGCCGTCGCCACAGAGAAAAATCTTTTTGTTTAAAAATGTAACATGCAAGATTAACGCCCATAGGCGTAGCTTGTTGTTTAACCCCTTAATTCTCGCTCCCGAGATATTCTCGGGCTGTGTCTTTTACTCAAATTGTTTGATTCCCACCAGTTTTATAAAATAGTGAAATTGGCTATATTTTAATATCGTTTTACATGTCATTAAATAAGGTGAATATTTCTTTTTCATAAAAGTGATGCCAATAAGCAATTTGAATTATTCAACCGTAATTTAATTCGAGCGTTAAGGGGTTAAAAGACGAAAGCTAGCTGTCGCCATCTGTAATGTGTTAACCCCTTGAGGGGCGGTGGGATATATTATACCCCGTCTATATATCTCAACTACTATTAATGAAAATTCGCACCAGAAAAATGTGAATAAATTTTACTTTTCTAGTTTTGGTGGAATAAAGTCGTAAAATTGCTTTTCCTTATTTTGCAATAAAATATTTAGTTGATTCCGCTGTGAATTCGACATTACAGAAACACAATTAATTGACCCTGAAAGCGATTAAGCACCAAACAAAGCGTTATAAGTAAGCGAACAAACTTAATGCTGGAATCAGGCGTACATTAACATAGCTGCGCCACCATGTGGACGGAGTGATAATTCACATACGCGGGATTTTAGTGCGGTGCGTGTTTTCTAAATCTTTACTCACTCATAGAAATAGATTTCGTTTGCCACATTTATTGCAAAATAATCGCGTAGCGAGAGGAACATTCGGATGCACTTGACATCACGAAGTTTTCTTCGCCTTATCAGAGGCACTTCAGTTATTAATCAAGGTGAAAAAAACTTTACAATTTTAGTGGTGTGAGTAAGAAAAAAGTTAGGTATCTACCTGTAGTTTATACTCCATCCGCTACGTGGCGCATGACCTTGATTGATGTGACCTCGCTTTTAATCTTGCGGTTACTTCTCCTATTTAAGAGAGGACGCTTACTTATATCGCTTTGGTGCCAAATCTCTTTTCATTAAGATACGAAAAAACAAACAGACCTGCTGTCTTTCATAAGTTTAAGCCTCTCGCTGCGCAACCCGTGAGTTTCTCGGGCAACGTAAAATTAGCAAAATTTGCGCACCCCGAGATTTCATCGGGGATGCATTTTTTCAGTCTAATTAATCCTCCTTGATCATTTCCACCAGTTACTTTTTATTGTAAATTTTGCCTTATCTAATCGGAGCATTTTCCCCCGCCGATTAAATCAGATTTGTTTTGAAAAACCGGTGACAAAAGAATAAAAATTCTTAAAAGACGCTCGTCGCGAAGGAATAAAGTACGCAATTTTTGAAGCTATTTTGATAAAACAATTACGCAGCGAGAGGGTTAACCCCTTAACTTACAATGACAGGCGTAGGCCGTGTACGATGATCGAGCCAAATGTAAATTCTTCTTACCACTTAAATTTCACAGTAAATATAGTTTAATTTAATCCTCGAAATTCCATGATTAATCAAGTCAAAAATCTCTATTAAATTTTAGTGGTAGCTCTGGATTTGCCAAACCGTGGAGCTGTTGATTTTAAATCGTAGGTTAAGGGGTTAACCCCTTAATTCTCGCTCCCGTCAATATCACGGGCTGAGGTGTCGTTCGTTATTTCTCGTGCCCATCATATTTCCGGGCTGGAGATTTGTTGATGGAAAAAAACTTCTGAAATGAGAAAAATTTAACTGGCATTTCGGTGTGAAGTCTTTGAATATTGTCGTTTGGGCTCGGTTTTTGGCGCTGGTTATGATGTTGGAATTCGCATTGCATGTTTCGACATATATTACACACAAAAAAAAATTATGAATAATCAAAATTTAATATATATTATATTATTTGAAATATAATGTGTAAAAATTTGTTTGATGATAATAAATACAACAAAATGGTTTACTATACTTTGTAAAAAGCAAATTTAGTTCGTAAAATAGCCAAATCTTAGATAACTCAAAGGAAGCTGATTTAATGCATATGCTCTCTCTGCGCATATAAATTTCTATTGATTCACGGATAAGAAATGGGAAACAAAATCTTGATGGATAAATTATTTTAGTATTTTAAAAATCAATATTTAAAGGATCGATGATATGTAGTTATCTAATTTGCTGTAGTTTTCTTGAATTTTATAGATGCTGTATGTTCTTTCAACCTCGTTTTTAAAGTTTCATTTATCATTCCTATATGATATTTCAATGGTCGATCGTCCAATGAATGCGAGGCCTGACGCTGAGACAAAAATGGCGTCTGTCGTAGACAGATTTTTTCTCAGAAGTTGTATTGTCGCTCGAACTTTAATAAAAACTAGCTGTTTAACCCTTTCAAGGGCGGTGGCTAGACGGTCTGGCTAGACCTAATTTTAATTCCAAAACTGATAAATGGCACCAAGAACATTTTAATAAAATTTGGCTTTTGTAATGAAAGTGCAAATTAGCGGATTTTTGTTTTCTGAGAAATTCGTTTGAATATTCTGGTGTCAATCAATTATTTCACCAGTTTACGAACAGAATTATTCTGCCCCTGAAAGGGCTAACCCATTCTACGCACATAAGAGATTAAGAATTCCCCTGCTAAAGTGCTGAGTTGTTGAATACCTATCCGATTTATAAAAACATTTTTCTACTACTGAGCCTTTTTTTAATGAAATTTAATTTCTTATGGCAGCAGACGATAAAACGATATCGTTTAAATAAGGGAATAAATAGAATAAAAAGTTCTGTTTATGTTTGTTATAAAATGTTTTTCTTTATTTTTTTAAAGAAAGGTAATAATTAAGCGCAATTAAATAATCTCTAATTATTTGCATGCGAGGAAAAAGAATTATCATAATATCTGCCACAGCTTCTTAGTACTGCAGAGTGGCTTACGTAATGTGTATAATTATTTGCATGCGAGGTAAAAGAATTATCGTTATACCCGGCACAGATTCTTAGTATTGCAGCGTGGCGTACGTAATATGTATATCTCACACTGCAGTAAACATTTACAACTAGTTAGAACTCGCGCGATTACGCGTTGAAAATGAAAAAGGCAAAAATTCATCAAAATGAAAAAAAAAAAAGTATTCAAAATTTTCGATTTTTGTGTCCCAATCGTTCAAGGTTACCCAACCAGCAACTCGTGTACCAAATTTTGCAGCCCTGTAGTTTTCGAGTTTTAGAGGTTACATAGATACGTGCACGAATTTTAATAGAGTAGATTATTTTTCAATTTTTTTTTTCATTTATTTTTCTGACACTAAATAAGTCAAAGAAATTTTTTCGAAAATACTGGTGCCTAAGTTCAGAGGGCCGTACATACGCTTAAAAAACTGCCTACCACAGCAGCCATTTTTTTGTCAGCGCTCAGGCCTAGTACTCAGCATGGAACTATGAATAACGATTCACTGACATATCCTCAAAATGGGGAACCTTCAGCTATAACTGATTTCGAAGTGGATCATTAACTTCCAGGAAAAACTTCCACCAGTAAATTTGTATAGATTTTTTTTCTTTACTTAAACGTATTATTGATGCAGAATTTCAGTCATAATTATGGACATAAACAGATGTTAATTTTTACTTGTGGAAGTTTACATCGGCAGTAGTCAGATTCTGCGTCTCCGTCATATTGCGACAACCTAAACAACTTCCTGTGACTGTGAGTGAAAGAGATTATTATATTCTGACCAACTTCCACCAGTAAAAGCAAATGGAAATTTTTACAATATTAGTGAGATAAATTTTGTATGAATAAGCCACTAGAAAAAGGGGAAATTTTCTACTCAAAATTTTCTGGTGGAAGTTTGCTCCAGCGGTAATCAGAAACCCATCACAAAATCAGCCGCCATCTTGTGATAACCTTCTCAATTACTTCACTTGCAACTGGTAGACTCTACAATATTTGTGTCCTCCTCTTCCATTGTATTCATGGGTCTGTGAATGATCTATTGGCTTTAGTGAACGGGATGTCATATACACCCGAAAGTTTATCAAGTTCTATTGGATCTATTTTCTTACAGACTATGTTTATTGATTTTATTGAAGGTTTAGCAAGACACAGTTATTGAATTTGTTAGTAACATCGGTTTTGTATTTTTATATTTTGTCCACGAGGATGACTATGATTATATTGAAAGTGTTAGGAACTAATGTAATTTAATATCTTTTAATATTTTTATCATCTTTCAAGAATAAAGCACATTATGTGCAGTTTTAATTCTAAGTAATTGAATTTGTTAAGTTAATTTTTCACTCTTTCATAGAACCTATGAAACTATTGCAAAGTATATAGCTTGGGATGTTTTTCATTGGAGTTTCACTACTTCTTTTTATCCATGATCAGAATTAATCTATTGTGTTTAATTTTATATACGTTATATGTCTTGCCGATATCAAGTACTAGTATAGTAGTTTTGTTTATTAACACTAGAACAGCCGGGAGCGGAGATTGTGACCGCTACCCTATGAATATACAGTCGAACCCGGTTAAGACGCGTTTCAAGGGAGTGGACCTAAGTCGCGTATTAAGCGGGATCGCGTATTAAACGTGATTTGTATAATGTTGCAGGAACTGGGCTTATTTGCACATTTAATCGTCTAAATGAACTTTAGAGTTTTCATTGATATGTTTATGGTCGAAAATTGTGTCTTATACGTGTATTTAGATTTAGATTTAATTGTATTCAACTTTACTCATTCTATCTTTTTACAGGACAGACTGGAATAATAACTGAAAATAAATATGGGTTCAAACATGGGGCTTTATTGTCGATAATACGCTACAACCAAAGATAAAACAACAAAAATAATTTTTCTGCTAAGCGGGATCGCGTATTAAACGTGATTTGTATAATGTTGCAGGAACTGGGCTTATTTGCACATTTAATCGTCTAAATGAACTTTAGAGTTTTCATTGATATGTTTATGGTCGAAAATTGTGTCTTATACGTGTATTTAGATTTAGATTTAATTGTATTCAACTTTACTCATTCTATCTTTTTACAGGACAGACTGGAATAATAACTGAAAATAAATATGGGTTCAAACATGGGGCTTTATTGTCGATAATACGCTACAACCAAAGATAAAACAACAAAAATAATTTTTCTGCTACACTAATTTTTTTTAATAGAAAGAATTAAAATATTAAATTTTTGAAACATAATCCAGTTGTTAAAATCATATTTAGTACTTGTGATAATGGGTAAGTATTGTTAGCATAGCAAAAAGTAACGAAAACATAGAAAACATAAAAAAAATTATACAACAGCAGTCGTATTTGTTTAATCTATGCGAGTTTCTTTTTCTTTTCTTTCTTTTTTTTTTTGTATATAACATGCGTTACAAAACATAGTAGTGATATAACATACATTTAAAAATTGACTAACGACAGGTATAATCATCTTTAATCATAATTTTATGACATATCTGAGCATCCTGAATTCCTCTATGTACCCTGTATGATTCCTCTCTCTACTACAATAAAAAATACACGAAACGAGACACAAAGAATTTTAGAACATGGGATCAAAGAAGAATTGCAGTGTTGCTAATTTCGAGGGCTTTTTTATTCAAATATCTATCACTATTTTTGAAATGTTCCTTTAACTGATCTGTTATTAAATAAAGTAAATATTAGCATACAGAAACAGTGCTTTTTATATGAATAAAAAAATCCGCTAAAATGGAAACACTGGAGAAGAAGGAAAGAATTCGCATCTTCACCAACGAATTCGCGTCTTAAACGTGATTTTTTACCACAAAGGACCGAAATTTTTTCGCGTATTAAGCGGGATCGCGTAATAACCGTTCGCATCTTAAACGTGATATTTTTGCATTAGTCTTACGGGCGATGTTCAAGGGAGCGGAAAAAATCCGCGTATTAAGCGGGATCGCGTATTAACCGTGAGCGTCTTAACCGGGTTCCACTGTATTTCGTTTCAAAACAGAAATTTCAGTATAAAATAAGTTTAAAACACAATGAAGAAAAATATTAAATAAAAAAGTTAAACTCTTTAAAATCAAAATTACGGTGGACAATATTTTTTATAAAACTTGGCTTAGATTTTCGTCCTTTCTAGAGTTGAAAGATTTTTTAATGGTTTATATTTATTGTAGTCACTTCTAGATAGGGCTTGATTATTTATCAATATATCGACAGATATTGATATTTCTTAACTATCGCAATAACAATATCTAAACTTTGACTCTAATGATATATCCCAATAAAATAACAGTGCTTAGAAAACACTGGAATTACGAACACGATCCTCGAAAAAAATATCGTTAAATATCTCAAAACTCAATAAAATAATAATCTTTTGCGCTTACCGCCAGAGCCACAAAAAAAAAAAAAAAAAAAAAAAAAAAAAAAAAATCTATTTCAGTGTCTTCCACCTTCTGCAGCGTGCAAAACAGAAAATCTATCTCCATAAACTTTCTTTCCGCTGACTATATCTGTTAGAAATTATCCCAATCATTGCGGTACTTTCCTTCACTGTAAACCTATATATCTTTCGACTGTCTGCGTAAAATACTGAATAACACTTATCCTCCATTCTTCTATCGTTGGCCTACACGTATTACAATAACACCAGAAATTGATACATTATGAATATTCACATGCTCACTCGTTATACGTTGTCGCGTTTGATACAGAAGACAATTGGATATCATCGATTCTATACCCATGGTTTTTACGGATACCGTTATTTTTCCAAGAAAACTACCTATATATTTTTATAGAAAAAGAAATTTAGGTTAAACGCGTAAAATTTCGCCTTCTTTTAAGAGGAGACTTTCTATAAGATAATACTGGTGCCAAAAAAATTTATGATCTGCAAAATTCAAGGAGGCGTACGAAGCATGATACCTGAGCAGCTGAAATGCTCGGCTTGCGAACAACCAATCAGAGTCCGCTAACAAGAAAGTTTCCCTTTTTGTTACAAATAAGTTGGTGAAAAGCTCAAGGTCAAAGCAGTCATTCACAGATTGGTTGCTTTTAAGAAGAACTCCCCAGTCAGTAATGCTTATTCATATTGTACCTTGTCCTTTCTTTTTTGTCGTTTTAGTGTAAAGTTTTCTCGAGTGAATTTAATATATCCTGTCTTGATATTTTTCAGCTGTGAATATTTATCAAAAAACAAAATTTTAATTAATGTAAAACTATTCCCAAATATGATTTAAGCATTTATATATATATATATTTATTTAAACTCAGTGTTGTTTTCTTGCATTAAATAGGTAGGAAGATATAGCTACAGTGATTTTTTTCTATTCAGAATGAATTGATTCCTTAGAGAAAGATTGAAAAGCAACATTTCTGTTGCATCTATCATCCATTGTAACCTATTTAATAACAAGTATATTATCGTGACATGTGGCAATAAAGTAATTTTAGTTTTTCCCGAGCTTCCTCTTTTCCTGTGCTAATTAAAATAAAATCTTCCACGTCTTAAATTTGAGAATATTTTATTTTAGTTTGTATTTTATAATTTTCTCAGTTATCCACAATGTAGTTAAATAGCTAAAAGGCTACTGATAAATAATGCATAGGGTAGGAAGAATAGGAAACATACTATTTTTGAAGGAAAATACTTTGAAACAAATGGTAAACAAATGGTGTAAACAGATATCAAACATTGTTTTCTTTTCTAAAATATTTTTTGTATGTATGTATATATATACAGGGTGTTCCGTTAAAGGGGTCCAATATTAATAGGGGTAATAGAGGAGATCACATGGAGCATAAATCAGTATATAAAGCCTGGTCGGATCTCAATAGTTTTCAAGTTACAGCAAATAGAATGAAAATTCGGAAAATTGTAAAAGAACCCTCATTGCTAAACTATCGATAATGCTACATAAAAACGAAGCACATATTTAGAAAGAGCAGAAAAAAACCTACAAAATGACATCAATTGTATTAAAATAGCAATATTTATTGACGAGTTACAAGCCCTGAAACAGTGAAAAAAGTACGAAATCCAATATACATCAAAATATTTAATCGTTAATTCCAAAAAGACAACTCTAGCTACAACAAGGAAAATGTAGTAAAATTTGGTCCATTCCGAAAACTTTCGAAAAAGCTTACAATGAACCATATCGGTTTAATTGTGTGAGAGAAATTAATCAGTTTCTTAGTTACAACTCCGCTTTCTTTGACACTAGCAAAGGTTAAACTCCGCCCATCACGATTGGAAACACCGCCTTTTTAATTACTCTCAACTATACATTTTGGATCATGCTTCTTCTGAGAAGCAATATTTTTAATTATTCAAGAGTTGAATGAACTAAAATAACTTTACAATAATAGTCTACATTTTAAAGTGGTCTTTTATTGATATAAAGCTTAAGTTAAATTCTTTAAAATTAAACTGGTGGTGAAAATTCGGAAATAATTAAAAATATTGCGATTTGTAACTATGCAAGAAGTTTCAGTACATGTTTTACATGGACAATTATTGTATGTATATGTGCATCATAATTTATGATAGGAAATAATAATAGCAAATAGCATAATAATTTTATTAATTATAAATTTAAAAAAGACACTAAATTTTAAATTAATTCATACAAACTTTGTAATTTACAATTTGAGTACACCACAGTCTGTGACTCACAAAATACTGTGCCAAAAAGTGTTGAAAATAAAAGAAAAATGACAAATAAAGAATTACATTCCACGTACTTTATGACATATGTGAAGCATAGTCTTCTGGCCTGCGCTGCACAGTTCAATGTCGGAAGGCAGACGAACGGACATTATTATAATAGGTGTTCGAGTTGCGCCCATTAACAGAATCTCACAGCCGACAGCGACGTCGTAAAGGTTGGCGAACACGCCGAAAAACTCCGACGGAGTTGGGAATGTCTCCTGCAGCAACAACGATTCGCGCTAGTAAATCCTCCGGTGTATCCACAGGCGTTTCATACACCAGCGATTTAAGGTGTCCCCAAACAAAAAAGTCTAACGGATTGAGGTCTGGAGAGCGTGCAGGCCAAGCAACAGGTCCACTGCGTCCAATCCATTTCCCAGGATATGTTGAATTGAGGTGATTGCGAACACCTATGAAAAAATGTGCCGGTGCGCCATCGTGCATAAATCACATATTGTGGCGCAATGTTGCTGGCACATTTTGCAGTAACTGCGGTAAGATATCCCGTAGGAAAACCAAGTACGTACTGCCATTGAGTACATCTGGGAGTAAATATGGTCCTATGAGATAATCGCCGAGGACACCTGCCCATATGTTCACACTGAACTTTTGTTGTGCGTTCGACGGGAAAACAGTGTGCGGATTTGTATATGACCATGTGTTCATATTGTGCGTGTTTACCACGCCCTCTCTCGTAAATGTTGCTTTATCAGTAAATAAAATATTTTCCAGAAATTGTGGATTATTTTCTGTTACATTAAGCAACCAGCGTACGAATTCTGTCCGCTGAGCACAATCTGTTACTGATAACAGTTGTACCCGCTGCACATGAAAGGGGTGCATGTTTTCTGCACGCAGAACACGCCACACACTTTGGTGAGAAACACCGACTTCAGACGCAGCAGCTCGTGTACTCGTGGAGGGGTTATCTTTAAAAATATTCAGTACATCTTCTTCCATTGCAGGTGTTCGTACATGTCGAGGTTTCCCTGCATCAATGCTTGCTGTATTAAACGATCCAGTCTCCCGTAATCGTCTATCGATTTTTATGAAGAGTTTCGAACTTGGGCAACGTCTCCTTGGAAATTGCTCACGGTACATGCGCTGTGCTAGACATGCATTTCCATGAGCTTGCCCGTACATCAGATGCATGTCCGCATATTCTTCGTTAGAGTATTCCGGCATAATTATTATGCATCAACTTACTACAATCCCACTTACAACAGCCTCCCTTTAACATAACGCCCACTGATGACTGCTGTTTTATTACACTTTTCTTCCTATACACATAGAAAATTTGCATAAAAAGTACTTCTACTTCATCATCCTGAAAGTTCATGGAGGAAACGCAGCAGTCACGGAGTTTGCTTTAAGACAAGGCGAGAGCTGCAGAATATGTCATTCACTTGACCAGACTGAATAATGAAAGGGTATTGATAGAGGTTGATCAGAAATGTATAATTGAAAGATATTAAAACGGGGTGTTTACAATCGTCATGGGCGGAGTTTCGCCCTTTCCGAGCGTGCAACAGTACAGAGTTGTAACTAGGGAACTGCTTGATTTCTCCCATACAATTAAACTGATATGGTTTATTGTCAGCTTCTTCGAAAGCTTTTGGAATGGACCAAATTTTATAACATTTTCCTTGATGTAGGTAGAGTTGCATTTTTGGAATTAACGATTAACTATTTTGCTAAATATTTGATTTTGTATTTTTTCACTGTTTCAGAGCTTGTAACTCGCCATTAATTCTCAATATTCTAAAACAACTTATGTCATTTCGTAGGATTTTTTCTGCTCTTTCTAAATATGTGCTTCGTTTTTATGTAGCATTATCGATAGTTTAGCAATGAGGGTTTTTTTTACAAATTTCCGATTTTTCATTCTATTTGCTGTAACTTGAAAATTATTGAGATCCGGCCAGGCATTATATACTGATTTATGCTCCGTGTGATCTCCTCTATTACCCCTATTAATATTGGACCCCTTTAACGGAACACCCTGTATGTATATATATATATATATATATATATATGTATATACAGGGTGTCCGAAAAGTCTGGAAACGGTCGAATAACTCGAGAAATACAAAGCAGATTGAAAAACGAAAATATACGTGTTAAATATTTTTAAAACAACTACTCAGTGATACCGAATTTGACCCTCGCAACCGACCCCCCGGGGGTCAGAGGACGTCCAACTTTGAAATCTTGAATGATAACCCCCATTTTTTATTGCAGATTCGGATTCTACGGACAAAAATACGTAACTTTTGTTTTTAACATTTTTTTCTAATATTCGTTGATCACGGTGCAATCAAGCAAATAAAACAGATACATATTTTGGTTTTCCCAACCAGGTTTTCACATCTCGAAATCTGATTGGACAGAACTTTCATCGTCAAATTAACTGTCTTTTGCGGGAATAGTGTTTCTCGAAAACCATCAGTGGTGGTTGTTTTGATGACGCTTTATATGCTTTTTCCATAAAAATTAATAGAAATATATTAAATTAGTACTGTATTTGCATATTTTTTTATCCAGTCAATCATTTCAAAATAATAACCAGTGTATTTTGATTTTTTAACGTGTAAATATACACCTTCCCTCCCGGACAGAAAAAGGATAATCTTCATTATTTGGGGGCGGAGTGAGCAGATATCCTGCGTTTTGATGGCTTCTGGTGTTTTTTTTTTTTCAAATATCATCTAATTCAGGAGGCTGATGCTGGTGTACTGTTTTTTTAAATTATTACTATAGAACAAAATATAGGACCAAATATTTGAAAAAAAAAAAAGATATGAAAACTTTTTATGCTGTCTGAGCAAAGGATGGGGAAGTAGTGTAAATTTCAGTGGGGGTGGAGTTATATATTTTGATGATTGATTAGTTACTGTAACTCCAAAATATCAAGTCCGGCAGACACTTCTTCAATAATTCTTATAAACGTAATAATTTATTGCAATTTAAAATATATTTCAATTTAACATTTTTTTCATAATTTTAAAGTTAATAATTTTAAATAATTGAAAATTTTTGATCTTTTAAATTTTTTCATTTAAAAAATAATTAAACTCTTTAAGCTCTCTTGATTATTTCTGGGGAAGACGACGCTTTAATTTTCATAGGGGAAGGATGATGTAGAAAATTGTTTAATTATTTATAAATTATTACAATAAAATTTCAAATGTGACGAAATACAGGGTGTCCGAAAAGTTTAAAAACGTTCGAATAACTCAAGAAATTCATATAAGATTGAAAAAAAAAAAAAAAAATACGTGTTAAATATTTTTTAAAAGATGTTCCGTGATACCAAAGTTGACACCCCACCCCGACCACCTGACCACCTGGGTGTCAGAGGCGTTCCAACTTTGAAATTGTAAATGATAATTCCCATTTTTTATTTCAGATTTGGATTCTACGGGGGAAATTGCGCAACTTTTGCTTTTAACATTTTTTTTTCGAATCTTTGTAGATGACGGTGTAATCCAGCAAAATGTGTCAGATACATATTTTGTTTTCTCAACCATGTTTTGCAATCACGAAATGTGATGGGCCAAAGCTTTCGTTGCCAAAGTGGGTCGACTTAGCTGGAATTGTGTTTGTCGAAAACTATCAATGGAGGTTGTTTCGATGGCAAAAGTGCTTTATATGCTTTTGCCATGCAAATTAACAGAAATATATTGAATTAGATTTCTATTTATGTTTTTATTTTATCCATTCAGTCCATTCTAATCAATTAACCTGCGGTTTTTTTCATATTTTGATGTGTAAATATGCCCTCCTCCCCCCCTCTTCCGAACAGAAAAAAAGATAATCTTCGTTATTTGGTACAGGTAGGCATGGATATTCGGCATTTCGATGGCTTCTGCTGTTGTTGTTTTTTTAATACTATAATCGTGGTCAGGAGGTGGGTGTATGGGATTTTTTTACTATTACTATAGAGAAACATATAGGACAAAATAAAGAGAAGTACATATAAATTTTTTGTGTGTGCGGGCGGAGCAAAGAATGGGGAAGTAGTGTAAAATCCAGGTGGTGGTCCGATTGGAGATTTAAATCATTGATTAGATACTGCAACCAGAAAATAACAAGTAGGGCAAAAATATTTTCCGTAATTCTAATAAATGTAATAATTTTTTGTAAATTAATATATTTTTTCAATTTAACATTTTTTTTCATAAATTTAAACAATAGAAAAATTTTGATATTTGAAAATTTTTAATTTAAAAAATAATTTAACTCTTTAACTCTGTCTGGATATGTTAGGCACATATCATCGTCAAAAGGTGCATGTGGAATTTGTTTTGGGCCCCATTAATAAATGAATAATATTGTTTTATTTTTTAATTAAAGGATTTTTTGGTATTTCACAAGTAAAGGGGACAGTTAAAAAAACACGGTGTATTCCAAATAAAATTTGTGTACGCGATGCGGTCTCGAAAGGGTTAAAGTGTAATGATTATTTGCTGGAGTAGACGACGTGTTAATTTTCATAACAGAAGGATAATGTAGACAATTGTTTGTTTATTATTACAATAAAATAACTTATGTGACAAAAAATATAATCTAAAACATAATTGGCAGAATAAATTAAAAACAGTTCAGTTTATTTTCTTCAATTTTTAAGCCCTAGAAGGGGCATTTATTAATATATTTCATTCAGTTCTACGTTCTTAAATTTTTATAACAAATAAGTTAAACCAATTGAACAATTTAAAAAAAAATCAAACAATATGATACATAAAACCCATTAAAAACTTAGGTGCCGTTAAAAAGAAATATAAATAAATTTTAATATTTTTTTTCCTTTTTAAGTTGCAAATATTTGTATTGCAGATTTTGTATTATGCTCATGATGAGTGTGTACAAAATTATAAGGCCCATGTAAAATACTAAAAACATTTTTAAAAGTCTCAGATTTATTTCGATTTAATTTGAAGGAAAAATTTATGGATTTTTTGGCTATTTAAATTATCATATTGTTTAAATTTTGTTTTTATTTTTTAATGTTCATTTGGTTTAACCCTTACCGGCGCGGAGTAATTCTGTTTATAAACTGATGAAATGATATACTGATATCAGAATTTATAAACGAGTTTATCGGAAAATACAAACTTTCTTATTTTCAAGTACGTTATAAATGGAAAATTTTAATTAAATATTCTGGGTGCCAGTAAAATAAAAATTATGAGTCATTTTTAAAGGACACTGTCCGCAAAAGCTCTAACTTATTTGTTACAAAACTTTAACATTAAACATCGAAGTAACTGAATGAAATATATGAATAAATGCCCCTTCTCGGGCATAAAATATGTAGGAAAAAACTGATTTGTTTTAAATTTGTTCCTGCAAATAACTTTTTTGTTTATATATTTTTTCACATTTGTTAGATTATTGTAATAATAAATAATTAAACACTTTTCTACATTATCCTTCCCCATGAAAATTAAAACGTCTTCTCCCTCAGGAAATAATCAACAGTGCTTAAAGAGTTAAATTATATTTTAAATTCAAAAGTTTAAAAGATCAAAAATTTTCAATTGTTTAAGGTTATTGGGTCGTTCGGAAAGTCGTGTCCGTTTGTAAAAATCAATTCGTGCTGGTAAATTCTATCATTCAATAATTAGACATTCATTCCTATATCTAATGTCTAATGATCATCGGACAGAATTTTCCGGTGCGAATTGATTTTCCTAAACGGACACGACTTCCCGAACAATCCAATAATAAATTTAAAATTAGGAAAAAAAAATGTTAAAATGGAAAATATATTAATTTACAAAAAAGTATTACATTTATTAGAATTTTTGAATGTTTTCTGCCCTACTTGCTAGTCAGTAGTTGCAGTAACTAATCAATCATCAAAACCAATAATCCCACCCTCCTCCTCCTGAAATTTACGGTATTTCCCATGCTTTTGATCAGCCAGCACAAAAAGATTTTATATGTTTGTTTGTTTTTTTGATCCTTTATGTTATTCTATAGTAATAATAATAAAAAACTTATACACTCCAATAAGGCCCCGGATTAAGAGATTTTTTTGGCAGCAGAAGACGTCGAAACACAGAATATCAACACACTCCGCCCCCAAATAATGAATACTATCATTTTCTTGTTCGGGAGGGGAGGTGCTTATTTACTCGTTAAAATATCCAAATACGCAGTTTATTATTTCAAAATGATTGACTTGATAAAAAGACATGCAAATAGAAAACTAATTTAATATATTTCTATTAATTTTTATGGAAAAAGCATATAAAGCGCCATGAAAACAATCTCCACAGATGGATTTTGAGAAACACTATTTCCGCAAAAGACGGCAACTTTGACGTTAAAAGTTCTGGCCAATCAGATTTCGATATGTCAAAACCTGGTTGGGAAAACCAAAATATGTATCTGTTTTATTTGCTCAATTACACCGTGATCAACGAGAATTAGAAAAAAATGTTAAATACAAAAGTACGTATTTTTGCCTGTAAAATCCGAATCTGCAATAAAAAAATGGGGGTCATCATTCAAGATTTCAAAGTTGCACCCCATCTGAGCTCCAGGTGTGGGTTGCGGGGATCAAATTTGGTATCACTGAGTAGCTTTTTTAAAAATATTTAACACGTATATTTTCGTTTTTCAGTCTGCTTTGTATTTCTTGAGATATTCGACCATTTCCAGACTTTTCGGACACCCTGTATATATATATATATTAATGATGCTGTGTGAACATATCGGTATGAGACATTAATTTGTCGCTCTGTGCATCTCTTTTTATTTAAATTGCTGGTATTATATCATTTATGTTTTGAAATTAGCAATATTTCTATTTGAGCACAGTTTAAGGTAGTTATCGCGATATATCACCAATATCAATATTAACTCGTTGATATATTGCGATATTAAATTTCTGATATCGTCCAGCCCTTTTTCTAGCATATATATTATTATTTTGAAAAGGAAATATTTATGCGAAATGTTATTACTCCAATAATTACACCTAAAAAATAGCAACGGAACTTTAATATTTACCCGCACAAAATTATTATTTCAAAGCAGCCTATTCCTTACAAATATAATAGATCCAAAAGTGTCCACCAGGCAAAATCAGCGCTGCATATGATGTCCATCAGGATATTTAAAACAGGTTGAGTAGATGTGTAAAGTCTGAATACGAAAATTTCAGAACCACCTTTGTCTTATATAACGCATAATCCAGCGTTTAAACAAGGCGAAGAACACTATTCGCAAAGTGTTTTAAGTACCGTAATTTTCGGTGTATAGCCCGCGGATCAAACAATCGTGTTTCGACCCAGAAAATTTTTTAACCCCTTAATTCTTGCTCCCGTCATATTCTCGGGCTGCATCTTTTACTCAGATTGTTTGACTTCCACCAGTTTTATAAAATAGTGAAATTGGCTATATTTTAGTAAGGATTTACCTGTCTTTAAATAAGGTGAATATTTCTTTTTCATAAAAGTGGTGCCAATAAGCAATTTGAATTTTTTAACCGCAATTTAATTCGAGCGTGAAGGGGTTCAATAGAATGTAACCTTTTTAGATCACGGTAAATATTGGTCTTCAAATACTGAATAAAATTTCTGGGTCCAAACTGAATTGTTTGATCTGCGGGCTATACACCGGAAATTACGGTACTCTAAGTTTTCAAAGACTTCAAGTACCTTGATGGGCAAATCAGGTTGAGATTGGAAACAACTGATGATAAATATACTAAATCATATTTCGAATTTAATCTGTATAAAGATTTAACTGCGATTGTATGTTTTCACTACTGACTGATAATCACTTCTGGTTTTCCCTCTACCGAGGTCTCTTTTGCTTTTCTATGAGACTCAAATTCTCGTGCTCTGAAAAAAAAATTCAAGTAATCTACCAGAGCCTGATAACGCAAGGTGAAAACTTCTACCACTGATTCAGGATGATAGCGTCAGAATGATATCTGTTTTATGATAAAAATTTTGCGTTTAAGTATCATGAATATTATTTTTCTATAATAGTGGTGTAAACTTTTCCATGCAGTAATCAAGCTCTGACCTTTGCATATATTGATTTCACTTCACATTTTTTAAAATTGAACATCGAGACATCTTCTTTATTATAACCTTAAATCAACGTTAATTTCGGTTTATATAACGCAATCAGTTTCCTTTAATTATTTTTATTCATCACATGAATAACTATAGGATTTCTCAAATACAAATAAAAATTTTAAATAGCACGTTCTCTTTTTCCTATAACTAGAGTAATTGTTTTCAAACAAATTAATTAAATAACATTCCTTTCAAAAAGTATATTTGATCATTAAGCCTTAACATTTTCACATTTGAAATTAATATAATTTGTACGACTTTTGAAAAGGTTAAAGGTATTAGCATTATAATTAAGATATTTCCACATTCTAAAGTATATGTCTTAATCATGCCTGTTTTTGCTTATTTATGCTTGTTTAATTTTAAACTCGATTATCTCCATCGCAAATTTACATTTAATTTAAAATATTTTATTTGTATTTAGTTTTATGAAATCATTGAAATTTGCTATGTATCAAGAATTTAATATTACACTAAGTGCTTTATATCTTAAAAAAGCAAAGTATATCAAATATTACGCCTTATCACATATATTTAATTTCATAAAATTGAATTTATTTGGATTATTTTGTCTTTTGAATTAATGCGTTGAGAGTATCTTTTCATCATATTGCTCAGAGACCCGGAGCTGGAGCCCGGAGCCGGAGCGCTCTGGAGCTGTGTTTTCTCTGGAGCTGGAGCCGGAGCTCTAAATTTTCTCCAGCTCCAGGGCTCCTTTAGTTTTTAATATTCTTTTAAATTTTTTTTCAATCTTTTAAATTTCCAGGCTTAAAATATTTTAATTACATCATTACTTTAATTATATCATTTTTAGGGTTTTTTTAATTATTATTAGAGATGAAAAACTTCTCAAAACATGATAACACTACTTTACTTCTACTTTCTACTTGAGCTAAGTGACAACACTATTTGAAAACAAATATGGCTGCCTGTTGTTTACATGTGTAATTGTACAATCTTGGTAGTTTGAAAAGTGTAGAAGAAATTTAAGATTTTTGTGTTTAAAATTCCATCAAACTTTCTATTTTAAAAGCAAAAGCTAAAAGATGTCATATTTTCTGAACAAGCATTTCAAGTTTGATGAGAAGAAAAATACATTTTGTCAAATCTTTAATGAAGGTAAAGGCAGGGCCCGACTTATGCACGGGCATCCGGGGCAGCTGCCCCGGGGCCCCCTTTTTAGGGGGACCCCATCATAGTAGTCAGGATTTTCATTAAAAGGTGCCAAATGATTAAAATTGTCCAAAATTAATTTATTTTCAAATATTTTGGAAGGAAGTGCAGTTTTCCTTCCGCTCTCTGCTTCCAGTACCTTTTCCACCCATGCAAAAAACAAACTATATCATTATAAAACTAATGACCAATACTATATTATGTCAACTTAGTATTCAATCGTTTTCAAAAGAAATTTTTTATTAACGTTTTCTCGTAACGTGACAAGTTAAAACCATTAATTTTGACCAATTTGGAGAATTTTCTTTTAGACATCTTATAACGCGTACGTAGATAAGCAAAGTAAAAGTTTGCAAAGAAATATTCGTATCAACCAATCTATCATTTTTTTTTTCTATCCTATTAATTTTAACTAACCTTTTTGTTATCCTACTAATATTTTTTCTTAAAGTTGTGACCATCTTTTTGTGACACTCTGTATAGAGGTGTGAGCAATACCGGGTACAAAATTTATGCATATAATACAATATTATGAAGTTTAGTACTAGCTACTCACACATTATTCACACTATAGATAGATAGAAGGGGGGCCCCCATAGCCTAAGTCGGTCCCTGGGTAAAGGAAGAAAGAATTTGTGAGCAAAAAATAAATGTCTAAATTAAAATCTGCAACTCCAAAGCACGAAGTCGGAGCCGAGCCGGAGCCGGAGCTGGAGCCACAGTATTTTATCTAGGAGCGGAGCTGGAGCTGGAGCATCAAAAATTGTTCGGCTCCGGGTCACTGAACAGATATAAAAAATATTTATGTAACCCTTTTGCTTGTATATATGCATTCTGTCTACCGGATTCATCAGTATGCAATTTGGGGCTGCAACAGGCGACTATTGTTTAATTCTATCTCGTACCACTTTCTCAAAACAAAAATCTTTGACACACGGTTTGGCAAAATTTGCAAGAAAAATAAACTACATTTTTTTTTTTTTAATTGTGGTGCGAATAAAATAGAAAAATAGTATTTTTCATTTATTCTTCCCATTTTGGAAAAAAACACTGAGTACTTAGAAAAAGTAAAATACGAAATTAAAGTAAACTGTAACATGTTTTCGAATCAAAACTAAACTCTGAGACTACTACATACTATTAAAGATCCTGGCCTATATTGCCAGGTCTGTTTTCTTGCTCCGTGGGCTCTAAGTTGCTATATCCCGATCTAGTGATCAGCCTGACGTGGAACCGTATGTGTTTATTTCCCAAACAAGCTTGGTACTCATTTTATCTGAGACTAAGGGAAAGACAGGATGAGTGAATCTTCCCCAAGTTCAGAACCTGCAGCGTGGTAGCACTATGCTCTAGCCACTAAGCTACCGGCCTTTCTAATGGAAATGTTTATGTTGTGTATTTGATTATTTACGAGATAAAATTAATGAATTTTTATACACCAGCATACCATGCCGGCACGACCTGTCTGCTCCTTTCGCATTTTTTGTCCCACGGGGATTTGAATAATTTCTTTAGAAATTCCCGGGTTTTGATTAATTTCTCTAGAAATTAACCGAATACTCCGCATTTTATTTAAAAAATGAAAAAAAAAGAAGAAACAAACAAAGATATGTTTAAAACAGCAATTAAAGCCTTTGTGCAGGAATATTAAAAAGCAGTAAACTAACGTTTAAAATGCACAAATAATGCGTGAAAAGCAGCAAACAGCTGTTTCTAATCTACAGCGAGATTCTTATTCAGTGCAAGATAGGGAAAAAAGAACAGCGTGCTAGAAAAAGCAAGGCTGAGCAAAATGATAGACAGAGACGCGCTGCCTTATATACCCTATGCGGGTAGCGAAAGCGCCAGAAACAACCAATGAGAGAGAAGCAGTGGAAACGACTGGGTGGACAAGTAGCGACATCTACCGGAAAAGGAGAGAAAAAGAAACCAAAAAGAGGAAATTAAATTAATGGTTTCCAAATACTTAAAAAATCTGGCGTACTAGATAAGTCATTGACTAAAGAGTGAGAATTTTTAATGATGTGGTAAGCTTCCCAAAAATCAAGATCAAGGTTAGAAAAACATTTTTGGATAAAGCTGGCTGAGAAAAAATCGAACCTATGTTGAGAAGACCAAGAATGTTGAGCAATAGAAACATTTGAGCTCCTGATTTTTAACATAACCTTCATGCTCTTTTAAACGAAATCTAAGAGGACGTTTAGTCTGGCCAATATAAGAAAGGCCACACTGGCAAGAGATTTCGCAAATACCCCAGTTATCTAGGCGATCAACGGGGTGTTTGAGATTTGAAAAAGTGATTTTATTAACAGGAGAAAAAATAACATTAAAATCAAACCTTCTTAAGATTTTAGCAACTTGCTGACTGATTTTAGGAAAAAATGGTAACACAACTGAAGTATTAGAGTTGGAATTAGAATTCTTTATTTATTGCTGTTGATCGTGGTTATTCCTCTAATATTATTGATTCTAAGAAATTGACGAAACCCGTCCATTCTGAAAAGCATTCTAATTCCAACTGTAATACTTCAGTTGTGTTACCATTTTTTCCTAAAATCAGTCAGCAAGTTGCTAAAATCTTAAGAAGTTTTGATTTTAATGTTATTTTTTCTCCTGTTAATAAAATCACTTTTTCAAATCTCAAACACCCCGTTGATCGCCTAGATAACTGGGGTATTTACCAAAGCCAATGCCAGTGTGGCCTTTCTTATATTGGCCAGACTAAACGTGCTCTTAGATTTTGTTTAAAAGAGCATGAAGGTTATGTTAAACATCAGGAGCTCAAACGTTCTTCTATTGCTCAACATTCTTGGTCTTCTCAACATAGGTTCGATTTTTCCTCAGCCACCATTATCCAAAAATGTTCTTCTAACCTTGATCTTGATTTTTGGGAAGCTTACCACATCATTAAAAATTCTCACTCTTTAGTCAATGACTTATCTAGTACGCCAGATTTTCCAAGTATTTGGAAAGCATTAATTTAATTTCCTCTTTTTTGGTTTCTTTTTCTCTCCTTCTCCGGTAAATGTCACTACTTGTCCACCCAGTCGTTTCCACTGCTTCTCTCTCATTGGTTGTTTCTGGCGCTTTCGCTACCCGTATAGGCTATATAAGGCAGCGCGTCTCTGTCTATCATTTTCCCCAGCCTTGCTTTTTCTAGCACGCTGTTCTTTTTTCCCTATCTTGCACTGAAGAAGAATCTCGCTGTAGATTCGAAACAGCTGTTTGCTGCTTTCCCGCATTATTTGTGCATTTTAAACGTTGGTTTACTGCTTTTTAAAGATATGCTGTTTTATCTTTCATTTTCTCTACTAATAAAGGAGGAACGCTATCGGGACATTACTTGTAGGAAAAAAATTCTCATCGGATACGGCCCTGAAAGAATAAAGTATAGTCCCGGTCTAGCACGAATCTACAGAAAAAATTAAAGACCTAGACCTATCCCTGGAGGAATAAAATTCGTACCCGGCCCAACAATTAAAAAAAATAAAACTTAGTCTTAGCCTGACCCGAGTGTTCAGATAAAAATTACGATCTGAACGAAATGAATGAACGAAAATTTTACGAGCTCGGGCTTCGAGACAGGCCCTTGCTTGTGAACACGTTTAATACATATTACGAAATTGGCGTAGAGTCCTGCCTAGGGTCGGGTTACCCGCTTTTAATCGCACCCGACCCGACCCCGGGTTGGAGCTATATTTTTTTGGTGGCGTCGGGGTCGTGTCGGGTAGACTTCTACTTTTCTGCTGCGGAACGGATTCGGGTTGTGTTTTGAATCTGGCGGATTCGTTTCGAGCTGACCTGATTTTTCAAAACAATCTTCAAGATATTTATTCAGGTTAAAAATCTATACACAACAAGATTTTCCACAATGAGCACTCCCGAAAAGCGTACACGTCTATTTAATGGACACCTTTTTCAGTTCCTAGCACTTATATATTCGTACGCTTATACCATTAAATAGCGATCGTCTCCCAAGCTACATAAATGTAAATGTGTATGTGTGCATAAACTATCACAAATACGATACATGTATATTTCTGTTTATCAGAAATAAAGTTTTCATATTCCGTAATATTTTTGATATTCCGAGAAACGTAAAAACAGATTCTTAAAGAAAGAATAATTTATGATCACATTTCTTATATACATTTTATATCTCATGCAGTAAATTGAATATATATCCATTCATATTCAAATGCACATTTATTTTCATTTGAAACATGGTTCTCTTCAAACTTTTTTTTTTAAATCCCAACAACCCAACTTGCAAAAAAATTAATTATGATCAGCAAGAAATATTGTATGAACCCAACCAGCAGAAGGAAAGTTAGAGTCATCCCGACACGAAAGAAGAAATTAAGGACAGACCGACCCTATGATGGACTCTATCTAATGAGGTGTCTGCTATTCAGAGTTTTTACTATATTCGAATATTAAAGAATACTGATTTGTACATTTTTCTATAGAAAACATAAAATTGGTATTAGAGATTCAATTATAGATCACTTTTTGTAATTGCATTAAAACGTTATTTACTTTTCTTTCATTTCGGATTCTGTTCTGGTTTCGGGTTCCGATTGGGTTGCAGGTTGACTTTCGAATTCATCCTAATTCAGCCCCCCTGTCGGAGATACCATGCAACCCCCCCCCCCCTTCGACGTGCAAGTTCCGAGAGCGCCCCTATTCACACTATGGAAAACTTTCCCAGAAATCGGTTGTTTGTTTGAAACAATTATACCATGTGTCCTGATACTTTTGGAGCCGATTTGAGAATGAATCCTTTCTTTCAAATATGAAATTATTTCCACCATCCATTCATCCCTTCCGAGATTAGAGCGTCATTTAAGCAATTTTTTTTCAAATTTCTGTCTTTCATTAAATATTCATTTTAATTGACTGGAAATTATGAAATTTGCAGAAATATTTTATTTTGTGTATACCGAGAATCGTTAGATAAATAGCGAAAGTCTAGTCTATTTATGTGTAGGAATAAGGATCAGGAAATCTTTTTTGAAATGGTAAATTTTATTATATGCAATGACATATTAATTAAGGCACAAAACAAGGGGAATTTTGCCATTTCAAAAAGTGCTGCCAATCAAAAAATCTGAATTTAAAAAAAAAAGTAGCCCACTGACAACACTCGTTGGCTATAGAGTGAGCTGATTTTTAGTTGCTTTCTAAAAGCAGCTGACTTATAAAGGAATTTCCATAAATTGTCACTTTTAATTTATATATATATATATTAATTTTCGTTGTTATTGATGCTTTAGTTCTTCTTTGAAATCACCAGAATTAGCCTATTCTAATAAATAAACGAACTTCAAAATCGAAGCATTTCTTCCAAATCTACTCGTTGACATTCATTAAATACTAACTCCTTTGCTGGAAGTCAGTAAATAAAAAGGGCAATTTGTGAAAAAACGCTTATTATTCAGCTGCTTTTAGCAAGCAATTAAAAATCAGCTCACACTATCGCCGATATCATTCTGAATTTTCACGATATTTTACTGGCTCTTTTTTATGAGTTGCTCCATAAATTTCACTATTAAATCATGAAAAAGAAAACTCAGTTATCGTTCGCACATGAGCACATAAAAAATATTTTGTACAGCTGCTCATATTTCATCTAGTGTTTAATATGTTTATATTCCATTTGTACTACATTGTTTCTACTTCATTTTTCCAAAGTTTCTGAAACTGGCGTTAAATTTGGTTGAAAATCCTCCATAATATAAGCAAAAAACTTGCAAGAATTTTTTGAACCTAAACAAAATCGCCATATCTCCATGAATATTGGCGCTATTATTACACAAATGAATACACATACTGTACAATACCACATATCTGTATGCTGAAGCAGTAGATCATTTTGTATGTTTTATTTTGCAGTGTGATCTAAAATATGATTATTTTACTTTCAGTTTTTGTTGCTCCCACCGCCAAAATTGTCCTCTTTATCAAATCGACGTCGATAAATATGAAGACAAACGTATTCTTTATAATAATGAAGTTCCAAAAAATTCCGACAAGTATATCTTTAAATATTCTACAAAATATCTAAAACTGAAAGTGTCCTTCAATTAACAGCCATATAGTTTATTTATGGACTGTGCTGGCATTTTATGAATACTTTTTAGCCTTATGTTCATGTGAAATAATCCATAATGATGAGTTGTTAAAAACATATTTGTTCACAATCTAAAAAATATATTTAACCAATTATACATAACTTAATTCCAAGCAGTTTAAATACAAAACAATAAGTCTGATTATGTTTACATCGTCTATCTAATTTTATTTACATTTAACTATGACTAAATATTTCATACAATTTGTATAACCTTGTAATATAATCCTAATGCTATCTTTATCAGCAACTATTTATTCCGAATAATACGGATATATTTGCTGTAGATGAAATGTAAGAGAAATGTTACATGCTAAAATTTTAACTATTGTAATCTTTCAGTTAAAACCCCGTAAACTAATATTTGATGTTGCTTAACCCATTAACGCCCAAATTATTATCTTCGTTAATGTAAATTTTGGCCACTTTTAAAAGTAGAGTAATTTTTATCCTTTTTTATCAAGGAATTTGTCTGATGAAAGAAAGTATATATTTATCTTCATATTTACTGGTGTGAAAAGCGCTTTCTTGTCAAATACGTGTGATCCCCAAATGGGGATCATGGCAGGGAATGGGTTAATGCTGTCTACGTTTTATACTACTCCGGCAAATTTTTACTGGTATTTTCTTTCCTTCATTAAACTCAAGCAAATGTTATCTACTCTTAGTTTAGTTTTCTTATATATATATATATATAATATATATTCCTTTTTCTTTCCTATGATCATAAAACAAGGAAATACGATTATATTTAGTTTTTGTTTCGCCTGTTTGTTTTATTCAACTAGAGGTGCTCCGCCCCCTGCTCGCTACGCTCACCAACCCCCCACGTAGCAATCCCTGTTTTCTAGCCTACCCGAGATGTAATTGTTTCGCGTTTCCATTCTGTTTCGCTTCGCGATTCCTTATTTTTTATAGATTCAATTTTTAGATTCCATTTGGTAAAAACGTGCTCCTCCCCAACTCCTGACAATATTATTTCCTTATCTCCAAGCACATAATCATTAGAGCTTACAGAGTTTAATAATTATAAGAATTAATAAATATAAAATTATATATATATATAATGTTACGAATATTGTAAATAGTGTTTGTGCTTAAAAATAATGTACATAGTTAAAATAAGCTCTATTCATAAGCTAATATTACTTTTTGTAGCATTGAAATATCTCAATTTGTTGATTTATGAAAGTAAGTGAACCATATTGGATTTCAATGAGAGTCGATGCAAATTTGGCAAAATACTGGAAATAGCGCCAAGTTGGCATGATTTTGGCGATAAACTTGGCAAGGTTTGGCGATAGAGACGGGCCCCTCACCCCTGGTAACCCTCCCTTATAGCATCAGAAAGATCTGACCAGTCAGATCCATTTTGCGGTATCTACGCAGATTTTTATTGGTCCATTTCCAAATCGTTACTTTTTATATATATATAGAAGGGTTAGTGTATTTTCATGTCTCAGCATTTATACAAGAACGGATAAAATAAATGATAAAAATCTTGCGCATTTTTATAGATATCTGAGAACATAAATGATAATTTTAATCCAGTTTGAATGCAAAGAGATCAGGCAAATTTTAGAACATTGTTATGTAACAAATATCTTCAAAAATAAATTATTCATGTTTGTATCTGAAAACTTGTCTTGCAAACTTTCTTTCTCCGTTGTGTAGCACATTTCGTGTAAAATTAGAATCACTATTGCCAAATCGGGTGGATTTTTTAATCAGAAATTCCGAATAATCACAAGAAGCTTCAAATAGTTATTCATTATATATAGTTCACTTTTCACTACTTTTTAAAAAAATATATAATATTCCTTGTGTTTTTCCTTTCAGGCGCAATGTAATTCTGCTCGTAAAATGTAAAAATAATAATTGATTGACACCGGAATTTACAAGTGATTTTTTTAGAAAATAAAAACTTAATTTTCTAAACGTTTATTGTAAAAGGAAATATTTATTAACTCTAGAACCACGATGATGGGTCAGTTTGACCCGTACAAAACGAATAGATGTCGATTTGACCTAGAAATTTCTTCATAAAGTAAGTTAAATATGCATTTCAGATAAATAATTCAAACACATGAGTTAAATAGTTATAAATAAAAATTCTGGCGTCAAATATGTTTTTTTATACTTGAGTATATTTTCCTGCAGTTTTAGTGATTTAAAATATACTTGGTGCCGTTTGACAGTTGGGAATTGAAATTAAGTAGTCAGGCTGTTTGACTACCTCCCTTGTAAAGGATAATCTGTCATTTAAAAAAAGCAAATACAGTGGAACCTGCTAAATTGACCACCTTGGTACTGTGACCGCGTAGCTAAAATGTCCTTTTACGCAAAATTTTACTAATGCTGATATAAAATAATATGAGAATTGCCCGGTTGTGTGGCCACTTGCCTATAGTGCAAAGTGACCAGATAGCCTTTCATTGTCAAATTTATTTAAACCTATAAAATGTGACTCTCCATTTTATGCATACCGAAAATTTTCAAACTAAAAGACTAAAGTGACCATTTTTCGAAATGTTTATTTTCATCCATAATAAACTTCAGGGATTAATCTCCTATAGTGACCACCTACTTAATGTACAGAGTGACAGGTTTGTCTTTTATTGTAATGATATTTGCACCTGTCTAAGGTGACCTTCCCTTCCCATTTTTCTCGAGAGGTGCGAGAGGCGACATTTCTAATTCCACTAGACTTCTGTTCTAGCGTCTTTCAGAGCCGTTCTGATTGGTTGGCACGCTCCAGATAAAGCGGCCAGACGCCCGAGCATCGTTTGCACTTATTCAGATATTTGTTTTCAGTTATTTCGTTTCTGATGCTATATAAGTTTGATTTGAATAAATTATTTTCCATTTTTAGATGATGAAACTGCTATTTTCTACTTGAAAGTATTAAAAAATACTTGTATAAAACAAACCTCCGTCATTTCCATACTAAAACCGTTTTTTTTCAAATCTTTTAAGATAAAGTCACAAAGACTGTTGCATAAATTTAAAATGTTATTTGTATTAATAATTATTAAAAAATATATAATTTATATAAAAAACGCATTTTCACTTGTAAAACACCGCAGTTGCAGGGAGAATTTGCATATCTAAATCATGAAATAATATAAAAGGAGAAACATTTTTTTTAGGGGGGGGGGAGGCGGAATACCTTCTAACTCTCCCCTGAATTTGCAACTGAATCCTCCTATACCTCCATGAATCATATTTAAAAATTCCATATTCAGTGCTAAAAAAAGAATACTTTTTAGAGTTATTTTTATTATCAGTGTTATCATGGTTACAAAAATAAATAGATAAAAAATAACCCTGGTTTTATATATTTTTTCATGGTTTAGATATGCAAATTTCCCCTGCAGCTGCAGCGTTTTATAAGTAACAATGCGTTTTTAATATAAATTTTATATTTTTTATCATTTTGAATACAAATAATATTTAAAATTTATGAAACGGTCTTTAATTTAAAATGTTTGGGAAAAAAACAGTTTTAGTATAGAAATGATAGAGGTTTGTTTTATACAGGTATTTTTGAATATTTTCAAGTAGAAAATAGCAGTTTCATCATCTAAAAATGGTAAATAATTTATTCAAATCAAACTTATGTAGCATCAGAAACGAAATAGCTGAAAACAAACATCCGAATATGTGCAAACTGTGCTCGGACGTCTAGCCACTTCATCTGAATCGGACCAGCCAATCAGAACGGCTCTAAGGACGCTAGAACAGGATCTGAAATATGCTAGAACAAGAAGTCTCGTGGAAATGGAAATGTCGCGTGAGAGAGGAATGAGGAATGTTTGCCCCACTCATATTAACAGATCGTAGGATAGGAATACTTGCGCCTGCTACTCATTGACTAACTAAGTCACGTGTTAGTGTTACGTTTATCTGAGGAGACGACTTTGCGATTGTTCGAGTTTCTAAAAAAAGGGTTCCTTTGTCATATGTTCCCAGAATTTCTAAGAATGAATAAACCTGCACATGTTCTTTCATTGTACTGCTTGCAAGATTTGTAATATTTAACATTAAATTGTATGAACTTATAGCTTTCTTATTGCTTTGGTAGTTTTTTCAAGTTTTTACTTTTAATGGAGTTATCTTTCTTTTTAAAGTGTGGAGAATAAAGAATGTAAATCTAACAATATAAACAGTATAAAGAGTGGTGTTTAAAAGATAAAATTGAAGTTATTAATTTTCTAAAAAGTTATTGTCAAAGAGCAACAGTTGAAAATTTTCGAATCAGTAAAACTTGTGTGCGCAATATTTTAAAAAGAAAATAGGAATATCTACAAAGATTTGAATGAAATGAAAATGAGTCTCGGAGTCGGAAAATTCGAAAACCGATTATTTTGAAGTAAATCAAGCAACTGTTGAATAGTTCTTAAAAATGTTGGGATGAATGCTCGAGTTACTGGGTCTTTGCTACAAGAAGCAGCTTTAGAATTAAAAAATAAATAAAACTCAATGAATAGAAATTTTACTGCTTATAACGGTTGGTAAGAATCTTCCAAGAAAAGAAATAACATTTCTCGGAACATTTTGCGTGGAGCAGTGGCGTAGGAACTTTGTACAAACAGGGGGAGCCGGGGCATATTGCGGAAAGCTAGTGGCGCGGATCATTTCGTTCATTTTGGATGGTTCCTTCATAGTGTTGAACGTTTCACAAAAAGGAGTATAAAATAGAAGCATATCAAAAGATCACCAACTCTTTAATCCAGTTAAAATAATTTTTAATAGATATACTTGATACATAGAAACTTAATTTAAGTTCGACCCCGAATACAATATTTAAATTTAAGGCTTCTCCCATTTCCATTTACCAAAAATTAAAGTACGTTCTGTTGTTTTGCTTACAAATTCTTTACAAATCTCTTCCAAATCAATTTTAAAGGCCTCCTCTTTATAAATATGTTATTGATGCAGGTAATTTGTAGTAGACTTATATGAGACCCTCTTTTTTCTGAAAATCAGGAGCGTTGTAAACAAGGAGAAACAGGATGAAGGCACAAAAAAGTGTGCTCACCACCCCCTCTCTCGCATCTCTTTATTGTTAATTATGTGAATTTCCTAGAAAAAAGTATACTTTATTTTTCAATTCAGCAACATATCGTAAACAGATGTAGTGCGAGAATTTCTCCCGGGGGAGCTGAGCCCGTCTAAAATATTCCAGGGGGAGCCACAGCTCCCCCAGCTCCCCCGGTTCCTACGCCCTTGGGAGAATCTCATGACGACACCAATAGCAAGAGATATCGGCTAAATTTCGGCCTAATACCAGAATTGTCGGTAAATGATGAGTAGTCGAATGGAGAGCTTCACATAATATCGTCTGAACAAAATCTAGGGATTTATCTAGATAATGCCATGGGAAAACGTCAGCAGGAAATTGTATTATTATTACAAGTCAATTAATCGGCAGGCAATCGGACAGTAATGAAAAATGAATCTTTTCACTGAGGTGTTATTGTTTGCTTCCGCTGTTAGATGACCCCTGCAGTGATGATGGGAGAGGGGGGGGGGGGGGGGGTGTCACATGAATAAAACTCTCCGATGGCCTACAATAGCTTATCTTCCTCTCGCTCAAAATACTATTTCGCGTTTCAAGGACATCATTTTTAAAGGGTCAGTCGAAGGAATATAGGGGGAAAAAATACTTTCCAAGAAATGTTCTTTGGTGGGAATAAATTATTATTTGCAAATCAGTAAACTTAAATCTCTTAAAAACTTACAGATAGCAGGGCAATTAGTGTAAACGTAAACTAACAATTTAAAAGCATTTGTTTGTTTTTTTCTTTTTTTTTTCTCTCAATAATACGAATAGACATTCATATCTATAATTATACTTAATAAAAATAGTTAGAGAAATTTGCTGTTTTGTTGATTTAGATAAATAAATTGAAAATTATAAGATCTGAAATTTAGATTTTATCAGAATAATATCTGAAATTTAAGTTTTAAAAAAAATTTGAAATTTTTTTTAATTAAAATTATTATTATTAGATAAAAAATTTGAAATTTATAACATCTAAAATTTAGATTATATCAAAAATTTACACTATTACAACAACAAACTATTTCTGCTAAATGTATTTCCTTAATTATGAATTAGAAATTTCTGATTAAAAAATTAATTTATTTAGAAATAATACAGATAATGTTATTGTATGAATTATAAAGAAGTTTATCATCTTTTTTTTCCCCAGATAGTGATAAATTTAATTTTATACATTTTAAAAGTTAAAAAAAGATCATTGAACAATTTTTTTTAATTAAAATAATTATTAGATGAATAAACTGAAAATTATAAGATCTGAAATATAGATTATATCAGGATAATAATCTCAAAATTTAGACTATTACAACAACAAACTATTTGCTCTAAATGTATTTTCTTAGTTGTGAATTGGAAATTTTCGATTTAGAAATTTATTTATTTAAAAATAATTCAGATAATATATATTGTATAAAGGATAAATAAATCTATTATGTGTATTTTTTTTTCTCAAATAGTGATAAATTTAATTTTATAACTTTTTAAATGTTAAAAAAATAATTGAACAATTTTTTAAATTAAAATATTTATTGGATAAATAAATTGAAAATTATAAGATGTGAAATTTAGATTGTATCAGGATAATAATCTCAAAATTTAGACTATTACAACAACAAAATATCTACTCTAAATATATTTTCTTAGTTATGAATTAGAAATTTCTGGTTAAAAAAATAATTTATTTGCAAAAATTTTAGATAATGTTATTGTATAAATTATAAAAAAAGTTGATCCTTTTTTTTTTTTTTTCTCCAGATAGTGATAAATTTCATTTTATAGCTTTTAAAAGTAAAAAATAAAAAAAAATAAACTGAATTTTTTAAAATTAAAATAATTATTTAGATATTAAAAAAAAAAAAGAATTTTTTTCCATATATAACCAAAATTTAATGAGACGCTTTAAATGATAGAATTTTCACAACTAGGACGCAATGTTAAATGAGAATATTTTACATTGTAAGATTAAAAAATTAATGGATTAAAATGTATCAAAATTCGTTTTAATTCAAACAGTAAATATTGTTAGACGGAAATATTTTCCGCTATAAAATTCAAAAATGTTTTCATATCGAGGGCGTAATTAATTAAAAAGGTAAGACATTTTGTTTAATTTAAATTCTAAATATTGCTGATCTTGCGATGAAAATTACAGTTAATTATTCTTTGTAAGATGGAATAATATTTGTATATCAACAGTGTGAGTTACTTATAAGCAATAATATAATCTCTAAATTAAATATAATTTTATTTGTATCTTACAATAGAAAATTAATTCTAATTTTAATTGTAATTTTCATTGTAAAATTATTTAACAGCCATATTTGTATTTTAATCAAAACAAGATTTATTAAATTTCAATTAGTTACATCCTCGTTATGGAAATATTTTTACATCTTATTGTGGAAAATATTCCCAATATTTATTTTTTTTTTAATTAAAACGAATTTTTTTACGTTTTAAATACTATTTTTGCATCGTACAAATTCTTCTATTCGATATGATTAGCTAATTGGCAAAAGATCATATGATATTGCAATGTACTCGGTAAAAGATTACCAAGTGACTAAATTATCGAAAACTAATACGCAAAAGCTTCAAAACCAATTCAATCGTAGTCAGGAGGCGATGCTCGAAAGGGATTTGCTTTGCGGACAAGAAGTCATATTTGCCGAACCCGGAAAATGAGATCTCCAGGGCGAAATATAGTCGAGTTAGGACTTTCGGCAAAAGTTCGGCCAAGGATTATTTGCTGTTTGGGGACGATATGGTAACAATGGATTCTTTGAAAAGACAAGTTTCTGATTTGCTGGAGAATTACAAGAAAGAAGAGATATTCAACGCTGATGAATGTGATTTATTTTATCGGACAATGCCAAACAAAACATTAGCAATTACTGGAGATAAATGTAAATAAGGAAAGTTTTCTAAAGAGATAATTACCATTTTGCTTGCTTGCAGTTCAACAGGAGCGAAACTAAAACCTCTTGGGATAGGAAAAGCCATAAAACCACGCTGTTTCAAAAAGGTTAACATCGAGAATGTACTCGTCTCGTGGTATGGAAATAAAAAATCCTGGATGACATCCTGTATTTTACTGAATGAGTTACACAATTAAACAAGCGTATGAAGTAAAGATAGAGAAAGATTCTGTTGTTTGTAGATTTAACTGTCCAGCTAATCCGAGTGATTTGACGTATTAAAATGTGAAAGTAAAGTTTCTAAAACCTAACACCACATCGCATTTACAGCCGCTAGATCAAGGAATAAGTCAAGCTCTCAAGCTGCATTATAGACAGTTCTTGCTTCAGGCTATAATTTCCAGCGCAGAAGAATACGAATCAGTAAATGAAATTGCTTCATGTATAAACGTCCTCGATGCTATAATGTGGATTAATGATTCATGTGAGGGGTTTTTTTTCTTCCCTTCAAAATCTGTAATGTACATAAGTTTGTATAATAAGTCCAGCCCGCCTGGGATATAACTGAGCTGCCACTTGTAACATTTCTGTATAATTTTGTAAGTTTTAATATATAGGGGCCTTTTTCAACGAAGGTATTTCCGGGCCCTGCCTCCGGCAGCGGCCAGCTATCATGGTAGTTATTCTGCTGGACGGGGCTCGTTGAGCTAAAACCATATTGGTAGGCCTCACCGCCTGGCCTGAAACTAAAATTGAAACTGGTAAGTCAAAGTACTATTTCAAAATGCTTTGGAAAATCTGGCTTTTAGCAACAAATTTCTGAATATATCAGTGATTCACAGCCTGCAAATGATGGAAATAGCCTTTGGAATATTCAAAACCTTATAAATCGATTGCCTTTTGAATATGAACCAGTGAATGTTGAATTATGCATGAATTTTGACAGTGATATCCCAACATGTAATGTTTCCGTTGAGCAAGAAATTTGCGATATGTTTTAAAATGAAAAAGAAAATGAAGAAGGTTGTGTTAGTGAAGTTGAAATTGAAATTGAAGAAAATGATGAAATTTCCGCGCAGAAATGCTAAAGATGTACAGAAATATGAAAACGTCTATCCTAAATAACTGCCCACCAATGATGGATTTATTGAGGAAACGTGAAGGCATGACTGAAAACAATTTTTGAAATGAAGTGTTTTAAGCAACGAAAAATTCCTGACTTTTTTGCTATTAACCCCTTGGGGACGAGCGACACGTATACGTGCCGGAAATAGGCCTAAGGATCCTCGTTTATCCTCACCAGTAAAATTTTACTGTAAAATTTGCCTTATTTAATCCGAGCATATTCCCGATTTGAATAGGCACAAACTTCTGTTTTTTAAAACCGGTAGCAAAGTAATAAACATTTCGTAAAAGGCTCCCGTCGCGAAGGGGTTAATGAAACTTCATATAAGTTTGTATAATTTTTTATTGAACAGTTTATTACTCCCAGTTTTTGATGGATAACTACACAGACGAAAAGTAAACAAGAAGTTTTTCTCCAACATCCAGTGTACTGACGGTACTTATGAATAGCACCGAGTAATTCAACTGTTAAATCAATTACATACACCGTTCACCTAAAATAGCTAGTGAAATTGTATTCTAAGCGCATAATGAACACATAAAAAAAATCCAACACTTATCTTATATCCTTTACTGTGTTTGCAGCAATAAAAAGACGAGCGTGACAATCTGTACAAAATGTCGGCAAAAAACACATGGATTGTTTCAATGGTAACCTCCTTCCTCAATAAAATAAGAAACCTAGAACTACTGCTGCCATGTAAACGGATAAAGTGGAGTTAAAAGAGTGTTTTTGCAAAGTACCATTAGAATATTAGTAATATTCACTATGGTATAAAAGTTTAAAGTGAGTGGTACTTATAAGTACCGTCAGTAGATAAATGGTTAATTATACCATTTTAATATATGATGTATATTTCATTCTAATTTTCCTTCTAAATCTAAATGCTGGTAACCCGTTTTCTAAAAAAAATGTTTGGCAGAAGAAAAAAAAAACGTCAAATTCCTTCCAACATAAGCACTGACATATTCAGAAAGAAAAGGAAATAGTTTATGAAAAGAACCGCGGCTCTGAATTTAGAAAACTGCTAAATATTCAGATTTACTTATTTTTGTCGTTTCCTTAAAAAAAGGCCTTTTTACTGTCATTCAAATTCTTATTTTATCTAGAAAAATTATGGATAAATGATTTTTATTGAAAAAGAATGATTAGAAAAGAAAAAAATATATCGTCGAGGAAAATCAATTAAATTACAAGATTATAATTAATTAACACAAAATACAATTTAATAAAAACACAAATGAAATTTTACATCTAATATTTAACACCCCACTCGATCTTTTTCATTGATTTTCTCCAAATATTCTTTGTGGTTGAATAATTTAATTCATGTTTTCACCATTGTCTTCCAAAATACTTTAAAAGAAATTTAGAATTTACTTCGGTAATTATTTTATGTTATTTTATCATAAAATTTTATAGCATGTTGCCGTGATTTAATTTTAACAAACTGTAACGAAAGAGGTATATGAAAGTAGAGAAATTGAACAATTTAAATATTTCATGAAAAACTTTATATTACTTGTAATTTTTCTACATTTAATAGTTTTTTTAAATTAATAAAAATATTTTCATTGAATAAAATTTTGTAATAAATAATGTTTAGAAATATCTAATTTAAAGCAAGATTCGTTTTTACAAGTATTTTAGTTTATCTTAAAGAAAAGTATTTTTTCTTCCAGAGACTTTTTTTTTTCAATTTTTAGTAAAATTAATAAATAAATATTAACTTTTAGTGAAATAAATAATGAAATACATTGAGAATAAAGTTGGTAATAATTAACTTTTAAAAGGGATGGAATGAAAAATGAAGACATATATATATCATTAGACAAACGAGATTGTTTTGCCGAGCTTTTTAAATTACGTCAGTGCTTTCTGCTGGGTTTGTGTATTATTCCGCCGTAATTATATCATTTGCATACCGTTCTATAGATGTTGTTTAAGACGGGATCGTAAAAGTCCAGTTGACGTCCCCAGCTGCTTTGAAATTCTTCACAGGTGAAAATGCTTTATCTTTGAAAATAACGTAATCGAAATCACACACCGATAAAACGCAGTGTTTTACAAACATTTAGTTTGGAAGAGCAGTCCCTGTAAAGGAGTTCAGTGGGATGGTTCGTTTAAATGCAAAAACTCCAACCATATTACAGGAACTATTTCTTTATTAAAAATCTTATAAAAGAAAGGTGGTTCAGGAGCCAAAATGGGAGAGAGAGATCCCACAATACAAGGGACGCCGAAGCGCCCTTTCTTATTAGACGACTTTACATCTCGAGGGCTGAAACAGAAGTGGGGTTTTTTTTGCACGAAATCAAGAAATCTTGGCGTGGCACAGCATCGCCAATTTACAACTTTTGGTGACCGCGCGAAAATGAACAAAGGGTCTTGGCGATAAACATTACCGCAAAAATGTGGTGATACAATCGGACGGGGGAGGCCAGGATTGCAAGCAAGCGCTTCTAATACGATGAGAAAAGTAACAGACAAACCGAAATTGTTTATCTTGCAGATAGGCCTTTGCCCAACTAACTGTTACATGAAATTGCAGACTGCAGATTGTTCGATGAGAAGAATGCAGAAAAATCCAGGACATCTGGCTTTTAGCCCGACCACATAACACGATAAATACATGCTTCCCATAAGATTCGTTCATTTTTACTTTTTATTGTTAATATATATATTCAAGGTTCACGTATTAGTAGCGATAAAAAAATTCTTATCACTGCGGCGGGGAAAAATATCCAATGCAAGAACATGAAATGAGACTAGCAGCTGTGCTATTTAATTCTTATTTAGTTCTTTGCACACGCAGCAAAAACGGGTAGTTACAGATTAAAAGAAGAAAGGAAAAAGGAAATGATTATTTGAGCGCTTTGAATTAAAGATAATTTTAGAAAAATGAAAGAAATCACTTTACCAAACTCTGGATGGTTTTGAGAAATGAATTTAATCACATATTTCATTATAGGAAAGAGGGGGGGGGGGGGGGGTAATATGATCGAAAAGTAAGAAAGTTATGTTTTAAATTAAATTTTGACTTAAAAAAGGTATGGGACAGAAACACTGTCACATAACTCACCCCCACAACAGAAGAAAGCTGAAACGTGTACGTTGCAGCTTTATATGTACCTAAAATCCTTTGTCCACTTTCGCACTTACAGAATATGCACCAAGACAAAATAAGTAAAATTAACTATTTAAGTTGATATCTACCAAGTAATCTATTTTAACTTGTCTGTGGAACTATTACTCTTTAGCTCCTGTAAAATATTTTATACAAGTATAAGTAAGTAGAAAAAAAATATTTGCTTGCTTTCAAAACAATTCACAAGAATTGTGTTATGTCCATGACTGAGCGCTCATAATATTCAAAATAATCTTTTTTTTAATTAAATATTCCACAAATTAAAATGGCCACATTAGTTGATAACACAGGATCCTATATTTAATTTTTTTTCTTTGTGGCATTGTATTGTGGCGCTGGTACCAGCATTTTAGTCATGTATCTATTTATATAGAGAAGCATTTACTGTATATACGACTTCTCAAAATTTGATCTTACATGAGATCATAATATTAAATAAATGCAAGCAAATAAAATCAAAGGACAAAAACACACCAGTAAAAAATTGTTACTTTAAGGAAAGATGAATTCTTTCATAAAATTGAAGCTTATTTGTATTATTTTAGGTTGCTTCGTTACTGGCATAAGAAACATACAAAAATTTGTGCATAACGCACAGGTCTACCAGAGACAAAAATTGTGCAAGCTGCATGCACTCAAACAAGTGTAGCCCTACATATTGCAATTTTGTGAATTCTAGTGGCATCAGCTTATGGCTTCTGCCCTAAATAATAAGGGGTAGTTTTTTTTTTAGATTCCTGCAATTTAACTAAGTCCCCGGTTTCCAAAAAAATCACAGTATGTTATAATTTAGCATTTTATGAATTTTTACACTGCCATCCTGACATTCCGTGTATTGATCTAAATTTAACCCCTGGCAAACTTATAAAAAAATTAATAATAAATTGCATACAATTTTGTATAGTGAAACAAGATATCTTACTCGATCTGCCACCTCTAAGTAAGAAGTATCCGATGAAAGTGTAAAAAAAAATGTTACCTGTTAAAATTAACAACTTCGAAATGTATGTGTAGAAAACGAATCTAAATATGTGAAAGGCCAAACGATTGTCCATGTATACTGTCTTGTATAAGTTAGTATACTATTGCGTGACACTTTTATATATGATTAAGTCTATGTGTATCTGAAGATATATGCTTGAAGATGTCTTCTTATTTTTTCAAAGCATAAGTGTAAATTTCAGAAATTTTGAAATCTATAATGAAAAGTTTGTATCGAAAGACATCATAGCGCAGAGAAAATTCTCTCCTGTGCTTGGAGAAATATTATAATAAACATGAATATGTTTATGAAAAATATAGTCTTTTTATAAGTTCTACATTATATTTCAAAAAAAAAATATTCAAGCCCAACTTTAATGTAAAGAAATTATTATACCTTCTAGTATAATTCTTTCTTTAGGGGTTTAATTTATTTTAAGAAAAAGAAACAACGTATAAAGGCATAAATAAAATGTGTTTAAAAGCATACAGCTGTTACAAAACCTCTAAAGTTTCCTCATCAGTGCTTAAAATAAAAGTTAAATTAAAACTAAAACATTGTGTAAAAATGGGGGGGGGGGGGTGGACAGAGAGTCAGAAAAGCGTACTTTTCAGCTCTACTGCCAACGGTGAAATGCGACATACCCTTGAAAAAATTCAGATACCTCAACCACCTTGCTTTCCTTCTGAACTGTAAACGCAATAGAGTAATTCCGAATTTTATTTCTGTCAATTTTAATTTAACTTATTAAAAAAAAAATTGAAAAAATTATTTTTCGTACGAAACTCGCACTGTTAAGATCTGTAATACAGGAGACCCGTCGAAAAATTGCCCTTATTGAACAGGTATTGTATGATTTACATCTTAATCACAAAGTACAATCCTTCCCCACTTCTTATTTAATTTATTTCTATTAAACTTATCATTTAAAAAAAATAATAGTTAGATGTTTGAAAGAAGGTGTATTTTGTACATTCAAAATTTCAGTGGTCGAAATTAAAATATATTGTAAAGCTGTAAAATTTAATAACACATTCTATAAAAATGGATTATGCGATAACACTTTATATGCGAATTATTGAACTAGTCTTTCAGGATTAGCTTTCTTAGATGTTTATGCAACATGATTGAATTTATTATTGTTTGTGGTTAAGCAAAGATACGTACCACAACTTTCGAATAAAATTTTTTCCCTTCTTTAATCGCAGAAAAACATTACAAACTCTATGCTTGATCTTAGTAAAATTTTAATCTGAAGAAAAAATATAAAGTAGAGAGATATGATCTGATATATTGCTAACATTCACCTTTGAAATTAACCCTTTCAGGGGCAAACCAAAGCAGTATACAAAGTAAGCGTCCTATCTTAAATGGGAGAAGTAACCGCAAGATTAAAGAGGAGGTCACATCAATCAAGGTCATGCGGCACGTAGCGGATGGGGTTGAACTACGGGAAGATGCCTTACTGTTTTCATACTCCACACCACTAAAATTATAAAGTTTTTTTCAACTTGATTAATAATTGAAAAGTCTGTGATTAAATAAGGTGAAGAAAGCTTCGTAGCGTCAAGTGCTTACGGACACCACCCCTTTCTCGCTGCGCCGTTATTGTGCAATATATCTGCCGAACAAGATTCATATTGCATGAGTGACTAAAGATTTAGAAAATATGCGCAGATGGTAGATATTCTGTCATATATGACGTCACACTAAAAGCACGCGTATGTCGATTATCAACCCCATCCACAAGATGCCGCAGCTGTGATAATTTACGCCCGATTCCAGCATTAAGTTTGTACGCTTAATACGTATGCAGTTTTGGGGGCAATCTACTTCTGTTGTTAAAATGATTGAGTGACACCGGGATTATGAACAAATTTATATGAAAGTAACTAAAAGCTTTTCCTCATGTACATTATAAAAAGCAAAATTTAATTCCTAAAATCCGATGCCAATGTGCATTTGCGAATTAAAATGATGTGGTATATATAATATACCGGTGCCCTTCAAATGGTTAAAAGGAGTGCACGCATTTTGTTACACTGTGCAGTAACTAGTGTTGCGAGGTGTCATGCGTAAATCTGGACACCAGTATTTTAAAGTTAGCAAATAAAAAAATAGAAATGCTTAATTCATCTTTAAACAGTTAAACTTAAAATTACACTATGTTCAAACTACTTAAAAGATGAGACAATATTTAAAAAACTGCTGAATTACTTTAACATCCTTAGTACTTTCAACTATAAAATGTAGTCTTCGTCAGCAAAATACAAAATACTACTGTTACTAACGTCTTATTTTCGAAATTCACGTAGATGGTGTCGAAAGGAGTGAAAGTGGAAGTCAATTTTTAGATCCGGAAAACATTGGTTACATAACTTGCTCCGTTCAACTTTTATATAAGAAGAACCTTTAGTGTTTGCTCTATTAATCACCTTGGAAATGAATTAAATACCATTAGAAACATTGCAGTTGAGAATGGTTTCCCAATACGCATTATTGATAAGCTAATCAACTCACAGGAGAACCATATGAAAATACGAAAAACTCCACGGAGTAATATGAGATATTGCAAAACGAAGTACATACCAAAACTTTTCGAACAACTCAGATATGCACTTTTTCGCTTTGGCGTAAACTTAATCGCCAGTCTTCCAGTAAAACTGAAAGATCTAATTAGTGTCAAAATAAACCGACATGGAGGAAACACCCGTGTTTGCTCCATGTTTGTGGCTCACGAAAAATATTCCATCTTGTGCTGCGTTTCTAGCCTTGCAACTTATAATAGTGAGAAGTTCCAGGCTGGGTGTCTTTCCATGTAGTTCAGTCGGTAGAACGTCAGTGCGCTATACGATGACCCGGGTTCGAGTCCCGGCATTGAATCTTTTTCACTATGTTGGTATTTGCGTCTATTAAGAAATTATTTGAAATTTGATTTTCATTTGAAATACAACATTTATTATCACAATTTCAAACTTGACTGATTATAGGTGAAAAAAAAAGGATACGTTTTCGAAATTATATATTTATTTTGAAAGATTTTGATCCCTTTTCCATTTACCAACATGGCTCCAATAAATCGTTCACGATGTCGTTATACATAGCTACCAACTCTTCCGCTTTTTTGTACCACAAAAATTCAATTGAATTTTTTGCCTAATTTAATCGGCTGAACAGTGCTGAATAGTAGAGCAGCGTTGAGGGGATACCCAATTGATATCATCTTAACACCCAGTCTGTAGATTTAATGTCTTACATATTAATGAGCCATTGAGAAAAAGTAAAGGTGTAGTTTTTTAAAAACTACATAAAAATTAAAAGAAAAAATATTGAGGATAAAAGCTAAAACAAAGAACTTATTTAAGAGATAAAAAATTTAAGTTAAGTCTGTAAACATAGATAAAGATGAAGAAATATATTTAAATGTCGGTATAGCTGTAGTTGCAAGAACTACTATAAAAAATTTAAAAATGTCAGAAATATTTAAAGTTGGGACTTGCTCAGAAGTAACACTCTCCAAGCTAGGGCAGCAAAAGCTGTAAGGGAGACAGCAAAAGCCACATTACACAAAAAATGTACTAATCAAAGCGATATATTAATTTTTTTTTCCTATATAATAATATAGAAAAAAAGGTGCAAAGGTTTTTTTTTATTGAGAAAAAAAGATATAAAAAATAGGAAATAGACAGAAAGAAAACTGGTGCGGTGAACACAAAGCTCCAGGGGAGCCCAAAATAATGCGAAATTTAGGGCGTTTGCAGCGGTGGAGCTCGAAGGCGTTATAGTCTGGTTGCTGTGCTACGATATCGTTAGGAATATCAAGTAATAAACTGTAAAATTTTTTAGCATGGTCTTTGATACGTTTTCGTAAAGTAATAGTATTAAGGTCCCTACGGGCGGTAGTGTTGCGCAGGTAGCGGGAAACGTTGCGAAAAATGCGAAGATGCTTGTTACGCAGGCGACTGAGATTATCCATGGAGGAGGTGCAGGTGAAGTCCAGACCGGACTGGCATAAATTATGATATGAGGATACAAGAATTATAAAGCAGAAGTTTATTATAAACTGAAAGGGTTTTACTATTGAGTAGAGGTTTCAGAGAGATAAAAGCTCCAACGATTTTCCACCTGATGGAAAAAATAGGCTTGCTCCATGTGAGCTTACGGTCAAGAATGACCCACAGGTATGGCATCATCAGACCGTGGAATAGTACTGTTATTAATAACTAGTCTATGAGGGTAGGTGGATTTACGAGAGAAATAAACCGCAGAAGTTTCATTCTCATTGATAAGGACGCGTCACAAAGTGCACCAGTCCAGGAAGTCGTCTAAGTGAGTCTGTAGGTACCTGTACAGACTATACGGATGATGAGCTAAGACGTAGATACATATATCGTCCGCATAAAGAGCCAGGTAAGTGCGCATTGGGCGTGGGATGTCATTAAAAAAGATGTTAAATAACATTGGGTCCAACACGCACCCCTGAAGGATGCCCGCCAGGGTGAGGAATATAGCAGAAAGAATGTCGTTTATGCGTACGCAAAAAATACGGCCGCAAAGGTAGGAGTATATTAAGTGTATAAGTCTGGCGCAAAATTTAAGCTTATTTAAATTGTATATAAGTCCTTCGTGCCAGACTTTATCAAAAGCCTTTGCGACATCTGGGAAAATAGCGGCAGCCGGAATTTTCGCATTGAGTTTCTCACTAAGAATTTTAACAACACGAAGGAGCTGGTGTTGTGTTGAGTGTTTTGGGCGAAAGCCGAACTGCTCAGGCATGAAAATGTTACTGAGATGAAATGACTTTACTGAGAGATGGTAGTAGTGATATGTGTCTGTAGTTGGCAGGACCAGAAAGGTTAGTTCCAGGTTTAGGAATAGGTGAAACGATGGAAGTTTTCCTCGGGTTTAGGGAAATAATGGAATTTAAAAATAGAATTAGTAAGATCTATGATATAGATTATGCAGTTAGGAGGAAGATATTTGAGAGCAGTGTTAGTATTTTTATCGTAACCTTTTAATCTGCAGATTACGGCGATTTAAAAAGATAAAATTTACTATAACATTTTTGTGGTACAAAAAAGAGTAAGATGTTGGCAGCTATACGTTAACGGGCATCGAAGTACGAAAAATAAATTAATATACACTACGCTCTTTTCCACTCATCGATTTGATGACGATTTTGTCATCATGTTCTACATGTACGCATTTTGTATGTAATCAATTTTGATAACAACAGTTGTATAAGATTTATCGGGGTCGTGTCAGTAAATGGAAAAGTGCTTATCGTGTGCTTCTAGAAAATTTAAATGTCTTAAAACACTGGAATGAAGAAAGAACTTCTTTTGTAATACATCTGTTTGTAAATACATCTGTAAAATTTAACGTTTTGATTTTTTTATTCAAATTTATTGAAGTAAAGCAGGAGCTAGCCACTCTCAAACAAAGGAAGTCTAGTTTTCATTGCGAGAGTTTTGTCAGAAGTCTAACTTGTGTGCGTGAAAGCGACATCTGTCCATTATTTCTGTAATATTCTCAAGTAGGTTTTGACAAAGAGAATTTGTGCTTCGCGTTTATTTTTAGTAGTTTTGTGTTAATTATGTTGAGGCAATTATATGCTTATTTATAAATATGGAGCTGATAATTTGAAACTACATTTACGTCCCCTACAACAACCATAATTTACGAATTTCTATATCGGACAAACTGTTTACTGTTAAAAACTTGTATCAAACTGTCCAGCAATTTGTCTGTTTTTAAAGAAAACGGTTATATAACACTAATTTATTTATTCTAACTGTAATATGGTGAATAATAGAGCCAGATATACTTAATAATATCGTCCAGTATGTGTTTTTTTTTAAAAGTTAAATTATTGGACAGTTGTAACTCGCTGCCTCAATTTTAAAGTACAGTTTCTATATCTTCGTGTCTCCCATATTTTGTTTATTCTAATTATGACATTGATTCTCAAATATATCTCAAACAAATTAAAATTTGTAAAATAAATTTTAAAAATATGGTAAAAAATTCAAAATCCATGAAAATATGTTTTGTTATAACTTCAAAAAAGTTATTTGATTTTTTTTTTAGTTACAGCTGTAGAGAAATTAATTTATTTTATTTAAACCAAAATATGAATCCCTTTAACTTGTTCAAGAGTTATCCTGGTAAATCTATTGAAAAATAGTGTTTCTAGATAATGAGTTTCAAATTTTTACGTCCAAAGTTTCTCCGGTCTGCGCGGATCTACGCAATTTACGAATTTTCGTATCGACCAACTGTTCACTATTAAAATCTTGTATCAAACTGTCCAGTAATTCGTCTAATTTTATAGAAAATGGTTATATAACAGTAATTTAACTTTATTCTATCTATTGTATGATGAATAAAATGGCCCAGTAACGGGGCAAGTAATTTCGTTTCTGTAATGTCGAATTCACACCGGAATCTTAAAAAATTTTTATTGCAAAGTAAAGAAAAGCAGTTTTACGGCTTTTCCCACCAAAGTTAGAAAAGTAAAATTTAATAAAAAATTTTCTTGTGCAAAACTTCATTAATCGTAGGTGGGATATATTATATCTCACCGCCCCTCAAGGGGTTAAGCGTTATTTTCTTTTAAAAAGGTCAAATGACTGGACAGTTTGATGCTGATTTTGAACAGTGTACGATATTCTTTCTGATATCGTAGGTACCATGTAAAACTATCCAATGTGAAAAAAGTGGGCTACTTTTTTTAAATTCAGATTTTTTGATTGGCACCACTTTTTTGAAATAGTAAAACTCGCTTTATTTAATGACATATTAATTAAGGCAATAAGGGGTAATTAAAAAGGAGAATTTTACCCTTTTAGAAAAGTGGTGACAATCAAGAAATCTGAATTTTAAAAAAGTAGCCCACTGTTTTTACATTGGATAGTTTGACATAGTACCGACGATATCGTTCCTAATATATCGAATAACAATAAATACGTATTTTTTCGTCATTCCAAAACTTTCTGGCCCTCTTCAGATGATGTTTTTTATGTTTAAAATCTTTATAGAATTGTAATTTTAAAAATAAAAAGATTTCGCGATTGCAGAGACACACTCAGTAAATGAATAATATTGCCTAACATAGATAAATACTTAATTTATAATACATATGCAAGCGAAACAAACATTCACTCACAAAATGAAGAAATAATCCTTCTATTTATAAAAAAAAAGTTTTGATTTGGAAATGGACCAATGAAAATCTGCTTAGATATTTCGGGTAGATTGGCATCCAATTTGAATGCTTAAGCATGGCCTTTCATTGTTAATATTAAGAAAACTGTTGCACACAAAAATATGAAAATCGGTGGTATTATAGAAAAATGTTTGATAAACACGCTGATGCAGACAGTTTTCAAATCGAAGAATTATTTTAAGAGATATTTAATGGCTAAAATTGGACAAAGTCGTTCCATTAAAAAAGTTTTATTTGAGCAAAAACTATACATGAGAATTTAATCATTTTTAGATCATTTTATACGTTATAAGTTCCCGGTGCACAGATTACATTTATTTTTCTTAATTGACGCATTTTTTAGGTTTTATTTCTATTTTAAATTCAAATTTTCAGCATTTCGAGAGATATTTTTTACAAATTTTAGAAAATGTCATTAATTTAAACTGTTGCCAATTGTATAAACAGCGCAAACAGTAATGTTTACTTCAAATTAAAAATTTATTTACACGTGACTATTACAAACAGAATAAAAACTTTAAAATTAGAATTGAATGATTACATGTTAAAAGCAGGAAAATTACGTCATAAGAACCGTATCTACACTTGAATTTTACGTCATATTTAAAATGGCAAAACAATTTAAATTGAAAAATATATTTGCGTGAGACATTTTGAGATAATCTTTTTACTATTATCGTGAATTCGAAGACAGCGCAAATAATATTTCCTTCTAACAACAAAAGTATTTTCACGTGAATATTAATAAGAGAAATAAATGTTTGGTGTAAATTAAGTCAGATTTGAAACGATACATTTAAAATGAATTATTTAAAAGACCTATCTTATAGCGCTGCTAAAAAATACCGGGAGACAATGACACTGTTTACTTAATTCATTTTACATTAGCTTATTTTCAAATAACTAATTTTATTAATTAAATACGAAAACAGCCATTGTATCTCTTAACAGCAACAGATTTGGTCTTAAAAATCCCCAATCCAAGGAAAACGAATGGAAACCAGTTTACAGAGAGATCGCTACTGTTTTTTTTTTTTTTAAATTTAATTCAATATTTTTAAAGCCGATCAAATTAGCGTGCTTTTTGGATTTTGGTGTGCCTGAACGGAGGTTGGCGAGCGTAGCTCGTAGAGGGCAGAGCCCCCTAGTATAATAAAAATAAACTTAATGCTGCGTTTATATTATGAAGTAACCATCTCACGAGGTCGACGAGGTCTGCGAGGAACAGGTTTTCCAACAAATCAGTGTGTTTCATTTTTTGTTTACTCGCTTCTGATCCTTTGGGTTTTATGATTATTATGGACATTAATTAAATATATTATCCTATTTTCATCATTAGTGGATATATGTGCGCATTTCAGGAATCTCTCTTTCATTTCAGAAATTCCGAATGCTAGCCAGGCGCAAGTGATAAATCATCAAACATTGTCTTTCCAGTCGAATTTTTTCATATTTCATTAAATTCATCTAAAATATAATAATTTCACTTATTTTATTTAAAATATATAATTTTAATTTGAAATTCATGACTTTCATTTTTTTTCCCTTTTTTTAAGAAAAAGAAAAGAAAAAAAAATAAATAATACCAAAAACCATGACTTTTAATTGCAATATCAAATTATTTAATTGTTTTAATTGTTTGCATTGTTATATATAATTGCATTGTTTTAATTTACCACGCGAAAAATAAAAAATGTAAAAAATGGTGACCTGGCATATAAAAAGCGAAGCGGTCAGCTCGGAACTATTGATGACAGTCCCATGACTTAGGCTATTATTATAGAGATTATTGATATCTTAATTGTTGAATTTATTTGAAAATAACTATTTTGTATCATTAGTATGTTTTTATTAAATCTGGTTTTAAATACAGCAAGGTTGGCAAAAACTCGGGTTTTTGTGGGATTTTTGTGGGTTTTAGTTATTTTTCTGTGTATTTATATATGTGTGTACTCATTAAAAATATATTTATTAAGTTGTATTTTTTTATCACATTCGATCTATTTATTACTAATTAATATTATTTATAATATCAGTTAATAAATTTATTCTATTCTAATATTAATTTATTTGGAATAAATGTATTAACTGATATTATAAAGTAATATTAATACTATTAATAGTAATTATTATTTACTATTATAAATTATTAATAATAATAATATTATTACTATTATAATTAACTGAATATCGTGTTTACTCGCGTAATAGTCGCACCCCCTGATTTGAAGGAGAGAAAAAAATCGTCAAAATATTTTCTTCGCATAAATTGCATGGATGAAAAAATGATGAAAGATTAGGTTTGCAATGTTTGGAAGTAAAGGTGTGGATTATTGTTCAAAAAACCAGCCTTGCTGGTAATCAATAGCTTCCCAGGACAACATTCTGATGATGTGAAGAAGGAACTTTCAGTAGGCAAAACAGATCTTCTGATAATTTCTGAAGGACTCACATCAGTTCATCAACCGTTCGTCGTATCGGTTAACAAACAGTTTAAAGACAGTATAAGACGAGTATATGGAGATTGGATGGTCAATGGGAACAAAGAAAAACTCCCAGTGGAAAAGTAAAGAGTCCATCCCTGGAACTAATGTGTTATTTGATATTACAAAGCTTGACTTTAATGACAAGCGATATAATTTCAAAATGTTTTAAGATGGTTATCTTCGACGCTTTGGACGGAAGCGAATGTGACATTTTATGGAATGGCATATATTTTTCAGACACCAATTCACATTACAATAGTGATACTGATACATTCAGTGAAAGTGATTTATTATGAGAATTTTTTGTCAAAATTTTCGCAAAGGTTATTTGTAAATTTTACGTCTATAAAAATATTACCATAAGAAGAAAAATTATATTTAATAAACAGTAAATAATCTGTAAACATTTGGTAAGTTACCAATTTTATTATAATGTGTTTTTTTATACGAGTGATGTGTTAGCATTAGAGTGTACAATATTGTGTAGTAGATTTCCCCGCATAATAGTCAACCTAGACTTTCACAATGAAAATTTGGCAAAAAAAACAAACAAAGATACATTCAACACATATGCAAGAATATGAGTTTTTCTCCCTTATTCTGCAGTGATAGATGAAAACAACAGGTTTTAAAAATGAAATTCATTGATGAAAAACTGTAAAACAAATCCGCACAGCTTGTTTCCAAGTGTTGTGCGGATTTGAGGCTTTTTGCAGATTACAGCTCATGTCTGCAGTATAAAATTAGATATATGGCTTCTTTATGCTTAATAAATTGTATAAGTATTGAAAAACAAATTCGTGTGTATATGAAATGAAACAGCGAATAGGTTGCCAGAAAATATGTTGCTAATTTTCTGGAAAATTTTTCTGGCTAATTTTCTTTCTTGTTAAATGGAAAAGTACCGAGAATTTAAGTTTTGTATCCGACTATATAAAGCGCGGTACTTTTCCAATATAAGGGGCCTTGGCATATTTTTTGAAAGTTTGTCATAATTTGGGCTTCAGAAGTGAGATTTTTTGCCAAATGATATAAACAGCTATGAAAACAAAATGAATGAACTTATATAATCTATAAATATTTTATTTATATCTATGTTATTGTTGTTTCTTTTATATGCAATTTACTTTAGTTTGTATACAAAAGTCGTTAAATGGCTTTTTTATATTAAATAAATCGTATAAATATTGAAAAATTACTTTTGTATATGAAACAGTGAATAATTTGCTAGAAAATATGTTGCAAAGTTTCGTTTTCTCTGTCTTGCCAACGTCTCTATACTGGAAAAGTACCTAAAGCATATTAAAATCGAGCAGTTAGGAGCTCAGACAGTACAGCACCTTCTATTGGCTGTTGTGTTGTTAATAGCATCGGGATGAAAATGTAAAGACGTACATTTTCGTATATTACACTTTAAATTCTCACCCATAGATTTTGAGAATAAACCTTAAAAGCACGATTTTTAAATTAAATTGTGGTGAGCTCGATAATGAAATATTAATGATTTTAAATGGGAATTTCGCCAAATTAGCTAGCTATCATCAAGTTGGCTTCATACATGACAACTTATTTTTGTTGCCAAATTTGGTGATATTTCATCAAATTTGTCGATATTCCGCCAACTTGGTCAAAATTTGGCGCTACTGTGGTAACCCTGCATTAGTAGTTTTCAACAATTACTCATTACAATGAGGCGGTCCTACCGGAATTGCGAGAGACACACAGAGACTTGGATTTTATATAAATAGATATCCATAAATACACGGATACAAGCTATAAAGATACAAACGTGTTAATATTAATATTTCATTTATTTTAATTTATTAATTAAGATTTTGGAAACACGACGCATTCTTTCAGTTAGTAACCGTTCGGAGGTTTTATAGGACTGGCATTACTTTAGTATTTTAAACAACAAGTTTATTAGAATTAGATTGTATATTAATTAATAAGAATTGTAAACATAAATTTCGTGTGAGCGTAGATTTTCAAAAACATTAACATTTGAATAACAGTAATTTTCAAATACCTATTCTCGCCTAATTTAAAAGCAGAATTTATGTCACTAAGAAAGGCGAGAATTATTATTCAGATGTAATGATATTCAAATATATGTCTCGTACGAATACTGACAGAAGAAGACACTTTGACAATGCGTCGACACAGTTTAATTCATAATAATAAATCCTTCAGGAAATATTATTGTTACTGATGTTATTAATGACAAGTATTAAAAAACCCTGCCTAATGTCTTTTATTGCACAAGAGTAAAAGTTAGTTAAAATAAACCACATTTTTTGTCTTTAATCATATTCACATTTTTAAAGTGTATGAGACAAACAGAGGCAAATGATGTAAAAATAAGTATAAAATCCTCATAATAATAAATCCTTTAGGAAATGTTATTGTTACTGATGACAAGTATTAAAAAACCCTGCTTATTGTCTTTGATATTTGTCTTTCATGTATATATAGTGTAATTTTAATTGTAATGTCACACAGCATTCTTTAATTGCACAAGAGTAAAAGGTAAATAAAATAAACCTCATATTTTATGTCTTTAATCATATTCACATTTTTAAAGTGTAGTAAACAAACAGAGGCAAATGATGTAAAAATGACTATAAAATCATCATCTGCATTTTAATTTTATGTAATTCAAATTCCACAACACAGGTGATTAACAATTTTTGACCCCTTAATTCTCGCTCAAATGATATTCACAGATATTCAGATTGTTTGATTACTACCAGTTTTATAAAATAATGTAATTGGCTTTATTATGGTGTCATATTACCTGTGATTAAGTAAAATAAATACTTCTTTTTCAAAAAAATGGTGCTAATAAACAATTTGAATTTTTAAACTGTAATTTAATGCGGCCGTTAAGGGGTTAATTAACTCAACCTGGCTTCTGCATGTAAATATAGAATTTTGCAATCAGTTTTTAACCGTGTTCCAAATATGTTTGAATGTATTTAAAATAAGTAAGAAAAATCTTGCGTTAAGCATAGATTATGAAACACTTTCCAACACTTCCTGAATGCTTTGACAAAACTTCGTTATTTAGGGAAATAAGGTATATAAGAGAACTAAGTAAACATTTTAAGAAAACGCATAAAAATTTACAAAACTGATTTCAGCAGTTATTGTCCATAGCAAATATGTATTCTAATTCTTTTGAACAGCCCTGTATTTGGTCTGTAGGTTGATATATATACTATATTATGTAGAAATTTAATTTAGCAAGAAAACACATAACAGGTTGAAATTTCTCTTTCAGCAATTTATACTAATAGATGGAAACATACTTGTATACTTTTGTATAACCCTGTAGTTAACCTAGTACCTTTGTTACACGCCACTATTTAACTAAAGTTAAATTGTAAGTAAAACACTCTTAAAAGTACTGGAATCACATTTCCAGAAATTGTCATTTATATACGGCCATGTATCCATTTCTTTGCGTGACCCTGTATATCATTTAATCTATGTCATTATCTACAAAGATTTTTTAGTAAACTAAATGCAGTTGAGCGTTAAAATGCATAACTCATTTAAAAACCACCTTTAAGCAATTTGCAATCATGCCCAGTGACCATTCTTTAGTGTAGGTCTGTATACGAATTACATCATTTATACACGCTATATACAATGTATAAATATATAGGGAAACATAAAAGCACATAACATAATTAAAAATGTATGTCTAGCAATCATCGCTACCGTACAGTACTTCGGATACAATATAGTATCTGAAATCTTTTGTGTGTCCCAGTAAATGCTATGCACTTCGTATTATACATGAAATAACTTATAGTAAACCTCAGCGGTGTATATCAATTTCAATATACATGAAATAATTTAACATAATTAAAATACGTTGGAAAAAATTCTCTCCATCCCTATATCATTATATAAGGGAATTTTTTTTAGCGGCCCTGTAAATGAATAATAATTATTTTTTGCCCCGCATATTCTACAGAATGCATATTTTAGTGCACTTGATAAATGCATATCAATTTTATCATGTTTAAAAGCATGTAACATCATTAAAAGTCATTTTAAACTATTTTTCCCCATAGGCCGTAATGTAACGGAAAAATTTGACTGTCCCTGTAAATGAACTAAACATGACAGAAACTTCATTTGCAATAGGCTTCGTGCTATGGTTGAGGTCACTAACATCCAAAAATTTCAGAACGATCCCAGTATATTTACGGGAGTTAGAGCGCGGACAGACGGACAGACGGACAGACGGACAGACAAACCGAAGTCATAAACAATTTTCAACTTTGTTGGAAAGTGTTAAAAAGGTTAAAAGGTGTATTTCCGATGACTTACAACATTTTAGTATTTTTACAACTTAATTATTAATGAATACATTAATTTCAATGTATTTTTCAATTAGCCTACTACCGGTGATAAATCGAGAGATATTCTCTGTAACTCGTACATTTATATGGGAGTTGAAGAAACAAATGATTTAATGGTGACCCAATAAATGCCCGCTTTAACCTCTTCGGCCCTTGGGTCCCCGTACGGGGACCTCTATTCTTTTCCTTATAAAAACTAGAATGACCAATTTTTTTACATTTCCACTTCACTTCTTAATAGCTGAATGTTTTTTGCGTTCAAAGCGAACGAATAAATGGCAGCATCTAAGCTGATTCCCACATAAAATAAATGTTATTTTCATCTGAGTTTGCAAAATGCCTATCAATGCTCAAAAGACAGTATGACCAAGAAAGTGAGAAATTTTCGTATGTATTTAACTTAAATGTTTTTCAATAAATGTTTTTGGGGATTTGTAGATTATTTACTTGTTTAAAGCTCTTAACACTAGAACGCCCGGAAGGAGTCGATTCGACTCCGACCATATGATAGAAGGTCAACAGGAACCAGAAATTCTTTCACAAAATAAGTTAAATTTTAAAAACGCAGATTTACGTTAAATAAATGAGTTAAATAATTTTAAACAAAAATTTTGGTGTAAAATATTTTTATGGAACTTGAGCAAAATTTCCGGGCGTTCTAGTGTTAAATTTGTGATCGCGTTAATTTAGATTAATGGTTAATAAATTGATGTTTTAAGGGGGTTTGTAGTTTTAGATCCGTAATTTTTAATCTAAATTATTAAGCGCTTGAAGGATCAATTTCAGAAAAAAGTATTTAATCTGTCATTTACGATGTCATTTTGTTTGGAAAAAACCAACGAATAAGCATTTGTATTATTATTTTAGCTTCGGAACTGAAGAGGATAATATGCTAAAGCGTTGTGAAACTGCAACAATAAAACATTTTAAAGACAAAAAAAAAAGCAATTTAACAAATTACAACGACCATTTGGAAAATGATTTTTTCGAAGACTAAAATTTAAGACATAAAAAATCGTACGGAGTTGATCATACACTACGTACGCCATGAATTAATCATTAATAGTGTTATGACACATAAAAATTGCCTACAAATTGTACGTATTATCCAAGCATTTCATTGGCTGTTCGGGAAAAGGCTTTTCCATCGTCAGATTTCCAAGAAATCTGATGACACATTTTAAATGAAATTTCATTCTTAAACTTCTAAATATCCGACAATATTACTTTTTACACCGTCGGATAGAGAAAAAAAATGTACTTTTAAATGCAATTTGTTTGAAAGCTGCATCTCAATTTGTTTCTGAGTTATTAATTTTTTTTTGTAGTTTTTATTACTTTTTTGTCATAGTGGCAACAGAAGGTATCCATCGTTGTTGAAAGTTAAGGGAAATACAGATTACTGTATAGACCAATCAGAAATCGAATAAAATGCGGATTAAACCAATAAAAACCTTCAGATATGCTTTTGATTTCCTACCCTGACAGAGAACAATAACTATTTTTCCAAATGGTTAATAAAATCATAAGACGAAACGCGTTTTTTCACGTTGATTCAAACATAAAATATAAACTTTAAAAAGTTCACTGTCTTACTTAAAATGCGACTAAAAGAATGAAACATATATGTTACAAGTTAAAAATATACATTTATTTCAAACTTCTTAGTACTTTAAGGCTTTCGCAAGATCATCATCAGAGAACATTTTAATAACAATGTATTACTTATTTTATTTTAATTTAATTTATTTTATTTTACACTAAAACCTCTCTAAAGCGATTACTTTCCGTTCTAATAAAAATTGGTCGCTCTGAGAGGTGGTCTCTTAATGGAGGTCATGTTTAAATTTAGATTTCAATTGTTGATAAAAGGTAACAATTAATCTTACTAAAATTTATTATTCACATTAGGAAAAAATATGAAAATTTAAGTATCAAAACAAAAGTTAATTACATAAGTTAATTACTCAAGAGTTTAAAAAATGAATACATTGACATTTACTTTGATTTTGTGATTTTTTCTTTTATAACTTTTATTTCCAAGCCCCTTCAAAGTTCAGTAAATAAATGCATTTTTTTTAATCAAATTTACGGGAACTAATAATGACGATTTTATTAATTTATCTATTTCTTTGAGAGTTTCCTGACATAATAGGGCAGGGTAGTTTATCGACCGTCATTCTTAATTTGTCATCAGAGTTACATTTATTGCCTAAAAAGGCACAAAGGTGTTTAAACACTTAAAATTTATCGGAATAAAAGAAAATTCTAAACTTAGTTTAGAAGTTTGATGAATAATGCTTTCTCCGGAATTATTTTTCTAATAAAACTTTCTCAAGCGACCAGAAAAAAACGGAATTTGTTTCATTTTCTTCAATGAAATGGGTCGCTCATGGAGGGAGTTCAACTGGGATGGTCTCTGAATGGAGATAAGATTAGTATTGAGCTAATGGGAATAAATTTCATTCCATGAAAAAATGGTCGTTCACGGAGGTGGTCGCTTAATGGACGTGGTCCCACCGGGAGGTTTCACTGTATTTTCTTTTCATTTTCTTGCTTATTTGTTTGAAAATAAACACATTTAGTTATTAAAATTTTTCTGTTGATGAGCTTGGAAAAGCTTGAAAGTACTAAAAAATTTTAAATAAAGTGTATATTTTTTTTTGTAACATCTTTTTTCATTATTTTAGTCGCATTTTAAGTAAAACAGTGAACTTTTTAAAGTTCACATTATATATTTTACATTTTAACACTAGAACCGCCGGCAAAAACGTATACCTATAACCATCGAAGCGGTCATTTTGACCGATGTGGATTATCATGCTCAAATATTGTTTACTTGCCATTTTTTACTCTTAGTATCGTTTATTACTATTATTAACATCATTGCCCATATAATAATATATATTTCATATTTTTTATTATATATTTTTATATTTTATTAAGTTATAATTATATTATATTGAGATATATATAAATAACTTACATTGTTTTATTTTAAGAATATTTTTATAGTAAAAAATATTTTTCATGAGCAATCGAAATTGCTAAAAACAATAATAAACTTAGTGAAAACAAAAAATATATATATATTTATCTCCTGAGCAATACAATATTCAAGGAGTCTAGTGATCAAGAAAAAATACAGTCAAAAAAAGAGGAAACTAGCAGTATTTTCTTCTAGAAAATACTAGGAATAATATAACGGGACTAAAGGAAGCGGATTTCTCTTTAACTAAATACCCATCTTTTTTTACTGTATTTTTCAGAATAGATGCCCGCTAGATTGTGAAAATTACAAAACACTTGTACAAGTCATCGTCTAGAATTAGCTTTTGTAGAATACTTCCGTGCCATTTGGTCGTGCACGTCGACGCCAAATTTTGTAGCATTGTAGAACTTTACCGTTTCTGGTAAATGTTTATCACCAATTTCAAATGTAACTGATGTATGTCGGGAACTTAGAATTAAAACATACTTATTTTTCTTCTCTTGATAAACTCAACGTAATATCATCCTTGGCAATAATTTGGTTACTGTACAAAGACTTTTTTTCAGATTTTATGGCCTGTGGAATTTTGTTTTTCGTCCGCAATTGACTGTGCCAACAATGCTTGTTTTTAGTGACTTCAGCTTTTCTGCAAGGGGCAGTGAAGTAAAGAAGTTATCTGTGGTAATGTTGTAACCTTTGTTAAAATGTGGCTGTATGAAGTATGGACTGTTGCGACATCTACTATATAAAATGTGCATTAAAATTGACAGCGGTCATTTTGACCGTTTCGGCGGTTCTAGGCATAATACTGCAATTAAAATAATAAAACTTTGTAAAAAATCCCCATAAAATTAAAACAAAACACAGGACGCGTTTCGAGCTAAAAACATAACAGCTCGTCATCAGCTACAGCATACACGTGTCCGTAAACGAACAAGTTCAAAAATGAACTGAAGATAAAGAATGTTGCGAAGAATGCGACAGATGGCGCTACCTGATAGTGCTGTTTCGCTATAATACTGCAATACTTCACAAATTTTGGCTGACTGGAAAATTTATCACTGGCATATCATAGCTATTCAAATTATAGGAAAAGTCACGGAAACTGAAAGTTATACTCTAAATAGAAACAAACGGATACACAATGAAAGTTTCGAAACGGTCAAAATGACCGCCTTGGCTGCTCTAGTGTTAAAGATTTTAAAGTAGAAAATACATTATAAATTAAAACTTAATGTTGTAATATTAAACAAAATGCGCTTTTATCAATTTACTAGCAGGCTATGCCCGCTGCGCTCGTCAATATGTCCAAATGAACCTTGGATTAAACTAAATGGTGAATTTGACAATTTGTATTTTAAACAATATGGATCTTCAGCTTGACCTTGCACATTACTGAAAACGATGCGAACGCCATTGCGATATAATGTTATCTTAAGCGTTGGACAAAATTTAGCAATTAAGAAGTAATTGTTTTAGTTGATTATAAACAGCGCACTTATGGTCGGGTAATGAGACCGTTATGACAACAGGAATTAATACCTCTGTAACTAATCAACATATAATGAAATCGTATATACTAACACCATTCCTAAAAGTCATGCAACAGGGCCACTTGTAACAAAATATGTTCTGTAGATTTTTTTAAAAAGGCTAAACTTTCATAATCAGGTTCACTTAATTTTTGAACTTTTACTGTTGCTCTACAACTGAGTACCCTTGAACAATATGTATATACTAAAACCTTTCCAAAATTATTACCTAACTAATTGTGGTATATCCTACGAAAGTATTATAAACAATCGGAATAAAATACAAATTTCCGTTGTAAATATATAGTAGATGATGATGATGCGATTTTGTGTAATAGAATTCGTAGTAAAGTTTTCGCTTCAAACAAAAACGATGCTTTCAACATTAAAGCTAATACACCAATATGTGAAGTATCCGATTACGGAAGGTTAACTTGAATTCTCATGAGCAACTACTCAAAGAAAAGTGAATATGTGGCTTTTGTGATACTTTTATGTCAGCCGGGCGCAGGTAATAAATCAATAAAGATTGTTTTCATAGCATATTCTTATTTTATTATTTTCATTTAAAACACAAACCTTTCACTCATTTCATTTAAAATGCATGCCTTATACTAATTTCATTTAAAAAACTGAAAAGATAAACAATAACAGGAAATAATGCCATAATGAAAAGCAAAAAAATATTTTTAATTTACATACGCAAAATGTAACTACTGCTACTGGGAATTTTAAAAATGCTATCAGCGAGATGTGCGCACGGTTGTTATAAATGTACCCATTTTTTCTTCTTATCGAGGAGCAATTTATAAATCGCACAATATTATTCCAATTCCAATTTCTTTCATTGAGGAACCTATGACCGGAAAAAATGGAAAAAGATTCTTGTAGATTCTTCGGATGACGGCATCTGAAGCCATAAAACGAGTTTATATATATGAAAATAATTTTTAAGTCGTTACAAACATTGCTTTCATACTTAAATATTTTCATTGGTACTACTTGTTATCCCGTCGACCCATTTCGCCAAATTATATAAATCGTCAAACCATTCGCCAAATTATATAAATTGACATAATCTTTATTTTAAATAACGAAATAACAAATAAATTAGTATAACATTAATAAAAATATAAATAAAACGTCGAAATTAAAATCACTTAATGACGTAAACACGTGTAGTTTGTTTAAATTCAAGTGAATTTGATATTTACGATCAACCATTATTGGCATTTAATCTTATAGTTTGACGATAGATTTTTGGTCGACGGAATATCTAAGTAGTACCTTTTCCATTTTTGTTTTATAACGCTAAATTCTCAGTAATTTTTTCCCTTTTATTTTAAATAAAATCACTATTTTTAAAAAAAATTAAGATGCTTGCATTTTTATTTCAAACTCATAGAGCCTTTTTTATTTTTTAGCCAAAAGGGTTGATTTGAATTTTTTCCGTTGCTAGAGTAACGGATGTAATGATAGATATTTTGAGGTTTAGATGCCAAAGACACCGCCAAATTAGAAAAATATGAAATGTGTCATGAACTGTTGGACTTATAAAAATTTATTTGGTAGCATTCGATTCAGCATACAAAACTACATTAAAATATGCTATCATTTGACGCATAATTTTGATATTCGATTTTTTTCCCCTCCCCGTGCAAAAACCATTAGGGGTGACACTTTAGAAAATCCTTTCTTAGCAGAAGTTTGTGTCATAAGAAGTATTTTTACCACGATTTTCAAGATTTTAGGTTCAGTAGTTTGCGCTGTGCGTTAATTAGTCCCCTAATCCAGACTTTATTTTATATACTATATTAGATATGCGATTTTGCGGTGAATCGATGATCGAAAATTAGTCCAATATCATTTGAAATATTACATAACAGAGGAGAAAGTACGAAGAAAGACGAAGAAGAAATGACGAATTACAAAAGACTTGTAATTTTTTTTTTTTTCAAAATGTTGAATTTTTCCATAGTAATAACGTATTAAAGCATAAATTTCCTTAAAAATTATCTTTATTTCTTAGATTTCGAATCTGTGAATTTTCCTATAAATGAAATTGGCGATATGACTTGAGAAAATAGGTAATATTTGCTTAAATAAAATGGATAATATTCGTTGATCTGAGTTCGAGTTTATAAATATCACATGCTTTCGGAATTACGGCGAAAAACATTTTAAAAATTATGAAATTATTTTACAATATGTATGTGTGGCAGAAATTCACACTGAAATTTAAGTATTCGATTCCATTTTTAAAATATTAACTGATATCTATATAAGTTACAATTGAATATGAAAATGTACTCAAAAAATGATCTCTTTCACCTAAAAAAACACCATTTGTGAGAACATCCTCAAGCTAATGTCACGCTTATGCATTTTTGGCTTAAAATCACATTGTTTGGAGACAAAATAAAAATAAAAAATAGTAAAGAAACAAATAGTAATTACACATGTGACTCACAATTACATCTGCTTGTTTCTTCTATAAGTCACGCGATGGGGCAATTAGATATAAAAAAAAAAAAAAGAAAAGAACAGAACAGGAAGAAAATGTCGTTAAAATTTCATCTAATCAAATTTTCAGATTCGTTTCCATATCTAACGCAAGCGATAAAGAGCCAAATATTGCGTATCAAGTGTAATATTTCTTATTAAATTAATTTTTAAGCATTACAAATATTTCTTTCAGGTTTTGATTAAATGTTTCCGTTTTTTAATATTATCACTCATTAAAACGGATTTTCTTCTTCTTTTTTTCTTTTTTTTTCATTTAAATAAAATTAGTAATAGTTTTTCTTTTATTTTTCGAGGTTTAATAGCCGTTTCAATTTTTTTTATCAACGATGAATTTCGCCAAGAAATAAAATGGTAACTTTATCGCCCAAAATAACAGAATTTTCCGTCATAATTCTAAAACTAATATAGGTAGAATAATGTGTTATAGCTTAAAACCTTCCCTGAAACAATACCTATCTAACGGTATAGGTTCCGTAAAAATCCATGCAGTAGAACTCGAAATCTAGGCTTTCGGAACGAAATTTCCGTTTGAATTTTATATATATAATAGATAATAGAATAGATAATAGATTATATATATATAATAGAACAGATAATAGATTGTGTGTTATGAACTATCTCAAAGTTTAAAACAGATCGCATTGTTAGATTTCCTAATTTTAACAATACCGCGTTATGTTAGTTCCACATTCAACCACCAGGGAGCGCACTCTATTCTTAACGAAAGCGTATCTGAACGAAACTCCTTCATGCAACCTTTCCGTAGATACACGAATCGGGAGGGTGGCGGTCTTAACCAATAATTTAAGATAATTGTTGAAATTACTACGAAAAATATTTTAAAGGGGCTCTACGCGGGCCCCTAATAGATTTAGAGGAAATCGGAAGACGGCAAAATAATCGCGGGGAAAAGTTTGCTTGGGTGCTTCGGAGCTACTTTTGGCGCGAGATCTAAGCTCTACGACCAATAGGAGCCCAGATATTTAAGGAAATATGAAGTAACAAAGTCCAAAATAATAGAATTTTCCGTAATAATTCTATAACTAATCTAGGTAGAATGATGTGTTATAGCTTAAAACCTTCCCTGGAACGATACCTATCTAACGGTATAAGTTCCGTAAAAATCCATGCGGTAGAACTCGAAATCTCGGCGTTCGGAACGAAATTTCCGTTTGGATTTTATATATATAATAGATAGTTAAATAGTAATTAATTTATGATTATTCGCATAGAAATCAATATAAAAATACAAAAATATAGTTGGAATAATGTTTCATTATTTTTTTTTCTTGTTCCCTTTCTTAAAAATTAAACAAAGCAAAAATTATGTAATTTTTAATAAATTCATTTTTTTTAGCTTTCTACCAGGCGTAAAAAAGCAGTGAATTTTTCATTATCCAGTTCGTTGCCTACACCAAAGTAATGTATTAACCCTTTCCGGTCTGGTGACTCTGACACAAATTTTATTCGGTTGGCACCACTTTTTTAGAAGAAGTTAACTTCAATCACACAATTTTGAAATTACAGCCAAACTTCTCTTTAACGAAGATTTCTACTTAACAAAATTTTCTGCTGAACCGTGACTTTGAACACCATTTACAAGCAAATTAGTCTCCATATTACGAAAAATATATTTTATATAACGAAGTTGATTCCACTTTCGTGTTGGAGAGGTTGCTGTTGCAATGGATTTATGAATTTTTTTCAGCGGACTATATGAAAATGAAATTTTTTATTTCCATTCGTAAGAAGAAATGCTAAAAGCCTTCGATACAATAAGAAGGGGATTCCAGTTTCACGAGAGTGTTACAGTTGTATTGTACGGGGACTTAGAAAACTTTTGCGAAACTTACTTTTTGCGAAATTGTTGTGAACAGTCTATTTTTTATAAGAAACCTATACAAAGTAATATTAAAAACGACTTTAAAGTTAAGGAATTGAAATACTGAGAAAAAAGTGAAAAGTTACGGTTACGTTTTGGTTTTTGCTTAGCTCTCTTTATTATATGTTTTTTAGGCATTATTCAAATGAAATTTTTCGCATATGTTTACATTGCATTAAAAAAAGTCACTACTCGAATTAAAATACATTTTTCCAATATTTACACTTTATATGTATTTTTCATTTTATACATACAGTAGTGGCTTAAATTGTGGATACTTTTAGGTAGCTTTCACTAAAAAAAGTAAAAAGTTACCTATTGCAGCCGTCCGAAGGAAAACTATTCGGGAAATTTTGCTATATTTTAGTCGATTATGATCCCCAGATCCCCCAACCACCCTCCATTGAAATATTGACTTATATATGTATGCTATTTATATATGTATCCATATATATATATATATATATTAGGGTGGAGTGAAAATGACCAAATTTTTTTTTGTTTTGTTTTGTTTTTTGGATAGGTCTAAAAAACTGCCTTTTGGCACACTGAATATAAGGTTAAAATTTCATTTCATTTGGAATTCATCTTTAGGGCTCTACCAGCTCTTAAAGATTATGCCCTTTATACGTGAAAATCCCAGAATTCACTATGTAGTATAAATTATTATTTTTTTTTTATTAAATTTCTGATTTCTATAAAATAGCCCATAAAAAATGACTGAATAATGTATTACTTGTGAGCAATCAAAGTATTGTCGTGTTTTAACACGTTAAATGATAAAGATATCCTTAAAATATGAATTGTATTGTCCCAAAGAAGATTAAGGAAAAGCGCAATAATTAAACGTACAATTCACTTTTATTTTTCTAATATACATAAAAGATAGTTCTCAAAATATATAGGAAAGGCAGTTTTCTGAACATATAGTAATATAATAAAAAGAATATATATGATGTACTATTAAAATGATCTTTCATTTCACTTTAACTTATATTGACCTTTGGTATCAAAGCTAGGCATTACATTTAGTGATTTGATTTTTGCTCGCACACATCCGTCCCTTGCTTCTCCTCCTACAGTCGCTAATGATGCTTCAGTAACTAATTTCACGCATTTTTCAACTGTTTGAATATGACACGGAAACTTGAGGAATTGAAAACATGGTACCTCAGATCTTTTTATGAGAACTTTCAGCCCCTCTGTTGATAATCTATTAAGAATGCGGGGTGATGTGATTTCACATTCTTTAGAGTCAATAATGTTAATATAGTCTATAGCACTGAAGTTCAATATTGGAATATGAAACTGTCTTATTGTTGAATACTCCATCTCCCTTGCCTTTAATATTCCTCGGAATCCAAGTTCTCGAACATAGTTTCTTTCATCAGTTATCATCCCTATTATTTTTTTTTCAAACACAGTTATATGCGTTTCGTTGAAAAACGGGATCGACAATTTTGTTTAAATTTTCCCTGAAATAACGAGACAACTTAATTGTTTAAAAAAAAACTTTGAGCAATCTTTTTGCAGTAAGAATCTTCCTTAATGTGGAACGACATAGGTGAATATATTTTCATTAGAAATTCAGCCATAATATTCAGATTTTGGGAAGGATTCTGAGTTCCAATGTACAATCTAAGTAGTCTATTGGCAGTTGTCAGCCATCTAGAGTGAGACATTTTACTTGGATTTTGATTTACGAGATTTAAGGAACATTGGCCAGATGAAAATGCATGCCACATGTCGTAAAAATAATTTTTGTCTGTACTTAACTCTCCAGAGTTCATTTCTGGGAGACAAGAGCAGATTTTTTTTAATTCCACAACTGTCTATTTTTCACATTGTTCCAACAATTTTCCAATAGTAACAGAAAAGGCTCATGGGCCTGTAGTTTGTCCACCAAGTTCAGAAAATAAATGACCCAATGGCAATTCGTTTGCGTGAAGCTGGCATATTAACTTCTGCAAAGGATGACTAATCTTTATTTAAAAAAATCTAATATAGCACTATTCTTTCTCCTAGTGTATACAGTTGTTCCGTCGCAATCTATAGTCATAAGTTTATCAAGGTTTAAGTTGTTTTCAGTGCAATATTATTTCCTGTTGCAGAAGATGATGTAATGTGTTACAGATACAGTAAATTTGACTTTCCAAGCAGAGATACGCGTTCTTCACTTTTCTTCGATGTAATCTATCTCAAATTCTCCATCATTTCTTTTGGATTTGCGGAATCGAATAAGCTTCTGATATTCAGAAAAATATTTGTCTATCATTTGATCAATACGCCTCTAGGAAACTACAGTAACTGATGCTTTCTTCCAAATTTCTTCGATCTTTCCTCTTAGGATTTTAATTATCTCTGACTTTGGTGGATCTTTACCGTTTCTGTTGTGTTAATTATTTTCATGTATAAAAATAATATTTTGTAACATCTGCCATTGTTGTCAAAGTATCTTTATTTAATTTTGAAGGGACACCAAATAGGGGATATTCCACTTCACTTCGAGTAATGGTAAACTTCGATTTGTTTCCTCAAGCACTCATTTAAAAATTACTCAAAAAATGAGAACAAACAATTTTTAAAACTCAATAAATTGTTTCAAATATTTTAAAATAAAGACTTAAAGATTAAAAATAATAAAGGGAATTACACTAAACATTTAAATTACAAAAATGTCAAATGAGATTACCAAAAACCCTTTAAATGCAGAATTTATGGTAAAAACCCACTGGGTGAAATAATGAAAATATAAAAGTCCTGGTAGAGCCCTGAAGGAGTTTTTCAAAATTCATGAAATGTTGCACGTATACTAGAGGTACTAAAGGGCAACTTTTGGATGCTATCCAAAATCAAAATTCCAACTTTCGTTTTTTCACTCCACCCTAATATATATACTTATATCTGAATTTTGTCATGCTGTAACTCTCGAATTTTTTAACCGATTTGGATGAAATATTTCATATGCATAGTACATACTAATTTCTCAACCTAGTTCGTTGATCATCTTCATCTGCCATACACTCTCAGAAATAGAATTCTCACTTTTGACGATTTAGCAATCCTCAAGCTGTATTTCGTCGTTTTTGACGATCATTTCCTATCACCATCACGTGACTTTTAAGGAAAGGCAAACTCTCAGATATTTGACGAAAGTTTTTCCTCAATCACGGTCAGACTCAATGCATTTTAAGGAAACCGTTGCTGTACCTCCTCAAATCCTGCGATTTTAGCAAGCAGATATTTGCTTGTTTGTATTAGTCCCGTAATAATTTATTTTTAAAACAGCACTTTTTAGTGCTTTTCAGAAAATACTGAAATATAGGTAGTTATTGTTTCTTCATAAGTTATTTTTTTAGCTGTTAAAATTTTTAGGAATGCTTATTATTATTATTATTATTACTTATGTTGTTGTTCGTTATGTTTTAATTCGAAAAGAATATATTTCCTGTGTTCAAAAACATCCAAAAAGAAAATTTAATCAATAAAATTTCAAAGATCCGGGATATCTTTTTTAAAATTTATTTAAGAAGTATATTCTGTTTTCAATCAGATTAAAAATAAATATAATTGATCCCTCTCCCTTTTATAAACAGTAAAGTGTTAAAATCTTATCCATCTATTCAACGTGATAAAATCTCACACAATATGCACTTCACAGTTCGTTATTTGTGTGCAACAAATTAACCAGACCATATTCTAAAAATTCATTGAGCAAAGAAAATTTCACTAATAAATGATTTAATCAAGCCATATTATAATTATTCATTGACCATGAGAAAAACATAATAATAAATTAGCCTTCCTTAAAACTTTCAGCACCGATAAAATTACAATCTATCTTATAAAAATATAATCACGCGGCAGCTTTCATTTGATCAGTCTAAAAGCACATTCATATAAGTCCCCAATAGCCTGATCTGTAGAGCAAGTGTCTCCCACCCCAAAGGCCGCGGGTTCAAATCACGCCGAGGAAAAGGAGAAGTGACTTTTTTCTTCCCTTGGTAGAGGAGCTTCCAAACTGTTCAATAGATGGCGCCACCAGCCCTTTTTTGACGAAACTTTTGAGGAAATTTATATCGTCAAACAAGTGAAGAAAGTAATTTCATCAATTTGACGAAATGTTCGCTCGGAGCATATTCCAGGAAACCGTTTCGTCAAAAACAAAGAAAATTTCGTGAAATCTGAGTATTCATTTCTGAGTGTGTATTGTTTAAAAATGGCGGCCATTTGAATTTTTGAAAAAATTTTATGTTTTCTAACATTGTATACTTGTAGAAATTGTTACGTTTCACAAAACGCAAACTCTTATGTATCATTTTAAACAGAATGCTAGAAACTTTAAAAGATATTTTAATGAGTCACACAGTGTAAATTAACAACATAGGTCATTTTAAAGAGAAAGTTAAGAACCCTAAAAATTTCCAAAAGTGTCCACAAAATTCAAATGGCCGCCATTTAAAACAAGATGGCGGATGAAACTGGCCAACGAATTCGATCGAGACATTAATATGTACGATGTACATAAAACATTTCATCCAAATCTGTTCAAAAATTCGAGAGTTACAGCATGAAAAAATTCAGATATATATGTTACAATATTAAATCTATCTCTGCGATTTCCCTGTACTATTCTAAATCACTACTCTATATTCACTAAATCCTTATTCTTAAATAATCTCTATCATGAATTCTGTTAAATTCCCTTTAATTTAATGTCTCACTTGCCTAATTCACTTAATTATTACGCTTTTAGTGTTCTTAAATTAAATGTTCCATTTCCGATCTTTCGCGTTTTAGAATGTTCTTTAGTAGCCATTTTTATTTTTTTCCAGCCGAGATTTATCTACCCGCGCTTAGTTTCGGGTTCTTTTTGCTTTATTATCCCTTTTCGCTCTGTCACTGCTCTTTCCATGGCGTGGTATCTTTACATCTTAATTGGTTTAGAACGCGTACTACGTCAAAATTGTATTCCTACGCTTAGGAAGTAAAAATCAGTTACTCACGATTCTCCAGTAGATTTTGCTGAGTTTTTTAAACTGTAAACTGCCCTCTGGCTGTGTGTCTGACAAAATGACGTTCGTTCTAAGATTTTACTCTTTTCATGTAATCAAATGATTACTATTGATTATAGATGTTTCTACATCGAAGTTATTGATGGCACTGTATCGTGAGTTGTGAGAACTGCTGCCCGATTTTATTGAATAAAATCCTGTGAACAGAATTGCTTTCGTTACTCGTCTCCTGGAGAAATCGCAATCTTCATCTCCATTATTTTTATCATTAGCCACTTGACTGCCAACCATCTTTAATGAGAAATAAGGATCGTATACAAAGATTAAGCTGTTCGATTAAATAGGTGAAGCTGTTGATCTAGTTTCACTTACTGCATGTTCGTACATCTATAAACCAACTCCATGCTACATTCATCTTCTTCATCTACATCGCTACTAGATCGACAAGTTTGTTTTCCCGTAACCCGATATCTTTACATATATATATATATATATATATATATAGTATATAGTACATATATATAAGTCAGAATTTCGACGGAGGGTGGTTTTAGTATCTGGGCGTCATGATCAGCGAAAAAATAGCAAAATTTCGAGAAGTGTTTTCCTTCGGACGGCTGTATTAGGTAGCTTTTCACTTTTTGTAATGAAAGCTACATAAAAGTGCTCACCATTTTAGCCACCACTGTATATATTTTATTTTTCTTAACCCTTTGGGGACATTTGCCGACTGAAACTCGTCATGCATTTGGCCACTGACGCTGTTTTTAGAATGTGGTGCGAGATAGAATTAAAAGAAACGTCAGTGGCAACCCTGACATAAATCCGTACCCAAGGGGTTAAGAAAAAACATGAATTGTAGTCAGGAAATTAGGCTGTAATTTCACGATGACCTCTGAATGATTATAAACGAGTGTTTGTTTTTTTAAAACGATTTTTATATTTTCACAATATTTTTTAACTTTTTGCGAAATCTGCATATTTTTCAGAGTAACAATTTTGAAAAGACTGTGTAGCGTGCTCTTTATTTAACGCTTTCAGGGGCAAGGTACTTCTATTCGCAAGATGCTGAAATGAGTGACTGACACCAGAATTTAAAAACAGATCAATTTCAAAATAAGCAAAAGCTTTTGTTCACGTACTTAATAAATGGACGTTTTTCATTCAAATATTCTGGTGCCAATGTGCATTTGGCGATAAACATTAGGTGGTTCAAAAATGAACTACCGCCATCGAAGGGGTTAATCCTTTGAGGGGCAAGAGATTGTGTTCCTGTAATCTTGAATTCACACCGGTATATTTAAAAAATTTCATTTCAAAATAAGAAAAAGTCACCTTGAACATTCTTTCCACTAAATATTTAAAAATAAAATTTGTTTAAAAGTTTCCGGTGCTTTTCGTGATTAAATTTATTTGGGATATAATATATTACACCGCCTCTTAAAGGGTTAACGAAAATAAAAGAAATCTGACAAAATAACGCTATTTTTAATTGTGTGCATTTTTGTTAAGATCAGGAGTCGGCATAGTCACTTTTATAGTTACCACTTTTCCGAAACACTAATATCCACGGTAGATATGTTCATTTTCTAGTGATAAATAAGGTAATTGCACCAGTAGTTGGTCACATAAGGGCATTTAGCTAATTATTATTAAAATGATAATAATTTCAAAAGATATATATCTTTTTTTAACACATTTTCAACATTCATGTATCAGAATAAACATTCAAATTTTCAAAATATATCCTTCGGAATAAAATATAACCTTCCTCTATGCTCCAGTAATGGGCATAGTAAATTATATTAAAAAAATTAGTATTAAAAAAATCGAGAGGTTGGCAAATATGCTGATGCATGAACTTTTATGTTTGTGGCTTATCGAACAAATTATTTGCCAGTACTAGAGTATATCAACAGCAGTTTAATTCAAAATAAAACGTGATATTAAGGAAACAATATTTTAGATAAAAACATATCTCTTAATAAAATCTCTAAGAATTTGCCAAAAACATCTGTTTTTACGAAAATTGAATGAAAGCGCAAAAAGATATTGATAAAAGCTTTCTTCATTCTATTAGATCCAATCATACGTAATTAATTAGTGATACCCCATGATAGATCTAGATTGCCCCATTCTACATTACAATGGTAATTTCGCTATATTTAAGATGGAGTCATATTATTTCCGTTTTATTCAATTTAATTTATATAATAGTAATACATTTTGTATTCATGCATTTTTTGCTTTAAGAGTGGAACAGTTGTTGCACCAAGATCGCTGAATATTTATAAAACTTGTCATAGTACGAACGTACCTCATTTGCCACGTTTGACGTACCAAATCCGATTTGCTTTATTCGTTGTACTGTCATTGCTTGTGAAATCTACAAAAATTCTTTTAATTGTTATTTTATTTATTTTTACTATGTTTAACAAATTAGCTATAAAGCATATACATATAAACTAATTTACACGCAAGCACAATTGCACTTACATACAGTATGCGTGCTAAATTTCTGTACCCAAGTTCCTAAATTTTGCACGAATATCCGCAAATATGTATATTATCGTTTCCAAAAATAAAAAAGATTTTGCAGATTTAATGATTTTTTGCAGAAAATGGTGTACGAGACTCCCTTAATTTAAAGCGACAGCTATATTAATGAAAGCATAGCTGCCAACTTGTACGGATTTTTGCTACCACTAAAATTTAACAGAAATTTCTGCCTTATTTAATTATCAAAATTCACTGCAATTCGGCGATTGAATTAGGCAAAATTTTCTATTAAATTTTAGTGGTGGCAAAAATCCGTACAAGTTGGCAGCTATGTGAAAGGTATAATCATTGTCTAGGTTTAAGGTGAAGGGATGTCTAGGTATAATCATTCGGCAATGCTCTACGCGAAGCGGCCGAATTTAGCCGCTAATATAACACAGATTACAAAGCTTAATCTGATTGTTTTCAAAAGTTTCTTGCGCATGGTTTACTTGCATATACATAGGAATTTCCACAGCTGCTTTTTATCGACACTTTCTATAATTATATGCAACTAAATTGCATACTAGAATTCTAATGCATTTTGCTTGTGCTATCGGATATATGTGCCAGTTTTAACCGATAAAAACTCACATTCTCGGAATTTTATAACAAAAAAATATGTAACAAGTAACGTGGAAAACTTGACTAATGACAAGAATTTTATGAAATATATCATTTAAAATATTACACAAATTTATAATATTTATTTAATACTGAGCTAATTATGCACGCTAGATTTTTCTTGGAATGTTGGAAAACACATTTATGAAAGCATTTAAAAACCTCAGAGTCAATCTAACATTAAATGGCATTTTTACCATTCATAACTTTATTTTAAAAAAAACAAAAAAAAAAAAAAGAAAAACTCATTTCACCAAAAGCCGGAAATATTTCTATGAAATTTGAATATCTAAAATTCAGAATGCCATTTCCCCCCTAAATAATAAGAAACGATCGAAGTTGAGTTTTGAATTTAAGGAAAGCACCTTAAATATTCAAGCATACTTTTCCTAATAGTACTTAAATTCCCATTAATAATGCAATGCTTCGCGGATCTAGACTTCGTTTCCAATTTTCACCTAAAAAGTTTTCTTCAATTTCTTGGTATAAAATAGCAAAAATATCGAATTTTGATCTCAAATTTCCTTGAGAATGTTGATTTAAACGCAAATTCTATCGGATTTTCTACTTAAAATTCTAAGATTGCTTCAAAGTTCTTGCAATTTTGGCCTTTCAATATAATGATTTGCATTTTTTCCACTTTTTTGTTTTATTTTTAAATTTTATATCCTTATTTGCAGTTCTATACATACCAATAAGGATTTTTAAGGACCTAAAGGATTTTTATCCGCTTTTTCATGAAATCTTAAATATTATGAAATTCAAATAAGATAAAATACTCTTTTAGGCTAGTTCTAACCATCATTTAGCAGAATAAGCAATCAAAGTTTTAATATACAGTGTGTTTCATAAAAGATGGGCAAAACTTTTAGAGGTGATAGTACGCATCAAAACAAACAGTTTTCATCAAAGAATGTATGGTCAGAATTAAAACGCAAATGTGCCACAGGGAGCCAAAAGAGATATTCAGTGTTGCCAGTGGGCTACTTTTTTTTAATTCAGATTTATTGACTGTCACCACTTTTTGAAATGGTGAAATTCCCCTTGTTTTAGCCTTAATTAATATGTCATTAAAATAGGCGAATTTTACAATTTAAAAAAGTGGTGCTAATCAAGAAATCTGAATTTAAAAATAGTAGCCCACTGGCAACACTGGATATGCTGTTATGCGAGGCAAAATCAAGCAAAGAACGAATAAGTGACAAAAGCAAGGTGGGAAAACCCTCTCCGTACAATCGTTGAGTCTTTGAGCTATTTGCAATTCCGTAGATAAAATGCATATCAGCCTTTTCCCTATTAGTGAAGATCTTCCGCTATGTTCCTACTGCGATTGACAGTTGCAGACTCGAATCATCAGCTTTTATATATTAATCGAGGCGAAATTTTGCATACGCGCTCTTCTTATTCCCCATATAACATGCTTGTTATTAGACTCATTCTTCTCCCGAGAACTTCCAATAGGAATAAAGCTTTAACGTTTGCATGAACCAAGTCAATGTTGCGAGTGGACTATTTTTTTTAATACAATGTTTATGATTGCCACCAGTTTTTTAAAATTGATAATCCTTTTTGTATTCACCTTATTTAATCTGGCATTAAATAAGAAAAATTTCGCTATTTCAAAAAATGGTGGCAATCAATAAATCTGAATTAAAAAAAAAAAAAAGTATCCATCTGGCAGCACTGGACTAAATTTCTAAATGCGCCAGTACCTTTACGTTTTATTTCCGACCATGCATTCTTTGATGAAAGTTGTTTGTTTGGATGTGTACTATCACCTCTTAAAGTTTTGCCTATCCTTTATGAAACACCCTGTATATATATATGCCTTGGGTAAAATGAAAAATAAATAAGTATAAATATAAAAATAGTTTTTTGAAAACTTTTTTTTATGAGCATTCGATGTTCATCTTGCAGGACTGAAACCAGAGACTGTTTTTATGTTCTGTTCGCACCACTATTTAACAAAAATGCATTTTGTAGTGTATTTCTCTTGCAAATGTTGTCAAAGAGTGTGTAAAAGATTTGTGTCTTGAAAACGTTGTGCGAAATGCAATTAAAAAATAGTCCCCTGTGGCAGCCCTGGTCTTGAAATCACGCCTATTGTTTTACTGCCTCCTTTTTTTCTAATTCGTTACAATACAATTAATACAACCAATTTGGCGTGAGAACAAATCTCGATTACGAAAAAATTACTGATATTTTAAGCTTGTTAGAGAGCGCAAGTGAGTGTATTAAAAATTATATAATTTGTGGTCTGTTTCTTCTTTTAAAATAGGGCCTCATGTAAAAAATTGAAAGAATCTTTGAACTCTCTTTTTAAGATATCTATATTGATTTTTCACCGTATAATCGTAGATTAATTAATATAAAAATGATAACTGATAAAAGCGTATTTAAAAAAAATATTACACTGTATATTTTTTTTATTTATAATTTATTTTCTACATTTTAGTCTTTGAAATGTTTCATTCTCGCAGTTTCAGGGCGATTTGGCTTGTTTTGGCGAACGTTTATGAAAAAACGCTTTTTTACATAATTTGTACAGTTCAATAATATCAAGAAGTGGTTCAAAAATGGATTGCAAAATTCCATCCCTACATATGAAAACCAGGTTGAGTTAATAAATAAAAGGGTGCAAAAAATCTCATCTTCCTCTTTTCAACAGTAATAGGCATACTAAATTTCACTGGCTCACTTCAGTAGCTCAATTTTCGGGGATCAGTAGTGATCCCCCAAAAGTGAGCTGCTTAATCAAAAGTGCAGCGTCACCATACTGAAGTTATAATTTCTTTTATAGTCTCAAAATTAAATATATAACAATCATAAAGAAAACTTGATCGGTGATTGTAAAAGTTCGTGCCTGATTTCCAGTATTGCCGCACCTTGGGGATTTTTTATTTAGAAATATTTAATTCATCCCAGGAAATTTTGAATAGTAATTTTTTTATAGTTAATTTATGGAATATCCATCATCTTCAGTCTTCTGGTGCCTCTTGGAGGGAACAGACGTGTTTACTGCTTGCTGGTCGTTTTATTCTCAAGAGATCGTATTCGCAGTTCGATGTTTTTAGAACTTGCGTGATCTTTTGCAAGTATCTTCGCATGAGTTGTGGTGCTGATAGTGACACGTAATAGAAACTAGTTCGTACGAATAGGTGACTGTTTACTGGACTTGATGCATCATAGTAGTATAATATAGAGAGCTCACCGACGATAACAATGGATACTGAGGACCCGCTTAAATTTTCTGACAATGTACTCCGCATCCTGAATGGAGAGGAGAAATCTGATTTAGCTGCTGCGTGGATGGAATTTCCCGGAGTAGCGGATGAAGTCCAAAGAATGATTGTACAGCAATTCCTGCAAGATTGTGACAACTACATAATGAGACTTTTAAGTGAAGAAGACTACATGACGAATCCTCAGCATAAGACTAGCGTGAGTAATCTTCTCAATAATCTTATGTTTTTGTTCAATGAGCCATTTGACCCCCTAAAATTAAGTCAACTAAGAGAGTTTAAAACTTTTATCTATGATCATGACTATGATCTAATTGACATATTAACAAAACTCAAGGCAATTGCGGTGAACTCAGATGACGGATTCACCCCCGCTAATTCACTAAAACGTAGGAGAAATGATCTAAAATCTAATATCCCCTTAAAGAATAAGTATGCTAGTATATCTGAAAAATACCTAGACGAAAATAACATGGACTCTTCTGAGCCCTCTCAAGGTGTGTCAGCCGGTAGCTCCACTACTGAAGAAGTCCCTAAAAAACCAAAAATCCACCCCTTCTATATTGAGTTTCAAGGCAAGTGGACGGAGCTTGCAAGTGAGATTAAAAAACTCAACGACAGCAATCCCTTGATTAAATTAGACGGTGAATTACTCAAAATCCACTGTAAAACTGATGCAGATTTCCGAAAAACACAGGAGTATCTTGATTCTAAAACAATTCCATATACAACCCTGAGCCCCGCGGAACAGCGCCCCAGGAAAGTCGTCATTAGGGGAATCCCCCCATATACCGACCCCCAGGTCATAATTGAAGCTCTTAAAGAACATAATTTCGTGGCCAATAGAGCCTCAATGATGAAAAGTAGGAAGACCGGTCGTCCTATGCCCCTCTACGTCGTCAATGTCCTCCCACGTGAAAAATTCGAAGAAATTTACCAAATTCACGAAATTTGCTACATTAAAGTAGATATTGAGCGATTTAAAGGCACCAACATCGTAAAGCAATGCTATCGTTGCCAGAAATTTGGACATTCCAGCGAGATTTGCCGCCTGCCGCCAAAATGCGCCAAATGCTCGGAAGAGCATTTAACTCCCCAGTGCAATAAAATTGGAAAGATCATCCCCAAATGTTCAAATTGTTATGGCGAGCACGTGGCTACTTACCGTGGTTGCCCCAAAACCCCCCAGTTTCATAAAAAACAGCAGGACCCCAAAACCGTCCGAAAAGAAAACCCTAAAATCATTCCAAACGCAATGGCGGAACTCTTATCAACATATAACTATGTCCGTAAGCCAGAGGCCAAAAAACCAGAAGAAAAACCTACTGAAGCCCCGGCTCCGCTCCCTTCTCCCCCCCAAGACCCTAACCCCGAAAACACTACACCTAATAAGCCAAATGACACTCAAAATGCAACACCAGAACAACCCAGTAGTTCTAATTATGCTAATGACTTAAAAGAAATATTTAAGACCTTCAAGGAGATGAAAGAACTCCTAAAATTTAACAAATTCATCCAATGTTTCAAAAATATTGCTAACCAAACTAAAAATATACAAGATCCAATAGAAAAAATACTCATCCTTATGAGTGCTATAGAAACTTTAGCCACGGAATTTAACACATTTAATGATGAGTAATTCCTCTCCTACTTTTTCCTCTCTTATTTTTCTTTCCTGGAACTGTAACTCCCTGCAGAATAAATTTAATGAACTTAAACTCTTTATGCACGAACATCCTCAAGTTGATGTTATTTTCCTTCAAGAGACTTTCAACCCCACCTTCAACATTAACATCCCTGGGTACAGGCTATTCCATACACCTCGTGCGGATGGTACGCACAGAGGAGGTACCGCTATTTACATCAAGAACCATCTTCCACACTACCAATCGCACAACCACACCTATAATGATCTTGAGTATACCAGTATCAATCTTAATCTTCCTCATATCAATATTAATTTAGCTTCTATTTATGCTCCACCCACTGGTAACTTACCTGTTAATAGCCTTACACAGCTTTTTTCACAACATCACCACTGCTTTTTCGTAGGCGATTACAATGCCAAAAGCAGACGCTGGAATTGCCATGGCAATTCTCGGCGGGGTACCTCTCTTCACAACTTAGTCCAAAACTTAAAATTAAATCTTCATGCACCACCCAGACCAACGCACATTTCCAAATTGCCTGGCGCCCGGGACTCTATCATTGATCTTGCTCTTTCCAAAAATCTTCCTTACCCTATCTACTCTACAGTTATTAACGACCTCTCCTCTGATCACCTGCCTGTCTGCTTTAAAATAGATATTATTAATCCTCTTTCTCCCCCCCCTTCCGTGGCTATTGACTGGAATAAATTTACTAACTACCTTAACTCTCAGGACATCACCTTCCCTGATATTAATAATACCGATGACATTGATGCGGCTGTTGAACATCTAAACTCCCATATCACTAATGCTCAAAATTTTTCTACATTTAACACCTTCAAAAATAACTTTGCCTTTGTCCCACCCCGTTATATTTACAACCTTATCAAACAGCGTAATCGGCTCCGGCGACAATTTCAAAGTTCAAGAGACCCCTCCATTAAACCTCTTCTCAATAGGTTAAACAATAAAATCAAAAACAGTCTTTATAAAGAAAAACAGAAAAGTTGGAACAACTTTCTCAAAACTTTATCATACGAGGACAACTCTCTTTGGATTCTTAAACGCAAACTGAATAAACACTACACTTCCATCCCCCCCCCTCACATCTAATAATGTTACCGCTTATACTGACCAAGAAAAAGCTAACATGCTTGCTAATTCTTATGCCACCCAATTTTCTCCTAATCCTATCCTTGCAAACCAAGCTCACCTTGATCATGTTAACGAGACAGTTCGGAATTTTTTGGCTAACCCCCCTCAAGATCCTCCCCCTAAAATTCAACCTATTGTTATCCACAATATTATCAAAAAACTCAAAAAGCGTAAAACCCCAGGATACGATAAAATTACTAACTCTGCTCTTAAAAACCTTCCTCCTAATTGCATTATCTATATCACTGACCTCACTAATGCTATCTTAAAACATAACTACTTCCCTAAACCCTGGAAACTTTCTATAATCTCTCCTATTCCAAAACCTGGAACTAACCTGTCTGACCCCACTAATTACAGACCTATCTCCTTGCTACCTTCTATCAGTAAAGTGGTGGAACGTGTCATTCGTGCCCAGTTGCAGGAGTTCATTCAGCAGCACAACATTCTCATGCCCGAGCAGTTCGGCTTTCGCCCAAAACACTCAACACAACACCAGCTTCTTAGGGTTGTTGAGTTTCTCAGCGAGAAACTCAATGCAAAAATTCCCGCAGCTGCCATCTTTCTTGATGTCGCAAAGGCATTTGACAAGGTCTGGCATATGGGCCTCATTTACAAATTAATTCAGCTCGGTTTTCATCCCAGACTTATACATTTAATATATTCGTACCTTTGCGACCGCTCTTTTCAAGTCCGCATAAACAACATTCTATCTATTATTCTCCTTATCCTAGCGGGCATCCTTCAGGGGAGCGTGTTGGGCCCATTTTTATTTAACATTTTCTTTAACGACATCCCACGCTCCTTGCACACTCATCTCGCTCTTTATGCGGACGACACCTGTATTTACGCTTCGGCACACCACCCGTATACTCTTTACAGGTACCTACAGACTCATGTTGATGACTTCATGGACTGGTGCATGCTTTGGCGCGTTGTCATAAATGAAACTAAAACTACTGCAGTATATTTCTCTCGCAAAATAATTTTCCCTAACAGAATCATTATTAACAACACTGTTATCCCTTGGTCAGACCAAGCTAAGTATCTTGGGGTCATTCTGGACCGCCGCCTAACCTGGAAAAAGCACACTTTCTCCATCAGAGGTAAAGTCGCCGGAGCCTTTAACTCTGTAAAACCTCTCCTTAACAGTAAAACCTTGTCTGTTCACAATAAATTAATCCTCTATAATTCATGCATCCTTCCCATCATCACCTATGCCAGTCCGGTCTGGGGCTTCACTTGTAAGACCACTATGGACAACCTTAGTCGCTTGCACAATTCCAACCTGCGTACTGTCCGTAACGCATCTCGTTACCTTCGCAACTCCACGGTCCGTAGAGACCTTAAAACTACTACATTACGTAAACGCATAAACGACTTAGCCAAAAAATTTTATGAAAAAATTTTTGACCTCCCTAATGAAATTGTAGCGGAGCTACCGGATTATGACGCTTTTGAGCCCCACCATCGGAAACGGCCCAGGTTTTCAATAATTATGGACACTCAGTAACATCTGAGTTCTCCTCGCTAATTTTGCCTTCTCTTTTTTTTTTTTTCTTTTTATTTACTTTTCTTTAAAAAAAAAAAAAAAAAAAAAAAAAAAAAAAAAAAAATTCTCTATATACATAGAGACCATAAAAACAGAAAAACTTAAAAAATAAAATGTATGGCCCTGAATTGTCCCTTTTTTTTTTTGGTTGGATGTTGTGGTCTTGCCACCCTAGCTTTTCTTGCCCTTGCTTGGTGAGTGTTTCACTGAACAGTACTAACTTTAACTTTCAAATATCCATATAGTAGTTCTACAACTGCAGTTAGACTTTAATTACTTTAAGACTCATGTATATTTTCTTAAGATTTATTGTTAACTTACTTTCTTCTTAAGTTTTTACTTAAATTTATTTTTATTCCTTAATTTTCTTTCTTTTTTTTTTTTTTTTTTTTTTTTTTTTTTTTTTTTTCTCTTGTAAACTTCTATATTCTTATAGTAGCATTGCTACAGTTTAACTTTATCCCAATGGCTCATTAAAACATAAGACATTCTAATTTCCTAGTCTGGGTGTTAAGCTGATAACAGCTAGGAAACCCCTCAATGCTGATTACCTGTTCAGTACCTGTTCAGTACCATCATCTTATAAAGCAAAAATAACTATTCAAACTCAGAGTCCGTACGGGTACCGTTATTTTCAAGGCCGAATATTAGTATTTTTTTATAGAAAAATAAATCTAGTTTAAACGGACGAAATTCCGTCTTATTTCAGGGGAGATTTTCCACAAGAAAATACGGTACCGAATTTCTTAGTCTGGAAATTCAAGGACCCGTACGAACCCTGTAGTGAGAATTCGAAATGACTAAATAAACAAGTAAGAAAAAAATCATGCGTCAAGCATAGATTATGAAACACCTTCCAACACATTCAGGATAATGTAACAAAACTACACCGTTTAAATATATATATATATATATATGTCTAATTCAACCATATGGAAACGCGTAATACATTTCAAAACACAATTTCACCTGTTCCCATCCACAATCGGAAAATTATTCGAATTTTTTCAGCAACCCTGTATATGATATGTAGATTTGAATCTATTAACTACATGCATGCTAAAATTTAGTTCACTTAAGAGATACATATAGTACTTCAGATGAAAATTTAACTTCATCAATTTCCTCTAATAAGGAGAACGATAAGTGAATACTTTTGTGCAGCCTTGTATTTGAGTTATACAATTTATATATAACGAGTAAGATGCAAAAATTAATTTAATTTAAAAGCGCATACCGAATTTTAAACCGTACACTCCAGCAATTATTACTCAAAGACAGTACTGTACTGTAACGATTTCTTTTGTGTGTCCTTGTAAATGAATAAAAAATGCTAGAATGCTTTGTTTAAACGTGATCATAGTGAAATTTAGTGATTTATATCAGTTTCAATATATTTTAAATAGCATAATGTCATTAAAATACTCTGCAAACGATTTTTTCCCATATACCATAATGTAATGGAAAACTTTTGAGTACCCCTGTAAATGAATGATTAATCCTACATACTTCATATACAATACCAAACATGCATTGGTGACACTAAATAATATTTATTAATTGCATGAAAATCCGAGTATATTTACGGGAGTTAGAGCGTGGACAGACGGCCAGACAAACCGAATGCATAAACACTTTTCAACTTTATGGCAAGTGATAAAAAATCAACCATATACGGCAACACTGCCGATTTCCAATGCATCGAGTTTCGAAGTGAAAGCAAGTTGTTTTAATCCTTTCCGGAACAGTGGTGCCACTGCGGAACCACCAAATTTTAATTCCAAATTTAAAAGCTGCACCAAGAATATTTTAATAAATCTTTGGTTTTCGGATAAAAGTTTTACATAACAGCTTTTCAATTTCTAAGAAGTTCATTTGTAAATTCTGTTTCTGTCAATCATTTCATAATTTTACGAACAGAATTTTTCTGTGGCAGAAAAGGTTAAATGGCGGAATTTATTTGAGATGTCAACATTTAGTCCCTCAACAACCTCTTCAGTAGTAATCTGTTGATTATTATTCTCAAAATCACGGATTAAAGCCAACTTTTACGCTTTTTGACTAACACTAAAATTTAATAGAGATTTTCGCCTCGTCTAATCAGGAGATTTCGACGTTTAAAATAGATAATATTTGCTATAAAAATTTAGTGGTAGGAAGAAAGCATAAAAGTTGGCAGCTATGGATTAAGGCATTATTAATTCCAGAAGGTCGTGCAGAGCAAATTTTATCGTTTAGATTGAAATCACCATTTCCAAATCGACAAAACCACTTTTTTAACTTTTTTAAGGGCCGGAACACGATCCAAATAAACGTTTTAAATATTTTTTCAAGCACATCCAACACGCATTCCATTTTTAAACTCATCTTTATATTTAAAACGCTAAGCGTTTTCTTTCGACAGCCCGTGAGAAGAAACTACTGCATCAAATTACACCAATCTTTTTTAAATGAAAGATATTTGACAGCAGATTTGTTATCGTCCATTTCTTTGTTCAAATATTTTATTAATTAGCCGTAATTTTAAATTAAAATTCCACAGTTGCGCATGCGCAGTATATAAGTACAAATGCCTTGGTAAACGTTTGCCTTTGGAGTAACGCGCTGCACATGCGCAAAGATGCTCGCTCAGTTGAACTATCACATCACAGGTCGAAGTTGTTTCAAGTTCGTCTGCTATTCGATCTTACTGTAAACAAGCTTTACTTTCTTTCACAAAGTTAATAATATTTGTCTCTTTCAGCCTTATAAACAATTAAAAATTTATTGTGTCTATATTAAGTGCTATATATAGTTTATTTCGGGGGTGTCACATTGTTTTGGTCATATTACACACAGAAGATAAACACAGTGATTTGAGGCTAAAAGTTATGGCTGGTGATCAGCCTTATGAAATGCCAATAGTCAGACACGGAGATTGGGAAACTAGCATATTAAGTTCTAGCTGCTACTTTGAAAAAATAAGGTATTATAAATATTAAAACGCAAAACTATTTCTGTAAGATCAGAACTGAAATTCGAGACATTCATATGCGTCAACTGTTTTTCGAACCTCTTCAATTTAGAAGAAAGTAAAACGAGTTCCCGCTAGCGTAGCGGGTTAACGCAGCACTCTAAAGCTCTGAATTTTTGTAGATAACGCAGGTTCAAACCCAAGCATGGCAAAATGTGTAATATTTTTGTCGCTAATTCATTTAAATAATGACATATTTTATTAGGAAGAGAAGTTACAGGATTTTTATTTTATTATTATTATTATTTGAATGCTTTATAATTAAATAAAATTTAACACTCAATAATATTTTGAAAAAATAATGATTTTATATTTAAAATATTTAAGCTAAACTATTTTGCATGTAATTATCAATTAAATAAATTGAGCTGATCTAAAATTTTCGTTATATTTTCTGACCAATATCAAGAATATATATGTGTGTGTGTCAGAAAGAAAAGTTTGTCATTCATTTGAGTAAAAAATAAAACGGAAAGAAAGAAAAATTATTCGTATAAGAGCTATAAAAGAAACTACCTTGATATCGAAGTTTAATATTTAAAAAATTTATAAAAATGTAAAATAAAATTCAATTAATAAAAAATATGTATTATAAATCGTTAGCTGCATCAAGTTTCAAATTTAGGTTTTTAGAGAATTAGACAAATAAAAATAAAATTCGTGGCAGCTTTTAATGGCCCTGTAGTTTTAATAATTAAATGAAAATAGATAATGTTATTAAAAAAGATGAGGTTGTAGTAAGGAAAAATAAATTCTGTACCCGGTGTTTTTAAGTAGATTTCTGATGAAAAGCAAGCATAATTAGTTATAGATTATAAACTTTAAATTCTTACACTTCATTGAATAGGTTAGACTGGCAGCATCATCTATCGCCTTAAAGAAATAAGAACCACTTATGCAATATAGAAATTCGTCATTCAATAATTAATTTAAAAGCAACTAATTAAAAATTCAAGAATTTTTCTAATGAAGTATTCAAGTTATTTACCGTAAAATCTTGAGGGGCACTAACTAGTATAATATAAAATGACAAAAGTGTAACTTTTCATTTTCCATTTTGAATATTAACCTTGCACACAAATAAATTTAATTTTTCTTAACGTTATGTTAACTCGCCTCACATGTAGATAACTTTCAATTAACTCATTTATGCCTAGAGACCCATTTTTGGGACGCTTCGAATTTTAATAATTTTTTATAATTTTCTTCTTCTTTATAGCATAGGAATTGTATGAAATAATTATCTATAAATGTCTTTATCTGTTACCGAAAGATGACAGCATAAGATGGATGTTTATTTTCTTAAACTAAGGCTTTTTTCGGAGTTAATAGATTTTTCCTTTTTCAAGATGGCGAAATGTAAAAAGTAAGTTTATTTGTATTTTTTCGACCAAGAATCCAAATTAATAAGTCTTAATCATAGATTGTAGTCTTCTTTGAAATGCGTACTTTTTTTAAAATTGTGAAATTATATGTTCAAGGCTGTTTTTAATGCATTTTTGTAACGTTCAAAATATAGGACGCTAGTCACGAATGAGCATATATTATTTTTAGCTATTTAGGGGACTGTTATTTATGTAAAGTGCTTTTCAAGATGATTATGAAACAAACTGTTTTTAAACCTCAAATACGATTAATACTTATAATATTATTATTCTCTGTAACGAAATAAATATATATTTTTAGTAGTTCATAAAAATACTAATTATAGTATACAATATACAATTTAAAAGCTTATTTTATCTAAATTTAGACAAATCATATAACTATGCATATTGCACTATTACAAATATTATGCATATTCCCATATTCAGTACGTTTACATATTTTATCAAATAAATGCAAATAAATTTTAGTGTAATTTTTTTAGTATTTTCCAGTTCATTCTGAAACATGTTAAAGGGATTTTACCGACAAATTTGAGAAAACAAAAATTCAGGCACAAATGGGTTAATAGTATGGTTATAAAAGAAACATCAGCGCAGTCAAAATTGCAAGTTACTGTCATCTATGAAATCGGGCACGAACTTTTGCTATCACCCAATAGAAGTTTAGATGGCTTATCGTTTCACAAATAAATCTGAAAATCAGAGAACGTTAGATGTTCAAATCACTTTTATTTGAAACTCATTTTATATAATATACAGGGTGCAATATGTTATCTATCGCCGATCTTTAATTTCTCAACTGTTGGTCGTAGACATATAGTTCCAATTACAAAAACGTTTGAAATGAGGTAAATATTCACGTTGTGGCATTATTTTCAAGTAAAAAATCGATTTTATAAAAATTACGAAAACTAACTTTTATAAGGTCCCCCAGTCCCTATAGTTATACTTAGTAAAAGTTTACACATATCATAAAATATATAACATAAAAAGTTTGACATCTGTACTACAAAAATTGACACAATTATTAAATTTCAAAGTTTGAGATTTTTCCATATGATTTTGTCTTTCATTGAGGGATCAGTTAAAAGATTAATTAATGCAATTCGAGATCAAACTCAGGGTGCAATGTCCATTTTACGGCGAAACCCAGGGCCCGATTCCCAACGGGGCACACTTACACCAATAAATTTTAAAAGAAAAGTTCGACTTATTTAAACGCCGTATTCATGTAAAATTTCTGCCATTAATGAGGCAAAATTTTCTGTTTATTTTTAGTGGTAGGAATTTGCCCCGTGGGTAATCAGGCTCAAATTTTTAGATGAAATAACCATATTTGGTGATTCCCCAATTAGGCGATACTGGCTAAAGGTGGTTTCGCCATAAAAAGAACATTGCACCCTGATTTTGATCTAGAATTACATTAATTCATCTTTTAACTGATCCCTCAATGAAAGACAAAATCATGTGGAAAAATCTCAAATTTTGAAATTTAATATCTGCGTCAATTTTAGTAGTACAGATGTGAAACTTTTTGTCTTATATCTGTTATGATATATGTAAACTTTTACTAAATATAACTATAGAGACTGGGGGACCGTATAAAAAGTTAGTTTTCGTAATTTTTATAACATTGATTTTTTGCTTTAAAAAATGTCACAACATGAATATTTACCTCATTTGAAACGTTTTTGTAACTGGAACTGTATGTCTATGACCAACGATTGAGAAATTAAAGGTAGGCGATAGATAACATATTGCACCCTGTATAATACCTTCCAAACGATTTTGCATCTGCTACGTTAGATATGTGATCAAATTCAACCAATTAGAACGGTCTAAAAATAGTTGTTCTCAGTGTTTAGGCTCTATAGAATTTTTTTAAACAATTAGAAGCCTCAACAGAATAAATTGCAGGTAATGGAACTCCATCCAATCTACGTATCCAACAAACGTTGGATACGTAATTGAACATGATTGATTTTAACACAATTATTCTAATTGCTTAAATAAATACCACGAGTTGTAATTCATATATATTTTGAGCGTTATAACTATTATATCGTTTTTTGCATCGCCTACGTTAAATATGAGATCCAATTCCACCAATTAGAATGCTCTAAAAATAGTTGTTTTCAGTGTTTAGGCTTACAGAACTTTTTTAAACTATTAGAAGCGATTACTCACAAAATATTCTGGGGTGTTTTCATTGTTTTCAATCGTAAAACTGACGGAAATTTTGCTCAAGTTTAATAAAAAATACATCTATTTTTATTTAAAACTAGTTAACTTATAATTGCATGGCTTAAATTCAAAAGATTTGATTTCAAATCAAATAGTTGCAGACTCACCATCGAAACTAACGAAAAAGACAGGCTACCGAGGTGCATTCCAAGTATCTTTCTTTACAGACCGCTGGAGTCACGTGATGCTCGAATGCACCAATGCAGGTGCACGAAAAGAGCATCACGTCACTCTTGCGGTCTGTAAAAAAAGACATGTGGGATGTACCGCGGTAACCTGTCTTTTTCGTTAGCCTCGCTCACCAGACTCTGAGGTCACCGATCATGCCAAGCGTAAACGCCCTAATCATGCTCTTTTAACCCTTACAGGGTAAAGCACTTCAATACTAAAATGTTGAAATAAATGAATGGCACCGCATACTCAGTAGTGGAATATTGGAGCAGAGGCGGAGCCTAATTGACACCACTAAGTTTTGGTAGTATTTTTCGCCTGATCTAATAACAGAATTTCCGAGTTTTTATTAAGGCGAAGTACACAATAAAAAATTAGTGGTGCCAATAGGCTCCTCCTCTGCGCCAATTTTCCACCACTGCATACTTGTCAACATTCGACTAAACTTCCGTAAAATGTGAGTTAAATTGACCCAGGTTATACTCGTTACTAACCAGAAAATTTATTTGATGTATCATTATAAATTTCAAATCATGTTTCTCTATGAAATCTATTGGAATTCATTTCTTTAATAAATTTCTCGTTCAAAATGTGTTTAACTTGGATCAATTTATCTAACATTTTACGGAAGTTTAAGGGAAAGTTGGCAAGTATGGCACCGGAATTTACAAACGAATTTATTTCTAAATACGAAAAAAGGCAGTCTTTCACAAACATATAAACTCTTTGAGGTGCAAGCTATAACGTATCTGCAATACTGAATTCTAACCGGAATAATCCAAAAATTTTATTCTAAAATAAGGAAAAGCAAATTTCGGCAGTTCGCCCACAAAGTTAAAAATATAAAATTTAGTTGACACCTTGAAAGGCGGTGATGCCGTGACGGAATCACATAATTTTAATGCCTAATTGCCACATTGGCACCGGAATTTTATAATGAAAATTTCACCTTTTTTAAGTACGCGAAAATATACTTTTACTTGTTTACAAATATATTCTCTTGTAAATACTGGTGTCATTAAATTATTTCAACATTTTACGAATACAAGTCCTTGCCCCTGAAAGGGTTAAAAGTTGATGCAGCGAATCTTGCTTAACCCTCCGTCTACCAGACGGGTCCATTGGACCCGACAGGTACATACAAAATATTCATTCAAACCAGAAATTTCTTTAAAATAAACTAAGTATATAAACCAGACAAAAATAAGGTAAATAAATAAGTTAAATAGTTTTAAATAAAAATTCTGGTGTAGAACGTTTTATTAAAACTTGAATAAAATTCCCGGTAGATCTAGGGTTAAATCAGGTGGGATATAATATGTTCCACTGCCCCTCAAGGGGTTAAACAGAAAAAAATTACAAAAATTCTGGGGTATTTGTGGCGTTTGAAATTAATTTAAGTGGTTTCACAAACATACCACCGCCCTGAAAAGGGTTAATTGATGATGATGACTGAGATTCTCTCACACTTCCACTATATTTAAACTTTTTTTGTTTGTTTAAACTGTCTGTTAAATTTCCTTTGTCTATTTTTATAATATTAACTGTATGGTGTCTGTTAAGAGCCCTTTTTTATGATGGTGTTTTATCCGGAAGCTCTTTTGCCTGCCTCTTGTGTATCTAATGAAATTCTTTTATCTTTCTTTTTTATTTTATACCCCTATATATTTTTAAATTTTTAAGTATTTATTTTAGTGCTTACCTTAGTCATTACAGTTATATTTTTCATTTTTAATGTGGATTAACCGCACTTAAACATTTTTCTTTCACGGCTCGCTATTGCTCAACTAGTCCAACCACATTTACATTGGATCTTAAGTTGTCAGCGACTAGGTAATGCAGAACACCTCCTACATTGTTCCATTGTCCCATTTGTCTAGTTTATATATTTAGTTTATTTCAAATCATTGTTCTCGCTGACTTTTGACCAACATTAGCGATTTGGCGAATAAGAAATAAAAAGCAGTAGCCAAATGAAGAGAAGTGTTAGCAAAATAGATTCGGCTTTAAACACTGAAAAATCTATCTTTAACCCTTTATTGTATCCCTTTTTTTCAATATGTTCTAAAATAACCTAATTTTTTTGTTATTACTTATACAATAGAAATTCGAGTATCCGCTACAGAAAGTATTAGTAATAAGTGCATTATAAATGTCTCCTAAATGTGTAAATATTTCAGACATTATTTTAGCTGTCTAAATAAAAATTAAAAACAGCAATCTTTGATTTACCGTTGGGAAAATACACACTAAAAATTTCTATGAGATTGCGACTCTTAACCGATTGAAAAAAATTGACCAGCCAATGATACTTTGCATACATTTAATGATACCATAATGATTACCATAAATAGTATGGTAAATGGCTAATTTCAACACCGCATTCCAGCAATTTGTTTCTCTCTTTGCGGTTAATGCGAGTAATTTTGTTTGCGTTCTTACTGCCGCGATGCTAGCGCATAGATAGCGATTAACTGACAATATAGAAATACCTATCGCATAACCCTTTCTGTGTCTTTGAGTGTTGCGAAACGCAATTGGTGTGGAGCCAATATCTCCATAAATAGAGCAATGTAAATGGCACGGTGCGATTGAACATGCAAAGTGGCATCAATCGTTCAGTAACGCGGCTAAGAATCTCCACTGTATTGCACGCCACACACACAAACTAAACACTCGTAACTTGCCGAATTTTACTGTTGATTCACGCGCCAAATGAAGAATTTTGTCGCGATTTGGCGCAATTGCGAGCAGCAGCGAGAACCCTGTTTCAAATACATTTCTCGTATGAATAAATATTTTGAACCCTTTTGGGTCCATTGGACCCGTCAGGTAGGCGGAGCGTTAGACTACGTTAACCCGTTAAGGACGAGTCTCTTTTACATTTCTTTTAATTCTTTGACATCGTTTTTTTCCACATTGCAATTTTGATTTATTTTAATCGCTCAATATCTGAGATTATATAATATGAAAACTTCCAAACTAAAATACTTGTATCCAAATTTAAAAGTTTTGTTCGTCTTGCATGGCAAGTTTTCTTCAACCGGCTTTAATGAGTTAAATCTATAAAATTATTTAATTTAAATTGTATATGGCTAATTCCATGTGAACTTGTCATATCTGTCACACAGCTGAAAATCGCTATGCTTGTTGGCCACCGTGATTTTCGAAAAGTTTGCTTCGCTTTATTCAAAATATGAGATATATCCAATAAAATAAGTCACATTTTTCCGTTCTAAAATAATGGTAGCGAAAAATCGTAGAATGTGACAGACATGACAAGTTCGCTTGGAATTAGCCATATGTGTTGCAGTGAAACTGAAGCTCAATTTTTATTCTTTTATCACACAATTAAAACTTATCGTTAAAATTTGACTTATTTAATCACCGAAATCTGCGTTTAAACAAGACGATCAGAAAAATCTATCGAATTGCAGTAATATTAGAAATCATAAAAGTTAGCAGATATGTAAACGTGACACTTCAGGCTGTACAGGTACAGTGAGACTGTTAGAAACCATATACCGTCAACCGGGGCTACTTTGGGCCACTTTTTCCTGGTTCCACTCACATTTCCATTATTAAAAAATATTATATATGATTTTTGAGCGTCGAAATAGGGTTGTAAACAATTAACATGTGACAATGAAGCAAACTGTATGGTTTTAAACAGGAATTTTTTTATTTTTTTATTTTTTAAATATTTTTAAAGTTTTGGAACAAAGAAGCCCCAGCTGGGGGCTTCTTTGGTCCATTCACTTTTTCTCATAATATGAATACATTTCATATGTAAATGAATAAATTTTTATTGAAAACCCCTTGTAATAGCATTTGCTAATAAGTTAACACTGCAAACTCGATGAACAAATGTTTTTTTTTTTCTTCTTTCTTTGGCTTAGATGCCTCAGCCGTTGTTTTGAATTGTTTGGCGATTTTTTGTTGGCGTGTTGGCGGTGTTTATAGATATGGACACCTCGATATGTGGAACCCCGTGTGACGTGTGTGTTCTGGCAACCCCTGAGAAGTGGTGGATTTTGTGGATGTATTTTGATATCGTGTTGTATCGTTCTGTCTTTTTATTTTTATGTTAAATTTATTGGATGTATTTGACTGACTATGGTTTCTGTACTCCGTTTAAACGCTTTTGCTGAAGTAACTAAGAAATATGAGGAAATTTTGAGAAGAAAAGTAGGTTTGTTTATTGTGTCTCAATGCGTATTCATAAGCCTATTTTGGAAAATGATGGTGGCGTTATGAGAGAGATATCGTGCTGGAGCTTTAGAGAAAGCAGATATCTCTTAAGGTATGTTGATAATTTTATGTATATTTTGCTGCTTTAAGAGTTTTTTACATTTTCAGTTTGCTAGAAAGCGAGAACTGCTGAATTTTAAGAATGCTACACAGGGAGAACTGCAGAATGCAGTGATGTTTTTTTTTTGGTTAATGTGCGCGAAGCGCTTATACAAGATTACTGATTGCCACTTTAGCGAGTTTCGTTTGTTATGTATATTTTGCTGCTTTAAGAGTTTTTTATATTTTGGGATTGCTAGAAAGCGAGAACTGCTGAATTTTGAGAATGCTACACCGGGAGAACTGCTGAATGCAGTGATGTTTTTTTTTCGGTTAATGTGCGCGAAGCGCTCATACAAAATTACTGATTGCCACTTTAGCGAATTTTGTTTATTACTTTTTTATTTTCGTTAAGCGAAACATGAGTATAAACCGGTGATTGGCGACATTTACTACTTGGCGGCCGTGGGAACTTATGACATCTGTTCCTTTTCTTTTTTTAACATATAAACACAATAAACCAATTGTTCATATTAAAGAAACGATAAAAAGTTTTCATCATGTCGTCCGCAACAACTGGAACAAAAACAATTAATGTAACATTTTACTACAGTACCACTTGAAAAAATGTTACTTAACACTAGAACGGCATGGAGGGGTCATTTTGACCCTTGCCGAATGAATACATTTCGATTCGAACCAGAATTTTTTTTATAATATAAGATTAATATATGCTGCACAAAAATAACTTAAATAAATAAGTTTAATAGTTCTAAATAAAAATTCTGATGTGAAATATTTTTTTATAAAACTTGAGCAAAATTTCCCGCCGTTCTAGTGTTAAAACATGTTTTATGCGCTTTGGTTGTATAAAAGGCATTTCTAAATAATTGGGACTATTTTCGGACCAAAAAAGGCCTGGCTCAAAGTAGCCCCGAAATACTAGTTTTCATGTCATCTTTATGAAAACGTAAACATTTCCTGTGAAAATAAAAAGTTAAAGGAAAAAGTATGATCACACATGGGTTACAGGTTACTAAAGGTAATATTTTGACACTAAGGTTATTTGTAGCTCTTATACAGATTAAGTTTCGAGAGTTAAAATTTACACACGAAAACAGTTGCTTACAAACACATCCAGTGTTGCCACTAAAAACATTTAAGTTACCCCCAAACTATTCAAATACCCTATAGTAGGGTATAAAATATTTTTCAAGGGCAAAAACTCCAAATTATCTTGCATTGTTTCTTGAATACAAAGAATAAAACTTTTTTTATGGGATGGACCAAAGTAACCCCACAAGGACCAAAGTATTACGGTACTACACAATATGAAATAACATTTTGTGGATCTAATGGAGTTGTTTTCTTTTTCTTTTTCATTCTATACTTTTATATATTGTTAAACTTTCAAGTATTTGTCATTTCTGCATTAGTTATTAAAATAATATTTTTCATTTTTAATGTGGATTAACCACACTTAAACATTTTTTTCTCGTGGTCCACTATACCTCACCTAGTCAAACTGCCTTTACATTGGATGTAAAATTGCTTAGCAAATAGGTAATCCAGGACACATACTACGTAATTTCACTAGTCTGGTTTATATATTCAAGTTATTTCAAAGAAATTTCCGGTTTGAATAATTATTTTGAATGTGCCTGTCAGGTCCATTGGATCATTCTTGTAGGCGGGGCATTAAATTGTATTTAATCCGTAAAACCATTTATTTTAAATAACATATAGTTTGAAGTGAAACTGAAACTCAATTTTTACTCTTTTATCACACAATTAAAATTTGATAATAAAGTTTCATTTAATCGCCGAAATCTGCAATTAAACAAGGCAAAATGCAAAATCTATTAAATTTTAATGATATTAGAAAACGCAAAAGTTTGCAGCTATTCGAACGTGATACTTCAGGCTGTACACGTACAGTGAGATTTTTAGAATCCACAACATGAAATAAATGTTTGATTCTATTTAAAATATATCATGCATTTCTTGTAATTCTTTGTAAATAAATTTTTAAATTTTTCTTTTGGTAAACTTGATTTCGCATAAAACTCTTTGATGGAAAGAGATATTGATCACTGAAAAACTGCCGATAAAACAATTTTGAAAATTGGATGAAAAAATTGATTGTCAGATTAAAAAAAAAAAAATTAAAATATCTCTCATTACAGGTTATATAGATGCAATGAAGTTTATATTATTCTCATTGATATATATAAATTTAAAGTTATGACAACACTATTTAGCTAGCAGTAGTTAGGAAACTGAAAGAGAATTTAACCAGCCATGTGATATTAACAATCCCAGTGATATTATCAAATAAATTTTTAAAATGTAGAAAATTAGATAATCTCGTGATTCCTTAACATTAAAACTTAGAAAGTAATTTGATTAGTTCTGGCAAAGCATATTTATTATTATTATTTATTTCCATGTGTGCCGAAATGATATTCTGATTCATATTACAAAGATTTTATACTCTGTTAAAAATACTTAGGAAATGTTGATACTATGCCACGGTGTTATTTATTTAAAATATCGTTACATTATACAGGGTTCGTACTGGTACCCTTATTTTCAAGGTCAAATATCAGTATCTTTTTAGAAGAATAGATTTAGAGAATTTTTTATAGAAAAATAAATTTAGTTTAAACGGAGGAAATTTCGCCTTATTTAAGGAGAGATTTTATATAAGAAAATACTGTTACCGAAGAATTTCTTTGTCTAGAAATTCAAGGACCCGTACGAACCCTGTTATAAGGCAAATTCTATTATGAATATAGAAGTATTCAGTATTTATATCTCACTCCTCGGTCTTTAAAAAAGTAACATTAATATCCACTAAGAAATATTAAACTAATACTTTTAATTTCTTACCTCCCTTTAAAAAAAAAACTCACACCAAAATTAATTCACAGGAACGTTTTTAAGTAAAAATAATAAATGATGCAACAGCTAGAACTTGAAAGTGTTATTAATCCAGTTCAAGTTGAAAGGTTGCCACATTTTGTTGGGCAACCTTTGCTGTTCAATATGCAGGAGTCGAAACACGATACAAAGTAAGAGTCCTATCTTAACCCTTTCAGAGGTAAAGTACTTGTGTTCATAAAATGTTGAAATAATTTATAGACACCAGTATTTACAAGAGAATTTATTTGTTAACGAGTAAAAGCATATTTTCGCATACTTAATAAAGGTGAAATTTTCATTATAATGTTCCGGTGCCAATGTGGCAATTAGGGATTAAAATAGGGCATCACCGCCCTTCAAGGCGTTAAATGTGAGACGTAACCGCAAGATTAACACTAGAACGGCGGCGAGGGGTCATTTTGACCCTTGCCGAATGAATACATTTCGATTCGAACCAGAATTTTTTTGTAATATAAGATTAATATATGCTGCAAAAAAATAACTTAAATAAATAAGTTAAATAGTTCTAAATAAAAATTCTGATGTGAAATATTTTTATAAAACTTGAGCAAAATTTCCCGCCGTTCTAGTGTTAAATGCTACAAAAAGTTTACAGGGGTTTACAGGAAGATACCTAACTGTTTTCTTCTTTTTGATAATATAATAAAGGAAGGCACGACTGGGACGCCACTCACATTAATTTTACTTTAACATTTTATACGCATTTATAATATGTATATTTTATCCAAGTGTGTGTAGATAATTTAATTCATGTGTTTGATAAAACTGTACGAGAACTTCACACTAGTTAAAAATGTCTAAGTTTTCTAGCTCACCGAAAAATTGCACTTTTCAGCTAAAAACCCCATTAACTCCTAAAGTACACGAGCAATTTCGATCATTTTTTAGCGGTAGAGTATAAATATAAGATCATGTGTGGCAGACAGTTTAAAAACTTTTTAATTTGTTAACCCCTTGAGGCGCGGTGGTATATATTATATCCCACCTAATTTTAATCATGATTAACACCAGAAACATTTATTTAAATTTTACGTTTTAAACTTTGGTGGAAAAAAAGGGTGAAACAAATTGCTTTTCCTTATTTTGAACTAAATCTTTTTAATAATTCCGGTGTGAATTCAACATTGCAGAAACGCTATTGCTTGAGCTTGAAAGGGTTAATATATAAATACTAGCCGCCCTTGCCGGCCAGTTTGGTCTCCTCTAAATGTTAAGCATTGCATAACTTTACTTTTATTCATAATTTAATTTTTTTTTTTTTTTTGGTCAATCCTTCGCCAAATCGGAAGATTCTGATACAGAAATCATGAACTCGGTATTTTTATGTTAGCCGGGCGCAGGTGATAATTCGCCAAACATTGTTCCCGTCGAATTTTTTTGTATTTCATTTAAAATATAATACTTTCACACATTTTATTTGAAAAACATAAATTTAATTTAAAACTGAAAACTTTAAATTTTATGATTCTCAATCATTTCTTTAGAAAGAAAAAAGTAATAAATAATACCATAAACCACGATATTTAATTTCAACATCAAAGCTTTGTTTTAATTTACCACGCGAAAAAATGTTTATGACAGTCGCATGAAATGGACTATTATAATGCTGATACATGGCGTTGGAACAATATTTGGCGATTTATCACCTGCGCCCGGCTAACATTAAATTACCAAATTGGCCGCCTGGCATATAAGAAGCGAAGCGGTCAACCCGGAACTATTGATGACAGTCACATGACTTAGGCTATTATTATAGAGATTTCTGTTCAGATGCACTTCACACCACAAGAATTGTAAAGTTTTTTTCAGCGTTATTAATAGCTCAGAAGTTTCTGATCAGGTAAGGCAGAAAACCGTGTCAAGTGCATGTTGACCCCAACCCTCTCCCGCCAAGACACTGGTCGCAATGTCATTTTAGTTTCTCGACAAAATGCAGTAATATTTTCTTAGCATTAACCCCTTAATTCTCGCTCCCGTCAATATCATGGGCTAATGTGTCGTTTGTTATTCCTCGTGCCCGCCAGATTTCCGGGCTGGAGATTTAATTGCTGGAAAAATCTTCTGAAACCAGAAAAAATTAATTGGCATTTCCGTCTGAAGTCTTTGAATATTACTGTACAAGGAATCCCACCTTGTCATGTATCCAATTTGTCCTGTATCCGGGGAAGTGGGACATAGGTCCCAGGTTCCTCGGCCAAAACCTCTTCGCGTCGTCGTCTGCAGTGTGAAGTCTTTGAATATTAGCGCTTGGGTTTAGTTTTTGGTGCGGATTGATGTTGGACTTTGCAATGCATGTTTCGAAATACATCACCCTAAAAAAATATTAATAATCAAAATTTAATGTATATATATTATTTCAAATATTTTTTGTAAAAATTTGTGTGATGATGTAGATTTGTGTAAAGATCTAAGATGTGAAAAATAAAGATCTTATTCACATTAATTTGTATGGTGTAATACAAACATTAAGACACAGAATTCTCGTATGATGGCTTTTCTACAAATGTGAATTTGTTCTATAACATCTTTTTTTTTTTTCGAATTAAAAAATCTAATTGCATATTTTATTTAGAAAAATTATAATTATTCAATTTCTGTAATAAAACAAATAGGTACTTTTTTAATGGTTTTTCCAAATATTAAGCGATCCTTAAGGGGTTAAAATCTTTTCTCCCAAAACTAAAATAACATTTTTTCGTAGCATTAATTCCTTTTCTCCCGAAATTAAAATAATATTGTGGCTATTTTTTATACATAATTTATCAAAATAAACTGTAAACAAATTATTTTGCAATAAATCTGGTACACAGGATTCATATTCCGTGAGTGACTAAAGATTTTGAAAATATGCGCAGATGGTAGATATTCTGTTACGAGGCTAACGAAAAAGACTGGCCACCGCGGTGCATTCCACGTATCTTTTTTGACAGACCGCTGGAGCCACGTGATGTTCGAATGTACCAATGAAGGTGGACGAAAAGAGCATCACGTCACTCTAAATGTCTGTAAAAAAAGACACTTGGAAGCCTTTTTTTTCCCTTAGCCTCGTTCTGTTATATATGACGCCACACTAAAAGCCCGCGTATCAACCCAGGATTATCAACCCAGTCCACAAGATGGCGGTGCTGCCTTAATTTACTCGCGATTCCAGCATTAAGTTTGTACGCTTGATATGTAAGCAGTTTTAGTTTGAAGCTAAATCCAATTAAAGGAAACTCTTGTTCTTGAATTTGAGTCAAATCATGTTTATTTGCAAATAGAAAATTTGACTAACAATTTAACCCTTAAATGCATACTATTGCATATCTGCATCACTTTTTATTTAACTCTTAGCAACCATTTTATTTATGTAGAAAATTAATACTGAAAAATTTACGAAACTATACTACTAAATAAAGATAAAAATCTATCTTAAAATTTCTGGTGTCTAATCTATTATTAAACCCCTTGGGTACGAGCGATCCGTAAACGTGCCACTTAAGGTACTCAGAATCCTTCATTATTCCCACTAGTCAAATTTTATTGTAAAGTTTGCTTTATTTAATTAGAGCATTTTCGCGATTAATTTAGACAAAAATTTTTGTTTTGAAGAACCAGTGATAAAAGAATAAAAATTCTTAAATACACAATTTTTGAACCTATTCTGATAAAACAATAACGGAGCGACAGGGTTTATCCTTTAGCATAAAATAAAGGTACGTGAAGCAGTGACACACTGAAGAGTTACTGAATTTTTGTCAATTACAGTAAATTTCCTGTTTTCAAAAACTGGTGGCAAAAGATTAAAAACTAAGTAAAGGGCTTTCGTCCTGAAGGAGTTAAGAATAAATAACGCAATTGTAAAAGAATAATTCATGCATTTAAGGGTTAAGTTTTACAAAATAAAAAATTATATAAAATACGTTATTTAGATTCATACTGAATTTTTGTCAATTACAGAAAATTTCCTGTTTTCAAAAACCGTGGTAAAAGATTAAAAACTAAGCAAAGGGCTCTCGTCCTGAAGGGGTTAAGAATAAATAACGCAATTGTAAAAGAATAATTAACGCATTTAAGGGTTAAGTTTTACAAAATAAAAAATTATATAAAATAAGTAAATTAGATTCATACTTATTAAAATATTTACTAATTTGCAATATTTTAGTTATGACTGTAGTTTTTACTTGTATTACAGATGTGCAACATAAGAAAAGGTTCGCGTATTATACGAAAAATGTATCTCTGATTTTTTTCCATTATTTTTCCTATGTAACAAACCTTTCTGAGAATCATATATATATATTTTCGAAACAAAACAAAAAAATCATGCGTTTAAGAGTTAATATCCTGGCAGTTTTTTTTTTCAGTGTGAGAAGAGTACAAGAAAAACGAATTGTATTTTGTGATTGCAAAAGTTCGTGCCATTTTTCCGATGCATCCAGTTTCGAAGTGTACCCAAGTTATTTTAATTGGCGGAATTCGGTCGAAATGTCAACATTTAATCTTTAAGAAATTTCTTCACTAGTAATCCATGGATTATTTTTCACTAAATCGCGGATTAAGTCATTATCAATACCAGAAGATTGCCCAGAGCGAATTTTATTTTTAAGATTAAAATCACCATTTCGAAATCGACACAAGCACTTTTTAACTGTCCTAAGAGCGGGCACACGATCCAAATAAACAACTTGAATATTTTTTGTAGCACGTCAACACTCACTTCTTTTTTAAACTCATATAACACAACGTGACGAAAATGCAACTTTTCATTTTCCATTTTGCATATTAACCTTGTGCACAAATTCATTTGAAAAACTTTTTTTTTTAACATTAGGCTTCCTCAAGACATGTGAAAGATATCTGTCAGTTAATAATATGGTTATAAAAGAAAAATCAACATAGTCAAAATTTCAAGATTCTGCCATCTATGATATAGGCACCGAACTTTTGTAGTGAGCCAATAAATTTTAGTGAAAAAAATATTTCATTGCAGCAAAAAACTAACACGATTTGATAAGTATAGTAATTTCCTTTTAAAACTGAGCTTTAACACTTTGAGGGTCAAGCGATTGTGTTCCCGAAATTTTGAATTCACACTGGAATCTTTGAAAAATTTCGTTGTTGCAAATCTTCATTAACCCTCTCGCTGCGCAATCTGATATTCCATCGGACAACGTAAAAGTAGCAAATTTTGCGCAACCTGAGATTTTCTCAGGTATGCATTTTTCCGTTTAACTAACCCTCCTTGATTATTCCCACCAGTTATTTTTTATAGTAAATGTTGCCTTATTTAAGCAGAACATTTTCGCGATTAAATTTGCCAAAAATTTTTGTTTTGAAAAACCGGTGACAAAAAAATAAAAAAAATTTAAAAACGCTCGTCGCGAAGGGTTTAAATACGCAATTTTTGAAGCTGTTTTGATAAAACAATTATGCAGCGAGAGGATTAACCCATTAAGAACGGTTTCTTTTACACTTATTTTAATACATCGACACCAGTTGATACCAGTTTTTCCATATGGGTAATTTTAATACATTTAATCTCGAAAAGTTTGAGATTAGGTAATATGAAAATTTTTTTTACTAAAATACTGGTTTTCACATATGAAATTTACGTAATACTTAAATGGCAAATTTTCTTGCCGACCGGCTTTAATGAGTTAAACATATGTGGGATATAATATATCCCATCGCAGATCAAGGGGTTAAATGTTTTATAAAGTTTAAAGAGAGATCAAACAAATCAATCGACCAAATTTAATTGCTTCCAGTTATATGGGATTGTGCATCACTACAGGCCGAATTCTTACCATTAAATGTTTTCTAGTATACTTCACCTTATTAACCCTTTCAGGGGCAAACAATTGTGATTTTGTAATATTGAATTCACACCAGGATTTTCGAAAAACAGTATTCCAAAAACAGGAAATGCAAATTCTGAACTTTTTTCCAAGGTATATATATAAAAAAAAAAATAATCGAAAGCTTCGGTGCAAATCTTGATTAAAATTAAGTGAGATATAATAATCCCACTGCCCCTCAAGGGTTTAAGCTTCAGAAATGCTGTCAATACATAAGGCGAAAGATGCTATTAAAATTTAGTAGTGACAAACTGGCCACTGTGTCTCAGCGCTTTCAATCCTGCGCAACTGTTAATTCCTTTTTACATTTACATCAGGAGTGTCCACTGTCCAACCGTGACACGCCTGATACCACTATTTTTTTTTTAAAGATATGGTCGATTTCTTGAATTGAAGAGATTCGGTGATTAGATAAGTCTATTAGTACTATAAAATTTTGGGGATAGCTGACGTGACACGGTTGGACACCCCTGAATAACATATATGTTAACATAGTGAAGTTATATTATTGCTACTACAAAAGTTTACCGCGTCTGCTATCAGTGGGCCCTTGTCGACTAACAGCTATTTGTTCTAATTATCAAAATTCTGAATAAATTATATACAAAGTCTTAGAATCACAAACATAATTTATTCAAATTAATTACACATAAAAATAAAATTTAGCATTTTCCTCAGTAATAGCAGGTCCTCATTGCCACAATTGATATAAGTAAAGGCTGTTGGTTATTGAACCCCATCAATTACCTTCGCTAATGTTAATCTTGTGGGTTTAGAATACATCCATATATTCAAATTATCTGTTCAGATATTCGTAGATTTAACTTCTTTTTTCTTTGTACTTTTCTTTAAGGATATCTCTTTTTTTCTTAGTTGTCAAAATATTTTTTTAAACATACGCTTAATTTATTATTTTTTTTGTGATAAAAGCTGTCGAGCTGTCAGCAAGATTTTAAATCTAAAACAAAATAAGTATATAACTGAAAAATATTTTGACAACTAAGAAAAAAGTTACATCCTTTAATCATCCTTAAAGAAACTGTACAGAAAATGAAGTTAAAAGTTTAACCCCTTAACGGTCGCTTAATAATTGGAAAAACCATCAAAAAAGTACCTATTTTTTTATTACAGAAATTGAATAATTATAAGGTTTCTATATAAAATATACAATTAGATTTTTTTAAGGCGAAAAAAAAAGATGTTATAGAACCAATTCCCATTTGTGGAAAAAGCATCATGCGAGAATTCTGTGTTTTAATGTTTGTTTACACCATACAAATTAATGTGAAAAAGACCTTTATTTTTCACATCTTATATCTTTATTTATCATCATCAAACAAATTTTTACAAATAATATTTGAAATATTATAATATACATTAAATTTTGATTATTAATAATTTTTTTGAGTGCGATATATTTGGAAACATGCAATACAAAGGCCAACATCACAATCAGCGCCAAAAACCAAACCCAAACGCTGCTATTCAAAGACTTCAGACCGAAATGCCAGTTAAATTTTTCTGGTTTCAGAAGTTTTTTCCAGCAGTAAATCTCCAGCACGGAAATATGACGGGCACGAGAAATAACGAACGACACCTCAGCCCGTGATATTGACGGGAGCGAGAATTAAAGGGGACAGTGGAGTTTAAAATCCTTAAAAATAATTTTTTTTTTATTTTTGTAAATTTCACCTTAAATATTAATCAAGGGTACATTATATGCATTATGGCATGCATTTATCATAAAAAAAAATTATTTTTGACGAACGCATCTAAAAATAAAATTAATAGAAAATGTGTACCACGCGGAATGTTTCAAACAGAACATGTAAAATTTCATTTATTAAATAAATTATTTTGATGCAAATTACTTTACATTTTTAAAGAAAAATAACGTTATATACCAGAAAATACTTTTATCGGAAAATCCCTTTACATCCCTTTACATCCTTTTCATTCATCATGACTAAATTCGAAACTACAGACCTGAAGAAAAAAAAAAAGATTCTTTAATATAATAGTTAAATAATGTTTTCAAAACAAATGATAAAGAACTTTAGAAAAGATTTATGTCTAGGAATTTCTACTCTTCCATTTATATGTATAATCCGAATTCATTTTTTTTCTCATACGTTTGCGAAAGGATTTCGTGGGCGATACTTTTAATGTTTGCTGTTATTTTTATTTTCAAGGTACATAGTTGTAACAATAGTACATTTTGTTCCATTAGATATCCTTTAATTGATCTGCTTTTATACGTTCTGTAATTGATCACCATAGTAACAGCTTTCCTAGATTCCATCTTACTAAAATAACACAGTTGCCATGACAACTTTGATAGGGTAATCTTAATGAAACGAATCTTTTTTCTAGTAAAACTTCAAATGGAAATTTAGAAGAAATTCAGACTATCATCAAATTATGAATTATTAAATATATTCCATTACATGCAAAATTCTAAAAGAAATAATATTTATCCTAAAAGCAAATCTGTACATTGTACCTTTTTGTTACCTAATTATAACTTAACCCTTTCAGGGAAAAAGTACTTCTATTTGAAAAATACTGAAATGTTGGTATGATAACATAATTAACACACAAATTTATTTGAAAGTAAGTAAAAGCTTTTCTTCACGTATTTAATAAAGAGAAATTTTTCATTCCAAAATTCTGGTGCAAATGTGGCATTTAGAGTTAAGTAGTCCGGAAATGAACCACCGACCATCAAAGAGATATATTGCTTGCGATAGAAATAATTTAGCAGTAAATTTTATTTTAAGAATTATCTACCCTAAAATTACACGTACAGCTATTTAACTCTTTCCATGCGGATGATTTTTCGATAATGAGCGCGAAATTTATTTGCAAAAATGTCACTGCAGTTCAATTGCTGAACACAAGGTAACTACGAGAGCTATTCGGAAAGTATTTATGAGTATAAAAAAAAGAAACATTTTATTACTTACATTTAAAAGGCACATTGTTCAGCTACTTCTCAATATAATCCCCTTATAAATTAATATATTTATCATAACGATTCAATTCCATCGGCGTAGAATTTTGCTGCCTGACAGTTCAACCATGAATGGTCAACTATTTTTATGTTCTTCTGGTACAACTATAATTAGAAAAAAGATTGTAATATATCTATTTTTCACATTTAAATTTTTTTTTGAAAGAGTAGTGCGAGATATATTTGAAAAATAGCCGCCAGGGGCAGACCTGTTGAAGTTTCAGGCGTCAAGATTGTATGCCGATGGAATCAACAAACTTATGGTACAAGATGGTTCTACGATAAATGCTTTAATTTATTCAGCGATATGTTAAGAAGTGCTGAACAATGTTCCTTTCAAATGTAATTAACCCTTTATCTACTGACGGTACTTATGAGTACCATTAAAATAACTTTTTATCAAATTCATTTTAATACATCACTGTCAAAAATAATTGTAAATTTACGTGTATTTTACCGTAAATTGCTCCCGTAAATTTACGGAAAATGCCCCCTTTTCCAAATAAACGGTCAAATTCCCTAAATTTCATGTTTTACGGACACAACCCGTTTATCTAAAGACAAAGTCTGTTTATCCAGGAGCAAAGTTCATTTTTTATGTGCCTTTTCCTAAAATCTTTGATGCAGTAAAATCACTGCAGCAATTTTTTACAGTGACCGATTATTTTTAACTCTGTTTATATTTAGTTATAGATACATTACTTTATCTTGTTCCAAAATAATTATGGATTACACAAAAGACAAATATTTTTAACCCCTTGAGGGGCACCGGTATATATTATATACCACCTACGATTAATGAATTTTTACACCAGAAAAATTTTATTAAATTTTACTTTTCTAACTTTGGTGGAAAAAAGGCCGTAAAATGGCTTTTACTTATTTTGAAATAGAATTTTTCACAGATTCCGGTGGGAATTCAGCATTTCACAAACATAACTGCTTGCCCCTCAAGGGGTTAAAAGGATGATTTATTTTGCCCTTGCATATTTTCAGCTTTCTTGACATTGGGGTTGTTGGGGGGGGGGGGGATAAATCAATTCGGAAATATTTCTATATTTCTATTGTACGAACATTATATTTGTACATTTCCTAATTCTACAAAATACTAAGAAATATATTTAAAAGATGTGAGTGGGGTTATCCTATAAATTCAAATTTAAATGATCCTTCTAATATCCTTCTAAAGGGATATATTATATCTCACTTACGATTAATGAAGATTTGTACCAGAAAAATTTTATTAAAATTTACTTTTCTAAGTTTGGTGGAAAACTAAAGAACTTAAGTTTTAACCTCAACCCACTTTTTTTTCCCACTGCTGTCAACCCATGTATCCAGTATCCGGGTATGTGGGATATAGGTCCCGGGCCGCTGCCATCAAAGTACTCAAGGCCAGAGGACATGAGTGTGACGTCATCACTAATCGCCCGACTTCTCACAAGTTTTGGAATTCACACCGGAAAAATTGAATAGCAATTTTCTTTGGTTTTATTTCTGGAATATACATCATCTTATAAAACAATAATAATTATATAAACATACTGGTGAGAATTTGGAGTTCCCTAGTAAAAAGTCAGCCAGATGAGGGAACACTGTGGCATTCAGCATCTGTCTGAATTTTCATTCAAGGATTCCGAATTCTCACCAGTAAGTTAAAAAAGTTATTAACGTTTTATAAGATGATAGATATTACACAAATAAAATAAAAGAAAATTGCAATTCAAAAATTTTTGGTGTGAATTCCAATACTAGTGAGTAGTCGGTCGATTAGTGATGACGTCTCACTTGTGTCCTCTGTCCTTGAGTATTTCGATGGCAGCGGCCGGGCTCCTCGTCAAAAATTCTTCGCATCGTCGTCGTGGAAAAAAGACGTAAAATTGCTTTTTCTTCTTTTGCAATAAAATTTTTTGGAAGATTCTGGTGTCGATTCCACATTACAGAAACACAACTGCTTGCCCCTGAAAGGGTTAACCCATTAAACACCAAAACTATACGCTTGAGGTTTTCAACCTTTCAGCTAAACGTCATTTGATACCACAAATTCTGAAAGATAATTTTCGCTTTACCTGATCTTAAAATCTTGCGACTTTAAACCCTTGAGGGGCGGTGGGATATATTTTATCCCACCTACGAATAATGAATATTTGCACCGGAAAAATTTTATTAAATTTTACTTTTCTAACTTTGGTGGAAAAAAGTCGTAAAATTGATTTTCCCCATTTTGCAATAACTTTTTTTGGAGGTACCAATGTGAATTTGACATTACAGAAACACAATTATTTGCACCTCAAGGGGTTAAGTAAACGTAATTTTTAAATTGAAAAATAGTGGTGGGTAAGAAAATAATTTAAACATGCGCGTTTATTTTGGCTGCTGCGCCGACGCAACACCAGTGGTTAAGTAAATTATTTTTTCTCCCATTGTACGGTGGAAATATAAAATTACGTTTTATATGGATTGGTAGAAGAAATTAGTGCTCAAACTGGAATTTTATAAAGAAGAAAAACTAGGGTGTACTACAAATTTACGAATGTTATTCGCAAAGTAAATTACGTTTATGAATGAAAAAATTAACCCCTTGGGGACGTGCGACACGTATCCGGACCGCGTAAGGTGCTCCGAATCCGTGATTATTCTCAGCAGTAAATTTTTATTGTAAATTTTGCCTTATTTAATCCGAGCATTTTCCCGAATCAATTAGGCAAACATTTCTGATTTTAAAAACCGGTGATAAAAGAATAAAAATTCTGCAAAAGACGCTCGTGTCAAAGGGGTTAACCCTCTATGTACTGAATTATGATTTCATGAAAATATTTTCTTCTAAAACCTTTTTCGTGCCTTGTTTTAACTACATTAGAAGGTTTACACAATCATTTAATAAACCCACAAGCAGTTAACTTTAGTTACACAGGGTATAATAATAAGTGTACGAAATCTCTTAGACGCTTAAAAGATTAAAGTACGATTTACATTTCTTTTATATAAAATTTGTTTTGTTCATATTGAACTGATAAATTACAAATCTCTTATATGGGTTGAAACAAAACCAACAGTACAAATCTTGAGTGGAGATTGAATACGCATATATAAACAAAAATCATTTTAAAATGCATTGTTTTAATTGAAGAGATAAAGCGCAAGATGGGAGACTTTTAATGTTGTAAAGATCATCCAGCGTGTATACATTTGTGCAAAAAAAAAAAAAAAAAAAAAAAAAAAAGCAGAGCATTTAACTTTATTTATTCGCAGATAAATGTTTTCAATTCTACGTTTAAATATGATGATTAAGAATTCTTCCACTGCACAGAAATTTTCTAATATGAAATTGTAGTGTCAGTTTCTTTCCAAATTAAAGGAGTGTGCGCACCTTAATCCAATTTACTACACAATATCCTGTAAATAAATAGTTATTTTATCTGTGCATAATATTTTCGGCTGTCAGAATGCTAATATGGATAATAAGGATGAAGAGCAAATTAAGGTTTTCTATATGACAAATAGCCCAGTGGTAGGGGAGCAAAAAAAGGCCGAATTCGGAATTAATTAGGGGAAAGCTGGAAATTGTTTTAATCCCTTCAGTTTATGTCTAGAATGAATACGCTATGTTTTCCCCCTCGTACTACGTGAGCGTTAGGAAATATCTATAGATTTGTAGTCAAAAAACACGCTTTTTTAAATACCATAGCAGTATCTCCAAACAGCTAACTCTGTCAAAAACATTGTCACTACAAATGTTGTAGAGCTTAAAATTCTGAGTGAAACGAGTACCTACACTTAATATTTTTATTGAACATTAAGGTCACAATTCACTTTAAAGTTCTAGACCCATGGTCAGGGGGTTGAACTCAGAATTAATTAGGAGAAAATTGGAAATTGTTTTAATCCCTTCAATTTAGGTCTAAAATAAACGTACTGTGTTTTCTTCCTCGTACTTGGGTGAATGCTAGAAAATATGTACATATTTATTTTCGAAAAACACGTTTTTTTTAAAAAAATACCTTAACAATATCTGAAAACAGCTAACTCTATAAAAACCATTATCGATACAAATGTTGTAGAGCTTAAAATTCTTAATAAAATGAGTGCCATCATTAATATTTTCGTTCAAAATTAAGGTCGCAATTCTATTTCAAAATTTTGCCTTAATCGCTAATCAAGAGCTTGAAGTCAGAAGAGATCAAGTTAACTTAACAATATCTCAAAACAAATAACTATATCAAAAACATTGTCAGCAACGTTGTCAAACGTTGTAGAGCCTAAAATTCTGAGTAAAATGAGTACCTACACTTAATATTTTTGTTCAATGTTAAGACCGCAGTTTTGAGATATTGTTAAGTTAACTTGGTCTCTCCTGGCTTCAAGCTCTTGATTTGAAAAATTTTGAAATAGAATTGCGACCTTAATGTTGAGCAAAATTATTAATGATGGTACTCATTTAATTCGGAATTTTAAGCTCTACAACATTTGTATTGACAATGTTTTTTATAGAGTTAGCTGTTTTGAGATATTGTTAAGGTAATTTAAAAAAAAAGTGTTTTTCGAAAAGAAATATGCACATATTTTCTAACATTCACTCAAGTACGAGGAAGAAAACATAGTACGTTCATTTTAGATCCAAACTGATGGGATTAAAACAATTTCCAGTTTTCTCCTAATTAATTCTGAGTTCAACCCCCTGACCACGGGTCTAGAACTTTAAAGTGGAATTGTGACCTTAATGTTCAATAAAAATATTAAGTGTAGGTACTCATTTTACTCAGAATTTTAATCTCTACAACATTAGTATTCACAATGTTTTTGACAGAGTTAGCTATTTGGAGATACTGTTATGGTATGTAAAAAATACGTGTTTTTTGACTATAAATCTATACATATTTCCTAACGCTCACCTAGTACGAGGGGGAAAACATAGCATATTCATTCTAGATCTAAACTGAAGGGATTAAAACAATTCCCAGCTTTTCCCTAATTAATTCCGAATTCAACCCCCTAACCAGTGGCCTAAAATAACTAAGGCGAAAGGCGATTTTAATTTAATCTTCAACTTACACAGATATAATTTTTTGCAGTTTTGAATTGCGCAAAAATATTGAATATTTTATATGCAAGAATTTCATTGCTGTATATCATTTCACCTGTGCTGGTATTATTAGATCCTCTCATGTTTTCTACAGGATTGTAGCTCATGAAGATATTCCATCTTGTGCTGCGGATGCAGCCTTGCCAACATATAAGAGTGAGGTGTGCCAGGACGAGTATCGTTCGAGTGCCTCCATTTGTAGAACGTTGGTGCACTATACCAATTGACACGAGTTCGAGTCCCTGCTTGGATACTTTTCCCTCTGTTGGCTATACGCTTAGATAGTAATGCAAAAATTTATGTAATTACAATATCCAATCTTCGACTGGTTGGATCAAATATCCTTAACCCTTTAAGGGGCAAAGAACTTCCACTGCTAAAATGTTGAAATTAATACATGGCTCAGGAATTTACATATAAATGTATTTAGAAATATGAAAAAGCTATATTTCACATAATGAATGGAAAAAATTCTAGAAAATTCTGGTGTCAATGTAGCATTTGGGAATTAACACTTCACTGCACCACATGCCAAATCTGTCACATACCTAAAAACACTGTAATTCTTATTATGTGTCATGAATTCGGCCAATATGATCTCTATCCCTGATCAAGAACTGTCCAACGAATGGAACTTAACACTTATTTTGTCCATGTCAGATGGCTGCATTTGACAAAAAATTAGAATTTGTTCTTCGGAAACAAAAACAAAAACAAGAAAAAAATGATCAAGCTATTAAGGTAAAATTTACTTTTATTATTTTTACTGAATACTTGAAAATATTAATATAAAAAATTTGCAGAGTGTTTCGCAGATAAAATCAATTAATTTAAGCTCATTTAGTTGTAAAATATATCAATACAATATTTTAAAACCCTAATTGTGTACATAGGGTACACGCCATAAAATATCAAATTTTAGCTGAAAATTTGAAAATTAATTCTTACTATTTTTCCCATTATTAGACCGATATATAGATTTCAAATAATTTTTTCATAAAAATATAAAAAATCGTGCAGTGAAGGATTAAAATTAAGTGGTTTCATAAACATACCACCGCCTGTGAAAGGGTTATAAGAAAATGCTCCATGTTAATTCTCAAGGACAGATTATTAAAAAACAAAACGTTAGAAATCCTCAATTGTGTATAGAATTATTTAAAGAATGGCTAGTGGGTCGAAAAGAACGAAATATTTATAATAAACAGAACCATATAAGAAAAAAAAAAGGACTTTTACTCAAACTATTTTTTAATACCAATTTGTTTCAAAGATAATTTTTTTTCCTTACAATTTTTGCAGGAACCTACAGAGAAGACAGTTTTTGTTCAAAATGTTGTAAAAACCTGGCATGAAAAAATTTTAACGAAATACTGGTGTTAAAGGAACGGACCAGTTACAGCCCTGAATAAACATTTGTGTCTTTAAATCTTTACTGAATAAACCAGTGTTGGCAGAGGGCTACCTTTTTTTTTTAAATTTAGATTTCTGATTGGCACCACTTTCTCTAAATGGTAAAATTTCCATTGTTTTCGCCTTAATTAACATGTCGAGTAATAAGCCGAATTTTACGATTTTAAAATAGCGGTGCTGATCGAGAAATCTGAAATTTTAAGAAGTAGCTCACTGCGAACACTGACTGAAATAAACCATTTTGTTCTGATTACGAGTTTTTATGTCATTTGCGTTATTGTGTTTAGTGTTGCGTTTAGTGTTGCGTTATTGTATTTACACTTTTCTTTTCAAAACATTATTACATAAAGCGAATTTCATCAATTGTCTGTTCGAATTTCTTACTCAAACAGATCCTTCACTGGAATCAGAAACGAGAGCTCTTACGGTTTACCATTTGAGTAATAACATCTGCATGATTTGTGATTCGTGACGACAAGTTATTCGGACTTCTCTAAAAATATTTTATCTTCCTTTAAAATGTATAACATGAATTTAGATATACGCTGCATAAATTTATAAATTTTTCGTACCTTCGGATTTTCTATGGGGAATTAAAAAGAATTATTTTTTTCATTTAAATTTTAAAAAAACCTGACACTTCAGTCAAAATTAATTTGTATTTAACTCCTATGCCTCAAAAGATTTACGTCAAAGAAAATTCCTAAATTATTTAAAAGTTGTAACATTCCTTTTTCAATTCCTACTATTAGTTCACACTCTCCCTATATTTATTTATATATATCTACCCTATATATATAAAATCCTAATGAAACGGATATTATGAAACGAATTTATATAACGATTCTATGAAACGACTGATTAAACAACTGATTATGTTTCACGGCGATTTCTCCTAAAATACCGAATACTTTGCGATGGAATTAACACCAAAAATCCGTATTGATCTGCAGATCTCAAAACTGGTATTAGAATTTTTAAATTCGAATTAGTTTTCGAAATATTATTTTTTTTTCTAATTTTATATACTTTTCACTAATGATGGCAACTCAAATTTTAATCATAACAGATATTTTTGTTTCGGATTTTAGAAAAGGATACTATTTTAAACTAATTTGGCGAGAAGTTTGGCCTCCCTTAAATGAATGCTAAGAAATGTATCATGTTACTGTTATTCACAATTCAATTTGTATTTCAATATCATTTTATTTAATACAAACTGAAATATTTAAAATAAATGGCTTTCACTTCTTTATTTTTTTTAAACGAAGTGAAAAGAAAAATATCAGGCACAGATGTCAAATACGCATCGGGGTACCTACTTGGCGCCAAAATGGCATTATTTTGGTTGACATGGTAACCCGGCTATTGTTGTTCATTTAATAATAAATGTTTATTTACTTTATTTTCTTTTTTTTAATTACATAAATTGTTTTGCTCTATAGTTAATTATTTTTTTGGTTATTTTCCTTTAAAAATAAAAAAAATAATAGAAAATAATTAAAAAATACGGTACTACTTAGTTATTCCATCGACCCATTTCGCCAAATTATATAAATCGCCAAACCACTCGCCAAATTATACAAATTGACATAATTTTTATTTTAAATAACGAAAGAACAAAGAAAATAGTATAACATTAATAAATATAGAAATAAAACGTCGAAATAAAAACCACTTGATGACGTAAAGTCGTGTAACTTGCTTAAAGTCAAGTGAATGTGACATTTACGATCAATCATTATTGGAATTTAATCTTATAGTTTGGTGATAGATTTTTGGTCGACGGGATAACTAAGTAGTACCAAAAATACATAAGTAACTGGTATTCGAAAGCGAGGTTTTTGCCAAATTTTCGTAAAAAAAATCACGCCAAACCCGGTACGTATATGGCATCTGGCCAAATGTTAAATGATGTAACAAACGATGACATTTAATTTCAACTTCAAAGCAGTGTTTTAATTTACCACTCGAGAAAAAAAAAATGCTAACTGGCGAGTTGAAAAATAGCTATTGGCGAGATTTGCACCCGGCCAGCGTAACAGTACCAAGAATTCTTTGCGACCATGGAATCTTTTATGTAGTTTTATTCGAGAAAAAATTTGATTTTTTAATCAAAAGGGAAAACTTTCGGCACAGATGTCATATACGGACCCATATTGGCGCGATTTTTTTCTGACGCCAATGTCATATACGCAACGGGTACTTAACTGGCGCCATAGTATCGTTATTTTGCTTGATTTGATAAGCCGCATGTTGTTGTTTATGTTGTTGATGTTTTCCCCAAATTTAACGTCGGAAAAAAATCGCATCCATATGGAGCCGTTTATGATATCTGGCCCAAATTTTCATATGAAAAGCGAAGGGATCAGAGCGTATTTATTTACGGCAGTTTCATGACTTGGACTATTATAATATAGATGAAATGATGGCGATATAATAATATTTGGCGACTTATCACCTGTACCTGGCTAACATTAAAGTACTAAAATGGCACACGGAATATAAAAAGCGAAGTGGTTCGCCCGGAACTGTTGATGATAGCCACATGACTTAGGCTATTATTATAGAAATTGTTTTAAAATACCGGGAGACAAAGACTCTGTACACTTAATTCATTTTATTTTAGCTTCTTTTCAAACGTTTAACTGATCTTCTATAATCAAAAACGAAAACAACCATTGGATGTCTTAACAGCAACTGATTCAGCCTTAAATTTTTGAAATCAAAGAAAATTGAATGGAAACCCGTTTACAGGGAGATCTGCAAAGCTTTTTTCAGTATAATTCAATCTTCTATAATATTTTAAAAACCGATCAGATTAGCGTGTTTTTAGATTCTGCGATGTCTGAACGGGGGTTGGCGAGCGTAGCTTGCAGAGCCCCCTATTATTTATATATTTATATATCTTGTTCAAATTTTCAATCTTTAATAAAATACTCATTATTCATCTACCAAGTTGAAATAAATTTTTTAAAACTTGTACTGGATGACAATTGATTTTAATACAGTTTTTTCAAATATTAATTAATTAATTAAATTTTAATTAATTAATTTTAGTTTTGCATGGGAAACAAAATGGCGGCCATTCTTATTGAAGATCAATGAAAGTATTTTCAATAAGGGGTTACCATAGGTGGGACCCTGTTCTGTCGCCAAATACCGCCAAAAGTGACGCCAACTTGGCGATATCTCTAATATTTTGCCAAATTCCCATAGAGTTCCATTGTAAACCTACTTGTTTATAGAAAATCAACTAATTGAGATATTTTAATGCAACAAAAATAATATTAGCTTAAGGGATTATATTAAATGTTTCTTTGATGACCTAAGTAGGAATTGACTTTAAAAACAAAATTTTTATATTACTTGTTTATAAAGATGTATAATGTATTATTGTTCTTTTCATTGATTAATAGGAAAAATCTAGAAATTTTACTGCAAATTGACAATTTAACTGATTCAGCATCTCCAAAAACTTCAGTGCACTATGAAAGTGGAAAATTCATAAGAAGAATTATTATAAATAACATAACATATCGAAATGTATTTACAAATTCTCTGAAACTGTATTTTTTAAAAATAGTAATTTAGTAATTTTGTCAAGTTCTTTCTTCTTCTCTCCATTTCTTTAAAAACTAAATAATTTTTTTTTTAATTTTTATATTTTTTTTTACTCTTATAAAATATTGATATACAGTGTGTCCCTTCTCAACGGTGTCCAATGGCTAATTCCTAAACCGTTAATCAAAGACATATAGTTCCAATTACAAAAATGTTTTTAATCAGGCAAAGAAATATTTTAAAATCGATTTGTGTCAATAAAAACATTTCTTAAAAAATAACGAAATTTAAATTTTTATACGGTCTCCCGGTCCTGTCAGTTATATTTAGTAAAATTTTCCTATTGTACTTATAAGTAAGACAAAAAAGTCCCAATCATATTTCCATTCATAGTCCCATTCATACTAAAATTGAGCGAGTTATGAAACTTTAAAAATGCATGAATTACGCCACTTTTCTACTCTGAAAACAAATGAGTTCGACTAGGCTTTGAGGGGTCACATACCAAGTGCTTAAAGTATTGGGAGAACTTATTTTATCTATATATGCGCTTTGAAAAAAATCGTACAAGTATTATGATTAGGTTTCAGATTGGCTAAAATAACATTATGTTTTATTTTGTCAGGATTTGAGACTGTTTCTTTTATGATTTATTTTAACAAAAATTGTGTTATTTTTATAGGTTTTATGTTACTTCAACGATCGTATGTATGTTTTTACAGTTATAAATTTGTACTCGAACTTTAGTTTACTTTCAAATATCCGATCGAGATTACATTTTACACACTGTCACAAATCCGATAACAATCTAATATTATTATGATTTTCGGTGGTTACCATTTATACTTATTTTACAGTATAACACAAAAAATTTGGGATAGATTACCGCCAAGAAGTTTAAGAAAATGGTTTAGATTAGATAATACAAGACTACAATTGTTGGGGTTTTTAACTTTTATGTATTTTTTAGCTCTAAATCTGAAAATTACCTTAATTTTTAACCATCATGTCACGATATTTCGCAAATCATAAATTGTCAAAGTTAAAGAATAACAAAAATTGGATATTATAAAGAAGAGGAGATGGCTGTGTTTTTTAACTTTTGATAATTTATTTTTAAGTACTTTTTAGCACTGAATCTGAAAATGACCTTCAATTTTAACTATCATGTTAGAAATTTTTGCAAATCTTAAATGTGCAAGTTAAAATATAGCTAAAATCTCATACTATAAAACATATGCAAAACTTTTTTATTTTATTTTATTCAATATTTTTGCTTATCAAGGGATTCTTACAGCTACACAGCTGAGTGGTCCGATGAGAGCGGGGAGGAGGTCTAATTTTAACTTTGAGCTGTTTAACTTTGAAATTTGCAATTTGCGAAAATTCCTGATGTGATGGTTATAAATGAAGATCATTTTCGGATTCAGCGGTAAAAAATACATAAAAATCAACCATTAACAGTTAAAAACAGAACAATCACATCTATTTTATAGTATCAAATATTCGCATTTTTTTCTTTTTTTAACTTTAAAATTTACTGGAAAATCTTTATATGATGGTAAAAAATGAAGGTCAATTTCGGATTCAGCGATACAGAATACTTAAGAATCAATTATCAAAAGCTAAAAAACATGACATAATCCAACTTTTACAGGCTAGTGTAATGTAATAATATTTTAAAATACGTATCATTTTGTAAAGAAATGAGGCTGTTAATTTAACATCATTTTATTTAACAAAAACTCTGTTTTTTCTTTCTTCTTAAATGTTTATTACAAATTGTATATTTTGCAATAATATGTCAGAATGATTAAAGATTTCAAATTTATATTCCAATGTTAATTTTACTCTCAGCCATTTTTTTTAATATATCAGACGAAATTATATTTCGACTAAATTTGTGAATGATACCCAATTTTCAGCAAAAAATTTGCCCTAACTATAAACAGCGAGTACCCGGTCACTTTTAATCGTAGAATAACGGGACTTTTTTTGTATTACTTGTCAGTGTAAAATGAAAATTTTACTAAATATAACTTATAGGACCGGGGACCGTATAAAAATTTAAATTTCGCAATTTTTTAAGGGATCTCAGGACTCTTAAAGCTTTAAAATTTTCGAAATTTTAATCTTTTTAGATATTAAACTACTATCTTTTCTGAACATTTTGGTATAAATGTTTCCTTGAAATTCCTATTAGAACAGAAGTTATGGCTTTTAGAATTATATACGCTCAATAGCTGAAGCGGAGTTTCAGAAACTTTGAAGTCAATTTTCTCCAAACGACGATGACGTCCAAATGTTTCCAACTGACGTAACGCGCACGATATTTCAAAAACTTCTGAATTTTTTTACATGAAATTTTCAAAACATATGTTTCATGTTAGTCTGTATAAACTGAACCTAAAATTTCCTTCTTATTGTTCAGAAATATATTCTTTGTAGGTGATTATACTGTTGAAAATTTCTAAATTTTGCATTAACTAAATACAATTTTGTATTAAAAATAGAAAAATGCTTTAAATGCAAATTTATTTAGGTTCAGAGTAATTATTACAATGTGAAGCATAAGTAGGACCCAGAATTTTCCTTCTGCTTGCAAAATTTATTTTGTAATCGTGCGCATAATCTGTTATGCTGATTTTCCACTCGTCAAATGTCTGACATTTTGGAGTCCACTGTAAATTCTAATTCCGCATCTTGTAATTTTTCAAATACATGAAATGAAGGAACATACATATATCTTTCATCCCAATATAAAATTTTGTCCTAAAATCAATTACATGTTAAGATATTATATGTTGAAAATGGTCTTTTTTCTTTCGATTTTTCCAATTTTAAGAGTCCTGAGACCCCTTAAGAAATGTTTTTACTGACCCAAATCACTTTAAATTTTTTTTACCTCATTTAAAACATTTTTGTAATTGGAACTATATGTCTATGACTAACGGTTTAAGAATTAGCCATTGGACACCGTTCAGAGCGGACACCCTGTATAATATTAATATAATTAACATATAAAGAAGAGTTGTGTTAAAGTATATTTATATAGTAACTCAGGACAAGTTTAATATGTAAAAAATTATTTTTTGGAGGTGTGAAAATAAAAACATGTAAAGAATTATAAATTATTAATGAAATAAATAAAAATTTCGCGCTTTTTTCCTCAGTGATAAATCGTTAACACTGTGAACAATCTAACAGGACCCTCTGTGCTTCGCGCTGCATAAATTGTTAATACAGCCACTATAATGCGACACTAATGTTATCACTATAACGCGCGTGTAAGCGCTTCGCTCCAATGCAAAGCAAAAGAAAAAAAATCAGCGGAATTTTCTAAATTGTTGCATTGAAATCTCTGAAAATATCATTTTTTTTTTTAAATAAATGTTAGCACCATAACGCGTGTATGAGCGCTTTGCGTCTATGAAAACAAAACAAAACAAAACAAAAAACACCAGTAGATTCTAATAAATCATTGTATCGGAAACTCTATAAATAGAAAAATCATTGAAATTGCAATCATTATAATGAACATTATAAAAATTGTTAAAATTGTTTCAAATTATTATTTACAACTTAATAAAACTGAAAAATAGGAACTTTTTCTTTCAAATTTACCATTAAGGTTAGTTGGGGCAACTAGGACATGATTTTACAATGTGACTCTGGAGCTTCTGACAATTCAGCTTCAAAAAACTAATATTCATTTGAATTAAAGTCTGAACTTCTGTAAATATGTTCAGTTAGGTTTCTTCTATCAGACAGAAATGCACAAAATTACATTTTAATATTTAAAAATATAAAAATATGCAATTTTCATCTTTCTTTCCTCATGGGTCCATTTGCCCCCAAAAATGTGGTAACTGGAGCAGGGGGCTCTATGTTCCACACGCGTTCATATTTTTTCATATCGGATATCAGATCCTGTTTGAAAAAGTGTAAACAACTTAAAAAAAATTAAACCAGGCAGATCATGTAAATTATATGTCAATAAACAGCGTTGTAAGGGAAACCTTTGCTGACAATGTGTCTAAAAAAGAGCCCCAAAAGTGAAAATATTAGATTTATTTATACCAAAAACATAAAACTTAAGGAAGTACTTATGTACTTTAGTATAGATAATAACTATAAAAGTCACATGGGTATTTTAAGGAAAAAAATAGCAAGGTAAATCTATGAACAAACGGCTACGTAAGTACTTAAGTACTTTATCTAAAGGTCGCATTATATAGGAAAAATTTTATTGTTCCTGCCAGAACCCTTACAGAAAGGTGCGATGAAGATATTATTTTCAAAATAATGGTAGAAACGATAAAAGTTTCCCTATAGAATGCGACCCCTGTGTATAGTACAATTTCAAGGTACTTGCATTTGTGAAATGTTGAAATAATTTAATGACACCATTATTTACAAGAGAATCTATCTGAAAACAAGTAAAAGTATATTTTCGCGTACATAATAAAGTTGAAATTTTCATTATAAAATTCAGGTGCCAATGTGGCAATTAGGAATTAAAATTAAGTGATGCCATAACGGCATCACCGCCTTTCAAGGGGCCAAGAAATTTGGTTTGATACCACTCAATATGCTTTTTTTAAAATTTCATTACATAATTTTAATAAGGTATTCTATCATTTTCTTTATTGTGAGCAAAAAACAATGGAGAAATTTACTTCCCGTAGTAAGAGAAACACAAAAATAATTATTCATAACTATGGGGTTAACTGGATCCCGCATGGTGCAGTTACCCCGGATACATGTCCCAGTTACCCCATTCTTGAAAAATTTATGGGGTAACTGGGACACCGGGCATACATTTGAAACATGAAGTAAATATGTATAGATACCTAATAATATTAATGTAGTTATATGTCTAATCGTTAAAAAAATGATTGTTTAATAAAAGAACTTACAGTATTTTAATAAACAGCCGAGAAAGTTCAACCATATAGACGTTGTTTTTAAAAAAAGAAACGTAAATTTTTGACAATCTATGACAGCAAAGTGAGAGTTATGATTGAGTTGATACACGTTGTTTTAGGAAGTAGAGATTAAGGGGCATTGTTCACAAAAGCTAAAACTTAAAAAACACCAGCAGTTTTTTTATAAAATAGCCTATGGCCCAGTTACCTCGTGGTTCCAGTTACCCCAACTAACCTTACTTGGATGCGAATTTGGGTTTACAGAACTAAAAACAAATGACATACCATGGAGCTATTACGCAATCTTACCAAAGCTCTTTAAAATGAATTTTAGACAAAGACACCAGAAGTATTTTTGCCAAGTTTGATTATCAAAGTTTCGTTATAACGCTTGCAGAAGCAAAAACCAATCTACCAGCTTGGTTTCCCTCTGCAGAACATGTTTGCAAAAAAATATGCGGAAGCGTGACGCGCTAATCATTAATCTTCTGGCTTACAACTTTTAAAATATATCCTTATGATTACGGAAGTTATATTGCAGTAAGGATGCTAATATAATTTACGCATTACTTTTTATTGAGGGGATGTTGTTTATTTAATTTATAAAAGTTAATTTTTAGCGAAAATTACAATTTACATAGATTATTTGAACTGTCATCTCTTGAGGGTATTTTTAAATTCATATTCAATATTTTATTACTGGCATATTCTTGAATAATTTTTTTCTTAATTTGTTTTTGCGGAAACATAAGTAATTTATGCTTTTAATCCTATTGCTTGTGCAGTTTCCACATTTTTACTAAATTGTTTTATAGTGTCGTATCTCATTACAGAGTTGTAATTAACTATAGTGTCGTAATGCAATGATAATCTGTAATTTTAAAAATTTTTAATTAAATATTTTCTAAATCAACTTAACTATTCAACATTTAACTATTTAACATTTGCAAACATTTTGTTTTATAAAATAGCATTTTCACAAATCATTTACATTAATCCCCATTATACCAAATCGCGCTATATTTGTCTTCTTTTCTACATCAAATATGACATGCTTAACATTTTGTAAACTCGAATTTAACGTAAAATGCAGTAGCCATGAGCTAGAACATTATACCACTATTTCCGAATAGTAAGCTTCAGCTTATTTCTCGCAGAATTTGTAAAAAAAAACTCCCCAAATAAGGTGAAACCTATCTTTAGGACATAGTTATAAACACTCTCTCCCTTGCCACACTCTAGTTATAACTCTTTTAACACCTTGGGGACGAGCGACCGGTATTCATGCCGCATAAGGTGCTCAGAATTGGGGATTATTCTCACCAGTAAATTTTTATTGTAAATTTTGCCTTATTTAATCCGAGCATTTTCCTGATTCAATTAGGCAAAAATTTCTGTTTAAAAAAACCGGTTATTAAAGATAAAAAATTCTGTAAAGATTCTCGTCCCGAAGGGGTTAATGTAACAACCTAGCTCAGACAAAAAACGACACTCTTTTATTTAACTCAGTTACAAGAATCCCATTCATTCGGACTGCGCTATATTTGTCGTCGTTTTCTACATGAAATGTGGCATGCTTAGCATTTTATGGAGTCGAATTTTACGTACAGTGCAGTGGCCATGAGCAAGGAAATTATACCATTATTTCTGAAGAGTAATCTTCCCCAAAAATCAACGTTTAAACACATAATAAATACATTAGGTAATATGAATAAAACCAGACGTATACGTTTCGTGAGCTCCATGACTCACATCATCAGTGTATAAAAGCAATGTATAAAAACAGTATCCCCCCCAAATACATGTAAGGCGAAAACCCAAATGTCAGTAAATACAGCACCGAAAGATCATCAAGTTCCAGCAACCGATGAAATCAAACCGGAAATAAAGCATTTCATTGGTTGCTGAAACTTGATGGTCTTTCTGTGCTGTATTTGCTGACATTTGGGTTTTCGCCTTGAATGCAATTGGTAAGGGGGAGGGGATACTCTTTTTATACATAAATTTTATATACTGATGATGTGAGTCTTGGAACTAAAAAAACGTATACGTCTGGTCTTATTCACATTACCTAATGTATTTATTGTGTGTTTAAACGTTGATTTTTGGTGATTTAGTAATCTTCACCTTATTTAGTCACAGAATTTGTAAAAATCTCTTCAATTAAATAAGGTGAAAATTATCATTAATACATGTTTATCCACACTATCCCCTTGCCACATATTAGTTTTATCTATTTTAAAATAACAATCTAGCTCAAACAAAATACTCCACTCTTACATTTAACTCCATTAACTCAATTAACTCTTTCTTAATATAATCGTATTCTTACCCTGCATGAAAAATGCAGGACCAAATTTTATAACAGTTGTATAACGGGTGTTTTTATGAGTTTTTCATAAATTAAGTTTATGACTTTTAAAGATTTTTATTTTATTGTCCCGCAAATTAGTGATATTTTTAAAAATGCAATAAATATTTCAAATCAAAAACTGTGGGAAGAGCATGAACTAAAGTCCCCAAATTCGAGGACATCTTCAAAGTCACCTTATGCATGATTTAAAGCAAACATTTTATGACTGACAATAAACAATGTGAAAGTCGCCTATACTCCGTGGTCGAAAGACTTTAGGAAACTCGGAATGGCAACAGCCAGAAGAGAGAGAGAGACGAGGGATTTTTTTCTTGAATGGTTGTGTTCGAACTCTTTCTTGTGAAATATGTAATTCGAATATTATTATTATGTTATATTATGTGTGCGTGTGTTGTAACTGTGTAGTCTTATGTAAATAGTAAACTTAGTTAATCATATCCCAGCTTAGACCTCCCTGCTTTGATTATATCTTGTGTTCTTTCTTCATCAATATCGTGGAATACCGAACCGGGCCATCATAATGTCGCAGACGACTAGGATGGTGATCCTACTTCTACTGGTGATCCTACAGCTTTTAAAAATCAACAGCAGTGTTACTGCAGCATAAAATGTTATCGTATAATAAATATTGTGGTTAAAGAAAGAAAGATGTGCCTCTAATCTAAGTGAATAATATTGCGTCGATAGTATTTGATTGACAGCAACGAGAGTTTGATGGCTGGCCTAGCTATCATACAGGTATTTTTTTTTTCTTTCCTATCGAGAGCATATTTTAAATATATGTTAGTAAAATATAGTTACTTAATGTGTATATGTTTTATATTATGTTTCGAAACAACGGGTTAATATTTATTCAATTAATGGAATAAACATGGTATTTTATCAGTAATTAAGTTTGAAAAGTATACTTAAGAATTATATTTTATGGTATATTTCATAATATGAATGCAGAATTATGTATCATGATTGTTAAATTGATCGAATGTTCAGATAGAATGGTGTTTAAAAATAACTATGTTTAGCATGAAAGTTTAAATTCTGTTATTTAAATAAATATTTTCTAGTTATTGTGTTAAAAAAAAAGAAAAGAAAAGAAAAAGAAACATAAAAATGAGTTAAAATTGCCATTTTAAAAGTTCATAACACGTCTGTCTATGAAGCTATTTATTCTCTAAGAATAAACTTTGCACTAGAATAACTAAAAGTGTTACCTAAGTAAATTATCGTTTGCAGAAAAAAAAAAAAAAAAAAAAAAAAAAGGAAAAACAGATTTATTTCAAATGTTTTTTATTTATTCTTTTATCTTTGGGATTAAGATAAAAAGGTGCTATTTCAAAGTATGTAGAGGAAGTGTTTTTATTTATTATTTTTTTGTTGCGTATTATTCTGGAATCCTTTGAAACTTCTGATCGAAATATGAAATAAAAGTTGTGTAATCTTTGTTCAGTGAAACTGAGATGTATAAATTTGATTATTACGGATTGGGTTGTTTATTTATTTATTTTTAATTGTGGCAGAATATTAAGCATTTGTTTGTTTTGTTTTGGTTGTTGCTTATTTTCGATTGACTAATTGAAAGGAAATATAGAGATTTAATTTGAGTTTTAAATCAAAATAAAAGAAAGATTTTCATATCTTGGATAGAATTTAATTTAATTAAAAGGTGTTAATTTAATATTAAGATTTATAAATATTTGGTTCGTTTTGAAATATAATTTAGTAAGAGATTGAAGTGTTAAAAAGAAAATTGTTAATGTATTATGTATTTTGAAGGATGTATTTAAAAATTAATACGCAAAGCATTGACAAATTCTTATTTTGTGAGAACGCAAATATTTTATTTTTTTTTAACTTGACATATTGGTAAAAGTATATTTTATTTATTGCAAAAATTGTTTTCTATATATATATTTTTTTGTTATTATTGCGCAAATGTGTTTTAATTTAGTCAGCAATACTAATATAAGTATTTAAATAAAATAAATTTCATTCAATTTGAGGGGTTATTTACAAAAGAATGTTCAGGTTTAAATTAAATTTGGTTTAAGACGTTCTTAGGGAAAGTTCCATTTAGGGTAGAAACACTGTTTGAATATTGCTGATTGCTTCCAATTTATTTTTCAAATATGGCGTTTTTAAGCAAAGGTAGTAGAAAAGAAGATTTACAAAAAGTAGCGATTGAACTTGGAGTTCAGGATGTCGAAAATTTAAAAATTATAGATCTAAAAAAAGCTATACTAGAAGTCGAAGACTACGAAGAAGAATTTGTTAAGGGATTTTTGAGTTTTGTAATTGAAGAAAGGAAAAAGAAAGAAGAAATGGAGAGGGAAGAAAAAATACGTCAAGAAGAAAGGGAAGAAAAAATACGACAAGAAGAGAGGGAGGAGCGAATTGCCAGGGAAGCAAAAGAACATGAATTGGAAATGAAAAAACTGGAACAATTGCAGAAATTTCCGGAACAAAGAAATGAATCGAAAATTGAGATAGCGCCAAAAATTCAATTAGCACAGATTGTCCCGAAGTTTGATGAAAAATGTGATGAGATGGGATTATTTTTGATAAATTTTGAAAGAAGAGCGGAAATGGCACTAGTACCGAAGAAAGACTGGGTAACTTACCTATTGGCAGTTTTACCGGTGGAAATTGCAAATATGCTAGCTAGAGAACCCCCGGAAGATGCAATTAATTACGATTTTGTAAAAACTCTTATCTTAAAGCGATACAAGTTAAACAGTGAAAAATTAAAACAATGTTTCTACAAACATCACAAAACACATGAAAAATCATGGAGAAATTATACACAAGAGCTTTTGAGTTATTTTACCGAATGGATCACAGAATTAAATATTAACACATTCCAGCAATTAAAAGACTTAATAGTAACCGAACAATTAAAATTCCGTGTGCCTGTAGAAATAAGAGAACATTTCTTAGAAAATTGGCTCACATTTACCACGCCGTTAGAATTGGCAGAAAAACTTGATGATTACGAGAGCATTACCGACAGTTTTAAAAGAAATGAATTTCCAAAGAAAAATTTATCTAACTCTCGAAATCAAAGTTGGAATAATTGCAGTTCGGAATCAAAAAAAGATACGAGAGATGGTAAACCGAAATTTGAACCCAAGACTGAAGCATCTTTCGGAGTGCAACGAGAAAAGAGAGAATTTCGCACAAAATATACCTGTTTCGCATGTGGTAAGTAAGGGCATGTGAAGAAATATTGTTCCAAATTGAATACAGCAAAACAAGATGGAGGAAAAACTTCCAAAAGCGATCTTGAGAAAAAGGGTCTAAATGCAATTTGTTTGAATGTGAATATTCCGGTGGAAGAAACAGATGGGAGACTCCTTAAGGTAGATCTAGGAATCGGTAACCAGAAGTTTCAGGGAATCATCGATAGTGGTGCGGAGATTACAGTGCTGCGGAAGTCGGTGGTGCCGGAAGAGTATTTACAGTCATGTGGAAAAGTATTCTTGAGACCCGCAATAGGGAGTCCTGTAGAAGCAAAGCTTGTTTCCGTTCCGCTCACTCTTCGGACAGAAGATGAGGTTATTCCGTATGTACGAGTACAGGTTGCGGTAGTGGAAGGATTACACGAAGAAGCTTTGATCACTCCCAAGGTTTTCGCTCTGTTAAAAGAACAGCAGAAGTTGTATTTAGGGGATGAGGTAGATATCACCCCGGTTGAAGAAAATAAAGAAAAATCTGTATTCAATGTGGAGGGAAGGTGTACAGAAGGAAACCTGGAAACAAATCTAAATAATGAAGATGAAGACAAAGAAGCTTCAGATTTGGAACTGATTCCTACTCCGGTCGAGGCAACTGTTTTGCCCGAAAATGTTGGTAACGAGGACCAAAAGGAAAGTTGTTCCGTTTCACAAGCGCAATTGTTGAAAAAGGAGCAATTGGCTTGTTCTACATTAGAAAAATGCTTTGAAGATGCAAAACGGCAGAACAATAACTATTGGGTAGAATCCGATTTGTTGTATCATAGAGGCAAAGTTGGAGGACAAAATTATGTTCAACTTGTTGTACCTGCCTGTAGAAGACAAGAAATTTTGAAATTAGCACATGAAACACCAACTGGTGGCATTTAGCTGCTAAGAAAACAAGAGATAGAATTGCTATGTCGTTTTGGTGGGAAGGAATGCTAAAGGAAGTAAAACAACTAAGCGCAGCTTGTCATGATTGTCAAGTGCGCAGAAAAACAAAAGTAACGGACAGAACACCTATTGAAGCGGTCGGAAGACCAGAACTCCCATTTCAAGTAGTAAATGCAGATATTTTAGGACCAATTGAGCCGAAGTCTTCTCGAGGCCATCGGTATGTTCTGGCTATTATGGATCAACATAGTCATTGGCCTGAAGCAGTCTCTATTAAATCGTTGACAGCAAAAGCAGCTTGTGAAGCGATTATTGAAGTTTTTGTTAGGACTGGAATTCCTAGAATGATTTCAGCCTTTAACATGGAAAAAATTAAACTTGTGGATGAAATAAAAATGCAAAATGTAGAAGAAAATGTAAAATCAAGAACAATTGAAATACTTGGAAGTTTACTGAAAGAGAAATATTCTGACAAAAATGTTATTAGTGAAAATTTTCCAAAAATAACATGTAAAGTGTTTATTAAGTATTATGAAATTAAAAGAGAAGAAAATTGGAAATTTAAAAGAAGATCTATGATTGAGCAAGAAGTTATGGATGAATCTGTAACAATTGAAAAAATGTTTGACTTTAATGAAGATTTTAATATTGTCAAATATTCGGAAGAGAATATTGAGAATGAAGATGAGATAGAAACTAAATCAAAGACTCTGGAGCGTGTTAATCGTGATTATGAAGTCAAAATGGAAGAAGTTGAGGAAGATCTTACTTACAAAAATAAAAAGATAATTGATACTATAAATATGAAAAAAAAATGATGAAAAGCATTGTTTTGAAGAAGAAAAAAGATCTAGAAACAAAAATTTCCATGAAAAAAAGAGAATTGAAAGATACTGTTGATTCAGTTAAAGGAATGAAAGAAAAAGGTATTCAATTTTATCTTACGTTGTATTATAGTATCCTGGAGACTCTAAAAATTGAGAAAGAAACTATAAAGTATGATATTAATTCTGTTCAGAAGGTTAAACAAGAAAGCAAATACAGAATTGACACTGAGGGTAAAGAAGTTATAGTTTCCTTTAAGGACTTGTACTTTGCAAAGACTTTGACAGATCTGACCAGAAAAACTGTTCCAAATGATACTCCATGGTCGGAAGATGCTGAAAAGTCGTTCAATAAGTTAAAGGAAAGCTTATGTGAAGTTACAAACCTTTATACCCCAGACATGTCCAAACCATTCGAAATAAACACCGATGCTTCCATATCGGGTATTGGTGCCTGTTTAATGCAAAGGGACAAAGACGGCATGTTAAAGCCCATAACCTTTGCCAGTCAAAAGCTTACTCCAACTCAATCAAAGTGGAGCACAATTGAAAGAGAAGCATATGCTGTAATCTGGGCACTTGGGAGATTCGAAATGTGGACTTATGGAACCACCATAATATTGCATACGGATCATAATCCTCTAAAATACTTAACAGAGGGAACTCCTAAGAACGCTCGATTACAGAGATGGTCGTTGGCACTATCTCGCTATCAGGTTTCTATTGCTCATAAACCAGGAAGTTCTAATGTCGTGGCAGATGCTTTATCTCGCATTTATGAGTAGAAAAAAAATCTGTATATATATTTTGTATTATTTCATTATTATATATTGGATAATGTGTATTTGTAATATGTGTATTTTTAGTATATAGTGTATAAGAATTTATATATCTTAAGTAGTTTAAGTAAATGCTCTCGATGGGACAGGTGAAGGACTTTTTAAATAGAACTTTTTAATTAGAACTTTTGATAGGACTTTTTAAGTAAGACTTGTGTAAAGACTTTAAAGAGTAGTTTCACAGTGTGGGACACCGTCCAACATGTAGAAACTGGAGGGAAGGTGTGAAAGTCGCCTATACTCCGTGGTCGAAAGACTTTAGGAAACTCGGAATGGCAACAGCCAGAAGAGAGAGAGAGACGAGGGATTTTTTTCTTGAATGGTTGTGTTCGAACTCTCTCTTGTGAAATATGTAATTCGAATATTATTATTATGTTATATTATGTGTGCGTGTGTTGTAACTGTGTAGTCTTATGTAAATAGTAAACTTAGTTAATCATATCCCAGCTTAGACCTCTCTGCTTTGATTATATCTTGTGTTCTTTCTTCATCAATATCGTGGAATACCGAACCGGGCCATCATAAACAAAATATGCTGTACGATAAGACTAAAACGTTGTATGCGATTTGCTACATAATTTACTTTAAAATATTTTATTTACTACTGCAAAATCCCACAAATATATTCTTTAAAAGTCACTTGAGTTTTATCTTAGTATTAGATGTCACGATAACACTATTCCAGAATATCATAATATTTGAATTACGCGAACATATTAATAATGAAATGGGCCCAGACTTTAATTAACTGTGCCTGACGGTTTTATAAATTTTCCTTGATAGGTATATCAATATTTATATTTGAATAAATAATAACATGATATAAGCTGTTATGTTGATGCTATTGACTAATTCTGAAACTAATTATATCACGTTGCCTTTTCAAAAATTTATTTCATAGAAATCGTCAGTAAACATAGTTCGGTGCGATGCTATTAGTTAGAGTTCAGCATTTTCTAAACATTTTATTTATAATAGAATATTTAATAAACATATTTTGAATTAACATATCACGTCATTCAATAAATATCATCTTAGGAAGTAATACTTCAATATTTGTCCTTGTTAATCAGTTATGATTGCTAATATTTCAAATTATTTTGTCTTCTATTGTTGTAAACAATCTTATTTCCCATCTGTATATAAAATAAATATTAACTTTGCATTCAGAAATTATGTGTCTTTGAGATTTTACATATATACATACAATAGCGTTGAGTAATATTTTAATAATAAATTAATTGAAATAAATGCATTATTGTATCCATTTAAATACATATTTATTTGTACAGTCGTGGAAAAAAAAAGTAAACACCCTCTACTAACTCCTCAACAAATTATCACAGACAAAAGTTACTGGTACCAAACGATTGGAAATAAAGTCTACTTTTAAATTATGTATATAAAATTTACTTAGGGGGTCATCTACATATTAAAACGAATCCAAACTTAATTTTTTTCAACGATAATACCCAATTTTAACGAGATATTTCAAATCTTTTGTTCAAACTATGCCTATACACCAAATTTCAAGTCATTTGAATGATAAGTTTTTGAATTATAAACATTCCAAATTTAGTGCTTCTAATGTTAAATTACATTTTCATATTTTTATTTATAACTTCTGAAATTATGATCCTAATGTTTTAATTTTTTGTGTAGCAATAATACTAATATACCCAAACATATATACGTTGAATTTGCAATTTTTATAATTTTCTGATATGAGTTATGAATTATGAAATTAATATTCAAAAAATTATGAATTGCAACCTACCATTTATTTGATGGATTCAGATTTATTAAATCCTGCTTAATGGAAATCCAAAATTTCACGTTTTTCTTCCAAGTAGTTTTCAAATTATGCTTTAAAAACGGCAAAATGAAGGTTTAAGGGGCCATCTATGATAGAAGTGATTAAATATTTGAAATTTCCTAGGCTATCCTGTAATCTAACAGGCTTAATTGACTGCTTAAGGTGCCTTGATCAAGAAGGGAGCTCTCTCGGTTAACAATCGAGCACCGAACTGCAATTTGGATACAGCCCTTAAAATACACTTTTTTGTGGTGAAAAACTTATGGTACGAATTGCATAAAAATTTGTTTTTAGACTAATTGAAGTGTGTAGAGCTCATTTATGCTGTCAGAATTGTGTACTGCTATTGAAAAAAACAAACTTATGGTTCGTTTTAATATGTAGATGGCCCCCAAAGCAAATTTTATATACATCATTTAAAAGTAGACTTTATTTCCAATCGTTCGGTACCAGTAACTTTCTTCTACGATAATTTGTTGGTGAGTTAGTACGGGGTGTTTAGTTTTTTTCCACAACTGTACGTTTCTAATTACTTTAATCAAGAGACATTTATAATTGCTTTTACTAAATACTCAAATCAAAGTGCACTCGTAAACTTTTAAAGTGTACCACTTTTTATTTTTTAAATAAAAAAAGTTTAGAAATTAATTTTTCGATAACAGCAAGATATGTATACTGTACCTATATAAATATTTCCATCGAGCAGTTTTAAAAGGATAACATTCATTTTCGATTATAACAGTGCATCAAAATTGAAGCCATTTTTTTAAAGAACATATATCTCAGTAATTTAATTCCTTTTAAAATAAATCCATGTGAATGTGAGAATAATTTCTTAACAACTGGTGAGCCATCTCATTATTTTAGTTTTTACAAATTTAATTTTTTTCAATTCATACATATATATAGATATAGATATATAATATCTGTATATGTTCAAAATGATAGGAACAACACAAAAACAAATAAATCAGGTCCCGTTTACTATGCAAATGCATAAATCTTTGTGTTCAAATGAAATACATAACATTATAAATTTAAAAACAACATTAAAAACGCCAAAATATGCAAACTTTGAGCAGACTAGTTTCGGTAGCCTGCAGCGTAGCCTCAGTGCAGTGAGGCTGCTTGGGTATTAAAATTAATAAATAATGTGTAATCGCGATACGGTGCTAGGAAAAAAGGTAAGTTACCTGTTGAGGAATTAGAATATGCTGAAAAAACTTTAATTTCAATTGTACAAAGTGAGTTTTTTCCAGATGTAGATTCTATACCTAATTTAATCTGTTTTAAAGATGGAGACGGTATAATGAGAATGAAGACAAGAATTAGAAAGCGTATTGAGACACCATATTTTTTATCGCCCATTTTTTTTTTTTTTTTTTTTTTACCTGATGACTGTATTTTCACGGTTAGACTGATAAAACATTTAAATATTGCGAATTGTCTTGCTGGTACTCACATTTTTTTAAGTATCTTGAGAGAAAAATACTGGATTCAAAGAGGTAGAAAAACTTAAAAATAGCAAATAAAGCCTTTGTGCAACAATATTAACAAGCAGAAAAACTAACGTTTAAAAATGCACAAATAATACATGAAAAGCAGCAAACAGCTGCTCAGCCTTTCTAGCATGCTGTTCCTTTATCCCTTTTTTTCCCCTACCTTGCACTGAAGAAGAATCTCTCTAGTAGATTCGAAACAGCTGTTTGCTGCTTTTCATGTATTATTTGTGCATTTTTAAACGTCGGTTTTTCTCCTTTTTAAGGTAGAAAAACTGTCAGAAAAGTTGTAAATAAATGCATTTCTTGCCAGCGCTATAAAGATAAATCACGTGAATCCGATCCAGTTGCATTGCGCTTTGATCGCATTAAAGATTCTAGTGTTTTTGAAATTGTAGGCGTTGACTTAGCTGGACCTTTATTTGTTAAAAATGCAGATAAAACCTGGCTAGTGCTCTATACTTGTGCAGTCTATAGAACTGTGCATTTAGACCTTGTCTCCACTTAGTCAATTAATACATTTTTGCTGTCTTTGCATCGCCAGAAGAGGAAGACCAAGAATAATCTATTCTGATAATGGTTCCAATTTCAAAGGTGCCACTAATGATCTGTCAAAGATTGATTGGGAAAATTTGACTACTTTCTCCGACGTGAAACGAATCGTTTGGAAGTTCAATCCTCTCTCAGCCGCTTGGTTGGGTTGCTGGTGGGAAATGCTGATCCATGTGATCAAAGAGCTTCTCCGACGAACACTCGGTAAAGTTCTCGTGAATTCGGAAAAATTACAAACAATTTTGTGTGATTGTGAATATTATAAACTCTCGCCCTCTCACATATCAATTCGAAAATCCAGAGGATTTAGTCCCATTAACAACTAACATGATTTTAGTACAAAATTCTAATTCTAATGTCATGGACATTGAAAAAGTTGACGCAAAACTATTCCGCAATAGGCTTCGATACAGAGTTAAGCTCATGGAACAATTGAGAAAACGCTTTCGAAAAGAATATCTGTTTCAACTTATTCCAAGGCGTCATGAAATCTCCCATTTACCCGACTTGAAGCTGGGTGAACTTGTGCTGATTGGGAACGATATACAAAAAGTCTCAATTGACCGTTGCAAAGATTGTGTGTCTAATTCATGTAAAGGATGGCAAAATTAAAACTGTTAAATTAAAAACTGAATATAGCGTGGTTATCAGACACATCCAACGAGTTTATCCATTAGAACTATATCCTACTAATATTTGTCCTTCACCTTTTCAGCTAGAATGCAGCAATGCAGATGCTTTGATGGGAACCGAGTCTTCAGACTTGTTGATTGAAGTTGAAACAACGAGTTATAGAACTCGATTTGGCCGTGTGTCCAAAATTCCCCAGAAATTTGGCAATTGAAGTATTAGTTTTGAGTAGCTAGTCAGCAACTCAAAAGGGGGGAGAGTGTTGTCTACAAGTATAATTTAAAGATAATAAATTAGTTAGAAATGAAGTAAAATAATTTCGTATTTTATTAAATGAGATTTATTGTCACTATAATTAGGATAAGCGAAGCGAATCCTCTACTAGGCTACACAAATTACATTTTGTCGTACACTTTACAAAAAAAAAACTATTCAGTATTTTGACTTGTAATTAAACATAAAAGTAGATTCTGACTTGTAGATTTGCAGAATATTATTTTGTTTTACAGAATAACCTTAAAAAATTTATTATTTTAATTAATTTATTTTACATGTTTTTCCATTACGAACGCATTTTTGCAAATAAAAAATGAAACACGTATATTTCCAGAAGAAAAAATAAATCATGGATTTATAGATATGGAATTCGGTGGAATTTTTAGGTAGAATTATCGATAGAATCATGCTTAATTAAATAGTTTCACGATTTCTTTTATGAAATTTTTAAAATATCCTTTTTTATGAAAATTATAGCATACTTTTAATGAATTAAAATTTGTGAAAATTCAATTATTTACATTCAATTATAAAAGCATTTTTCAATGCTAAGAATTCAAATACACAATTTATTCTTAGTATGTAAAATCATTTATATTATATACATAGCTGCCAAATTTTACGCTTTTTTACTATCACCAAAATTTCCTAGAAATTTTCGTCTTCGCCAAGGTTCTTTTACATAAGGTTGTTCCATTTGAAGGATAGCCAATCAGAGCAGAGCAGGGCTATTACGTCATGTGGCGGACAAGATCGGAGATCGACTAGCCGCGAGAAAGTAAATGGATGCGTAAAAGAATGGAATATGAAGTAAATAAATTTTTAAAAAGCAGATCTTCGAAAGTAAATTGAACGAAATCACTTCCCTTAGAATAATTTGTTCAAACACTGATTGGAGTTAATTAAATATAAAATACATAATTGTTAAATAATATCGCGATACGTTTGTTTACATTCAAATACTTGAGCAAATTCGCGAAAAAAATTTAATTTTTAATGCGTAAAAGTACAAATGAAAACTTTTAAACTATTGCAAAATAAAATGAATTATATGAATATGATGGCACAGCAGTAATAAAATGACTAGAATTATCAAACAGAATAAATTAAACAAAAGTCACGCATTAAAACTTTTAACAATAAGGCATTGTCCGACTACTAGATATAAGTTTTCAAAAAATGTCGAATGTCACTATGCTTATTCATGATCAAAATAATACAAAAATATTGCTCTATAATTAAACTAATTCTACTATGAAAAAAAATACGTACTATACATATTTTTAGATTATGATATACAAATAGCAACATCGTTATTTCATGTATACAAAATTTCAGCAAAAACTGAAAAATTTAAAACAACTTCAGTTCTAAAATTTCCATGTTATCTTATAAAATACATCGAATATAACATTTCTCCATACAAATAAGAAACAATAGAAAGAAAATTTATGGAGATATACAGATTTAACAATGAATTAACATTTTCAAAAAATAGAAAGGAAAAAAAAAAGTAAGAACCATTATCATACTTTCAATAAATCAATATGTGACTAATACTTTTTACACACTATTTTCGGGTAGCAAATTTATGGAGATATACAGATTTAACAATGAATTAACATTTTCAAAAAATAGAAAAGAAAAAAAAGTAAGAACCATTGTCATACTTTAAATAAATCAATATGCGACTAATACTTTTTACACACTATCAGGTAGCAAAATCATTGATCCTCATTAATAAACAAAATTCAATTTTTAAATTCATTAGTTTCAAATGCACATCAATATGATTCAAATATCTGTAACAATGTATATGCACAGGCCTTAGTTTCTAGAAAAAAAAAAAAAAAAAAAAAAAAAAAACTACAAGAGCTCTAATATTCTGCAGTAATAACAACTAAGTGTATAAGAATCCCCAAATTCTAATAAATGACCAGAGCAAAAACATTAAAATTAGGAGTGGGGAATTTTCAGAAAATCCTACTTTTCACGGACTTGACATTGGTGCTCAGTATTTACAAACTACGGTCTGTTCTGACTAATATTTAAATATTGACTAAAAATAAAGACGTACTGAAGCAGCGCCCCTGTGTCGGAGCAAATTAAGTACCGCACAGAGCAAGAAAGTTTATCAGAGAGAATATTTTGAAAACACGCGAGTAAAAACGGCAAAACATTTGCGACTAATTCTGACATTCCTCATCGCCGTTCTGAAATCATTAAAAAAGAAAACGCTACACATGACACAATATGTCACATAAGTGCTTTGGTAGGAAAGAACGCAAAATATTGGAAATGGGAGGGAAAGAAAAATAAAATATAGGCAATGATTTTTAGAAACACTATTTTCGTTGAAATCCGGAATGAGAGCAAATGAAATCAGACCAATATTTAAATTTCCACTAAAAATAAAGAAGTAGTGAAGCTGAGCTCCGGCGCAAATTATGCACTGCTTATAGGTTATTACCTCAACACTACATTAATTTTTATCTTAAATTCCTTCTTCATTTTAATAATCAGAGTAACTCGAACACAATATTTAATAAAGTAAATATTATCGTTATTCTGTTTGCGAATCGCCGGGTCAGCTAGAAACGAAATGCATGTCACTGCATTAGCAGCAAATGTACAACAGAACAACGAAAAATCGAGAAAATCGTTATCACAGCGCCCTCTTCCAAGGTTACATATCCATTTTCAACTGGGACTTGGCGTCAATAGTCAAAAGCATATGTATGAAGTTTGGTTCAAATCTATGCTTTTCGATGAAACAATAATGAAAATGGCACAAAAATTGCTATTACAGCGCCTCTTCCCGGCGGAATATCCCCAAATTCGACCTGGACCTACTGGGCATAGTCAAAAACATACACATGACATTTTGTTCAATTCTATGCGTAACTTCATACTTTTCGATGATAGAATATAGAAAATGGCACAAAAATCTCTACTACAGCACCATCACAGCAAAGCACTTATATAAAATTTGGTTCAGTTCTATGATTAACTTCGTATACTTTCCGATGATATAATGAGACACACGTATATACGGACAGACAGATATTTTGTAAAAACATGTTTTTCGGTATCTCCTACTCTTAAAATGTATAAATCCGTCGAAAACCATAAGTCGAACAAAATTTCGACTACAATACTTTCTTCTATTACAGATAAAAGAAGGTAAAAAAAGATAATGCTAAAACAAATATTTTAATAGAGGAAATTTTTTTAAGTTAAAAAAATTATAATAACAAAAGAAATTTTTAAAATTTTTTATGCAATTTTTGACGGTTTTTTTTTCTAATTTTGCGGCGATTTTTCCGTATGAATAAAAGGAATCCGGCTTTATTTTTTTGCCGAATATAGTAAATCTTCTTGTCATTTTTTCAACCAAGTTTATTCGGAGTTTGCATTTTTCGCGAGTTTTTTATACGAATTTTAGAGTTTCGAGATTTGTAAAGGGAACTCGGTTACCAACATTTAGCCAAATATAATAAATTTTCTCCTCTGCTATTTTTGAACTGTTTTTTTTTCTTTCATTTTATAGCGATTTGTCTGCATTTGTGAAAGAAGTCCGGTTTTAATCTTTTAGTCCAATATAGTAAATGCTGTCCTCTTTTTCTTTTTCTACTTTCATTTAAGTTTATTCGGAATTTCTCGTGATTCTTTTATGCAATTTTTAGAGATTTTCGCGTTCTGCAGAAATTTTTTGACGTTCGTAAAAGGAATTCGGCTTTGCAGCCTAATATAGTAAATTTGGCCTCTGCTATTTTAGTGTTTTTCTAATTTCTCATTGCGATTCTCCAGAATAATAATCGTCAGTTAACAAAATGCCCGGCTTTTGAAGAATTCCGGATTTCGACGTCCGGATTTGAGACTTTGTGATGTATTTTTAAATCTGTATAAGTGTTCTCCGAGAGTTATTAGAACATATTCATATAGTGCATTCACTAGGTTCTTTTGAAAACGTCTGTTAAAATTACAGAATAATTAAAATCATTCACAGAAAAAAAAAAATTCCATCGCAGAGCGGCATACAGAATACTATTGAAACGAGCGGAGCGAGGCGAATCCGTCCGCCACATGACGTAATGCGCGAGCAGTACCCCCCTGGTCTTCGCTAATCATGAGATTTCGAAGATTAAATACGACAGCATTTACTATAAAATTTTAGTGGTAGGAAGAAAGCGTAAAAGTTGGCAGCCATGTATATATATTGTAAAGTGGCAACAAATGAATTGTAAACAAATAAAATTAATTGTTAAACTTCTTATATCATAAATAAAAAATTCCGAGGAAGTTCTGAGTTATTTGGCTGAATTTACATTTCTAAAATTAAAATGCGTCAAGACATAAAATAACGTTTTTGCTTAATAAAAATGCAAAAAAAAAAAAAAAAAAAAAAAAAAAAAAAAAAAAGCTACTTTCAAATATTTATCTAATTAAATAATGCTTCGCGAATCCAAACAAAGCATGGCTTTTGCTAGTTATTTTGTAAATCATTTAGTAATGTCTATTGATGTTGCAATCATTTCCTGAAGTACAAAGTGTTATTTATTGCCTTTATATACGTATTTGTTCTATAATGCGTGTAGGCGTCTCTGACATCAGATAATTTTTCTGGTGAGAATGTAATAGAGTGATAAAGTTTAGTTTATATTAAAATGTTGGATATGTAAGTTGTCTTTCGTTATCGTTGGCTCAGATTTATGTGTTTGCGTAAAAGCGTATTTATTGTTATGATACTACAGCTGTAGTTTTTATTTGATGGGTCTCTTAGGTATTGACATTGAATTTTAAGTTAAGTTATTAAAAATAACAGGTATTCTAGATAGGTTTCTCAAGTTTATACATCGGTAAATATCTTTCAGTGTACGAATTTAATATAAAATATCTTACAATCTAAAAAAATATGGACAACATGATATAAATGCATTTTCTGTAAGGTAGAAGTCACGCGTTTATTCAATTATGTTTTTTGACTGAAAACGAGAATTCTCCTTTCCCGTCGTGAATGTAATAATACAGGGCTGCCACTAGCGACTATTTTTTTAATTCCGTCTCGCTCCACTTTTTCAAAACAAAAATCATTTATAGCTTTGAAAACAAATGCAAGAGAAATATGCTACAAAATTTATTTTGTAAAAATAGAGGTGCCAATAGAATAGAAATATAGTCGCCAGGGGCAGCCTGGAAATACGATCTTTACTTTTGTTACTATTATTTTCTAATATTGGTTTTTGCCTTTATAATTTGTAACAATTGTCTAAGATTTAAATCAGCCAAATATTATTATACATCATGTTTAATATAGGATGAATATGTTTTTAATTTTTCACTAACAGCATATTTTAACCCCTTGAAGAGCAGTGATGCCGCTATGGCAAAACATAATTTTAACCCTCCGTCTACCAGACGGGTCCATTGGACCCGACAGGTACATACAAAATATTCATTCAAACCAGAAATTTCTTTAAAATAAACTAAGTATATAAACCAGACAAAAATAAGGTAAATAAATAAGTTAAATAGTTTTAAATAAAAATTCTGGTGTAGAACGTTTTATTAAAACTTGAATAAAATTCCCGGTAGATCTAGGGTTAATCCCTAATTGCCACATTGACACCCGAATTTTTAAATGGAAATTTCACTTTTATTATGTACACGAAAATATACTTTTATTTATTTACAAATAAATTTTCTTGTAAATACTGGTGTCAATCAATTAGTTCAACATTTACGAATACAAGTACTTTGCCCCTGAAATGGATAAGTTCTTTCTCCCAAGGTTGTCACTAGTGACTATTTTTCTATTCTTTCCCAACCACCATTCCCAAAAGTTTAATTTTATGGTATATTTCTCCTCTACCTGCTGTCCAAATGTATGACGAAGATTATTTTTCCGATAAAAAATACAATTAAAAAATTGCCGCCAGCGGCAACCTATTTCTCAGTCTTGCCTAATCGTAGAATTATTGAGATAATTCAGGCGAAAAATACTATACACAATTACTGGTACAAAATTTAAATTTCGTCAAATGACGCCCGCCCTGAAGGGTTTAAATTTAAAAATTGCCATTTTTTTCAGCTTGTACACTACTTGCTTTCAAAGTTATTCTTAGATAATCGGAGATCACTACAACGCGTTTTCTCAGAAAGTAATGTAATTAGATAGCTTTGAAATGTTATTCCTATTGTTCGAGTTAAATATTATATATACAGAGTTAGCCAAAATGATTCACTGGGTTTCAAAACACTGTGTATTGGTAGGTATATGACCAATAAAGGGTGGTACATGACAAGATACATACACACATTTAAAAACCCGCCTCGTGGCTTGCGTGCAGGAAAGTACATTATTGCTGTGAAGGACATTGACAGAAACTTGCTATTGAACGTACAGCCGTAACTGGATTACCGTTGGGATGTATGCCGGGTAACTAAAGGTGCACACATTGAACATTTGTAGTATGTACCAGAAACTTGGCGAGTGTATGTATCGTTTCATGTATCACCCGTCTTTGTACGGTGTATACTTGTAAATAAACAGTCTTTTTAAACCTGATGAATCATTTAGGCTAACCCTGTATTTTGAATCTGGAACTTTATCTGATAAATGAAATAATATAAATACAGTAGAAAAACAAAAAACACCTTTTTCCCTGGAACAAGTATTAGAAAAATCGGAAGGTTTAACAGTTATAAAAAAAGCGGTAATGAAATATCATTTCCTTAATGAAATAAAACTTTTGCAAAATGCCACATATCCTAATTTTTCATCTCATTTTTTATCTTAAAATTTTTGTTATACCTTTGTTTTTTAACTAAAATTTACAAATATGTTACGTAGATTGCTTAAATTGCAATCTCTTTATATTTTGATCGTTTAAAAACGAAATATTAAATTTGCAATTTTCAGTTAAGAAAATCTTATACATATTTCAATATATTTATGTAATGAAATAAATGCAAACATTCAACATTTCCTGCAAACTAATTTATTCAAACTGTGAATATATAAGTTTAAAAAGTGGATTATCTTATTTTTTATCTAAGTTAAGATCTAAAATTCTAAATTTTCGTATGAAAAAAAAATGCAATTCTCTAGAGTATGGTTATACAGGGTGCCCTGTATGTGCCGAATGTATGTACCAATGTAGTTCGGCACAGGGGTCTATATAGTTCAAAAAATACCAACTTTAAAATTCTGTTCACTATTTTGAATCATAGAGTAATAACACAATTTCTTTAAAAAATCATACATGAGCAACGAGGCTGCAAGTTATTTTTTATCGTCATTCATAGCTATTTGTTTTCTATTTTCTAAAACAACTTACTGCTTACACTTTTTCTTTCAAAATTTTTGATATTGCGTAGTGTTTTCTATAAAATATAAGACTTTTATTAAAAAATATATACACGTTAAATATTTATGAGGCTAACTGTTATTTCCTAACTGCATCCATAAGTTATCTATTCAGCGCACTTACTATTTTGAAATGGGAAAAATTACATTGAAATGAAAAATTCTTTTACTTTTTAGAAACTGCTATTACTGCATTATAAAAAATGCATGTTGCACAGCAGTCTTTTATACTTTTTCTTCATACTTTATTTAAAACTTTTATCAGCACAAACTATTTTATATTTTCAGGAGAAAGGAGGAAACATGTCTAAGATTTTTCATTTTTATAAGAACGTGTTTCTTAATGCATTTTATAAAAGCTGTTTGTGGGTGCTTTTATTATTAATAATAATGATTTTTACTTTCTTGGGAAAACCATTTTTGAATTCTGTTTGGTTAGTCATGAATGTATAAAAGTATTTTTTTATTATTTGATAAATATCCCATTCGATGCTGTTACTATAATTTTAGTTACTGTAAATGATATTTTAACGTGGGCTTTAAATTTTATTGAACACTTGTTATATCTTTAATTTCTTCGAAAAGTGGTACAATATCAAAGAACAAGATTGTTGAAAACATAAAACGTGAGAATCAGGAAAATACTTAACCACTTGCTATTTAAACTGTGTTCAAATATTTTTAACAATGAAAGAATTAGAGGAGTATTCCTTTTTTGCCTTGTAATACAGGGTGCCTCATTAAACAATATCCCAGTTTTAACTTTTAATAGTATCAACTGTGAGCGTTGTAGGGGTGTTAATTCACGATCACAAGCAAAGAGTAAGTCAAACAGTTTTAGATAAGCGCATGCGCGAGTACTGCTTTGCTATTTACTCGCGTGCAGCGCCACACATGTAAACTTGCGACTCCTGAGTGTAAAGCGCTTAGTGTTCTGCAATTCGCAAAGAGCGAATTTGTAATTTCAGTTCAAAGTGCGTTTCGTTAAATGGGATTTATATTGTCGGGAAGAAAAAAGTGGAATCCCATGTTATCCTATGTGAAAAATACCTATCCTTCTTGTTCATTCAAATTTAGAAATTTCAACGATATTTTTTTCAGCACGTCGATAGGAAGGTTCTTTATTCCTCTGTAAGCTGCAAACTTTTATATCATTTTCTAGTTATAAGTTTAAAAAAAGTAAAGAATACTTTTTGCACTTTTTAAAACTTTTTTTAAATTTTAACACAAATTTTAAAACGCTCATATTTATCTTTAACCCCTTAGGGACGAGTGTCTTTTACAGAATTTTAATCTTTAATCACCGTTTTTTTAAAACAGAAATTTCTGTCTAATTGAATCGGGAAAATGCTCGGGATATTTTTCGGGATAAGGGAAATTTTACAATAAAAATTTACTGCTGAGAATAATACCCGATTCTGAGCAGCTTACACGGCACGAACACCTGTCGCTCGTCCCCAAGGGGTTGAAATATTTAAAGCTTAAAGAGGGATAAAGAACCTTCCTAGCTTCCTGCTGAAAAAAATATTGTTGAAATATTGCTCATAATTATCTTTAAAATATGTTAAGCTCACAGAGGGATAAAGAAACTTCCTATCTTCGTGCTGAAAAACAATATTGTTGAAATTTCAAATTTGAATGAACAAGAAGGATAAGTATTTTTCCCATAGGATAACACGAGATTCCTCTTTTTTCCTCCCCAGCAGATAAGTCCCTTAAAGATTAATTATTATCCCCCATGTGGTAATAAACAATTAAATTTAAAAAATCAAGAAAACCGACTGCGTAAAAAGCGAACTAATTAAATCCAATTTCTCATCAATGTGAAACTATTTTTTTTTTCATTTCCTACTATTAGCTCACACTCTCGCTATATATATCTTGTTCAAATTGCCAATCGTTAATAAAATACTTATTATTCATCCAATCAAGCTCAAATATATTTTTTTAACTTGTACTGGATGACACTTGATGTTAATCCAGTTTTTTTCAAATATTAATTCATTAATTAAACTAAATTAATTAATTTTCAATAATCGAGAGAGCCCTCTTCTTGATAAAGGAATTTTAAAACCGAGAAAGCCCTCTTCTTCATCAAGGCGTTTTAAGCGCTACTCAAGAAGAAAGAAGAATGGGCGAAAAAAATTCTCTTATATACCTAAGTAGGAATTGACTTTAAATATCTTTTTATATATTACTTGTTTATATTACTTACCTATTTTTTTATGTACTTGTATTGATAACTTTTAAGTTGTGTTTAACTGTAAGTTCCCATCTATAAACACTGTTTTGATGAGGTCTATAGATGTCTATGATGGTTAGAGCTGCAGTAAACTAGAGATCCACAATACATACACAACTTCCAGGTTGTATAATATTTTAACGGAGCTTCTGACTGTAATAGTCAATGAAACATCGTCTTCATTTTGAAAGACCTATCCAATGATATGCCACTCAATAGGAGGCGTAATTTTTTTTTTTTAGTCTCTACCGCCATTTCGTATTTTACGGCCGCCATTTTGAATTTATAAAAACAAAACCTAGCCTGTAACCATAGCCCTTAAGACGAATCGATAGAGACATCTAACATTAAAATCCATCCAACCGTTGGGATGTTTCGAGGGTATAAAGAAATCCACATACACAAATACGCGTGAAACACATAACCCTTCTTTTCAGTCGGGTAAAAACACATAGAATTGAAGAGGCTATTGCTTCCATTACTCCGGACTTGTTAACCAGAGTGCGGTAAGAATTTAACTTTAGGTTGGATGTGGGTCGATAACTAAAAGTGCACATATTGAACATTTGTAAGAAAAACTAGGTTAGTTTATCTTCAATTCCATGTATGATTTGTTGTAAATAGTCTAAATGAAACTGTTTTAATATGCCATTGAAACTTGAACATTCTTTTATGGACACCCTGTATTATCCAATCCTACTCTCTATAACATCGCCAGATAAATATATCAGAAAAGTTTCTTTATAACCACCCTATATCTTCAGTCATTAAAGAAGATCATTATTAAAATAGAGCAATTTCATTTCATAATTTGCGGTATAAAGGGTTAAATGAGCCGAAAATGTTGATATAAAATTAATTGACCCATGATAGTAAACGATTAACACTTAGTAGAATTTATATATAATAAAACATTGTCGCAATCCATTTTTTCAGTAAAAAATAAAGTACACTAAAACCTCTCTAAAGCGACCACGTTCCGTTCCAATAAAAATTGGGCACTCAAAGAGGTGGTCTCTTAATGGTAGTCATGTTTAAATCTAGATTTTAATTGTTGAAAAAAGGTAACAATTAATGTTACTAGAATTTATTTTTTACATTAGGAAAAAATCTGAAAATTTAAGTATCAAAACAAAAGTTAATTCCATAAGTTAATTAGAGCAGAGTTTAAAAAATGAATACATTGACGTTTGATTTGATTTTATTGTTTTATCTTCTATAACTTTTATTACCAAGTCCTTTCGAAGTTCAGTAAATAAAAACAATTTTTTTTTTTTTTTTTTTTTTTTTTTTTGGACGGGAACAATTAATGACGATGTCATTAATTTATCTATTTCTATGAGAGTTTCCTGACAGAATAGGGGAGGGGAGTTTATTGACCGTCGTCCTTACTTCGTCATCGGAGTTCAAGTTATTGCCTAAAAAAGGCACAAAGGAGTTTAAACTCTTAAAAGTTACTGGAATAAACAAAAATTCTAAACTTAGTTTAGAAGTTTGAAGAATAATGCTCTTTCCGGAATTATTTTTCTAATAAAACCTTCTTCAAGCGACCAGGAAAAAACGGAATTTGTTTATTTTTCTTCAAAGAAATGGGTCGCTCATGGAGGGAATCACATTCACTTGACTTTAAGCAAGCTACTCGTGTTTACGTCATCAAGTGATTTATCTCCACGTTTTATTTACATTTTTATTAATATTATACTAATTTATTTATTTAAAATAAAAATTATGTCAATTTGTATAATTTGGCGAGTGGTTTGGCAATTTATATAATTTGGCGAAATTAGTCGACGTGATAACTAAATAGTACCAAAACTTCCATATTACAGGAATTTGTTTAACTATTCACCATCAGCATCTAAATAGTGTTTTGTAATGTATAATTTCTACTATATAGGCTGGCATTTTTTAAATTTATTTTTCTTTAAGTACTTTTCATCACATCATCGCATTTCATACGAAGTCACGTAAGTCTGCAGAAACATTCGTCGAAGCATAGCTTCCTAAGTTTCACTCTGTTAAGTTACGAAAAATAAATATCAGTTGAGATTGGAGTAAGATTGTCTGTATATGGGGCGGAAAAAATGGATTGCTACGAAATTTTTTATATGCATATGTATATATATCTACCCTATATATATATAATCCTAATTAAACGAATTTATGAAACGGATATATGAAACGAATTTATGAAACGGATATATGAATCGACTGATTAAACAACTGATTATGTTTCAAGCGATTTCTCGTAAAATATGGAATACTTTGCGATGAAATGAATACCGAAAATGAGCATTGATCTGCAGATCTCAAAATTGGTATTAGAATTTTTAAATTCGAATTAATTTTCGAAATATTACTTTTTTTCTAATTTTATATACATTTTTCTAATGATGGCAACTCAAATTTTAATCAAACAGATATTTTTTTTCATATTTCAGGAAAGGTTAACAAGGTAACCCAGCTATTGTTGTTTATTTGATAATTAATGTTTATTTACTTTTATTTCTTTTTATAAATTATATAAATTATTTTGTTCTGTAATTATTAATTATTTTTTTTATATTTCCTTTAGAAAATAATAGAAAATAATTAAAAAATACGGTACTACTTAGTTATTCTGTCGACCAATTTCGCCAAATTATATAAATCGCCAAACCACTCGCCAAATTATACAAATTGACATAATTTTTATTTTAAATAACGAAAGAAGAAATAAATTAGTATAACATTAATAAATATACAAATAAAAAGTCGAAATAAAAATCACTTGGTGACGTAAACACGTGTAACTTGTTTAACCCCTTCGGGACGGGAGCCTTTTACGAAATTTTTAATCTTCTGTCACCGTTTTTTAAAAACAGAAATTTTTGTCTTCTTGAATCGAGAATATACGCTGATTAAATAATCACTCAGACACTCCCACTCCCACTCAGACAGTTGGTTGGTGCCTCTTGGAGAGAACAGACGAGTTTTCTGTTTGCTGGTCGTTTTATTCTCAAGAGATCGTAATCGCAGTTCGATGTTTTTAGAACTTGCGGGATCTTTTGCAAGTATCTTCGAATGAGTTGTGGTGCTGATAGTGACACTTAATAGAAACTAGTTCGTACGAATAGGTGACTGTTTTCTGGACTTGATGCATCATAGTAGTAAAATATAGAGGGTTCACCGACGATAATAATGGGTACTGAGGACCCATTTAAATTTTCTGACAATGCACTCCGCATCCTGAATGGAGAGGAGAAATCTGATTTAGCTGCTGCGTGGATGGAATTTCCTGGAGTAGCGGATGAAGTACAAAGACTGATTGTACAGCAATTCCTGCAAGATTGTGATAGCTACATAATGAGACTTTTAAGTAAAGATGACTACCTGACGAATCCTCAACACAAGACTAGCGTGAGTAATCTTCTCAATAATGTTATGTTTTTGTTCAATGAGCCATTTGACCCCCTAAAATTAAGTCAACTAAGTGAGTTTAAAACTTTTATCTATGATCATGACTATGATCTAATTGACATCTTAACAAAACTCAAGGCAATTGTGGTGAACTCAGATGACGGCTTCACCTCTGCTAATAAACTAAAACGTAGGAGAAATGATCTCAAATCTAATATTCCCTTAAAGAATAAATATGCCAATATATCTGAAAAATACCTTGACGATAATAACATGGATTCTTCTGAGCCCTCCCAAGGAGAGTCAGCCCGTAGCACCACTACTGAAGTAGTCCCTAAAAAACCAAAATCCTCCCCTTCTATATTGAGTTTCAAGGCAAGTGGACGGAACTTGCAAGTGAGATTAAAAAACTCAACGACAGCAATCCCCTGATTAAACTAGACGGTGAATTACTCAAAATCCACTGTAAAACTGATGCAGATTTCCGAAAAACACAGGACTATCTTGATTCTAAAACAGTTCCTTACACAACCCTGAGCCCCGCAGAACAGCGCCCCAGGAAAGTTGTCATTAGGGGAATTCCCCCATATACCGACCCCCAGGTCATAATTGAAGCTCTTAAAGAACATAATTTCGTGGCCAATAGAGCCTCAATGATGAAAAGTAGAAAGACCGGTCGACCAATGCCCCTCTACGTCGTCAATGTACTCCCACGTGAAAAATTCGAAGAAATCTACCAAATTCACGAAATTTGCTACATTAAATTAGATATTGAGCGATTTAAAGGCACCAACATCGTAAAGCAATGCTACCGTTGCCAGAAATTTGGTCATTCCAGCGAGATTTGCCGCCTGCCGCCAAAATGCGCCAAATGCTCGGAAGAGCATTTAACTCCCCAGTGCGATAAAATTGGAAAGATCATCCCCAAATGTTCAAATTGTTATGGTGAGCACGTGGCTACTTACCGTGGTTGCCCCCAAACCCCCCAGTTCCATAAAAAACAGCAGGACCCCAAAACCGTCCGAAAAGAAAACCCAAAAATCATTCCGAACGATATGGCGGAACTTTTATCAACATATAATTATGTCCGTAAGCCAGAGGCCAAAAAACCAGAAGAAAAACCTACTGAAGCCCCGGCTCCGCTCCCTTCTCCCTCCCAAGACCCTAACCCCGAAAGCACTACACCAAATAAGCCAACTGACACTCAAAAAACAACACCAGAACAACCCAGTAGTTCTAATTATGCTAATGACTTAAAAGAAATTTTCAAGACCTTCAAGGAGATGAAAGAACTCCTAAAATTTAACAAATTCATCCAATGTTTCAAAAATATTGCTAACCAAACTAAAAATATACAAGATCCAATAGAAAAAATACTCATCCTTATGAGTGCTATAGAAACTTTAGCCACGGAATTTAACACATTTAATGATGAGTAATTCCTCTTCTACCTTCTCCTCACTAATTTTTCTTTCCTGGAACTGTAACTCCTTGCAGAATAAATTTAACGAACTTAAACTCTTTATGCACGAACATCCCCAAATTGACGTTATTTTCTTACAAGAGACTTTCAACCCCACTTTCAACATTAACATCCCTGGGTACAGGCTATTCCATACACCTCGTGCGGATGGTACGCACAGAGGAGGTACCGCTATTTACATCAAGAACCATCTTCCACACTACCAATCGCACAACCACACCTTTAATGATCTTGAGTATACCAGTATCAATCTTAAACTTCCTCATATCAATATTAAATTAGCTTCTATTTATGCTCCACCCACTGGTAACTTACCTGTTAATAGTCTTACACAGCTTTTTTCACAACATCACCACTGCTTTTTCGTAGGCGATTACAATGCCAAAAGCAGACACTGGAACTGCCATGGCAATTCTCGGCGGGGTACCTCTCTTCACAACTTAGTCCAAAACTTAAAATTAAATCTTCATGCACCACCCAGACCAACACACATTTCCAAACTGCCTGGTGCCCGGGACTCTATCATTGATCTTGCTCTTTCCAAAAATCTTCCTTACCCTATCTACTCTACAGTTATTAATGATTTCTCCTCTGATCACCTGCCTGTCTGCTTTAAAATAGATATTATTAATCCTCTTTCTCCCCCCCCCCCTTCCGTGGCTATTGACTGGAATAAATTTACTAATTACCTTAACTCTCAGGACATCACCTTCCCTGATATTAATAATACCGATGACATTGATGCGGCTGTTGGACATCTCAACTCTCATATCACTAATGCTCAAAATTTTTCTACTTTTAACACCTTCAAAAATAATTTTGCCTTTGTCCCACCCCGTTATATTTACAACCTTATCAAACAGCGCAATCGACTCCGGCGACAATTTCAAAGTTCAAGAGACCCCTCCATTAAACCTCTTCTCAATAGGTTAAACAATAAAATCAAAAACAGCCTTTATAAAGAAAAACAGAAAAGTTGGAAAAACTTTCTCAAAACTTTATCTTACGAGGACAACTCTCTTTGGATTCTTAAACGCAAACTGAATAAACATTACACTTCCATCCCCCCCCTCACTTCTAATAATGTTACCGCTTATACTGACCAAGAGAAAGCTAACATGCTTGCTAATTCTTATGCCACCCAATTTTCTCCTAATCCTACCCTTGCAAACCAAGCTCACCTTGATCATGTTAACGAGACAGTTCGGAACTTTTTGGCTACCCCCCCCCTCAAGATCCCCCCCCCCCTAAAATTCAACCTATTGTTATCCACAATATTATCAAAAAACTCAAAAAGCGTAAAACCCCAGGATACGATAAAATTACTAACTCTGCTCTTAGAAACCTTCCTCCTAATTGCATAATCTATATCACTGACCTCACTAATGCTATCTTAAAACATAACTACTTCCCTAAACCTTGGAAACTTTCTATAATCTCTCCTATTCCAAAACCTGGAACTAACCTGTCAGACCCCACTAATTACAGACCTATCTCCTTTCTACCTTCTATCAGTAAAGTGGTGGAACGTGTCATTCGTGCCCAGTTGCAGGAGTTCATTCAGCAACACAACATTCTCATGCCTGAGCAGTTCGGCTTTCGCCCAAAACACTCAACACAACACCAGCTTCTTAGGGTTGTTGAGTTTCTCAGCGAGAAACCCAATGCAAAAATTCCCGCAGCCGCCATCTTTCTTGATGTCGCAAAGGCATTTGACAAGGTCTGGCATATGGGCCTCATTTACAAATTAATTCAGCTCGGTTTTCGTCCCAGACTTATACATTTAATATATTCGTACCTTTGCGACCGCTCTTTTCAAGTCCGCATAAACAACATTCTTTCTATTATTCTCCTTATCCTAGCGGGCATCCTTCAGGGGAGCGTGTTGGGCCCATCTTTATTTAACATTTTCTTTAACGATATCCCACGCTCCTTGCACACTCACCTCGCTCTTTATGCGGACGACACCTGTATTTACGCTTCGGCACACCACCCGTATACTCTTTACAGGTACCTACAGACTCATGTTGATGACTTCATGAACTGGTGCATGCTTTGGCGCGTTGTCATAAATGAAACTAAAACTACTGCAGTATATTTCTCTCGCAAAATAATTTTCCCTAACAGAATCATTATTAACAACACTGTTATCCCTTGGTCAGACCAAGCTAAGTATCTTGGGGTCATTCTGGACCGCCGCTTAACCTGGAAAAAGCACACTTTCTCCATCAGAGGTAAAGTCGCCGGAGCCTTTAACTCTATAAAACCTCTCCTTAACAGTAAAACCTTGTCTGTTCACAATAAATTAATCCTCTATAACTCATGCATCCTTCCCATCATAACCTATGCCAGTCCGGTCTGGGGCTTCACATGTAAGACCACTATGGGCAACCTTAGTCGCTTGCACAATTCCAACCTGCGTACTGTCCGTAACGCATCTCGTTACCTTCGCAACTCCACGGTCCGAAGAGACCTTAAAACTACTACATTACGTAAGCGCATAAACGACTTAGCCAAAAAATTTTATGATAAAATTTTTGACCTCCCTAATGAAATTGTAGCGGAGCTACCGGATTATGACGCTTTTGAACCCCACCATCGGAAACGGCCCAGGTTTTCCATAATTATGGACACTCAGTAACATCTGAGTTCTCCACGCTGATAACAGCTAGGAAACCCCTCAATGCTGATTACCTGTTCAGTACCTGTTCAGCTGATTAAATAAGGCAGATTTTACAGTAAATTTTTACTGGTGAGAAAAAACAAGGTTTCTGAGCGCTTCATGCGGCACGTATGCGTGTCGCTCGTCCCCAAGGGGCTAAAGTCAAGTGAATGTGACATTTACGATCAGCCATTATTGGCATTTAATGTTATAGTTTGGCGATAGATTTTTGGTCGATGGGATAACTAAGTAATAACAAAAATGCATATGTAACTAGTATTTGAAAACGAGGTTTTCGCCAAATTTTCGTTATAAAAAAAAAAAAAAATCACGCCAAACTTGCTGTGAGTATACGACATCTGGCCAAATATTACCACTCGAAAAAAAATGCTATGTTGTTGCTATGTAATAAACTATTGATGATAGTGACATGACTTAGGCTATTGTTATAGAGATTGTTTTAAAATACCGGGAGGCAAAGACTCTGTATACGTAATTTATTTTATTTTACTTTCTTTCAAATGTTTAACTGATCATCTTTAATCAAAAACGAAAACAACCATTGGATGTCTTAACAACAACTGATTCGCCCTTAAATTTCTGCAATCAAAGGGAATTGAATGGAAATCCGTTTACAGGGAGATCGGCACAGCTTTTTTCAGTATAATTCAATCTTCTCTAATATTTTTTAAACCCAGCAGATTAGCGTGTTTTTAGATTTTACGGTGCCTGAACGGGGGTTGGTGAGCGTAGTTTGCAGGGGGCAGAGCCCAAACTAGTATATATATATTTTCTTTTTACTGCACCTCTACTTTCTTGCAAACAATTGAATAACTGTTCAGAATCACTTTGTTTAAATCTCTCCAAATTACGATTACACCTCTTCTGTACTATATTCGGTAGATCTTTAAAAATAAAAAGTATTTGAAGCACTTCTGTGAACTTTCATATTAATCACTATATCATGTTTGTTCAGAAAACTTGAAACACTTCCAATAATGCTGCTATATAATCTAATTATTTAAGATATATTTTATGTCATATTATGGGAAGTTTATTAATGTAGATTAACCATTACGTAAGTAGTTGTGTTTTAATGGAAACATCGAAGCGATTTTATAAGTGGCGTTATTAACCAGAACATTATTAATGTTACAATTACTTTCATTTTCCTTGAATCGGTTATCCTTAAAATTTGTAATTAAAATTAGAATATCGACGATATTCCACTGCCATTGGAATATTAATAATTTAAGCATCCATTATCCACCATAGTTAATTATATTTATATAATGATTATTTAAAGAATTAGACATTCTACATAAAATTAGATGTTAGATTTTCTAAGTAAAAGATACATGAAATACTTCGTTCAGTTTTCTACGTTGTAACGGGCCATTCCTTGTTAGCTGTGACACAGTTTTTTTAGATATTATTGCTGTTTTAACAATGTTATTATATACTCAAATTAAAACAACTATGCTAACATCAAAATCTTGGGTTCTATGTTATTTTCAGTGTATAGTTACTTTTTAATAACTTATAAATTAACCAATCAACTGTTTTTCCCGAACAGAGTTCGGGCAAGAAAAGTGAGCTTGCTTCGTTACTAAAAACTTTTATACCAACACTAATTTTTTCCTGAAATCTTCGATTCATTAAATGGCAATGGAACAATGCAACAGTGTGATCTTGTTGATGGACTACCTAGTTGCGTGGCAACTTTACCTCCAGGTGAGAGGTGATCGAGTTGCAAGCGCATTAGAACGCCATAAAAAAATTAATATTTAAACTTGGATGGTATCCACAATGAGAAATATAAGTATAAAGAATTAAGAAAGAATAACTTAATAATAAGCACTTAAAGTACTCGAAGTTTAACAATGTAAGATAAAAAAGAGAAATGAAAAAAAGAGAATTTTGAAAATATAGATAAAAAGAAATTCCATTACTTCCAAAAGTACGGGCGAAAATGCTACCGGGGGATAACCTCCCCCCCCAAAAAAAAGACTCTTTTCAGAGACCATACATCAAGTTTAAGCTGATAAAAATGCTACTTATATAGCAGAAAAACAATGAAGTTTTTTTTTTTGTCGTTGTTAACAACAACAAAAAAAAAAAAGACAGAACAAACAAAAAGGTTAAGGGTTAGGAATTCTCAGTCTTCATCGTTAAACAAAAGCGAGTATTTAGGGCGTTTTCTATTAGTGGGGTCGGATACCTCGTACTCGGGTGGTTCCGCAATGATTTGGTTACGTAGATTGGGCACAGTTTTATAAAACTTTTTAGATGGTTCATTAATACTTTTTTTTAATGAAGTGGTTTTAAGATCTCTGCGGATAGTTGTATTGCGTGGGTAATGGTGACCATTACGGATATAATGTAGATTTTTATTATGAGCACGTTAGAGATAGTCCATATTAGTTTTGCATGCGAATCCCCAGATCGGAAAGGCATAGGTTAATACTGATCTGACACAAGCATTGTATAACATTTTGTTTTTTCATAGAAAGTGCGTTACTTTTTAGAAGAGGTGAGAGAAATTTGGAGATTCCGGCGACTTTGCCACGAACGTACATGAAGTGTTTTATCGAAGTTAATCTTTTATCAAGGGTAACCCCCAAATACTTATTGTGGTTAATCCAGGGAATAGTAGTGTTATTAATTGTTATGTGATTGGAAAAAGTTAATTTCCTAAAAAAATGAACAGCAGCTGTTTTTTTTTTTTTTTTTTTTTTTTTTTTTTTTTTTTTTTTTTGCTTATTGAGTTTAACACGCCATTGAGTACACAGCTAAGGAATTCATCAATACTTTTTGTAGAATTTTGTATAAGGTGAATGGATGATGTGCAGAGGCGTACATTGCCGTGTCGTCCGCGTACAGGGCAAGATAAGTCCTCAGTATTCTTGGGATATCGTTAAAAATATGTTAAATAATGTAGGGCCGAGGACAGAGCCTTGAAGTGTGCCAGTAAGAATACGGTAGAATGTGGATAATAGTTTATTAATGCGGACATAAAAGGTGCGGTTGCTAAGGTATGAATGTATAAGAAAAATTAGTCTAGCACTAATACCAAGCTTAATTAATTTGTAAATGAGGCCCACATGCAGACCTTAGCGAAACCCTTAACGACATCAACAAAAACAGCCGCAGCTTCTGTTTTCTTGTTGAGGTTTTCGCTAAGGAATTCCTCAACACGAAGGAGTTGATGAAGTGTAGAATGTTTAGAGCTGAAGCCAAATTGCACAAGAATGAAAATATTTTGATCGTCTAAGATGTCGTGGAGCTGGGACCTAATGACACGCTCAACAACTTTGCTAGTAGCAGGTAAAAGAAATGGAGTGATAGGTAGTCGGATCTTGAAGGTACATTGAGGTTTAGGAATAGGTGCAATAATAGAAGCTTTCCAAGGTTTAGGAAAGTAGTAAAAATTAAGTTTAGCATTAGTTAGTTTTGTAAGGTAAATCACAAAGTTTACAAGGAAGGTTTTTAAGTGCAAAGTTAATAACGTTGTCTTATCCAGGGACTTTCCTATTCTTAAGTTTTATAAGGATGTTATAAATAACAATAGGTTGAATTTCCGGGAGTGGATCCGTGTGAGGTGTAGCTAAGAAATTTTGAACTGTTTCATTTACTTCAAAATAATCATCAGGGCTAGCTAAGTAAGGATTAGGAGAAAACTGCTTGTCATATGACCCGGCAAGAATTTCAGCTTTGTCCGTATCAGTGTATACCGTAGTATTAAAAGCAGTTAAAGGAGGAATAGGAGTAAAGTTATTGTTAAGTTTTTTCTTGATTTTCCAGAGAGAGTTGTCTTCAGGCGATAGGGAGTTAAGAAAGTTGCTCCAACTTTTCTGCTAGTCTTTATAAATTAAGTTTTTAATTTTATTGTTAAGACGATTTATAATGGGCTTAAAAGTAGAATCACTTGAATTTTGATAAAGACGCCGGATATTGTTACGCTGCTTACAGATGTTATGAGTAAAATTAGGCAGGGTAAAAGAATTGTTATGTTTAGTATATTGATAAATAGCTTAATTTTGAGCATCTATAATTAAATTTTGAAAGTTATTTACAGCATTGTCAATAACCACAGTGTTAGTAATATTAGGGAAAGTTAAATCAGAATTAGTGAAAATATTTTTGAATTTATTCCAATCCACAGCTACAGAAGGGAGAGAGGTCAACAAAACAATTTTAAAGCTAACAGGAAGATTGTCAGAACTTAGGTCATTGATAACTGTAGAAGTAAGGATAATCCATATTTGTTGAAATTACAAAGTCAATGATAGAGTGACGTGCGTTACCATGCCCATTATGTGTAGAAGTGTTAGGTACATGTAAGCTAAGTTCGAGGTGAGTGACAAGGTTGTGTAGTGAGCTGCCACGTCGAATGGTTGAGTGACAGTTCCATCGCCGTTTATGTGCATTATAATCACCTGCGGTGAAACAGTGCGTATTTTGTGAGAAAAGTTATGTAAGGTCATTGACTGGGAGTGTGTCTAACGTATATAGAAACAAAGTTAATATTAATCTGTGGCAATTGTACAACAATTCCCATGTAGTCAAGACCTGTGTATGCTGTTTTTTAAACAGGATAATGTGGAATGGGATGTTTGATGTATATGGCAGTTCCGGCCTGACTGAAAGCAGGACGGGGGGTATGGTAAAGAATATAGCCAGAAATATTAATACTAATGCCGGAATTATGCATCTCTTGAAGTAGAATAATATTAATATTAGGATGATTAGATACAAAAGAACGTAATTCGTTGATTTTATTATTGATGGTGAAACAATTCCAGGATCAAACAATAATAGAATTAAGATGGCGTCTAGACATGGTTGGGTGTGGAGATATCATCAGCCAATTTGTCGAACTCTTGAATAATTATTATCATCTTTCCTATGGGATTGGAATAATTTTTAGTTAGGGTAGAAAATTTTTTTATACATTTAAAAATTTAGTAATTTGCAAAATTTCCTTAATATCCTGGAAAGTATTAAAGATATCTTGTATAACATTGTTATAACTAGGTGGTATGTTGGCTGAATTGGATGAAGTAATATCATTGGAAATTTATCATTTTTAGATGACTTAGTTTTTTCAGTGTTTTGAGAAGTGGAAGTGCCCTCAACAGTGGACTCAGCCTTTTCAAGTGTAGTTTCATTAGTTTTGGGGTTAGATTTATCTTGAGGTTTAGTTTTGATGTAGTTGAAGCCTTTTAGAATTTAGGCTAATAGTTGAGTTTGCTTGGTAACCCGCCTATCGCTGTGTTTAGCTGAACTGTTTTTATTTTTGCTAGTTTGGTTATTATTTTCACGTCTATAGGGATTTTTAATGCACCCTCTGTAGATGGCTGGATATGCTTGCCATCAGTCAGCACACTTGGGAATGATGCGACTCTTATGCTTGCAATTAGGAGTTAGACGATCTTCTCCACATTTACAACACTGTGGTGTAAATCCGCACACCTCCGAGGCGTGCCCATAGCCTTGATAGCGGTAACACTGTTTAACTTGATTATAGCTTCTGAAAGCTTCAATTGTAACGGAAATATAAGAAATTTCTCTTATCTTGTAAATTTCATCAAAGTTTTTTGTTGGGAGGACGTTCACCATGTATAATGGCATTGAGTTACCAGTCTTACTGCTTTTGAGAATGGCAGCCATAGTTACTGTGAATACATGCTGTTTTAGACTATCCACGATTATGTTTGTTTCAGTGAAACAAGGTAAACCCCTTATGCATATTTTTTTTCGGACGTTGGTCCTTAGTGTTGTGCATTTCTTTGTGTTGGTATCTAGAGATGATTGTGTTTGTCGGAAATTATCGTCATTTTTGCACAGCACCACCAGGCGTTCGCCTTTAAGTGCTATGGTTGGTTTATCCTTGTTCAATTCAGAAATTTGTTTTGCTAAAACTGTCGAATTTTCCCCAATTTCAATATAGAATGGATTAATTCTAGTTTTGGAACTACCCGACGCGCCATCGGCGCCGTCAGTGGGAGACTGTTCTTCCATTTGTTTATCTGAGTTGACATCCTAGGCTAGGTTTGAATATTTGTTGCTTAGGGGAGTTGAGAGGTTTCCTCATCAAAGGTACGCATAGAACCTTTTATAGCTATCGTGAAGTCATTTAGACCAAATTCACTTAGTACTTTCTTATTTGTGCATCTATATTTAGAGAAGCAAAAAACACTAAAATATAATGAGTTTGACATATTATTATAAGAAATAGGCTCCCTAAGAATATTTATAGCCTCTTGGCAAACATTATTCACCTCCTGTTGATCTAAATCTGAAGTGGAGTAATCCATCTTCTTTCTGGTTGAGTGTATGTAGTCGTCTAGATAAGCGAGTAATTCGCTCATGCATTGTCTAACTTTATCTTCATAGTTAGCAGTTATACACTGGAATTCTTAGCAGAAGGGATCGGCAGTACCATCAACAATACTTCGTATCACATCATTAGCAGTCTGGCTACTTACTTCTGACGCCATACCAAATTTGTATCAAATCACCACCAAACAATTGTAGACTTTTTTCGATAATTTAAGGCAAATATTTTTGTACTTAAAAAGTGGTGTTAGCTTCTTGTTTTTAGTTTATGGTGTCAAAAAAATGTGACAGTTAAGTGGTTAATAGATATAGGAATTTATTTACGTGTCAGCCGCAGATCGTTTTGTCCGTTTTTCATAAAATGGCGCTGAGACGGGCAAATAGCACAGGTCTGGGGTTTAACGTGTGGAGATTTATAAAACTATTAATGGGCCATTCCCTATCACGTGTGCAGATCTGTCATAGGCGACTGACCACTAGTTTTAATTGGCAGTCTTGCTCCCCCATTCAGTGCTGCTCTTTCATCTCAAAAATATATACTCATAATGGTTACTCAACTCAAGATTGCTTATGCTGTATAACTTTATCTTATCTCTTAAGTATTAATAATTAAGGAACTTATCTAGTAGTAATTTTATTTTGCATAATTAACTAATTCTTTTTCCTCTTCAAGGAACATCCCGCCCTCAGCTAGAAGCTTGACCCAACTATCAGCCACAAGCAGGTTCGCAGGGTGGGCGATTAGATTAGATTAGGTTATATCTCTCACAAATGTTGTCAAAGTGTGTCTTCAGGATTTCTGTTTTAAGAAAGTGGTGCCAGTTAGAATAAAAAAATAGTCGCCTGTGGAAGCCCTGCGTATGGGATAGCTTTTCTACATATTACTGCTGTTTGACCAATGCTATTGTATCCTCAAAATAAAACAACTATGCTAATATAAAAATCTAGGGGATTTTGATATTTTTAATATATAGTTTATATTCTAACAACTTACAGGGTGTCCCAAAAAGGACCACCTATTCTTAAAAATGAATAATTAACAAACGAATAGAGTTATTAAAAAAATTCTTGCAGGAAACGAATATGTGAAGTCTGGAATTTTGTTTAGAACTCTTTATTATAATAGTTCAAAATCTGACCGACAGATGACGCTACAGCACATTTTGATGGCTATATAAACAAAAGGAGCATGCGTGAAGACCAGACAGAAGTAAACATGGTCAAGGAAAGTTCAGTAGTAACCCTTTCAAGGGAAACAGTAGTTGTCATTGCGTAAATTCTTCAAAATGGTGTATTCGTTGGCGATATAGCCACCAAAATGTGCTGAAGCGCCATCTGTCGGTCATATTTTGAACTATTATAATAAAAAGTTCTAAACAAAATTCCAGACTTCACACATTCGTTTCATGCAAGAATTTTTTTAACAACTCTATTCATTTGTTAATTATTCATTTTTAAAAATAGGTGGTCCTTTTTGGGACACCCTGCATAAGTGATTAGATATAGGTATTTATGTAAGTATCACGTGCAGGATATTCTGTCCGTTTTTCATGGAATGGCTGTAATACACAGAGTGCTTTAACACTAGAACTGCCCGAAATTTTACCAAAGTGTTATAAAACTATTGTACACCAGAATTTGTATTTAAAATTATTTAACTTACTTATTTAACTTATTTCTCCATGGTACATATTTAAATTATTTTAGAAATAAATTTCTGTTTCGAATCGAATATTGTAATTTTTACCGGTCAAAATGACTGCTATGGCGATTCTAGTGTTAAAAAATGACATTAAAATTTTAAAATATATATACATTCTTTAAATGTAGAATTAGTACAGGTTAATCAAGTGACATTTTATAAAGAAGAATGTATACTTTTTTTACTGAAAATTTAGAAATATTTCATATTTCATTCAACTGATGACTTTGCACTGATTTCATACATACAAAATCCTATATTCACATATAAAGCTGGATCAAGGATGATTATTTTTTATTATTATATTTAGCTTTTGAAACGATTAATAAAATGTTGACCCAAGTATTTTACAAGAGCAGGCTGATAATGCTTACGGAAGGAGAATCGCGGACTAAAAATATTGGTTAGAGCACCACTATTTCACAATAGTTTATTCTCTTTATTTAATTACAAATATTTGCGATTATGTAAGATGAATATTTCTATTAGAAAATCGAAGTATAGGAGGTATACTATTTAAAAATTGGAATGTCTGACAGCTGAAAATAATGTTGAGTGGTTGATTGAAAGCGGGTATTGTTCAAAATACCGGTTATTAGGAATTATAAAAAGATACACCTTCACAGACGGCCCTGAACAGATACCCATTAGTATCCTTTACGGATCGAGGAGTTATACCTGACCCGAGCCCGATAAAAACTTTCATCAACCCGAAACCCGACTTGAATCCAACACACTTTAACGCAAGCGCGAAACAAACACGAACTGATTGAAAATTAGTCGATAGTTTTTTACAATTATGGAAACATAATGTGCGTTTATATCTCTATTATCAATTTTATCTTTTATTGTATAAAAATAAATACTATTACATTAATTAATATTAAAAAACAAAGTTTTTTTTTATTTCAATTTTTATTTTTTATTTAAAATATACTGAAGACCCTTTTTTTAAAAAAAATGATCGAACCTAACTTGACCCGAAAGAGTGAAAACATAACCCGGAATATTTACAGCCATCCCGACAGCAACGCCAACCGCAATGAAAAAATTAGCATCAATCTGACTCTGTGCCGAGTCGAGTGAAATCGGGTAATCCTTCCCCCATACAGGACTGTAATGTCCGTCAGCCATATGAGACGGAAAAAGTTTGATTTCGACCAAAATGCCTAAAATACGGTAAATAGACCTTCTAACAAAAAAATCTATGTGGCATTAAGTGTCTTAATTAAATCTTTCACCAGTAATTTTAAAAAACAAGATAAAACCGACTGAAAAAAAAGGAAACCGACAACTGATTGTGTTTCTCTACTCTATAGTACTGATGATTACTTTTCCAATGCGAGATGGTGTATTTAGTGAGCGTGGTTTGTCATAATAGTATTTGTATAACATTTTATTCGTATATACAGTATGCCCACTAAAGTCCCTTGCCACTCTCTTAACTTCCGAACGGCTCCTGCTATATTCATAAAAGTGGTGTCTAGCAATAGTAAAGTAGACATGGGCTACAGAATGAAATCGCCTACGGCGCCACCTGGTGGTAAACTGTGAAGTTATCAGCCATATCTCAAAAACGAAAAGAGATAGGGAAGGAAAGTGATTTGCAAAGTTGTAGAGCATCCTCAATTTAGTACGAAAAGACAGCTTGTGGAAATTAATGCAGAGAATAGAACGGTTAAAACGAGTATTTTTTTGTGATTTCCTACACTGTGACGTCACGAAACTTGAACGGAATGAGATATGTATATATTTCGGACAAATGCGCATTGCAGCTGACGGTGAGAAGTTTGAACATCTTAAATAAAGGTATATTGTTATAATTAGTTGTGTTTTTCTTTTTAAGATCGTTTTGTCACGTCACAGTGTAGAAAATGACGAAAATATAAATGCGCGTTTTAACTTCTTGAGAGGCACGTTTAATGAAGATTTCCACCAGAAAAATGTTATTAAATTTTACATTTCTATGTTTGGGGAGGGGAGGGTCATAAAATTGCTTTTCCCTATTTTGAAATAAATTTTTTTGAAGATTCCGGTATCAATTCGGCATTACAGAAACACAATTACTTGCCCCTGAAAGGGATAACCGTTCTTTTCTTCGCAATAATGCCCACAAAGTGTCTTTTCGTACTAAGTCCATGATGCTCTATAATTTTTTCCCCATATCTTTTCTGTTTTCGAGATAGGAATGCTAACTCTGAAGTTTTCCACCAGATGACGCCGAAGGTGGTTTCATTCAGTAGCGCATGGCTACTTAGACAGTACTTTTATGAATATAGTAGCAGGCGTTCCGAAATTAATAGGGTGCCAAGGGACGTTAGTGGGCATACTGTATATATTAACTTAACCTCTTAATTCTCGCTCCCGCGATATTCACGAGTTGTGTCTTTTATTCAGATTTTGTGATTCCCACCAGTTTTATAAAATAGTGTAATTGGATTTATGATGGTAAAAACACTTTTATTCAAATTGTTTGATTCCCACCAGTTTTATAAAATAGTGTAATTGGATTTATGATGGTATCATTTTACCTGTCATTAAATAAGGTGAATATTTCTTTTTCAAAAAAGTGGTGCCAATAAGGAATTTAATTTTAAAAACCGTAATTTAATGCGAACGTTAAGAGGTTAAAACAACATTATTATCATTAGGTTAAGCAAAAAGTTCTGTGAAACTTTTAATCCAATAGTTACTAGAATTTGTATGGTATATAGGAGTACTAATGGTGTATTTATTCAAGAATTTCGGCTCCAAAATGCCTGTTGAACAGTATGATTTGCGTGTACTGATTCGGCATTATTAGGGAAAAGGTCTAAAGATTCTGAAAGCCGTCGGTGAGTTTGCACAGTTCGATGGCGTCGAAAATCTTCCACACCCCGCCTGCAGTCCAGACGCGGCTCCATCCGATTATGGACTCTTTCGATCAATGCAACACCCTTTTCAAGGGCCGTCGATTTGAATCCTTTAATGAAGTTGAAGAAGCATGTCAAAAGTTTTTCAATTCCAAGGAACCGCCATGGTACTTACAGCAAATTCGGTTTCTGGCAGAACGATGGAAGAAAGTCATGGACTATGATGGTCTCTACCTTGAAGAATAGTCCTTGTTGCTTTTGTTGTTAATCTGCGCATAACAACGCAACTTTCACAAATTTCCCGGAAATTTTTGCTCAACCTAGTAGCAGCATTCATTTGACACGCAATAGCCGATTAGATATTAAAAACTGTGACGTATTTCTGCAACGCATAAGATACGATACGACAATTATTTTTAAAATGTAAAGCTGTACTTTCTAAGTTAAATTTGTAATAATATTTCATTGTGATTATTAACTTACTACGAAAGCTACAGGTCAGAAAATCTACAAAAACACACATAAAACAAGTCGGAATTTGTACGTCAAACGTGGCAAATAGCATGCTTTCGTACTATAAATAGTTTTATAAATACATATTCAGATGTTGGTGCAATAACTGTTGCACTCTTATGCAAAAATGCATGAACAGAAAATTTATTACGATTAGGAATAGTAATACGGAAATAATTTGACCACATATTAAATAGGGCCTAATCACCATGGGAACCTAGAATCATTACCTATCATGGGATATCATTGATTTAATTATGTACGATATAATTTAATAGAATGAAAAAAGCTTTTTTTAATATATTTTCAAGTTTTGATTCAGTTTTTTATAATATTTGAAAAGACTCGACAAAATTCTGCAACGATTATACAAAATACTAAATTTGAAACCATTCGGTTGGGTAGTTTTTGCGCTTTTATATGCGGACAGACGATCGGTATACATGCTACGTATTTATATAATTACGAACGAACCCAAAAATGGCAGGTAAACAAATATACTATCTTGAAAACTGATCAACATTATATGGGACTACCACCAAAACGACGCATGTCGAACTGGGAACCATCAAAATCGTTAGAAACTTAGCAGAAACGGTTATATGTATATCAGTGTTGCCAGATAGTCAAAAGTGAATTTCCCCAAAATTTCTGAAATTTTCCCCCAAATCAGTGTTTTTTACTCAAAAAGGGAATTTATAAATTTTCAATTTACCACTATAAAAAATATTTAAGTAATTTAAGCTCAAAAATTTTCCCCAAATCAAGCCTTTTTTGAAAAAAATCCCCATTTACAAAAAACAAATTTTTAAACTGGGCTGAATGCATATTTTGTAGCTACATTAAAAGAATGAGAGATATATTTTGCAGTAACAAGTTATTTTACGTTTGTTTTTAAAAGCATTGTGTAACAATGTTGGACTATTGTTACATTAGCTGCATAGCTTTAGACAATCTCTTATCAGTTGGGATTTGAATTAATCCAAGATGGTACAACTGTTTTAATTTTTTTGTCGCCCATATACTAAAGTACATAATCATAATGCAAAGTATTTTCGCTGTATGAATCGATGTGCTTTTGTTTATCATAAAAGAGAAAAATATCTGCTTTCCACATATTTAAATTAAATTTTTTTAAAGTACTGCGAAGGAATTTTTCGTTAAAGTCCTGCAGATTTAGTCACGCGCAGGTTTAAGCTGCTTAAGACTTTAGAGTCACATGAATCTGTAATACAGGGTTAGTACGGGTGCTTGAATTTCCAGACTAAGAAATTCTTCGGCAGCAGTATTTTCTTATGGAAAATCTCTGCTGAAATAAGAAAAAATTCCGTCCGTTTAAACTAGATTTATTTTTCTATTCAAAAATTCTGATATTGGACCTTGAAAATAACGGTTCCGGAGACAGATCCAGTTTTTCTACAGGACTAAAAAAAATCTTTACGGAAAATAGTAAAAAAAAAAAAAAAAAAAAAAAAAAAACTAAGTTTTTCCCCAAAATTTTTGTAGTCCCCAAAAAATTCCCCACAAACTACTTGTCCCCAAAAAATTCCCCTGGAGGTTCGAAATTCCCCAAAGTGGGGACAAAATCCCCAAGCTGGCAACACTGACGTATTTATGCATTTTAAAAAAAAGTATAGTATAACATTTGTGGTTTGATATAATAACTTTTTTAAATCTAAGTTGTAAAAAACACTTTATTGAACTAAAAAGTTCTTTAAATGTATTTGTGACAAACTTAAGCAAATATACATTTATGTTTTTACTTAATTAAATGTGAATTTGAGAAATATCAAATATGTTTTCATTGAATATTTCTTCATATTGGCTTAACATATTTATTATTTTTAATTACAATTTACGTATTAATAATTAAAAAATTCATATTCTCAACACATACTCGTAAGACATATATTTAAAGGTTAACTTTCTGTAAGGGATTAATTTTAAAAGTCAAATACTTCAGAATATTTTATTCATAACAAGAATAAAACTATTCTTTTAAGTTTAGAATGTAAATTTTATATTTTCTAGTGACTTCCATTTCATTTATTAATTTTTAGTAGTTCATAACTCTAGATTAATTAATTATTCAAAAATTTAAAACATGGTATTTTTTAACTGTTACTATCTCTAAAAATTTATTATTAACTTTAAGGTAAAAAAAATATATATACAATAAAAATAAATTATTATATGTCATTTAATTTATAACAAATGTACCTAGATATGGTTATTAAATGAGATAGTTCATCTAGTGGAACAAAATTAATCGTTTCTTATGGATTTTTGTTATTTTTTTGTTATTATTTTTTATTATTTTTTTTTGTTCGTATTCTAATATTATAACAGGAATTTTAATATCACAAATTATATTCTAGAACATTCTTTAGTTTTATCCTATAAAATAAATATTTCGGTAAAAGTTTTTTAATGTAAACTATAAGGAAATAGAGAATAATCACAATAAACAGAATTTTCTAGAAAGTTCGATTCCAGCTGCTTTTGTTGTGATTTCTTCCGTGCAAATTATTATCGAGTTAATATTTAGTTCTTTACTTCAATATAACGATACAATTGTTACTTCTGTATCTGCTGATGAAATGCAATCATTCTTTCAAGCAAATCTCTCCCATGTGATGGAAGACACAATATGAAATCGGATATTGAAATTCGAAATGCCAGATTTATGTAATCGCGATGTATGCTGATGTAACGCAAACACTGAAAGCTTATTTCTAGAATATTGATTTCTGTATGAGTTTAAAAGAATTATTTGGAGAAAATTAGAACATTTTTTAAAACACAGAGTGATATAGAAACCATCATTTTATTTTTTCATTCCCAGATTTGTGCAATCGTGATGTGTGTTGATGTAACTTAAACACTGAAAACATATTTCAAGAATATTGATTTCTGTATGAGTTAAAAACATTTATTTGAGGAAAATTAGAACGTTTAAAAAAATGCAGGGTGATTTAGAAACATAATTTTATTTTTTCATTCCGAGATTTATGGAATCGTGATGTGTATTGATACGAAGCAAACATTGGAAACATATTTCTAGAATACTGATTTCTGTATGAGTTTAAAAAATTTATAGAAATTTAGAACGTTTCTTAAAATACAGGGTGATTTAGGATAGTCACTGTTTTATTTTTTCTTTCCCAGATTTATGGAATCGTGATGTGTATTGAAGTAACGCAAACACTGAATACATAAATATAAAATATTGATTTCTGTGTGAGTTTAAAGCATTTATTTGAAGAAAAATAGAAAGTTTCTATAAATACAGGGTTATTCAGAAACCATCAATACATATTTTAAAGTATTGCGCATGGAAAATAATACCTTGCCTTAATTCTTCGTGACTAACTCCAATTTGAAAAACATTATCAGATGTTAGAATACATCCTTTTAAACATGTAAAAGTAATGCAAAAAAATTAGAACGTAAAAAGAAAAAAAATATTATTCACTATAAGGTAATTTATTCACATCTACAATAAACAGAAAGTTACATGTCTTTCATAAATAGTGTCAGTTTTCTAATACATAGTTGTAAATTATGCGAAATTACCTCCCCAAAAATTCTATTTTTGTAAGTATCCAGCCTTTATAACCCTTTATCTATTGACGGTACTTATAAGTACCACTCACTTTAAACTTTCATCCCGTAGTGAATATTACTAATATTCTGATGGTACTTTGCAAAACACTTTTTTAACTCCATTTTATCCGGATAAATGGCAGTAGTAGTTCTAGGTTTGTAACATGGAACAATTAATAAAGATGAACTGACGCATCTGTAAAACAGTGAAGCTTCAACTGTAACCGCTTTCACAAGGGTTGATTACCTACGGTGGGAACTTTTACCAGTAAATTTTTATAGAATATTTCTCGGTATTTAAAGGGCCTTATTAATGCAATATTCAGTCATAAATGATGACAAAAATAGATTTTCATTTTTCTGGTGGGAGTTTACTTTTGCGGTAGTTGGCACTGCGTTTCCGCCGTATTGTGACAACCGGTGAAACAAACTGACCGTTCTACTAGGTAAACTGACACCAGCAAAAACAAATAGAAGTTTTTAACATATTTGTGGGAAAATATTTCCATGAATTGAGCGCTTAAAAAAAACAAAACTTTCTATTGAATTTTACTGGTGGGAAGTTTGCACGGGCGGTATTCAGAAACTGTAGATCCGATTTTTTTTTTTTTTTTAAAGCAGCCGCCATCTTGTGACAACCTCCTCAGTTACTTCACTCGCAACACGTACTCAATACACTATATGTCTCCTCCTCTTTATTGATAAATCCATTGTTTGTTATTGTAGCAAGGAAGGAGGCTATCTTCTAAAAAGTCGATGTGTTTTCTGCCGATGTTTTGCACAGATTGTCACGCTCGTCTTTTTATTGCTACAAAAACAGTACAGTCATTCAGGGTAACTTTGATCCGCATTTTCTCTAGTTTCATATGCCACACTCTTATTTTAAGAATATTGTTGAAACTAGGGACAGAAAAGAGAAGAAATGATCCTAAATTATTGCATGACCATAAAAAAACATGGAATAATAATAATAAAAGCAATAAAAAATGAATTTTTAACCTGGCTCAAAGTTACCCAGCCATTTAGGGTAACTTTGCACCATATGATAAGTATTATCTAAAATAATTCATTATAAAAAAAAGTATTACAGTTAAGACAGTTTTGAACACCAAAAAATGTTTTCAGATATGTAAAGACTCCGAATTTACATTTCCCAACATAACAAGATTTATATAATATATGATGTTACAGCAAGTAATATGCATGAGAAAAGTGGAAGAAGAGAACCATGAATATTTAGATGTAAAAAAACCTCTTTATTGCTAATATAAATCATAAAAACTTTATATACTATAATAATTTAGTATAACTTTGAGCCGGCTCAAAGTTACCCTGAAAATGTGGTAAAATGTTAGTGTCTTCTTATTTTACATTTTATTAACTATTAATAAATAAATAATCACAAAATATTAACACATTTATAACACTAATAATATGTCTGATAAATGAGTATAGTGTTACTTACTATGAAATTTTAATTGGGTTACAACAACTTCAAAACAGCATTCAAAATTAACTTGAAAACAGTAGTACTTCACAAAAATAGTTAGATGATGCAATTAATTGCGCATAATGTTGCTAATTTATTTTCTGAAGTAAAGAGTAAAAATCCCAGTTTATAACCTTGCCAACAGAGCACAGTTCAGGAGTTTATTTAGTTTTTTGGAGTCAAAAATATTGAAAATTAGGAGGTGGTGCAAAGTTACACCCCATGGTTCAAAGTTACCCTGAATGACTGTAAAGATATAACATAAGCGTTGGATTTTATTTATGTGTTCATTATGATCTTAGAATATAATCAGACTAGCTATTTGAGGTGAACGGTGTATGTATTTGATTTAACAGTTTAATTACTCGGTGGTACTTATAAGTATCGTTAGTACACTGGGTGCTGGAGAAAAACTTCTTGGTTACTTTTCGTATGTGTATCCATCGTTTCTATCTGCTTTAAAATCTAATTACTAAAATATAGTGTAGTAATAATTTTCCTAGTTTTTTTCTCTGTTCCATTATTATTTTTTACAGGAAATAGAAAAATTGTGGCAACGGCTCTTTTTTGTAATGCTAGAAATGGTACATGTAAATTCATATATTGCATATGTGGAGATGCGAAAGAACAGTACTGCTAACAAGTTCGAAACCTAAGAGAATAGTTTTTTCTAACCCTTTCAGGGGCAAAGCATTTTCAATGTTAAAGTGTTGAAATAAATGATTTGCACCGGAATTTGCCAAAAAATGTATTTTAAATAGTAAAAAGTCTATCTTTCACTTATGTATTAAATCCAAAATATTTTACCACAGATCTGGTTCCATTTGAAATATCTTGTGGGTTTTCTGTTACGATATTTTAGTCATAGTGTACTGATGATACTTTAAAGTACCACTTTAATTAATTACCTCTAAGGAATTAAATTTCTCACGGCTGAGTATTGTTTTTTATGTTTATCCTTTAATATTCATTTTAGTAACTTAAAAAAAAAATAATAATAAAATTGCTGTAGATCATAATGCAGTAAATAAAGGGTTAATTTAACAAAATTTAGGAAGTTCATTTTAACAAAAACGATTTGAAACTGCTCATATGATAAATCGAACTTTGATATGAAAAATTATCGCCGTCTATTGAGAATTCTATGAACAATATATATTAACAACTGTAATGGAAGATAGCAATACTCAATAAAATTTTCTTTTAAAGCACACAGTATAAGCAACATTGACTTTTGGTTATGTTGCATTTATCCAAAACGGAGTTACAAACAGTTAATTTTTTTTTTTTTTTTTTTTTTTTTTTTTTTTTTTTTTTTTTTTTTTTAGTTTTAATCTCTGTGAGAGACTTGTTTACTTTACCTTATGCTGTGATCTTCAAAAATATGTGTCTTTAGTTGCGTTCGTAATTATATAAATACGTAGCACCTACAGTCATCTTCTGGTCCGCCATTCTGTGTTCTATTTGTCCGCATATAACAGCGCAAAAACTACCCAACCGGATTGTTTGAATTTTAATATATATAATCGTTGCAGAATTTCGTCGAGTCGTTTCAAATTTTTTGAAAATCGAATCAAATGTTAAAAAGATATTAATAAAAGTTTCTTTATTTTATTAAATCCTATCATATGTAACTAATTCAATCATACCCCATGATAGGTAATCGGATCCTCCTGCCATGGTGATTACGTCGTATGTAAAATGGAGTAAGATTATTTCCGTATTACTGAATTTAATATATATATAATTGTAATAAATTTTGTATTCATGCATTTCTGCATAAGAATGCAACAGCTATTTAATCAAGATCTGAATATTTATAAATCTAGTTATATTACGAACGCAACTCATTTGACACGTTTGACGTACATTTTCCGAATTCTTAACTATTTAAATAGTGAAAGCATCTAATACTTTTTAAAATTTTACAAATGCATATCAAAATTTCTCCTAAAATTTTAATTTCACAACTGTAAAAAATGTATTGATAAAGCTATTTATATGTAATTGTTTTTTATTTATTTTTTTTTAGGTTTTTTTTCCATGATCGATATGACATCCATTAATTGGAAAAATGTAATCAACCTGTCAGGCAAATTTTTGCCATATGATGGATATTAGAGCTACAACTGGAAATCGGATATCGAAATTCGAAAATCATTAATGCAAGATTTGTGGAATTGCGCTGTGTATTGATGTAACGCAAACACTGAAAGCATATTTCTGAAATATTGATTTCTGTATGAGTATAGAATATTTATTTGATGAAAATTAGAATGTTTTTTTTTTTTTTTTTTTAAATGGAGGGCAATTCAGTAACCGTCATTTCATTTGTAAAAATATTTCTCGGAAAATTATACCCTTGTCTCAGGTTTTTTTTTTTTTTTTTAGTCCTTTGTTACTAAAAACTCCAATTTTAAAAATATTTACTCAGATGCTTGAATACATCATTTTAAGAATGTACAAAATAATAAAGAAATTAAACATAAAAGTATAAAAATATCGATTAAAAGGTACTTTTTTAACATTTGGAATAAACGTAATAAATATACACATAAATATTCTAAATTTTATAATAAATATTTTTAAAGTATACGAACTTACCTTTGGAAAAAATCTATTTTACATCGTTTCCAGCCTGTTTATATTTACAAAATATAAGAAGCTCATTTTAGCAATAATGATTTGGAATTTCTTAAGGGGTCTGGTACCTTTTAAACGCGTCGAAAATTAACGAAAAAGTTAGTTTGAATTAGTCTATCTTCAAAACTTTTTATGTATAAACATGAAATTTTGGATATTGATTAAACAGATTGTGCTTTGTAATATACTACCAACAGAAATTTATTAACCCTTTACAGAATTTGTATATTGTTGATATCAAAATAGCTCTTTTTTTTACTTCATAAGTCATTGCGCGCATGATATCTTGAGAAGGTATGTATGGATTGTCATAAAATTTGGTAAATATACTAAACAAATATGTGTGTTTAAAATGATCTATTTATAAGTATTTACAATGGTAATATTTTTAGTTATGACTATTTTTATTCATTAAAAATCCAAAATTTTTATCTTTTTTTTACAAAAATATTATTTTTATATAGTTAATGAAATAATTTTAGTCTAAGAGTAGATCATTTTAAACACACATATATGATTAGTATCTTTACTGAATTTCATGCCAATCCATACATATTTTCTCAAAATATCATGCGCGCAATGACTTAAGGGGTAAAAAAAGAGCTATTTTGATTTCAACAATACACAAATTCTGTAAAGGGTTAATAAATTTCTAATGGTAGCATATTACAAAGCACAATGTGTTTAATCAATACCCAAAATTTCATGTTTATACATAAAAAGGCATTGAAGATAGACTAATTCAAACTTTGAAGTTTTTCGTTCATTTTCAACGCGTTTAAAAGGTACAAGACCCCTTAAATAATAAATAAAAATTTTTGCATGTAAATTAATTCAGTATCGCAAATATTGTGCAAAATTGTGAATTCTATGATAAATTTATATTATCTGCGGTGTTGGAAGAGAGCAGAAATTAATAAACTCCTCTTTTAAAGTCCACTGTATAAGTAATATTGAATTTTGGGTATGTTGTAATTATGAAACGTGGTGATACGAATTATTAATTTAATTTTACCCTTGCGAAATTCTTGTTTACTTCGCCTTATGCGGTTATCTTCAACCACGTGTGTAGTTATCCCCCCCCCCCCCTCATAAAGGATAAATTTTAAATTATTTGATTCAGAACTATTGTTCAAGATAGCCACAAAGTATCTTTACAATTTCAAGTTTTTACTACAAACGCAAATGAACAGATACATATATAGAAAGTAGTACAGTATTTCGAGTATATATTGAAGTTTTTTCTTCTATTAATAAACCTATACATGTGCACCACTGGTTGCACGAAACACGTCTAGATGATAATCGTTGACGTTTTTCCCTAATACACTTTTTTTGACAACTTCTGGCAATAACAAATACTATTAATTTGTTCGTTTTTTATTTAAATTTAATTTTAACCCTTGCGACTGTTTACTTCGCATTATGTGGATATCTTTAACCACATATGTATTTAGTCCACATGAAGGATAAATTTTAAATTATTTGATACAGAAGTATTGTTCAAGTTATCCACAAAGTATCTTTACAATTTCAAGTTTTTACTACAACCACGAATGAACAGATACGGGACAATGTCACCAAATACAAAAATTGCAGCCCGCACAGTAAAATGTCTAACTGTGATGCCTGCAAAGTAAAAGTCTTTCTGCTATACTGTACAAATAACTTTTTCTAGTTTTTTTTAAATTTCTAATTATTAATTATACCTTATATAACACATATATGAGGAAGGTAACAAGTTCTGTATTTTACAAATAATTTTCCATAATTAAAGTATGATTGCCACTGAAAATGAATGTCATTTTCCTGGCCTGTTCATTTTAGTTCTTTATGGGGTATAAAGATGTCGCTGCGGTGTAATTCTTGTTGTTCTTGACTATTTCAAGTCAGAAGTAGTAAAATCTTTGCTACCAGCAAGATCATTTTGATATTTATTTGAAAATAATGTGTTTAAAGGCTTTGTAAAAATTGAGCAACCTTTTATTATGTCATTTTCCTGGCTTCAATAAATTACAAATAAAATTGAACATTATGCTGAATTTGAAATACTATAGAAGAAACATGCTCCTTTAAACGAAATTAAAATGTTAGATCTAAAAATTAAAAAAAACAAGAAAGTGAAAATTGTTTTAGAATGAAATTGTCATTATCCTGGCATACATATGCCAAAAAATTACATACAGGGATCCCACTCGGTCCGTTTTTTGAACACCACTTTTATTTAAAGAAAAATCTTCTTTATAAATTTCGTAGAAACATACCAGGAAGAGCGTTTTTCTTGCAATTGTTGCAGAAAACTACCATGAATTTCTTTCTAAAAAATTACTGGTTTTCAAAAAACGGACCAGTGGGAGCCCCGTACATATAATTATAATTACATAAAAATGAACTTAAGCTCTTCAAACTTTATCAATTTTACGTGTAAATTCCTTTATTCAGCTGCTCAACTAACATTTTTAAAAGAATCAGAAGATTTGAAAAAATTTAAATTTTCAAAAAAATTTGTTTTCAAAATCTCACATTTTGTGATATTCACCTATACGTATATAAAAAGTAGCACAATATTACGAGTATATATTAAAGTTTTTTTTTTCCTTTATATTAATAAACCGTTGTATGTGCACCGTTGGTTGCTTAACCCCTTTGGGACGGGAGCCTTTTACGAAATTTTTAATCTTTTGTCACCGTTTTTTGAAAACAGAAATTTGTGTCTTGTTGAATCGACAAAATGCGCTGATTAAATTAGGCAAATTTTACAGTAAAATTTTTCCTGGTGAAGAAAAATAAGGATTCTGAGCGCTTCATGCGGCACGTATACGTGTCGCTCGTCCCCAAGGGGTTAAAACACTTCAAGGTACTAATCTTTGACGTTTCTCTGATACTCTTTTAGACAACTTCTTGCTTTAAGTAATGCTGAGCCTTAATTTTATTTTTAATTTTGATTTAATTTTAACTCTTGCGAATTTTTTGTTTACTTCGCCTTATGCAGTTATCTTCAACCACATGTATTTTTATTCCTAATGAAGGATTAATTTTAAATTCGTTAAAACAGCGCTGTAATGACTATTGTTCAAAGCGTTCACAAAAACTCTTTGAAATTAAAGTTTTCTCAACGTACACGAATGAACAGATACATATTTTGAAAGTAGTACACTATTAAGCGTAAATATTAAGTTTTTTTCCTGAATCATTAAACCTCATTGTGCACCATTGGTTGCACAAAACACGTCACGAAGATAAACGTAGAGGTTTTCTTCTCAAACTCTATTTAGACCATTTTTTGCTTTAATCAATGTGCCATTCTCCATGATTTTCTTGGGCCGATCACAAATTGAACAAGAACGAAAAATCCTGCGTCAAGCATAGATTAGGAAGGCTTTTCTAAAACTTCCAGAAAACGTTTAACGAAATTTCACAGTTTAATAAGGTGAAGCATAAGTCAAAGTAAATCATTTTGAAAAAGCATAACACTTTTGAAAATTCAATTTACGGAAGTCCCATCAAGAGTCGAAAATTATCCGAATTTTTTTATGAAGCCCTGTATATGATCTTTATTGTATAGATGCTACATAGGAGGCTAAAATTTAGTTCAATTAGTGAACGTATAGCACAATTCAAAATTCTTCTTAAGCAATTTCCGTAAATAAACGGAAATGTACTCGAGATCTTTTGTACATGATCTATTATAGAATATATATATTCCATGTAATAGCCAAAAAAAGTTAACCATTTGCACTCTTCGCCATTTTGAGTATGGGTTACCAGCAACTCCGCCTTATTTTGACTGTGGCCTACCAGAAACTCCGCATCATCGCAATCAGGGTGAAAAAGCAGGGCAGCCACAGATGGCTCTTTTTATATTCAGTTCCCACCACTATTTTTTAAAAAAATTCTCTTGCAAATGTTGCCAAAACTTATATTAAAGATTTTTGTTTTTGAAAAGAGGTGCGAAATAGAATTTAAAATTGTCGCCTATGTCAGCCCTGATAAGCTACCAACTACTCTGGGAGTATTTGCATTATTGCAAGCGCGTTTCTGAGAAAGATCTTTAAAAAAATCTCGTATTCATTTTTAAGACATGTTTTATTAGCAAAATTATAATATAAAGAATATAATAATACGAAAAATAAAAATTATTTTTTGAAATTCTTCATTTTATGGTATCTTGAAAAACAATCTCCAAGGTGCATTCGTGGTTTATCAGGACAAGTATTCTGGTTTCACGCCTTTCACCTTTCTTCTGTCTGTTGGAGCAAACAACACAATCCCTTTTTTTACCTCTGTGCATTTCATGAAGCTTCCCAATTAACCTTATCTCAGAAGATGATGATGAAACTCTAGATCTTTCTTGTCGAAAATTGTTAGTCAGTTGGTTGACTAGTAGTTTAACATATTTCAGGGGTGTTAGTGGTTTTTCGGTTTTTTTTTTTTTTTTTTGATAATTTTATATATGATATATGAGTTGACAAAGGGCACTTCCATGCCCCCCAAAAAAATTTTCCTCCACCACTTAAGAGACCTTCTCAAAAAACAATAACTGGATGCATATTGATCGGCTCGATCAACACTGCCTATGGTAGCTGCGTAGCTGGCAACTGCATTAGGCTTCCTAATGTTAATTTTTTTACCTCCTCAAAAAATTCGTTTTGAATCTGTCATTCCAACATCATTCCAAGTGCTCAAAAGCGACACGATTCTCTTGTCTTTCCAAGCCAAAAACATCATTTTCTCTTTTTTAAAAGCAAAAGTTTTCTTGTCTGAAAACTTGGGTTTTTTTTTCATAAATGTTGGAATCCATTTCCTGTTAGCTTTAATAGTGCCATTCAAGTGGCATTTCCTTTTCATCAATTCCTTTGCCAAACGTATACTGATATAATACCTGTCAGTAAACATGTGATATCCCTGTGCCTTGGGAATTTTATTAACCAGCTTTCGATATAAGTGTAGCGGTATCCTTATGCTGACTGGTAAATCTGGACGAATAAGATTTCCTGATGTGAGGCTTCCATAATAAGTCAGGATAGTGTAGATGTATCCTGTTTCAGATCCGCTATCACATAAATTTGTATACCCCACTTCGTTGGTATATTAGGGTTATAGGTAATGAACGAAATTTTTCATTTAAATTTTATTATGGATTCATCCACACAAATATTTTGTCCAGGAATAAAGTGCTTCGAAAATGTTGAATCTAGATAGTCTGAAAAAACGCTGATCCATTGTATGCGTGTTTTGAGGTCTTTGCTGTCTGAGTTGGGTGTTTTTAAATGGAGCATCTAAAATATTTGATGGAATCGAGCTCTTGTAAGTATATCCGCAAAAAAAAAGATATTCTGCTATTATGTTCAGTAGGCAAATAATCTTGCATATCAGAAACAGGCATTGTACACATATGCAGGATAAGTCCAATGAAAGCCCAGAATTCATCTTTATGTACATCATGCCATGTTTGCCACACAGAGTCTTGATTTAGAATCTTTGATGACAACACGGATTTTTCATAGTTATTAGTTTCCCGTATTATTTCATCAACAAGCTGGTCCGTAAAAAAATAGTTGAAAAAACTGAATCGGTTCAGAAATATTAGAGCAAACTTTCGGGCCTGTAACTTTTGATCCTTTTGGAAAATTTTCTATAATGGGTATGTACCCATATTCTATAACATGACCTAATCATCACTTTCCTTCGAAGTGTTTGCTTTATTATCGGTGTCAGATTCGATACGTCGCGCCTTTCGTGTTCGATGAACTACTATACAGGGTTCGTGCGAGTACCGTTAGTTTCAATGTCAAATACCAGATTTTTTTTATAGAAAAATAAATCTAGTTTAAACGGACGAAATTTCGCCATATTTAAGGAGAGATTTTCCATAAGAAAATACTGGTACCGAAGAATTTCCTATTCTGGAATTTCAAGCATCCGTACGAACCCTGTTATATCACTGTCGTTACTGCCGCTCTCAGAACCACCATATACATTTTCATCTGTATCACTTGCAGCGAAATTTTCTCCGTGAAACGTAAATTCCAGTTCATCTTCACATTTCGAAAATTCATTTTGTTCATAACTATTATTTCCTGCCATTTTAGAGTAAGGAATATGCTGAGAAAAGCACGATCGAAAGAAATGGAGCAAGCTCGATCACCAGACTGGTTACACTCGGTGATGGTATGCTCACCAGATTTTTCCCATAACAATGGGAATTTTGCCATTTCAAAAAAGTTGTTCCATTGAAGAAATCTAAATTTAAAAAAAGTAGGCTTGGAATAACATAATCGGACAGAACTTTCCGGTAGACCTAATACATTTCATACTTGTTATGTTTCATGATTCTTACTGTCACGCCGCCCTTTTTATGTTATAAATAAGAAAATAATTTTAATAAACATATGAGAAATAATAAGCAAATAAAAAGTTGGCTGATTATTAAATTTAAAAAAATTGCATTTAACGAAAAAAAAATATTTAAGGAGACATAATGAAATCAGACACAAATATGTAAAATCAATACAAATAACACGCCCACCCTCAGCAAAGTAACCCAAGTAAATGAATTGAAAAGGAACAATTAAATATTTTTTGTTTTATTTTCTTAACATACATACATTATAACAGAGAATTTTTATTATTTTTGTTTAAGATTTTATTAAAACATTTTAAATATTTTCATTCTATTTATTTATTTTCATTAACCGGTATTCTTTTACGTATTCCTGTAGTGCAGATTATATGTATATTGTTTTAAATATCTCTAGTGAAATTATCCTCGTCAAATAGTTGTTTCCATCTTCTCTATAAATGACATTTGCTCTCTTAATTATAATTAGATTTATGCCCGGTGCCAATTTTACTTTCCGCTTTTTCACAAAAAAGATTAATAAAAATCAAGTTAACTGTCTTTCTTTTCTAGAATAACATCGAAAACTAGATCTCAGACCAGAAATACCGATTTATTATAGGAGACTTGGGCTCTAGAAATGCAGCCTTGACGGGATAAAAGCATGCGTCGTTTAATTTGTACATTTATTTCTATCTATTATACGATATCAATACTGCGACATTTACCGAGTTTTGGACCGTTTTCTATCTCTACCCTGCTCACAGCTTTCCTATGTAACATCCGCATAACAAGAATTTCCCCTATCCAACTTTTCTTTTAACAGAAGAAATGACCGCCCAGGATCTCCAAATTGGAAAATAATTTGAAGTTTTGCTGGCAGATATGCTAATTTTGGTAAAAATGAAAGTACCTAAAATTTCCCACAAAGTCAAGAAATTTCCCTTTTTCCCGCAGAGCTTCATTATCCCCTCGAATATAGGAAATTTCCTACAACTTACCATCATTGCGGAACACTAAGCTTGTGCGAAAACATCTTCTCTCATGTATAAAGATACAATATTTTGCCTCTAGAGGCTGGCATACTTTGGCACAAAAGTGGCGAGAACAGACTTATTCACTTATCTTACCATGTCGCCGCAGCAGCGACAACGGAGTTATTCACTTACTTTCTCATGTCGCCGTAGCGGCGACAACGGAGGGCAAAGGGTTAAAATTTAAAAATGCGTTAACAACTGAAAACGCACTTCCAGCAATTATTGTTAATAGTAACCTAATTCTTTTGTGCGTCCCTGTAAATGAAGAATAAATGCTATGCACACAATATTCTATTGTAAGTCACTTGTAGTGCACCTCAGTGATACATATCAATTTTGCTATGTTTGAAATAGTGAACATCAATAAAATACACTACAAACGATTTTACTCCAAAGACCGTAATACGGAATTCATTTGAGTGTCCCTGTAAATGAATTATTAATCCTATACACTTCATTTTCGATGCAAAATATGTAGTAGTTAACCCCAATAACATGTCTGAATTGCATTGTAATCCGACTATATTTACAAAAGTTGGAGCACGGATAGACAGACAAACCGAATTCATAAACCTTTTCAAGTGTGTTGGAAAGAGATAAAAACGTGGAAGGAAGAAATTCATGGACACAAGCTCAGTATTGTATAAACTAAGGAGTTGAGCAATAAGACTATCAGAGGAAAACGCAGACGATTATGACCCGTGTTTCATGCAACCTATTCCACACGAGGTTTATTTATCGATGCAAAAATCGATTTCCTAATATTGCACTATTTTCCATACATGTATCCGTTCATACCGGGTGTCCTAAAAATGACCGATGACTTTAAAATTCAATAATTTGTAAACGGCAACAGATATTAAAAAAACTCTTGCAGGAGGGTTATGTACGGTGTCAGGAGTTTTTTTTTTTACTGTGATTTTTTATTTTAGTTCGAATTTCTTAAAACAGATGGCAGTTCGAGAAACAGGGCTAATTGTAGACCGGATTTGTGGTACTTCCGGATCAATTCAAAACATTTTAATCTTCTTTTTTCGCATGGGAGAAGGGAAAGGCCGAAAAATCTAGATTGTATTTAGCTACTATTGCTTGCAGTGCTATCTATCGCAGCTATTTGGACCTAAAACTGTGAGTCCCAGGTTAAAAACTCCTGACATCTCATATAACCCCACTGCAAAGATTTTTTAATATCTGTCACCGTTTGCAAGTTATTGAATTTTAAAATCGTCGGTTATTTTTAGGATACCCGGTATATGTTTGTAATAAATGCTTCAAATTGTAAACTGACTTTGCGGACATCCTGTATAATTTTTTATGGTTGTTTAAACAAAGTCTTAATTGTTTTCTTCAGTGCAATAATTCTGTCACATTCCTCCTACGCAACAAGCATTAAGAATACAAGTGAAAATCAGACATCGGAACCTGAAAATCATTCATGCAAGATTTGTGAAATTGAAATTATATTGTATAACGTAGCTCATGAAAAGATATTTCTAGAATGTCGACGTTTTCGAGCGTGTCAAATATTTATTCCAAGAAAATTTTAACGCATATTTTTGTGACATAAAGCACATTCTTTCAAAATACAAAAATTATTTGAAATTTATTTATTTTTTGTTTTTATCGTCTTTCTTTCTCTCTTGCCAAAATAAAATTCACGAGAAATGTTCTAGTATTTAAATAGTTTCAAAATTTTAAAAACTCATTTACTATTTTTAGGTGCGTTCGTAATTATATAAATACGTAGCACCTATAGTCGTCGTTCGGTCCGTCCGTCTGCCTGTCTGTCTGTCTGTCCGTCTGTCTACATGTAACAGAACAAAAACTACCCAACCGAATGGCATGAAATTTTAAATATATTATTGTTGCAACATTTTGTCGAATCATTTCAAATTTTATGAAAATCGGATGCATAGTATGATTACAGGGACAGTCAAAAGTTTTCCGTTACATTACGGCCAATGGGAAAAAATTATTTTAAGTGCATTTGAATGATGTTAAAGCCTTTCGAACAGAAGAAAATTGATATGCTCTCATGAAATGCACTAAAATATGCTTTCAGATTAAAAAAAATATTTATAAAACAAGTTATAGTACGAACGCACCTCATTTGCCACGTTTGACGTGCAATTTCCTACTTCTTTTTCTTTTTCGGACATACATATTTATCCATTTATAAGTTTACATCCATTATAAAATTTTCTTTTACATACGATTTCAAATTTTTATGTCCAATTTAACGTTCATTAGCTGTTCATTAACTGTTCATTTAGTTCATTCATAAATACAATCATCCTATTAACCCCTTTAGGGGCGGTAGGATATATTATATCTCACCTAAGTTTAATTAAGATTTGCACCAGAAAACTTTTATTAAGTTTTACTTTTGCAGCTTTGGAGGGAAAATGTTGAAAAATTGCTTTTCCTTACTTTGAAATACACTGCTCAAAACAAATAAAGGATATTGCAGTTTTAGGTGGATTTTGTACCTGGTAAACTGTTTAGCTGATTGATACATGGTCGACAGACATAGTAGGTTATATGAGAATAAATTACACATGTTTGGCAGAAAAAAATGCATTTTATTGCGCATTTGTGTACTAAAGGAAAAAAACACAATTTGTGCATATGAGAAAAAAAGAATAAGAAAAGGTGTTTTCTTCAAAGAAAATCATTTTCAGTAGGGGGTATGGTTTCCACGGGCGGCCAGCAACGTTGAACACCTTTGAGGCATGGACTCAATGAGGCTATTAATGACGAGTTGGGGTATTCTGCCCCACTCTTCCAGAAGAGCTCTTTCCAGTTCTTGAAGAGTTTGTGGGGGTTGTTGGCGGCCAGAAACTCGTCTTCCTAGAGCGTCCCAAACGTGCTCGATTGAATTCATGTCTGGAGAACACGCAGGCCATTCCATTCGAACGATTCCTTCCTCGAAAAGGAAATCCTCCACCCGGTTTGCACGATGTGGCCTGCAGTTAACGTCCATTAAAATGAAGTTTTCTCCGATTGCTGCAGTGTAAGGGACTACAATAGGTCTGAGGATCTCATCCCTATATCGGCGACCAGTCAGAGCTCCATCTCGAATGATGTAGAGGTTAGTGCGCCCGTCAATGGAGATGCCACCATACACCAACACTCCTCCACCGCCAAATCTGACACTTTCGTGCACGAACGCAGGATTATTCCTACTGCCACGGTCCCTCCAGATGAAAATACGCCTATTATCCGGATGCACAGAAAAACGGGACTCGTCAGAAAACAGAATATTGCTCCATTCATTTCTCCTCCAGTTGACATGCTCGGTTGCCCACTCCCTGCGGTCGCGACGATGTCTTGATGTTAATCTAACACATACCATCGGTTGGCGAGCATACAGACCTACAGCATGGAGCCGGTTTCGGACAGTCTGAGTTGAAATCGTGGTGCCTGTAGCCGAGCGAAGGTGTTGTTGGAGAAGCGTAGCGTTCATGGTTCGGTGTCTCCGAGCTGTTAACGCTAAATACCGATCTTCATTGGGCGTTGTTGTCCGTCTACGACCTTGCCCTGGTCTTCGGCCTGCACATCCACTCTCCAAAAAACGGTTCCAGATCCTGGAAATGACACTTTGTGACACTCCAATGGCTTGCGCTACTTCGGCTTGAGTTTGGCCCCCTTCTAACCTACCAACAATTCTCAAAGCTTCTGAATCTGTCAAATGACTTCGCTGAGACATCGTACTCATCGAAACAAAGCAATCACTGAATGCCGATCATCCTTGTCTTCATTCTCTTTTATCCAGTTGAAAGTCAAATTTCATTCGCTGCCGCTGAAGCGACGTTTTTGACGTCGAACTCAAAATTTGCATACTCCACAGTTTGAAAACCAGAAAAATTTGCATTTGTGATTCTCTTCTTCTATTTTCGGCAAAAAAAAAATTCGTTTATATCTTTATTTTATAAAAAACTTCAAATATCCTTTAATTGTTTTGAGCACTGTAACTTTTTTCCAACTTTCCGCTGGGAATTCAGCATTGGACAAACGCAATCGCTTGCCCACGAAAGGGTGTTAAACAAATTTCTCTCTCTAATGTAACGAACATTACGAATACAAGTGGAAATTGGATACTCAAACTCGAAAAACAATCATCTGGGAGTCGTGGACTCATTAACTCTGTTCATGTAACGCAACTCTTGAAAACATAATTAACACTATACAGGCAGCTTGACGGATTTATGCGTCATTTACAAAACTATCGTTAAAAAATTCTAAATACTCCACAGAAAGTTTGAATCGTTATTTTTCATTATTATCAGTGTTGCCAGATAGTGGAAAGTCAATTTCCCCAAAATTTCTCAAATTTTCCCCAAATGAGGGGTTTTTTCCGAAAAAGTCCCCAACTCAGTTTCTACTCAAAAGAGAAAATTTTCAATTTCCAATTTACCGCTATAAAAATGTTTAACAGGTTTAAACTCAATTTTCATTCCCAAATCAAGCTTTTTTTTTTTAAAGCAATCCCCATTTATAAAAAATAAACATATAAAATAAGCAGAATTTTGCAATCATAATCGCAACTAAACGAAGAGAATGAGAGACACATTTTACAACAAGTTCTTTTTTGCTTGTTTTCTAAATTGTTTCTAATACAAGATGCTGGCCTATCATTAAATTAGCCCCATCTACGTTTATGCTAATAAGTTGTTCAAGGTTTAGACCGTCTCTAATCAGTTGAGATTTTTATGAATCTGAGATAGTGTTGGCCTCACCTGCTTCTATATGACTTAACCTACAAAAGTTTGCTTTAAATTTTTTTGTCGTCCCTTCAGATCCGTATGTCTGACCGCGATGACTAGGAAAATCTGCCGCACTTAGATAGTGGTCTGGAAATTTATGCGGGAATAGTCCTAGGCAGGTCATGATGCACCTGTGATACGAGTAAACTGTCATGTTGTAAACGACGTGCACGACTACAAGAATAATGATTGATATCTCCGATTTCTGTATTTGATTTTCGTTTTTCAAATCAAAATCGATTTTGAGACAGATCCAGTGTTGTCAGATAATTAAAAGTAAACTTTAAGTGAAATAGTGAAACAAATTCCCCACGTTCTTCCCCAAAGATGTTGATAGTCCCCAAAAATTTCCCCATGAACTACTTGTCCTCCAAAAATTCCCCTGAAGGTTCAAAATTCTCCAAAATGGGGACAAAATCTCCAATCTGGCAACACTGATTATTATAGAAGTTTGGTGAATAATATAAGTAAAAATTTGTATTAAACTTTTTCTGGTGTGAACTTCGGAATTCTGAATTAAAAAATCATCAGATTTGGCAATAATGTTTGCAACCTCTATAGTATTAACCCTCTCGCTGCGGAACTCGACATTTCCTCGGGGATGCATTTTTCCGTCTAATTAACCCTCCCACCAGTTATTTTTTTTTATTGTAAATTTTGTCATATTTAATCGGAGCATTTTCCCGATTAAATTAGACATAAATTTTTGTTTTGAAAAACCGGTGACAAAAGAATAAAAATTGTTAAATACACAATTTTTGAAGGTATTTTGATAAAACAATTACGCAGCTAGAAGGTTAATGGAAATAATTGACTGAACAAAAACATTTTCCTTTCAACCATCAAAGGAATTGGAAATATATAGATTTTTACTTTCTTTTATCTTTACAAGAAGAAAATATTAGATTTATGAAAAATTCCGGTTTTCGACGGATGTTTATGTTTTCGAATATCTTGCACGCGATTTGACTGTTAAAAAGAATGTCTGTCTGTGAGTCTGTCTGTAAGTGTGTCTGTCTGTATGTGACAAAACATTTGTGGGCTATGTAAAGTCTATGTAAAGTCTACGTAAAGAACTAATGCTCGAAATTTAATAAAACTTTTGATTCAATTAGAACTTGATAAAACAATTACGCAGCGAGAAAGTTAATGGAAATAATTGACTGAACAAAAAAAGAATGTCTGTCTGTGAGTCTGTCTGTAAGTGTGTCTGTCTGTATGTGACAAAACATTTGTGGGCTATGTAAAGTCTATGTAAAGTCTACGTAAAGAACTAATGCTCGAAATTTAATAAAACTTTTGATTCAATTAGAACTTGATAAAACAATTACGCAGCGAGAAGGTTAATGGAAATAATTGACTGAACAAAAACATTTTCCTTTCAACCATCAAAGGAATTGGAAATATATAGATTTTTACTTTCTTTTATCTTTACAAGAAGAAAATATTAGATTTATGAAAAATTCCGGTTTTCGACGGATGTTTATGTTTTCGAATATCTTGCACGCGATTTGACTGTTAAAAAGAATGTCTGTCTGTGAGTCTGTCTGTAAGTGTGTCTGTCTGTATGTGACAAAACATTTGTGGGCTATGTAAAGTCTATGTAAAGTCTACGTAAAGAACTAATGCTCGAAATTTAATAAAACTTTTGATTCAATTAGAACTTGATAAAACAATTACGCAGCGAGAAAGTTAATGGAAATAATTGACTGAACAAAAACATTTTCCTTTCAGCCATCAAAGGAATTGGAAATATATAGATTTTTACTTTCTTTTATCTTTACAAGAAGAAAATATTAGATTTATGAAAAATTCCGGTTTTCGACGGATGTTTATGTTTTCGAATATCTTGCACGCGATTTGACTGTTAAAAAGAATGTCTGTCTGTGAGTCTGTCTGTAAGTGTGTCTGTCTGTATGTGACAAAACATTTGTGGGCTATGTAAAGTCTATGTAAAGTCTACGTAAAGAACTAATGCTCGAAATTTAATAAAACTTTTGATTCAATTAGAACTTGATAAAACAATTACGCAGCGAGAAGGTTAATGGAAATAATTGACTGAACAAAAACATTTTCCTTTCAACCATCAAAGGAATTGGAAATATATAGATTTTTACTTTCTTTTATCTTTACAAGAAGAAAATATTAGATTTATGAAAAATTCCGGTTTTCGACGGATGTTTATGTTTTCGAATATCTTGCACGCGATTTGACTGTTAAAAAGAATGTCTGTCTGTGAGTCTGTCTGTAAGTGTGTCTGTCTGTATGTGACAAAACATTTGTGGGCTATGTAAAGTCTATGTAAAGTCTACGTAAAGAACTAATGCTCGAAATTTAATAAAACTTTTGATTCAATTAGAACTTGATAAAACAATTACGCAGCGAGAAGGTTAATGGAAATAATTGACTGAACAAAAACATTTTCCTTTCAACCATCAATGGAATTGGAAATATATAGATTTTTACTTTCTTTTATCTTTACAAGAAGAAAATATTAGATTTATGAAAAATTCCGGTTTTCGACGGATGTTTATGTTTTCGAATATCTTGCACGCGATTTGACTGTTAAAAAGAATGTCTGTCTGTGAGTCTGTCTGTAAGTGTGTCTGTCTGTATGTGACAAAACGTTTGTGGGCTATGTAAAGTCTATGTAAAGTCTATGTAAAGAACTAATGCTCGAAATTTAATAAAACTTTTGATTCAATTAGAACTTGATATAAATTGGTACTGATAAGTTTTTGTTGTTAATCATCCAACAGTTGGCGCTGCTATGCTGCCTTTTTCCCGATTCCCACAATAGCTGTAGCTCAAGAAATAATGGATAGATTTTCATTAAACTTGACACGTTGACATAAGGTGTTGCTGATTATGTTTTAATCTAAATCGCCAAACAGTTGGCGTTGTTTTCTTCATTTTCCAGGATTGACATGATAATAGCGATAGTCATAAAGACCTAATGCGCGGAATTTCATCAAACTTCATTTTCTGTTAGACCTTGAGTCGTCTGACGTCCCCTTGTCTGAAGTTGATTCTTATTAGGTTTTGGCGTAAATTGTTAACAGGTTTCGCTGCTATGCTGCATTTTTCACGATTTCCGCAATACCTCCATCTTAAGAAATAATGCACAGATTTTCACCAACCATCATATTCAGTTAGATGTCGACAGGTCGATTAGATTTGCGTGTAAATGATATAACTGGTGGTACTTCTATGCTGCATTTTCCATGATTTTTGCTATAGATATATCTAAAAAAGTAATGCTCTGAATTAATTCAAATTTCAAATTCTATTACACTTGCACATAAATAAATAATATAGAATCCTCATTATATGCATGGATTGGGATTTAAGTTTAGCACTATGATAGCGAATTTTGAAGAATTAACATGCATGAGGGGACTGCAAAAAGTTTTGGGATTGGCTCATCCTACTAGTTTTATTTATGCTCCCCCTTTTATAACGATAAAGTTTAAAATATTTTATCCTTATTCGCTATACATTCAATTAAGAATGATTGGAGAAATTTCAGAATTTAATTAGTTTCACAATTTCAGAAATACAACAGAAAGACACGAGAAAGACAAGAGAAATAACTAAAATAGATGATTTTTTTCTCTAGCTGTATCTCAAAAACTAATGCACTGAATTTAATCAAACTTTATATTCTGTTGCACTTTCACATAAATAAATGCTATAGAATCGTCATGATATGCATGGATTGTGATTTAAGTTTTATTTAATTTTTATTTAGCACAGTGAAAGCGAATTTTGAAGTATTAACATGTATGAGATAGAAGAAAGTTTTGAGATTGGCGCATCCGACTAGTTTCATTTATGCTCTTTCTTTTATACCGATAAACTTTAAAATGCTTTATCCTTATCCGCTATACATTCAATTAATTTCAGAATTTAATTAGTTTCACAATTTCAGAAATATCGAGGCCAAGAGAAATAATTAAAACAAAGAGAAACCTTAAAATTAGAACCTTTTACAATTTAACCACCTAATTTATTCAAAGAAAACTGAAACAGCCATTGAACTGTAAACTATTCGTTTTACTTTCTTCTGTCTTTACAAGAAGAAAGTATTGGCTTCATGAAAATTTTTGAATTCCGGTTTTTGACGGATTTACACGTTTTAGTGGACAGAGAATCTTAAACACAAGTTTTTACAAAATGTCTGTCTGTAAGTCTGTCTGTCCGTATGTATGTCTGTCTCTGTGTGTGCAACACAAATATTGTGGGGGCTCTATCTCAAGAACTAATGAACGGAATTTAATAAAACTTTAGATTCAGTTAGTCCCTTATATAAATTGGAGCTGATTAATTTTTGGTGTAAATCGCCCAACAGGTGGAGCTGATATGCAACATTTTTCATAATTTCCGCAATAGCTATATCTCAAGCACTAATGCACGGAATTTCATAAATCTCCAGACTCCGTAGGTCCTTGATATAATTTGGTGCTGATTACTGTTTAGTGTAAATCGCGCAAAAGGTGGCGCTGGTAAGCGGCATTATTTATGACAATTGCAATAGCTCTATCTCAAGAACTAATGCCCGAATTTTCATCAAAATTCAGATTCAGTTAGTCCCTGATATAAATCAGAGCAGTTTAGTTTTTAGTGCAAACCTCCCGTGCGGCGCTGCTAGGCTGCATTTATCACGATTTCCGCAAAAACTGTACCTCAAGGACTAATGTATGAATTTTCATCAAAGTTCAGATTCAGTTAGTCCCTCATATACAGAATTAATGATTAGTTTTTGGAGTAAATCGATTAACAGGTGGAGCTGCTAGGTAGGAATTTTACGATTTCCGCAATAGTTCTACCTCAAATCTAATGTACGGATTTTCACCAAACTTCAGATTCAGCTACAACTTATCATAAATTGTTGCTGATTAAATTTTGGTGCAAATCACCTAACCGGTGGTCTAACATGCTTTATTTCTCAGGAAATATTAACATGTATGAGATAGAAGAAAGTTTTGGGATTGGCTCATCTTACTAGTTTTGAATTTATGTGGAAAAAAAAAACAAGTTTAACATTCCTAAATTGTACCAAAGTGTAACCAAAGAAAACTGAAACAGCCATTGAACTGTAAACTAAGCCTTCTACTTTCTTCTGTCTTTACAAGAAGAAATTATTGGATTCGTGAAAATTTTTGACTTTCGGTTTTCGACGGATTTACACGTTTTAGGGGTCAGAGATTCCGAAAAACATGTTTTTACAAAATGTCTGTCTGTGAGTCTGTGACTCTGTGACTCTGTCCGTCTGTCTGTATGTATGTGACACACATTTTGTGGGCGCTCTATCTCAAGAACTAATGCACAGAATTTAATAAAAATTTATATTCATTTAGTTCCTGATATAAATTGGTGCTGATTATTTTTTAGTGTAAATCGCTCAACAGGTGGCGCTGCTATGCAGCATTTTTCACGATTTCCACAACAGCTCAATCTCCAGAACTAATGCACGGATTTTCATCAAACTTCAGATTCATTTAATCCTTGGCATGATTTGACGTTTTATGTATTTTGGTGTAAATCGCTCAACAGGTGGCGCTGCTATGCTGCATTTTTTTGCGATTTCCGCAATATCTATCTCAAAAACTAATGCTTGGATTTTCAACAAACTTCAGATTCAGGTATACCTTGATACGAATTAGTGATGTTTATGTTTTGGTGTAAATCGGTCAACAGGTGGCGCTGCTATGCTACATTTTTCAGAATTTCTAGTTCTAGCTCAAGAACTAATGCACGAATTTTCACCAAACTTCAAATTCATATATGCTTTGATATGAATTGGTGCTAAATTTATGTAAATTCTTGTATTATTTAAATGATTTAATTGATGTGATTTATATAAAAGAAAGTTTTATGATGGCCACATTCTACTAGTTTTCAATTGATGTTAAAATAAAACAAGTTTATTGTTTCATCTTCATTCCTAACTTTTACCAAAGTGTTACATTCTCAATACAAACACCAAATTCGACATCATATTTATCTTTTTATGTAAATTTTATTTTATGATACCAAATAGAATTCAGTCAAGCGCTTTGGGTATTATGATGGAATTACGACGATTTAAAGTTTGAAACCCCTAATGCTGAACTCATTTTTAAGCATTGCAAAATAGATTGCAATACGGATCATTTTTTACTCATAACTCAAGAACTAATTTGCTCAATGAATTTTTTTTGCATTCACATATTTCAAGTTTCTATAAATCGATTTCTGTTAAAAAAAACTTGTCACTTACATTTCATAATCTTTTCGAAATTAACATCCAAAAAAGGTATATTTCTGAAAAAATTACGAATTATATATCAAATTATAAATTATATGTAGCATGGAGATGACAACTAAACTTATTTTTAAAAAAAATAAAAAATAAATTGAAAAAAGAAATAATTTCCCATCAAATCGCTATTTAATTTTTTTTTTCTCTGACAATGTAAAGACTAAAATTAATGGGGCTATTTTTGTGAGGGAAGTGGGCGATTGTGCATGTATTGATAAATGAGTATTTGTTAAACGGCATACACAAAATCTTTACATTTTAAAACTTCCGATGATATGCAATTTAGAGCTTTTTTCATGTTCAATTTACCATCCATCAGCTGGAGAAATTGAATTATTCTGTCATAAAATAATCTCCAATGCAACAAACATTAGGTATACAAGTGGAAATCAGATATTGAAAATCGAAAAACATTCCGGTTGTGTGTGGATGCAACCAACCCCTGAAAACCGATATCTAAAATATAGATTTATGCATGAGTGTCAAATACGAATTTAAACACAATCATGAGAAATGCTTTAATGAGATAAATCCCATTTCTTTCAAACATAAAAGCATTTGTAGTTTTTCCTTTATTTTTGCACTTTTCTTTCCCTAATCATAAACTGTGTATTTTCTGATATATATCCGCTATGTATTCGAATAAAAATAACTTTGAAAATATAAACATTTAGTTTGTTTTACGATTTTAGAAACACATTTTTTGATAAATCGTCATGTTTTTATGGATGTATGCATTATCGTTTCATATCCAAATATTTGCTGTTCTACAAAATAGGTTTTACTACGCTCGATCTAGCATCAAATAGCTGGAGAAATACAATTTTTCTGCCAAATAAATCTTTCCCAACGAGGAAAAATGCCACAAGTACAATACAAGTGGAAATCGGATATCTGATCTCCGTAATCATTCATACAATTTTTGTATAAGTATACTGTGTGCTAATGTAACGAAACAATGAAAATATATTACCGATTTTTGTACAAGGATCAAAAGTTTTTTGAAGACAATTAATATTTTTCTATTAACCCTTTATCTACGGCATTATCATCTACTGCAATTTTTTTCATGTAATATTTTTTTTCTGTTACTACAATGAAAATTAAAGGATAAATATAAAAAAATACTCACCCGTGAGAAATTTAATTACAGTCCGACCTCTATTTAACGAACCTCTATTTTGCGAACTTTTTCTTGGAACCAAGACCATTTTGCGAATTTCTTCGTAAAATAACCTCCAAATAGCGAAGTGCATTCTCTATTTAACGAACTTTTTCTTGTGATCTCATTTTTTTTTTCTCCCCATTTCTCAAAATATTTCTGGACATTTCAAACTTATTCTTTCTTTAAACATATTTTATGATGTTCAATGGCCCTGAACTGGTTTTGTCAAGGCGTTTTCTTTGTCAGTAGTGAGAATTCGGTAAGTACGGAGGACGAAGACGATAATCCCTTAGAGTAACTTAAAAAATGTGGATACAGATGAGAAAAAAAAGAAGAAATTAACCATGATGTGCTGATTGATGATTGTATTTCACTTAATTCTGAAATTGAGACCTCGGAAACACTATCCGAATTGGATATTTTCGACAGTATGAAAAAATGAAAACAATGCAGCAATGAATTGCGATGAAGACGAATGTGATTATGGTGGAAATGATCATTATGCAGGAATTTACAAAACTTCATATGATGAAATGCTAAAATTATTTGAAACAATCCGACGCGGATTATAGTTAGAAGAAAATACGCATGAAGGGGGTTTTGGTGCATTGTAAAGATGCGAGACGTATTATGAGAGAAAGCACTTTTTAAAATAAAAAACTCAGGCAAAATTAATGGAGTTTTTCAGAAATTAAATTTAAGGACGCATATATTAATATATGGTAAAAATTATTTGTTATAATAATAATAAATACGATAATGCCATTAAAATTCGTTAATATTAATGTATAACTATTTACTTTAAACAGAAAATTCAGTATATTCCCGGACAATGTTTTGTTTTCCTTGCAGATTTCAAAGATTTAAACACATGGAAAAAATGAATTGAGGATGGATATTGGTGGGTAAAATAAATAAAACAAATCGCTATAATTTATTTAAAACAATATGATTAGTCACTTTTAGCAAAGATATTTAGTGTTTATGAATTTAAAATCTGTTTTATGCAGCTTAAAGTATTTTAAAAGGTGAATCTCTATTTATACGAATTTTCCATATAACGAACTTTTTTCCAGGATTTAGCGACTTCGTTAAATAGAGGTTCGACTGTATTTAGAGGTAATTAATTAAAGTGGTACTTTAAAATACCGTCAGTACACTGTGACTAAAATATCATAACAGAAACCTTTTTTCTCTATTTACAGCAGATGAAGTAAGTATGAACTTTTTGATGTATGGAATATATTTTACAGTCGCAATGTTAGAAGAATTTGTAATTGAAATGTCTCATTTTTACACATCAAAAATTAAATTCCATTTTCCAATTCATTTTATAGCTTTTAGAAAATTTATAAAACAGAGAATTACTACTATATACTACTAGTAAGATATTACTACTATAGCTCCACATATACCATATTTACTGGTAAATAAGTTATGTTTAAAAGCAGCATGGTTAATGTGACAAAGGATAAGGATTCTGAGCATATTATCTGTCACTGAGCATATTATCTGAAAAGAAAGATTTCACACTGAGGGATTGGGTGGGGGGGGGGGGGTTAGGAGACACGTTCGATTATTTTTCTCCAATGTTGTCAAGCGGTAATAAATATTTAATTCGATAATTTTACATTTTTCTCGACCATTCTTGAATGTCTTTTTCTATGCATATTTTTTAATAATGAATGTGAAAAATAATTTCAAAATAGAATTTGCAACTTGGTTTTGATTTTCTAAAAGGACAACAAATCACGAATGTTTTTAATCTTGCTGCTGGAATTTTTTCAGAAATTAATTTTTCGTAAAAATCAAAGAAGCCAAATGAAGCTTTTCATTTAATTTATATCTGTGATTTTCATCAAAATGCAGATCGTCATAATTGCCTTATTTTTTACATATATTATACCCTTCCTCCGACAGGGAGCGTGGCAAAATGAGAATGCGATAAAATGTTCGCAATTTTGAACTCATCTGGAAAATCAAATATTTAAACAATTCCGTCTATTATATATTTTTTGTCTTAAATAATTGTAAACATCATTATAGCATAATTCTATCCAAAACTGAGTATATTATATTAAGAAAAAATGTTTTTATATATGAATTGTATTCACACCTAACACTTTTCTTTTAATTATGATAAGCAAATATAGGCATCGACTACACTCTAAATTTTGTCACATACAATTTATAAAACATTTATGCTCATTGGTTAAATTAAATTAGCTTTAGATATAATTAATTTGTAACAGAAACACGCACTCCTTTCAGTTTTTCCATACTTCAGTAATTAATTTGGAAAGAATTCATTATGCAGACATAAATTGCTAACCCACATTTGTTTGAAAAGAGCATGGGAAAAAAATTTCAAATCTGCGTGCTCTCCATCATAATTTTTCTTAAAAATTAATCTTCTTCTCTAGAAAGTATTTGAATTTGCAAAAACGATTGTTGATGCTGTATGTCGTAGGCTGCTATATAATTATATAAATGGAATAAAATAATGTTAAGAAAAACCATCTTTCGTCATATTTTTCATACTGTTTTCCCCTCAGAAAATATATTATGCATTTGTAGCGAGTGCAATTATGCGTATCCTGGGTCAATAAATTCGTTACAACAATAATTTTAGATGCAACAAAAAATTCAATATCGAAACTCGAAAAAAAAATCATATGGATAAACAGATTTGTATTCTAAATGTATGTATTGGAAATTTGCATCGCATTAAATATAAATACGTGGCCTGCCTAAAAAGTATCCGACCTTTGGCCGAAAAATAAATATAAGTTATCTGACGGGAATGTTACCCTAATGCCTTCAAAGTAGACATCTTGCGCCTCCACACACATAGCCCACTGTTTCTTACATTGCCGAAACACTTCTGAAAGGCTTCTTTTGGAATAGTGTTCAACTCCGCCAACCCGTTCCGTATATCCCCCTCGATATTCTCAAAACGGGATACTTTCAATGGCATCTTCAATTTCGGAAACAACAAAAAGTCTCAAGGAGCTATGTCTGGAGAGTACGGGGGCTAGAGAATGACTGGAATTCCATGTTTCGTTAAATCACAGAAAGTCTGGATCAGGTGCGATGAATGAGCTGGAACACTGATGAATCTTACGACACCTGAAGAATCTGGCGAATTGTTTCTTTTTGAGAATTACCAACCATTGACAAAATTTGATGCAGTACCTTTATTCAACCTGTCCAGTCACATTGAGAGAAATGAAAATCCAACGAATATGTATGATAGCACCTCAGTCTACGGCCAGCAGCAACGAGTGGCTCACTAGAACTCGTTGAAAAAATGCAAGCACGAGGGTTAAGATATCTTCTTCCAATGTGCAACAGTGGTGAAGTCTTAGAATCCCTACTGCGAGAGGAAAAATCAAGGTCGGATACTTACCAGACAGACCTCGTATATATATATATATATATATATATATACGAGTATATATATATATATACGTGTGTGTGTAAAAATCAAAATATCACTTTAATTCGATATAAGTTTGTGTTTTTTACTTTAATTTGCATCAATTTTACATATTTCAACGATTTCCTGAAACTGTGTGTGATTATATGGAATTTCTCATAAAATAAGTAATAACAATAAGAAGGAAATAAACATAAAAAAGTATATTGAATTTTTCATGCTTTTGCCATCTAGAGTATGTAGGAAATTTTCTTCCATTATCAAACTTAATTATGAATAAATTAATCAAAATTACAAATGTGTAAATAATAAAGCTGTGTTAACTGTCATGAAAAATATTCAGGTACAAAAATTTTCGTAATTACACTACAACACTTCAATAAAGGGTTATTCAAAATTAGTTCATCATGAATTTGAGATTTTTATATTCTGCTCGCATGTAAAATATACATAATCGAATATTTTTCTGTAAGTTAGCAAAGCGAACGCGTAAAATGATTAATTCACATAAATGAGTAACAAAAATAGGAAGGAATATGCAATTAGTTATATTCTTTTGCGAAGTAGCATATACGGGGTGTCCCTAAATTCAAAGTACAAAACGTTAGGGGGGATGGAACACAACTAGACAAGCACAAATCACCATACAATTCATGATCGGATCGCAAGTCGTAAAGCGTTAGAGGGTGCCTCCCAGCGAGCGATATAAAAAGGCTGTTCATCGCAGCTGTCTTCGTTCGTTCCTATTTTTTCGACATCGTCACTGCCTAAGCATTTAGCAACGTTAAATATCCACTTTCTATCAAAAATTATCTTTTTTCATGTTTCTTTCTGGTTTTTCAGTATCCCCCCAACCCCCGGTCATCTCCTTCATCTCTTTTTGAACGAAGGAATTTGATTTGTTGCAACTCGCTTCCTTATTGGTTGCTGAAGTTTGCCGTCAAATCCGACTGAGATGCTCCCATTCCGACCCGATAGTCACGTGATCTGAAGTTTCTATCATCCTCCTATTTCTTTATTGATCTTTTTAGGCAGTTTTGATTCGATGCACTTCGCTTCCTCATTGGCTAACGAAGTTAGCCGTCAAATCCTTGCCGTTTTTCTTTCAAAATTCATTATTTTTTGTGCCAGCTTCTATGTTTATTAACGTTTTCGATTCCTATCCTTATTATTTTTGGATTTAACTAATTTATATATAAAACAAATGTATGGCTCTGGGGCCTTTTCCATCTTTCCCCACGATCCCTGGCTAACTCTACCATCCCAATGCTCTAGAATTCGTAAGGAATTCAATGCTGCTTAAACACCGAAGCACTCTGACTCATTCGATCCTTCAAATCCGATAGAGATAAACAGAAGCATAGCGACTCCTGTAGGTACTCTTGATGAACTGCATTGGTACATTGGTACATTCGTTCCGTGGGTCATCTATGAGATGGATGCGTACTCAGATCAGGAGAAGATCGAGATGCATTACATGTACGGAGCGGCAGACGGCAATGCAAAGGAAACCCAAATGTTGTATGAATCAACTGGGCGACCCGCTCACACGATTTGTAAAATCTGGACTTTTTCTTCTTGGGTCACATGAAGAGCCTCATCTACGATGATGATCCCATAGATTCCATTGAAGACCTTGTTGCCCTGACATCCGTAGCTGCTGACACCATACGAGAGATGCCTGTTTTTTTCGCCAATGTACAGCGGTCAGTCCATCGACGGTCTGAAATCTGCGTTACTGGTGGCGGCCACAATTTTGACCAGTTGATGTGATGGAGGATGTACGCGTTGTTTACTTTCATTTTGTGGAATAAAATGTTATTCTTCATATTACTGGTTTAATTTCATTCTATCGATGCCTGTCGTTTTCTCCTCATTTTCTGCCACAGTATGTTTCGCACTCTGGCTTTTTACGACTTGCTTTCCGATCATGGATTGTATGGTGATTCGTGCTTGTCTAGTTGTGTTCTATCACCCCTAACGTATGTCCATGAGTTTAGGGACACCCTGTGTATTGAGTTCTTTCGTTATTAAATTACTTATTATATATTAATTACCAATTAGTCATTATATATTACTGAATTTCTTTCATTACATTACTTAATTTTGGATGCAATTAATTAAAATATTCAGTAGAAAAATTGTTATATTGCGTCATTTTTTCTTAAAGAAAATGGGATTTCAATAAATAGACCTAAGAAACAAATACAAATATTTAAAAGCAAAAGAAGAAAGGCTGATCATAATTAATTCCTCATAATTTTGGGAACTTTGATGTTCTCCTAGTGAAGGATTCAGTTAAACTACGATGTAGTTTTCATAAATGTTTCTAATGATCTTTTACATTACGCTAAAATATAGCTATGCATACAACATACAATAATATACTCTTTTAAAATCTTTTTGTTATATGAAATATAAATTCGGCGGATTTATTAAATAATCCTATTACTTAAGTTTTATGCAAAGTTACAGAGAGCTGAGATACTAGATTGTGTTATAAAATGATCAGACCTTATGGTATGCAATCTCGCTAGTTAAATCTCTCATGAGCTCATATGCGCATCGTACCAAGTAGCCTCTCCAAAACCAGGTTGGAGCATACATGTACGTCTACTAGCCAAGGAAGTACCTCACGAGCTTGCGTACCCTCTCTAACCCCCAAAACTTTTGAATGTCTGGTCGCAAGACAATCAACTGCCAAGAACTAGATCGTGAAAACTACACAATTTGAGATCACACATCTCACTGCGGTCTTTACAGTAAACAGGCTATAAACAAGAACGCTCGCTCAAGACTTAGGGGAGATTGGGGATGAAAGGGACACTCAAAATTTGAGGACGAAAATAAAATGCAGAAATTTTCAACTTTGACTCAATTGATGGCGATACTTGTCCTGCCATAATAATCCTTAAAACTGACGTCAGCAATTGTAGCGTTGTAGGTGGTGAAATCAAAACTTGTTCTTGACATAAAAAAGTAAATTTTGATCTTGTCTTTCTTTTTTTTCTCTAAAAAATTAATATTGTGATTAGCATTAAAATATTTATGTTATTTAGCGCTATAAAGTATGCACTTTATATGAATACCGGTATATTTTGCTAGCTAAAATACTGTCATGCATGAATACATTTTTTACTTAGCTAGGTGGGTATGGTGTTGAAAGTTACAGTAACTGAGGGTGTCCCTTTCAATCCCTCGTGATTTATTATTATTTAAACAAAGTATTACTTATTTTTTGTAAAATTTAAGTTATAGTTTCAGTTTTTTATGCATAAAGAATGAATGCATTACTATGTAGAACAAAAATAGGCAAATATTACAATAAGATATACCTACAATTTTGGTATTTTTTCCTTTTACAAAAATCATCAAAAAGTCAATATGCTTCGAAAATATAAAAGAAAGTTTTAGAAAAATCGAATTACTGAAGAAAAAATTATGTGTGTTGTATCTGAAGAAGAGGACAAAGTAGTGTCTGTTAGATTAGCGGCTAAAGCCTACGGCATTGAAAAGTCCTGTTTAGAAAGAGTTGTTCTAAAATGTAAGAATGCACAAGCAGATGAATTTCAATACACCCATTTGGTACTAAAAAAGTTTTTCATGAAGGTCAATAAAAGAGTTAGTTTCAAATTTGCTTTATGCATCTAATATTAACTATGGTTTAACAATTGTGCATATGAGTATTTAATTTCTTTGAATTCTTGAAATATGTCCCTGTTTTGGGACACAAACAAGCAAGCTGGAAATTATTGGTTTCAAGATTTTAATCAACAAAATTCATTACTTTCTCTTACAAAAACCTATTGCCATTACTTTAAAAAGAAGTACAAGTTTCAACAAAGCTAATGTTGATATTTTTAAACACCTTTAGTCAGTTATGAATCGCTAAAAATTCACACGGAATATAGTATATAACTGTGATGAAACAGGTTTAATGACACAGCAAAAGCCTCAAAATATAATAGTAAAACGTGGTGAAAGCAATTTTCTGACGTAAAATCAGCTGAATCTTGTCAACTTATCACACTTTTGTTTCTACTTTAAGTAATTCTGTTCAAAAGTATTCGTTTTCCCAAGGAAGAATTACAAAGAGTTCATGCTCGGAGCTGCCCCATCCCAAAGGCTTGGACTTGCTCATCAAAGTTGGAGGATGACCGCAGAATTTTTTTAAAGCAATCGTATCTTAGCCTAATATTCTAGTTGTTCCAAAACTGATCCTACTCTTCTCGTATTTGATAATCATGAAAGCAGTACAAATATTAAGGCAATAAAATTTGGAAAAAGGTAATGGAATAATTATGGTAACATTCCTGTCGCAGTTTATCCACAAACTCCTGAAAAGCACTCGGAATGAATTCGGTGGACATTTTTTCAGAAAAAAGGGATTAAAACCGCTTTGTATTTACTGAAGCTATTGAAATGAATGACGCGAATATCAATGATATTGTGATGAAGTTACCTAAATCCGTAACTGGTGGTTAGACAGGTAGAGCTAAATCTTTCTTATTTTTTTTATTTTAAAGTTGTTTTTTGTCAAGTAGACCTAAACAAGTTATTTTTCTTGTTTTTGATTTATAATATGTTGCAATATGTAATATTTTTAATTGTGTATTATTATCTTTTATTTTTGAATAATGTAATCGCAAATAAAAAATAAAAAAATGTTCATAAAATTGTTTTATTTATGTGTGTCCCTATAAACCCCGCACAGTGTCCCTTTCATCCTCCACAATGGGGTTAAAAGGGACATTTCTCCCAATTTATAAAACTACGTACAAATTTTAAATTACTGTATTTGAGGATAGGATGTTTTACTAGTATTAAAGCAAAGGTTTTAGACGAGAATTAGGCACAATCATGATAATGATATCTATTAATGTTATTATTTTATAAGCTTATAAAGACAAAATGTCCCTTTCATCACCACTTTCCCATAATCCCGAAGTTCATCGATGTGCTTTTGCTATGCGAAAATCTTCGTCATCACAAACCTATGGTATCAACGACTAGCGACTAGTCCGTCATCAATGGATAAAAAGAGAAGGTACAGCTCACAAACCCGGGAATGTGCAGAAACGTCTTCCATGAGCACATAGACACGCCCTCGTTAAGTCGACAAGCTTATCGTGGGACTCGCATATCAGCCTCTAGGGGGCTGCTGATACCTGCAGCATACTCTAAGCCCCAGGAATGGACCTCTTGGTCTCAGGCATAGGAACTTCACCTTTCGGACACTTGTTCCTGGACACCGAAGCATACATTGTACGTGCAATGTATTGACCGATGAATAACAGGCACCACTTACTAACCCGAAAGATTGTGAAAACCTTCCTCCCGAGCATCATATTAATGTTTCCGCTCGGTATTTAGTTTTCAGAAAGTTTCTAGAAAGAGTGCTAATCTAACCACCGGACTCTGAAAGCTCTGGCTAAGCAAAGGCACACTATATTGGTCTACGATCCAGAGGTCTGACTTCGGTTCGTATGCCTCCGCGTCACATGGCAGGGCAATGATACGACTTCTCAAACCAATCTAACAAGGAAAGAAGCCTCACCTATATCCAAAGGAATAGTCCTTGAAGGAATGCCACTTGGTGGCTTCGCCTCTCAAGGAAATTTCGTTATCGACCGCCATCAAGAATGCCGCTCGGCCGCTCCTGACAAAAAACGATCACTGAGGTACCAGCTAGCATGCCCCAAGGCATGCTAGCTGGTACCCACTCCGAGATCACGCCAGCCAGTTAGGCAAACTAGGAAGACTCTCGCTTACGTTCTCATACAATGATATAGGCTTTCCAAGGGCTCTATACCCAGAGGATTCCCGCGAAATTGGGCCTAAACTCAGGGATGGTCACCGTCTGGGCCGGTCACAACTGTATTCGCTACACCGTCTTATGTCAGAATCGAGTGTTGCGATATGCCGCTTCTCACTCTGTCTAGACGTACAATGGAGCCTATCAGCGACTCTTGATTTCAGAGCACATCCTCACCTCTGTCTCGCCCCAGATAATAGTGGACGCGATCCTATAACTTTAGCTACATTTTGTCCTCAGTCATCCACCGCAAGCCTAAAATTTGGCACTGGAATTTCATTAAAATATCAATCTTTTTGTGTTCTTCTCAATGCATAAAGCAAATGAGAGCAATTTTTTAAAAATACGCCAGAAAGTTTACAACTTCCTGTTCTCCAACACTACTGATAGAAAAGGAAATATATCAGTATTATCTGTTATAATGTTGAGCATGAGAGAAATTTTAAACATCAAATCTTACACATACAAGCAAAAGACAACTCTTAACCCATTCGGGACCGGCGTCTGTTACACAAATCTAATTCGGTTGCACGACTGTTTTTTTTTTTTAAGCTAACATTACTTTTGTAATCCCGAAAATGCTCTAATTAAATAAAGTAAATATTACATTTTTATATTACTGGTACCAAAACATATTCTGTATGCACTTTTTGAAGATGAATGTATGCACCCATGATCCCGAATGGGTAAAATGAAAAACTGCCCGTCTAGACAAATTTTCACCAAAGCGAACTGTCGTTATAAACAGTTTTTTTTAAAATCGTTGTAAACTATTTTCAATGTTTATATCATATGTCATAAAAATTATAATATACAATTTCTTTTACAGTAAAGCAACAAAATTTTTGAGTTTCGTGTTTCAAGATAATTGTAAATACACGTTTTAATATAAGGCTGCAGAAATGTAATTCCGTTTTTTTAAAGATTTTTCTCACAAAATATCTTTATTTTTCTCTTTAATTTAAAATTTATTCAGAATTTGTAAAATATTACTAAGATTCAAAATCAAAAGAAACAACAAAATATACTTTTACCTTGATTAAAATAATTTTTAAACTTGACTTAAAATGGAAGAATGATTTGTTCTTTTAGCTGCTGCTAATTTTTTTTTCCTTTAAGTATGAAAAAGTAAATTCTCAATTTATGTTTTTTTTTCATTGCAGGGAAAACTAATGTGAAAATATTATTAAGATTTAAAAGAAAAGAAAATTGTTTTCTCCGTTTTGTAAGTATTAAGACATATATTTTGCATTCTTTTTAACCAAAAACAAATATTTGAATATTTAGCAACAAGAAATAGCATACATATTAGGTGTCCTAGAAAAGATTCCTGAACTTAACAATTCTGAAATAAATGTAAAGTTGAAAAAATGACGAGTTTTGCATGAAATTTCACAAATATTCCGTAAAGGAATTTACAAATGGCTTAAATTTTAACCAGCACTATCTAGATTCATTCTGTGAAAATGCTCAATGAAATTTCAAAACTCTAATCTTTTTTGTTTGTGTTTCAATAGATATATAGAAGGAACAGAAAAAAAAAATTAGCAATCAGATTTATCCTCTTTGTTCCTAAAGCTAAAATAGTACTACAAATACTCATTCATTGGTTTTAAACAAACAAAATGACATCATAGATGACAGAAAAAAGAACTTTTCGGAAATTGATACTTTAGGGGTTAGTAATTTGGGTTTACAAATAGGGATCTAAAATTACAAATTCCGTTAAAATATCAATCTAATTATCCCTAACCCAAATTCGCACAATTACAGATTTAAGGCCTTTAATCAAGTGAATGATATATAAATCCTCAAACATTTTATTGTAAAGGATTTAAGTTAAATGAGTATCAAAATTTCTCAATTTCTTGAACACACCCTCTTGAAGGCGTTTTGCAAAGTCAGATGAAAATAACATCTATTTTATGAGGAAATCAGCATAGATTTCCCCATTTATTGGTTTGCTTTTAAAGCAAAAAAACATTCAGCTATTAAGAAATGAAGTCAAAATGTAAAAAAGTCAAACAGTTTAGTTTTTATGGGGGAAAGAATAGAGGTCCACATATGCGGACCCAGGTAGCAAAGAGGTTCAATGTCTATTTGAACATTCTTGAATGCTGCGGCAATGCATATTTCATCTGACTTATTTTAGTTATAAAATTATTGAATTTTAAATTTGAGGAGTGATTTTTGGGAGCTTTTCATATGTTTGTAACTCTGTCTATGTATAGTTTGTTTTTTGGGGCACTGTTAGAAACACCTGCTGCTTTTACAATTAACATGCTGCATTTAAAACAGAATAAATGCAATCCATGACACCAACAGATTTCCTCTGTTAACCGGAATTGATATTTTTTAAACTGTATCGGAAAATTTTAAAGTTATAAGATTCTCCATTTTTGACTAAAATTCACATTTGAAATTATCAAAAACATTGTAAAGGAAAATGGAACTGAACGTTTATAGAAAACTTCGTTTTAATTATACTGTTTATATCAGATATCCTGTAAAGGATTAAACAAAGTGATTTCGTACAACAAACTCTGTTTCGGCTTGCCTTGACACTGTTTAGAACGTACCTCCTTGCACGTTCCACCAGACTTTTGTGTTTGCCGTTTGGCAACGGCAGTATTTATCGTTTGTTTTGTTGTTCGCTCGTCAAATGTTCTTATGGAATAAAACCGCATTTTGTGAGTTATTTTGTTAGCTAAAATGGGCATGGGGTCATTATTGTTAGTAATGCCGTCTATTGTATTTTTGGAGTAAAAGAATTACGATACAGATCATGTCTTTAATTCGAGTGGACACCACCAACCAACATCGCAATATGTTTAGTAACTGACTATGGTGTCAGTCTTGATTCAAGTTCCTGTATATATGCATATAAAAGAACTGTTTTGTTATTAGAGACTCTTCGTAGTACTTGCGTATCTTCGAATTTATATCTGAACTCGTTACAGTCCATTAGCAAATTACATACACGCACAAACTCCAACCTACTTAATCAAGATTCTTGCTATATAACGCAGAAGAATTTATTCTACACACAAGCATTCTAATACAAGCAGGATTACCTTTACCATAAGATGATAAAATTCTGTTTCGTAGAAAGAAAATCCACCCCAGTTAAACAGAATATTGCTATGCAAATTAGAGGTGAAAACTGGAAGCATTACTGACAGGATTTGTTTTTAGAATGTATGCACTTAAGTTCAAGTAGGCATACATTAGTGTAATTTTGATTTAACTACTTAATTATCGCTCCCGTCAATATCACGGGCGGGGTGTCGATCGTTATTTCTCGCTCCCGTCATATTTCCGGGCTGGAGATTTATTGCTGGAAAAAACTTCTGGAACCAGAAAAATTTAACTGGCATTTCGGTGTGAAGTCTTTAAATACTGCCGTTTGAATTTGGCTTTAGCACAGACTGTAATGTTGGGCTTTGTATTGCATGTTTCGAAATATATAACACTCAAAAAATTATTAATAATCAGAATTTAATGTACATATATTATTTCAAATATTATTTGTAAAAATGTGTGTGATGATGATAAATAAAGAACTAAGATGTGAAAAATAAAAGTTCTATTCGCATTAATTTGTACGGTGTAAAACAAACATTAAGATACAGAATTCTCGCACGATGGCTTTTCTACAAATATGAATTTGTTCTATAACATCTTTTTTTTCGCCTTAAAAAAAACTAATTGCATATTTTATTTAGAAACCTTATAATTATTCAATTTCTGTAATAAAATAAATAGGTACTTTTTGATGGTTTTTCCAAATATTAAGCGACCGTGAAGGGGTTAAAACCCCCATCTGTTTTTATTGATGATCTTTAAAAGTGCGATAACATAGTTTAGGCAGAGTTAAGTAAACAATTCCAATCTCAAACTGTGATAATAATACACTCATGTGAAAAAGTATTTAGAATTTATATTAAAGTGCTAAAAAGTGGCATGACAGTGCACCGTAAAAAATAAAAATTAAAAATCTCATAGAGAAATGCAAAGAAATATTAAGATCTGTAGAATTGGATATTGCTTCTTCTTTGAACATAAGACGTCCTATAGAAAAAAAAAACTTTAAATCAGTTTAACCCCTTAATTCTCGCTAACGAGATATTCTCGGGCTGTGTCTTTTACTCAAATTGTTTGATTCCCACCAGTTTTACAAAATAGTGAAATTGGCTATATTTTAGTATCGTCTTTACTGTCATTAAATAAGGTGAATATTTCTTTTTCATAAAAGTGGTGCCAATAAGCAATTTGAATTATTCAACCGTAATTTAATTCGAGCGTTAAGGGGTTAATAAGAAAATTAAATGTATTTCAGGACTTTTCTGCTTACAGTTTTATTACAAATTTCGACATCTTCAAAAGGCATTAGTCACCAATTGATAATAAATATTTTATTTCCCGCGTACAAAAATAATATCTGTGGGATTTACTTTTCGTAATCAGAAATGCTAAAAATTTGTTTACTTTTACTTACATAAAAAGTGTGAAAATGTTTTGTTGGAAGATGTATCCTAGAAAAGAAATAAAATTTTCTAAACAACTGTCAATTAAATCAAGCGTTAGTGGATCCAGTTGTACTAACGTGTTTTGATATGTTATTTGATATGTAATATTTAGAATACTTTTCAAAATTTCATTACAAGTAAGCAGACTTACACAAATCATCATCATCATTTACAAAAAGTATGCTAAGATGGATCATTATTTTTTTTTTCAAGGTCCTCTTTTAATGGACATTTCAACTTGTCTTTCTGAGTCTAATTTGCTTCATATATTGATTCTGTTTTTAAATGTAATGTATTTGGTCCTCTACTGATTTCTTAAGTTTGATATAGATTCGTGTTTGGTGAATATTTTTCAACTGCGTATGTATATACGTGTGTATATCCGCGTAAATATATATTCACAAAAATCTTTTATTTAACTATATACAGCAATTATTTGTTACATTTGTGTGATTTTTCTGTTATAAATCCTGAGATGTGCGATAATCCCGAACGTATTTTTGTTTTAAAATATAGATTCGATATTAGTTAAATCAAATATTTTTTTTTTTTCATTTTACTGATATTAGATTTAAATACTAAGATATTGCAATTTATAAAAACATAATGATTTGGTTAAGTAGGTCAATTTGAAGTAGTATTTAAATAAGTCACTTCCAATTTTGCTTCAGGTCTAAATCACATTAATGTAGAAAACATTGAACTTATTCTTGTGGCATTCGAGGTATATAGTAGGGCTCCCACATGCTACTATTTTTCTATTCTTTTTCCACCACTTTAAAAAAAACCGGATTTTGTAATATATTTCTCTTTCAATCTTCTCGAACAGTATATCAGAAATTTTTGTTTTGAGAAAGTAGTGTGAGTTAGAATTAAAAAATAGTCGTCCGTGGCAGCCCTGAGATAGCGATCTCAGAGAATAATGGTCTAAGTCAATGCCACTTTTGCTTTGGGTCTAAATCGTATTAATGTGGAAAACATTGAATGCCAGGCATACTTTTGTGCCATTCGAGGTTTCGAGGTATATAGCGATCTCACAATATGATAGTTTTCGAATATTTAGGGTCATGCATACATAAACATACATTTCTTTTTACAGGAAAATTCTTAAATAAATGAAAGTTAATTGGACTAAATTGCAAAAATGTGTATTTTTTTCCCATTTTAGTTAAATTTTGTTTTGAAAATTATTTTTATTTTAATATTTAATCTTAGTTTTAACCTTTTATAATGATTAAGACTTTTTATTTATATATAAGTGCTTTTCTTAAAAAGATCATGTTTTCTCTTACTGAAAATAACTATTAATTTTAGTTATTTTTATAATTAAAAACAGCAATTTCAAAATTGTAGCTACAAACTTTTATACTTATAAAACTTATTTTTCGCTTGCATAAATGTGTACATTTAAGAAAATGGCATAAATTTATCGAGTAAACCAAAGAATACTCAACGAATTTTAGTAATTTACGACTTCAGCCAAGTCTTTTAAATTTCAGATCCGAAAGAATTGATTTAAAATCTTTGTATTATTGCAGACTGCATAAATTTGATATGATGGAGCTTCTTTACAGAAGAGGGTTATAAATTTAAACAATAAGTTAAAGATACTTTTATTATAAACGTCAGTCAGAATTTACCAGCTTTGCGATTTAACAGAACTAATTTGAAATTGCAATAGAACTAACTGAAATATAAATTTTATGTGGCGTCTTCAGTTAACATATTTAAAGATTTTAGTATGAATAGTGCATGTTAATAGTCTATGAATAGTTTGAAACTTGAAAAATTAGGAAAATCTATCAATTACCACTTTTTGAAATCTTTTTATAACATATATGAATATTTCGTAATGTATTGAGCAATGGGTTACGTCATAAGTCTCAGTCGAAGGCATTTAGTTTTTACATCAATAAAATCGTAGGCAAAATTATTTTTAAATTAAAAAAAACAAAAGTTTTATTAAAATTCTGGTACTGACCTAATATGTTTATTTCAAAAGGGATACAGTCAGGTTGTAAGACAGCTTTTTAGCTCACAGGCTATCAAAGCCTGAGAGCTAATGTGCCCGCCCGTTCTGTATCTATGTACGTAACGCGATAACTCTTGATAGAAACATCCGATTTGCTTCAAAATTGTTTTCTAGGTTCATTGTGATAAGGCGCTTCCCTGATTAGTTTTGGGAGTTCATTGGTTAAGGATAAAGGGGGAAAAACGGTGTTAGTCCAACCCCTTAATTCAGATAAATGGGTTTTTCTTGCAGAATCATTCGATTTGCTCCGAATTTGATATACCGGTTTATTATGTTAAGGAACTTCCCTGATTAGTTTTGGGGGGGGGGTTTCATTGGTTATGGATAAAGGGGGAAAAACGGGGTTAGTCCACCCCTTAATTCCGATAAATGGGTTTTTCATGCAGAATCATTCGATTTGCTCCGAATTTAGTATACCGGTTTATTATGTTAAGGAACTTCCCAGATTAGTTTTGGGGGTTTATTGGTTAAGGATAAAGGGGGAAAATGGGGTTAGTCCACCCCTCTTAAATTAGATAAATGGGTTTTTCATGCAGAATGTTTCGATTTGCTCCGAAGTTGGTATACCGGTTTATTATGTTAAGGAACTTCCCTGAATAATTTTGGGGGTTCATTGGTTAAGGATAAAGGGGGAAGGGGGGGCTAGTCCACCCCCTTTAATTTATATAAACGGGTTTTTCATGCAGAGTTATTCGCTTTGCTCCAAATTTGGTATACCGGTTTATTATGTTAAGGAGCTTCCCTGATTCGTTTTGGGGATTCATTGGTTAAGGATAAAGGGGGGGGCCGGGGGGGCTAGTCGACCCTTAATTTAGATAAATGTTTTTTTTTTGCAGGATTATTCGATTTGCCCCAAATTTGGTATACCGGTTTATTATGATAAGGAGCTTCCCTGATTAGATTTGGAGGTTCACTGGTTAAGTATAAAGGGGGAAACGGGGGCTATTTCCCCTTCACTTATTTTTTTGTGGGGCATTATTCTTTAAAATAAGAGTATGATATACAAATAGTGTGAATAGCCTGTGAGCTCAGTGCCATCAGTTTAGCTGGGCACTTTTCTTTTTTATTAAGTACTATTATCAGCAGGAAAAGCTTAGGTATATACAATTTGAAAAAAATATATTTGAAAGTAGCTCAATATTGTATTAATTAAATAGTTTCGGAATTAATTAACTAAAAATAGATAAATAGCAAACAAACAGTCGTTAATTAAGCTTTTCTTTAATACGAGTTATCTGTAGGCAAACCTTGAATAGATAAAGTAAGAAAAGATCTGTAAATAGTAGGCATAGCTACCAACTGCTATGATTTTTGTAACCGGCATTTCTGAATAGTAATTCCCCTTCTTTAAATCGTAATAATCTGAAATAAAATTCGGTGATTACTATTATGAAATACTAAAGATAAGTATTGTAATAAAGATTCAAAATATATTTAATGAAGATTCAAAAAAGATAAGTAAGTTTCAAATTTCATGTTGCCACGATAATTACTATTATTATTTATATATATTAGGTTTTGATTATACCGGGTGTCCTAAAAAGGACTGACTGATTTTAAAATTCAATAACTTGCAAACGGTGACAGATATTTAAAAATTTCTTGCAGGAGGTTTATGCATAAGGTCAAAAGTTTTATTACAGTGATTTTCGATTTTAGCTCGAATTACAAACAGTATATGGCGCTGTAAGCAATAGTCGCTAAATACAGGCTCGATTTTTGGTACTTTCTCTTGTTCCATGCGGAAAAAGAAGATGGAAATGTATTATCCGGGCCACGAAGTACCAAAAAGCGAGCCTGAATTTAGCGTCTATTTATCACAGCGCCATATATTGTTTGTAATTCGAACTGAAATTTAAAATCACTGTAAAAAAAAACTTTTGACCTTATGCATAACCCCCCTGCAAGAATTTTTTAAATATCTGTCACCGTTTACAAGTTATTGAATTTTAAAATCAGTCAGTCCTTTTTAGGACACCCGGTAGATAACTCAACTTAAAAAGCTTAATTAAAGACTGTTTGCTATTTATTTAATTAATTCCAAAATTGTTTAATTTACCCAAATTGAGCTATTCTCCACAGATATTTTAAAACTTTATGCGTCTAAGTTTTTTCTACGGGAAATTCAACTTAACCCCCTCACTGACAAGCCCGTGTTAATATGTTCACTAAGCTCCAGGTTTCACTGCAATACAAGCAATATTTAAAGTAATATAATTCTATTGATTTAATGTATTTTTAATACATTGAACAATGATTAATACTTCCAAGGATTGCATTCATATTCGTTATTAAGTTTTTTTATAAAATGTTCAAAGAATAATTTTTTTTAACATTTAAATCAAAATGCAGAGAAAACAACATTACAATTTTGCCCTTTTCCAAGACAGTCGGAGGAAAACTGTGGATTTGTTTTTTCAGATTACTGAAAATATTACGTACCATAATTTCGTAAATCATAATTTTAAAATAAAAAAGTCTTAAAATCACGCTTTCAATAAAATTGAAAAACACAATAATATCACATATTAAATTACACATACGGCGAAATAAAATACACGCAATTCTTTACCATTAAAGTAGATGACACTACGGATGGATATAAATTGTCGAGCGATTTTAGGAAATTTGCCTTTGTAGTTGAAGACATAACATCTAAAAACATAAACAAATTAATTGGTAAAATGTCAGTGAAAACTAATTATGAACAGAAATTAATAGGGAAAGTGCAATGTCGAAACATAAGAGGCAGAACTCCACAAATCATTTCCGTTCATTTTTCAGTTTTGGATATCAGTTTTACAGCGCATTTTTTCAAAATAATTAAATGCCGATTTTTTTTTTTTTTTTTTTTTTTTTTTTTTGGTAGCCTCTGTGGAATTCCTTCGTCATTCCAGAAAGAGTTTTACTCCAGGTATACTATTTCTTTCGAACAACAATTAAAGTATCGTTAGTAAAAAAGGATGTTACGCCTAAGGATGTTACACCAGTTAAGCCACCCATAAAACGTAGCAGGTGTATCATTGTACGGTTAAATACTGATAATCTACTGCAATTTTCTAAGCTTCTAAACATCGCGCATTTTCAATTTTTGCACCGTCGTATATGGAAAAAAAGACTTTTAAAGCAATTTCTTTAAAAACTACATCTCAACTTACTTTTAAAGATATATTTTTTTTTTTTTTTTTTTTTTTTTTTTTTTTTTTTTTTTAGTTTTTAATGCCATTTCTATAAAAGTGTCAACTGAACTATTCCATTTCTGTAGAAAGTAGAGGAAAAATAGGATATTACTATACATTTTTATTGTCATTTTCGCATAACAACTGAAACGCAATTGTAATTGAAATACGCACTTGTCAAGCATATCGTCTGCTATAAAAATATTTTTTAAAGAATATTTGTGTGACTTATTTTCTCCTTTCTATTATTTAATTCCTATCAAAAAACTGAAAGGAAGCAATTTTATTAGTTTATGTGTAATTTCAGTTCACGAAATTTGAAAAAAAATATAAATGAATTATTTCTGATAAAACATGGAGATATTATAAACTATATTTGATTTTCAGTATCCTTATTAATGTTTCAAACAAATGAATCCATATGAATCATTATATATCCGATATTTTTGTCGAGTTTCTTGAATGACGACATCGCTTTTTGCTGGGTTTGTGTATTATTTCTTGATGGTGAGGTCATATGCATACTTTTCTATAGATGTAGTTTAAGACTGGATCGTAAATGCGGAATGCTTCAGCGGATGCAAATGACAACATCTTATATGAAATTAAAACGTGTATTTTAAGTCTTAAAACTGAAATATGTTTTGTGCTATCTCTATATTTTTTTTCATCGTAGACGACACTAAATTCTGAAAAAGCAGAATTCTTGTTTTCTAGTTTCCATCATATAGTAAATCGATCTTACATGTTAACATCATAGAAGTCAAAGCGAACACGAAGTATTGGAGAAACTTAGTGGTCTTCCGATTGCAAAATATTAAATGTATTTCTTAAAGATTAGGGCACGCTCAAAGAAGTGTTCGACTTGCTAACTGATAACGAACAATGGGATTTAAAAAATAATGCAGTCCGGAAATTTTTAAATGACATAGACCTTTCGAATTCACAAATTTGACAATAGCCTTTAATTAAATTTTCTATCCCTCAGATTTTTTCTTGAAAATGTTCAGAAAAAAATCACTTAATATCAGTTATTGTGAGATTCAGATAGAAAATAAAATTAAACTTTTCAATTGTAAACGAAACGATGAATATTTTTGAAAAAGAGGTACTACTTGGTTATCCCGTCGATCAAAAATCCATCGCCAAAGTATAAGATTAAATGGCAATAATGGTTGATCGTAAATGTCACATTTACTTGACTTTAAGCAAGTTACACGTGTTTACGTCATAAAGTTAATTTTATTTGGACGTTTTAGTTGTATTTTTACCCAACTGCCAAGAAGGATTATGGTTGTTGGTTGTATTTATGACGGCCAATTATCTGCACGAGGGATATAGGCCCAGGGGGGAGTGCCCTTCGTGGGGGGTCTTTCTAAGGGAACCTAACCCGTATTAACGCTTGGAAATCCAAGGTTCGAAGAAAACCACGAAAACTCCGAACGATTAGGCCGACGGGCGCGATTGGGTTTGAACCCAGCACGTCCCGTCTACCAGCTTCGAGAGCAGAACCTCTCAGCCACTGATGGGGCCCAAGAAGGGTTATGTGTTTCACGCATATCTGTGTATGTGGATTTCTTTATACCCTCGAAATATTCCAACGGCTGGATGGATTTTAATGAATGAGAACTATATCGATTCGTCTTAACTGTCCGATGGTTATAGGTGAGGTTTTGGTTTTATAAATTCAAAATGGCGGCCGTAAAATAAAAAATGGCGGTAGAGATGAAAAAAATATTACGCACCCTATTGAGTGGCACATCACTGGATAGGTTTTCAAAATGAAGACGATGTTTCATTGACTATTTTACAGTCAGAAGCTCCGTTTAAATATTACACAACCTGAAAATTGTGTAGGTAGAATCGTTAGCTTTACTTTAACTCTAATCTTCATAGACATCTATAGGCCTTATCAAAACAGTGTTTATAGATAGGAACTAACAATTAAACACAACTTAAAAGTCACCACTACAAGCAAATTAAAAAAAAAATAGGTAAGTAATATAAAAATATAGTTTCACTTTGATAAGAAATAATTAATTAGTTCGTTTTATACTCAGTCGCCTTTTTTTAAATTTTTTAAATTTATTAATAATATTGTACTAATTTATTTGTTCTTTTGGTATTTAAAATAAAATTTATGTCAATTTGTATAATTTGGCGAGTGATTTGGCGATTTATATAATTTGGCGAAATTGGTAGACGGGATAACTAAGTAGTACCAAAAAAGCAAACAGTATTACAGACTTTACTTTTCCGCAGCAGAAATATATTGTTTATGAAGACACATTTTTAAAAAGGTTATAAGCAATTATATACGTGATTTTTTGGCCAGATTCTCATGGAGATGTGTAATTGGATTTAAGATTATAAAATGCTTCAGTTTATCAGTCGTGAAAGCAATTTAAAGACAACAATCGGTTCTAAAGATGTCATTCTTGCTTTTTTTCTTACTTTTTTTCAATGTCTGGGAAGTAAATGGAGATATGGATAAAGAGGAGGAGACATATAGTATACTGTCTACTGATTGCGAGTGAAATAACTGAGGAGGTTGTAACAAGATGGCGGATGTTTTTTTTTTTATATTAGATCAGTAGTTTCTGATTACCTCCACGGCAAACTTCCCACCAGTAAATTGTAATAGAAAGTTTCGTCTTATTAAGGCGCTTGCCTTATTCAAGGAAATATATTCTTACAAATATTGTAAAAATTTCTTTTTTTTTTTTTTTTTTTTACTGGTGTCAGTTTACCGAGGTATTATAATCATTTTCTATGCCGCTGACAGGATGTTGGCTAGGTTGTCACAATATGGCAGAAACGCAAGACCTGAGTACCGCCAAAGTAAATATCCACCAATAAAAATGAATATTTGTTTCTGCCATTATTTGTGACTGAAATTTTGCATGAATAAGGCGTTTAAATAAGAAAACAAATTTCTATTTATAATTACTGGTGGATGTATTTTCCGACGGTAATCAACCCCTACGAAAGCGGTTACAGTTGAAGCTTCACTATTTTAAGGATATGTCAGTTCCTTTTTATTAGGTGCGTTCGTAATTCTATAAATACGTAGCACCTATAGTCGTCCTTCAGTCCATCTATCAGTCCGTTTGTCCGCATATAACAGAGCAAAAACTACTCAACCGAATGGTCTGAAATTTTAAATATATAATTGTTGCATAATTTTGTCGAGTCATTTCAAATTTTATGAAAATCGGATGTATAGTTTAATTACAGGGACAGTCAAAAATTTTCCGTTACATTACGGTCAATGGGAAAAATTTATTGCAAGTGCATTTTAATGATGTTACAGCCTTTCGAACAGAATGAAATTGATATGCACTTATGAAGTGCACTAAAATATACATTCAGTACAATATGTGGTGCAAAAAATATTTATAAAACTAGTTATAGTACGAACGCACCTCATTTGCCACGTTTGACGAGTGATTTCCAACTTGTTAATTGTTCTATGGGGAAGTTTTAGTACATTATATATTATCTAAGCAGCAGCGAATTAGAAATGAACTACGTTTAATATCTACTCATATAATACTGAGGATCATATCAAATCAAGAGCTAATTCATAGAAATTTATTTGCAGTTTGAGAAACTTTAAACTATATTTTCAAAAACTCGTTTCTAAACTCGTTTCAATCATTACAACGCTTTATCTACAAGTCGGTGAGTAGGGAAAACGTTTTCGTGTCTAAAAACAATAAAATCTTTTCAAGAAATAGGATATAGACAAAAGACTCCCAGTTTTGGCAAATATTCCTATTGAGAATGAATTTTCATTGATTCTGATGAAAACCGTTTTATGATGAGATGACATACTTGATAAATTTGCATCTCTAAAAGGAAGAAGATTTGATTTAATGTACAAAATTTATGTATCAACAAACATTTTTTAAAAGACAAAATAAGATTCAGGATTATATTTCAAATTACATTTTTTAATAATTCTTTTTTTTAATATTATAAATTGATAAATTTGCATGCCTTAAAGGAAGAAGTTCTAATTTATAGTTGAAAATTTATGTATCAACAAACATTTTTTAACAGACAAAACAGATTCACGATTATATTTTAAATTACATTTTTTAATAATTCTTTTTTTTTTAAATTATAAATTGATAAATTTGCATCTCTTAAAGGAAAAGGTTCTGATTTAATGTACAAAATTTATGTATCAACAGACATTTTTTAAAAGACAAAATCAGATTCACGATTATTTTGAATTACATTTTTCAACAATTCTTTTTTTTCAATGTTCTAATGCTTTAATTTAAAGCCATCAATCACAAAAATTGCGAAAAAAAGATTTTTAATGCACAATTTTGGAGATTAATTTTTTATTTGTATGTATTTTATTTGTACATTTTTTATTTTTATTTTGCTTACTGAGAACTTGAAACTTTATCGAACTATAAAAAGTTATTATTTTTATTTCTTTATATAATTATATCTGATGTTCTTTTAATAATGGGAATCTTTTTACGTACATCTATCAATTTTAAGAACTGGTGACTGAATTTAATTTTGCATGTTTTTTAGGTTGTATACTAAGTTAAATATTTTCTCTCATCTCTTCCGGTGAAGAAAGATCACAATAAGTTGAGCATCCTTTTCTCTTGGCAGAGAGCCGTTGCAAGATGTTAAACAAGAACGAAGCATCATGCTTCAAGCATAAATTATGAAACATTTTCCAACACTTCCAGAATCCCTTAACAAACTTCGCTGTTTAATAAAATAAAGAAGATGCCTAAGTAAACATTTTAGAAAACGTCTAACACTATTGAAAACCAGATTTCAACATGTACACCCATAGCCAGGAAGGTACGCCAATTCCATTGTGCAACTCTGTATATGATTAATATATTTGTACAGATTCTACATACTATCAGACCAGGAGGCAGTAGCATAGACAATCGCCTCATAGAATTCACGGCTGAAATTCTAGAATTAGTTAAAACTCGATTCGCATATTAAAACGCAATCGGTCTGCCATATCTTGGTGGAAAACTCATGAAAATCCGAAGGTTTACCATTGTGTTTTCCTGCACCCAAAGGTATAAAAACATGGAGGCATGGGAGCAGGAAAACAGAGGAGGCACGGACCTGGGGCAGAGGGGCCTGGAAGCAGAGGACAGGTCCCCCTGTACTATAAGTTATATTTACTAAAAATATCCTATTACACTTCTATTACACTCCTATTACACTCATTTATAACATTTTTGTAATTGGAACTATATATCTATGACGAACATTTTAGAAATTATCACTGGACATCGTTGAGAGTGGACAACCTGTAAACAACAGGATAAAGTAATCCATAAGGGTTATTGTCTATGAGCGTGAATTGCTTATGGGTAGTTTATGATGTTTTTATGAATTATAGCAGGACTATGTTTAGTACTCGCTGACTTGTCCAGAATTACCCAGTCCCGGTTAATAACCTTAATTATACCTAAAATCAGTGTTGAAATAAAACATTTTTCTCCGGTGGAAATACAGTGTTGGGAACTTTTAAATGCTTATAACCAAATCTGATAGTGCAGTATAAAATAGCAAGCAACTTATTGCACTGATTTTAAGAAAGATATCTAAAAACGTTTTGTGAGTAAAATTACGGTTGTTGTTTGATCTTTTTAAAAATTAGAATTAATAATTAAGAATTTCTAGATAGTAATATTTATTTTACTTAATGACAAACATTTCGTGATTTTAAAATTAGACTTCCGAATTGAAAAATTACAAATAGTAATTTTTACATTATTTAAGAACAGATATTTCGTAATTAAATAAAGTAAGAATTCTTTATTCGGAGAATTGTACGCCTTTAATTCCGAATTTCTGCATTTAAACAAGGCCAAACTTGTTGGCTACCCTTGTTAAAGTTTAAAAATGAGGAGAAGAAATGCAAAGGGTTTCAATTTGGATTTTTTTTATTTGGAAATTCAGAATTCATACTTGTATTTTGACAGGTACAGATAGTTCTATTCAAACTAATTATGCCCTTTTCCGACAGTAATTTCTAGTATTTTTTTTTGTTTTTAGATCGTTTTTACGATTAATTAAGGTGACGAAAACTGTACTGAAACACTGGTGGAAAGAGCTCGGCTAGAATAAAAAGAATCCGACGCTGTCTTTTGAAGACTAACTTTTTTTTACTTTGTAGCATCAGAAAATGCTTGTCATTAAATACAGTAAAAAGTATTATTTAAAATTTCTTATATGATTTGAAAGAATTGTTTGGCCAGAAAATTTAAACTGCACGATTATTTTAAGGTAATGAAATATACCAAACACATTCTGTATCTAAAATTAAGATCTACAGTATTATACTGAATAGCTATTTAATTAAATGGATGAGTCCAAATTGGCCATGGAAAAATAATTTATTAACAGAAAAGAAAGATATAAGGCGGATGGAACTACTGTTGCCAAGTGTCTCGCGTAAATCAGGGCTCCGAATGTTCTGGACAATACTAATTTCTTACAGTTTATTTCGCAGTCTTAAATCGCAGACAATTTTGCCATTAGATAAGGCGAAGAAAATTACTTTAAATTACTGATATCCAGAGCATTTGGAGCCCCTATTTACTCGGGATATATACTTAACACTATGTGGAACCCATTACAGAAGACACGTTCCTGGATGGATACCCATTGTGTTTAAAGCCAGAATATTGCTCCCCTCAGAGACAACCACATATTTACACTACAATCGACAGGTTAGAAGAGGCTATTCGTATCGCAAAAATTATTCATTTCATTTCAATCCATGATGTCACAATATACAGTGAATTCTCGATAAGTCGAATTCCAAGGAACCGGCAAAAATATTCGAGTTATCGTAAGTTCGACTTATCGAAAATCCTTAAATATACACAGAAAATATATATAAAATAATTCAATCTTATAGATAGGAATTGCAATTATACTGTAACAACGGAGTCTGGCAAAATGAGCACTAAAGAGAAATACAATTTAGTAGTACATAATATAAGGTACTTACAAACTCAAATTTTGTGAAAAAAGCTTATTAATGATGACTGCTTGAAGTAACGTTTTTGACTTTCACTGGTTAGAAAGTTAGCTCACATTTTGTAAACAAAGGAAAAGAGAATCGTCCACACCGTCTCTACTTTCGCGATATTGCTGCAGTGTCGACACTGTCGCATGTGCTTCTTGATTATTTGTTGGTGAAACGCAATTTACTTCCTCGTCATCTTCTTCAGATTCAGGATCGTTCTCTACCTTTCTTATTGCTTCTGAATCACTAAGTTCTCCGCAAAACTGCAATATTTTCGTCAATATTCAAAAACTCACTATCGTCATCTTCAGAAATAACTTGATCTTGTAGATTTTCATTCACAACACATGAGTCCGCATTGCTTTCAAAGAAGCCACATCTACTGAAGAAATTTTTAGGTAGATTTCGTAAGAAATACTACCTATTGCAGTCGTTACTATGGTGCGACTTTTGAAAAATTCCTTCATAACTTTTCATTATCGGACCCAAGGAACCCAAAACCACCACCACCTAAAAAGTTTATATATATATATATATATATATGTATGTATGTATGTACTAAATTTTGTCCGCACGATAAAAGTCGCAATTATGCACGGATTGTCCTCAAACTCGCCAACAACTTTGATATGGCTAATATCTCGGCGGGGATTGAATATGGGCGAAATCAGTCCAAGAGGGTGGAAATGGGAAGGGTTCAAAATTTTGAATACTGTCTTAACATGATTCTGATAAAACCAGCTCTTGCACAACAATGTCAGAAAAAAAATAAAAGTTTTTCGTTATAGCAGTTGCCAACAATTAAAAAAAAAATAAAATTCTCACCACAACAATTACTTTTCTAATGTAAAATTTTCACGTGTAAAATTAAATAGTTTGACAAATTGAAAACAAATTAAATATTACGTCATAAGTTTTTTAGAGCAAGATTTCAGCATGAAAACTCAAAATAAAATAAATAGCTGGGATGGCACACGTCTTCATCCTTTCGCACTTTGGGTTGACACTTGACTTGTGACTTTTGCCTTCGTTATTTATTTTTCAGTATGGTAGATAGCGTGTTGGGAGGGATACCATATTTCAGGGCTATATCTTTTTTCTTTAAATTAGGATTGTCTTCAAGATCATTTATCAAATTTACTTTTTGTTCTAAAGTAAGAATTTGGAATTTAGGTTTCGACATTCTGAAAGAGCCAACTGAAAACGTATCACGAAGTGAAAGAAATAAACACTAAAATGACAAGACTCAACATTAAAGTAATGAACTTCAATGAAATCTCAATAGAATCGGAAAAAAAAATCCTTGCATAAAAGCGTGGGAAATTTCACCAACTAGAATTCACTTAGCCACTTGCTTTGTTTCAAAAGAATACCTGTTGAGAAAAGGGAATGCGTAAAAAAGAAATGAATGGGGTGGTGTAGGGGTGGGGAATGGGCCGATTTCAGCTGAAATACCAAACTCGCAGCGGCTGCACACTGGCCGATGTAGGAATTAAAAATAGCGCATTACAATGCCAGCGAAGGAGTGAAAAAAGTTTTATCTAACAGAAAGTACCAGTATTTTTGAGCTGTGGCTGAAAAATTAAGAAATTAGTCAAATGCCTGTTTTTTCTCTATCGGAAAAAAATCGACTTAAAAGATGTAGACTTCGACAGAACGAGAAAGTTTGATACTGAGTTGCAATAAAGGGGTTGGGACTTCGTGTAAACTTCGACTTAAACGAATATTCGACTTATCTGACTTCGACATACCGAGAATTCACTGTATTTGATGGTTAAACTTCGCGCATGTAAAATTTTGAAAAATAAATCCGACAGACAGAGTACCTACCACATTTGGCAAATTCATTCATTGAAACAAATAAGTGACAAGCCTAAAATTGGCAGATGTCCACAGGCGCCTTTGAGACTAAACATCCTGATATCAGGATTGAGGAAAGGGAATTTACTCTTTTTTTTGTTTGTTTGTTTATTTTATTACGTGGAAATGGATGACAGCAACGGGATATCGAAATGTTAAAAGGAACATGGGGTTTTCCGTTTGCTTATTTTAACCACAGAAAAAAAAACATCCACGATGACATATGTGAGTAGAAAATGTTCAGTTTCTCTTTATCAAATAAAAACTTGTTTACTATAATAAAATAAGATAGTAACTATTTAATTTAACCTAAATGGATAGGACTTTTATTTTATATCTGCTCGCAAAACAACTAAAGGAATTTAATTTAGGGAAATATTTAATTTCAAATAACCTGTGTTTTTAAATATATGATCTTATCATATACAGTACAATCTCAAAAATCCGGCAACATCGGGACCGAGACTAAGCCGGATTTTTGAAGGAATATCAAAAGTACTTCCGATATTCCTAATAGTTCCTTTAGTGAAAAGTTATTTCATAACCAAGTGATAATTATGTGATAAAAACTAAATATATATTTTTTAAATTACTTTTATTAAAATTCTCTATGTTACAAAAATAAAATCTAACAAACAATGATAATTTTCCGTTCATGAGGTCCTCTGGGACGTCACTCTTTGAATAAAATTACAGTATTTTTAGCTTCTGTTTTTTAATGTCATAAACTGTCGACGATCCGATTCCATATTCATCAGACAACCTTTTCACGAAGCCTTTTTAAATTTCTTATGAAGTCAACTTTATCTGTGATAGACATATTTAAATGCTTTATATTAAAAACAACATTCTTTGATTTCAAAAAAGACTTCGTACTAGCTTTAATAAATTAATAAATAAAAACTTCCAAAAGTTCAGAGAAGAAAAAATATAGGTTTTCTTCCTGGTATCTTTTTCTGAAGTAAGTTAGAAGCGTGTAAAAAAAAGAAGAAAAAATGTGACTTTGGTGCCGGATTTTCGAAGTCATACTGTATTTCTCTCTCGAGGCGGGTAAAAAAATAGATTACCATGATTTGATACGCGCATGTATAAAACCTGAAATATGCATTCGAAATAATGAAAAATATAATTCAAACAGTAAATGAATGTCTGTCTTCGGCAACTACCCAAAACTAAAATGTTTACCATGATAATTGGTACCATAAATTCAGTCATATGTGGATGCTAATCTCATTTGTTTCTTTTATAAAAGGATCTGCAGCAATAGTCATAATATTAGTGAATAGCTCTCCATTTCGTCTATGTTAGACAATGACATGAATACAATTGGTACACATTAATAAAACAAACATTAGGTCTAAAGTCACAGGTCAATTGCCAACTAGCATTAAATTTCAAATACGTTCATTTTACAAAATTTTTACTTTATAAAGTTTCAGTAAAATACCGCAAAAATTCAAAAAGTTTTTGGCCATACAATGAGTTGCTTTCTAAGAGTACCGGAGAGGGATGCCACTGGCGAATATTTTTATATTTTGTTATCATCATTATGTGCATCAAACAATTTTTACTTCGAAAAAGTGGTGCCAATAAAATATGAAAATTGTCGCCTAAGGTGGCCCTGTCAGCTGTCTTTTAGAAAGCAACTTCAGCTATTTTTAGAAAGCAACTTACTGTATCTCCAGTATTTTTCTGAAATTTCATGTTATTTGACAGAAGTTTTAACATAAGCTGCCCTTAATCCTTTCATGCATAAATTATTTTTCATTATTTTCCATTATTCACAAAAAATCTTTTTTTGTGATAAATGAGAACCCATTATGAATTAATTTTATTATTGCGCTGCATGCTAGCTATTATCTGGTCCACAAATCAGATCTCCATAAATGAATACTGAATTTTTTAGGCTTTTTAGGGCAATACTTATCTTTCTTTATATGAGGTCCGTATGTATGAAAGGGTTAATAGCTGACTACAAAATTATGAAATAACAAATTTTGAAGTTTCCACGCATGCACAGTTAAAAATGATATTTTATATTAATGTCATTTCTCATCATATTTCACCGAATATTCAATATATTCATATATTAATTGCAGTATACTGTTTCTACTGTTATTTTTCTAGTTTTCGGGAAGTGGTATAAAGTTTGGCGGAAATATCTGTATGTTATAAAGAAAATAATTTTGAATTTTTCATAGAAACGTTAACGTGTTCACGAATATGTGCTATGCTTACACCAATGCACACAAACAGGACCCATATTGTCATTGAATACAGTGACACACCATTTGAAAACTTCCTTTTACATGGTACCAAATGGTCGTAAATATTACCTTATTATTAAATTTATTATTTCTTACAACACCTTAATACAATTAGTTCTTTAATTGTTCTAGCGACTAAATCTTCACTGAAAAGTGTGAAATCAAATATTTTCTTTACATCCTCGAAATTTAAGGAATATTCGTCCAGAATTTCAGTATGTATTCTACAAAACGTCTAAAATCGAAAGCGTCTGGTTACTTCCCCTTAATTTTTGAATATCAGTGTAAATGGAAGTAATATTCTTTCAAAAAGTCCAATATTATAAAACTGTATGTAGAACTTATGACAGTTTCAATTCAGTAGGAACACATGCAACAATAATTTAGTTATTATATGCATTACTTAGATATTGGCAAAACATATCGAACCAACATATAATTTATGTTATCACTTGCCATGTAAGGATAGCAAAATAAAACAATCACACAGAAATAGAAAAATTATTAATTGCATAAATCCTCAGTCATACCTAAATCCCATTGTAAAGCATGACCTTATAGCTATTCTTTCGCATTATTCGTGTGCAAAATTTGTCACAACATAAATTAAAATAAAAGTTGTATTCTAAGCAAATTATAATTTAAATATATATTATATCTAATGGCAGTTACATTTAACCCAAAGATATATTTCATTTTTTTATATGTTTAGAAATTATTATTCGTTGTTTTCTTACACAACGCATATAAAAACTATAAACTGTCAACGAAATTGCACACAGGATTTAATTGATAACAAAAATATCATCATATAAAAGGAAAGTTATCACCAGACCATAATAAGAGGTGAACAATATTCCCGAATTATACCCTTAAATTAGTATTCCTTCATTTTTACATTTCTCTAAATTTTATCACTACCTAAAATAATGAATAGTGAATAATTCATTATACTTGACATATTATTCGTTATATGGCACCTATATATAAAGCATATTGATCAGCAATATACAAAAATATGCATAGAGAAATAAATACATCAAACAAAACATGAACATCGGCACTTAGTCGTCGCGTCAAGAGCATCCATATTTGTCAAACTATATTATTTTCAATTCATCATTCACTGCGACTTAACAAGTAACGGTTTACTTTGTTAAACTCTTTATTATTATCATAAGGAATATACTAAGTTAAATCCAATAGGTAAGCATAACATGGTCAAGCAAGCAGTAAACTATTTGATTGCACTATGAATACAGAATAATCAGGTGAGTTAACACGTTTGTTACAACATGACGCTGAAGAATATGTATGAACTCTAATTAATTCTGAGTTCCACTATTTCCTGATATTAATATTCGTCTTGTATAATCATAAATGTCGGCCATTAAATAAGGAGTATATTTATATATTTAAATAGTTATATAGAAAAGTCCTGAGGTTTGGAAGCATTAGTATTTGTAATATTCATTAAATTGGATTAGCCTTCTGTAATAAATTTTGTGATATAAGCATGCATAAAAATTAAACATTACAGTTCACAGAATGCTGCACGTATTTTTGTAACATATTACATGCTTCTTTTAAATCTTATTTCTTACAAAATTAACTTACTATGTAAAACAAAATATGATATAGCATAGCAAAAACGTTTAGTAAAAGTGAATGAAAGCTAATTTATAAAATTTTCCCGTAATTTATAACCCATTTCGGAAAGACGCGTTTAGTAACCTCACAAAATAACATTTTTCTGAAATAAAAAAACAAAGTTTTCTGTCAGTAAATTTCAAAGAAATAGTATCTCTTAACTTTTGAAATATTTTAACCCTTAGCACCCCGTTGTCTCCGCTGCGGAGACATCATCTTTCTTTGCAAAATTTGTTTTTTTTTGCACCAGTAATAAAGGAAAATAAAATTTACCTTATTTAATCAGAGCATTTTTGAAGTTGTGTGCTTCAAGGAAACTTCTTTTAAAAAAGTGGTGCCGATCAAATAAAATTTGGGTAAAAGATGCCGGAGTCCAAAGGGTTAATTTATGAAGCGTCTACCGTAATTTCCCACGTATCTGCCGCGGCATAATTAAGTATTTTCAAACCGGAAATTTTATACTTTTATTATTAAAAATTATATAATTTTTAAAACTAAGCAGAAGCAAGTGACATTTTATTAGAAATAAATTCCGGTACACAGTCGGATTATCTGAGGAGCGACGGATACGCGCGAAATTACAGTAGTTAGTTTCTTTTTCTTAAATTCCCGAAATAAAGAAAATCATTTGATAATCGTGGAGAACGTTCACGCTCCATGGTCAATTTTTAACACTTTCCAACAAAGTTGAAAAGTGTTTATGCATTCGGCTTGTCTGTCTGTCTGTCCACACTCTAACTCCCGTAAATATACTCGGATTTTCATGAAATTGATAAAGGTAATGTAGGGTCACCAAAGTATGTTTCGTATTGTGTATGAAATGTAGGATTAACCGTTCCTTTACAGGGGCACTCAAAAGTATTCCATTACATCATGGTAATGGGGGAAAATCGTTTACTGAGTATTTTAATGACATTACGCTATTTCAAATGTATGGAAACTGATATAAATCACCAAATTTCACTACGATCACGTTAGAACGGGGCATTCCTAGCATTTTTTATTCATTTACAGGGACACACAAAAGTAATCGGTTAGTGTACAGTAGTGATGGGCGATTTCGATTTTTTTAATCGATTTAATCGATACTATGGCCAACTCGATTTAATCGATACTATAAATTTTTTAATCGATGTCTCTAAAGGTCATATCATTTTCATTTTCCTTCAAACATTTAAGGTCAAGTAGTTGCATGTCCAATCCCAAAACTTTCTTCTGTCTCATAAATGTTAAAACTTCAAAATTCGCTATCACAGTGTCAAATTTAAATAACCTATACCCATCACGAGGATCCAAAAGTATAGGTTCGTTGAAATATGTGTATTTAAAAAATATATATAAGAATCCCATTTTCCTAACAAATCATTGAATTTCGGCCCACACCCTCTTAGATGTCCGCAACGGAAAATCCCAGTTCAAAGGGCATAAAAGCGACACTTGCTGGGTAGTATACACCCAAGCCTAATAAGGATCTATTTATACGACAGTGTAACAGAATATGAAGTTTGATTAAATTCCGTGCATTAGTTTTGAGATATGGCTATCATGAATATCATGAAAAAAGCAGTATAGCAACGCAGCCTATTACATGATTAACACGAAAGACTCAGAAAAAACAACTTACGTCAATGACTAACAGAATATTAAGTTTGATGAAATTCCGTTCATTACTTCTTGAGATGTTATCGCAAACATTGTGTAAACCCTTAAAAACAGTGTTGAATTCAGGGGCTGGTACGGGTGGACCCCCCCCCCCGGAACATTGAAATGTCCCCTAGGGAGATTTGAGTCCAATCCTTCCCCCCTCGTAACTCTAGAATGTTCCTCGCCAGAACCATAGAAATCCCCCCCGGAGAAAAATGTCTGAATTCAACACTGTTGATAAAAGCAGCATGGCAGCACAATTTGTTATATCATTTACACAAAAACCTAATCATGGATAACTTATGGCATTGTCTAACAGAATATTAAGTTTGATGAAATTTCGTTCATTAGTTCTTGAGATATTATCCCTAAAATTGTTTAAATCCTGAAAAACGTGTTGAATTCAGGGGGTGGCCCGGGGGGGATGACATTCCTCCCCCCGCAACAAAGCATAAAATCTCAAACTTTCTGGGGGGCATTTGAGTGTTTCGGGGGGAGGAGAATGTCACACCCCGGGGCACCCCCTGAGTTCAATACGTTTTTGTACATTAAAAATTGATGAAATTTCGTTCATTAGTTCTTGAGATATTATCCCTAAAATTATTTAAATCCTGAAAAACGTGTTGAATTCAGGGGATGGCCCGGAAGGGTAGTATTCCCCCCGCCCCCGCAACATTCAAATGCCCCCCCCCCCAGAAAGTTTGAGATTTTATGCTTTTTGTACATTTAAATGTACAAAAGTCCAATCCCCTCCCCCTCTGAACTGTCCCTCCCGGAGAAAAATGTCTGAATTCAACTCTGCTGATAAAATCAGCATAGCAACGCCCCCTGTTGGGCGATCTATACCGAAACCTAATAAGCAGCAATTTATGCCAACGTCTAACTGAATGTGGTTTTATGAAAATCCGTGTATTAGTTCTTGAGATAGAGCTATTGAGAAACTCGGGGAAAATGCAGCATAGCAGCGCCACCTGCCGGTAGATTTACATCAAAACCTAATCCTCAACAACTTATGTCAACGTCAAACTGAATCTGAAGTTTGGTGAATATTCGTGCATTAGTTCTTGCGATAGCAATCTTGCGGAAATCATGAAAAATGCAGCATAGCAGCGCCACCTGTTGAGCGATTTTCACCAAAAAGTAATCAGCACCAATTTATATGAAGGTCTAACTGAATCTAAAGTTTCAACAGATTCCATGCATTAGTTCTTGAAATAGACCTCTCACAATTTTTTTCTCAGAGACAAACAAATAGACAGACTGACAGACAAAAAATTTATAAAAATAGTCAAATCGTATTCCAGACAAGAAGTTCTAACACTATAAATCCTTAGAAACCGGAAGTCGAAAATTTTCACGAAAACAACACTTTTTTTTTCTAAAGACAAAAGAAAGCAAGAAAAGATGAACGCATCGATTCTGCCCTTGGATCAGAAACGGTGAATCGATTCAGTTCAGATTCGATGCCGATGTCGATCTTCAGATGTGATCTTCAGAATCGTTACTTTTTTGATTCACTTCAATTCTTTAGATGCAATGTCGAATCGTTATGTTTTGATTTATTTTCAATTCTTTAGATGCAATGTCGAATCGTTATGCTTTGATTTACTTCAATTCAAATCGCATCGCGGTCGATCCACGATTCGGGTTGAATCAATTCTTCCAATTTTGCTGTTTTAGTGCCAGAATTGCTGTAAAATTTTGTATAAGAGCTTTTTTTTACTTTCTAGGTTAAATCAGTGTTGAATGCAGGTATTTTTCTCAGGGAGGGATTTATGCGACTCCGGTCGGGATTGGGGGGGGGGGGGGTTATTTCAGAGTTCCGTAATGGGGGGAGGGGTGCACATTTGTCCATTAAAAAGCATAAAATCTCAAAACTTACGGGAGGGACATTTCAATGTCCCGGGAGGGATGTCCTCTCGGGCTACCCCCTGAATTCAACACTAGGTTAAATCGTTATACTTTTGTTTAGAAGCATAGTTATTCAGGTTACTAGTTTATTATATTGTATTTTTCAAGTTCGTCCCTTCTAATCTCTCCACCCCCCTCTCCCCTTTTCCTCGCTAATCTTAATTTACAGGGCCGTTCAAAATTTGCATGCAATTTTTAAAATGTCCAATTCTTGTTCTATTTTATTATAAAGCCACATTTTGAAACCTTGACCAAAGATACTTTTGAGGTCGCCCCTCCGACCGTTTGGGGCTTACCTGCTCCCTCGGAGGGGGGGGGGGATATTTTTTGTTTCTTCCAAACCATATCGTATAACATATCGTTGGAAAGCTTTTAATGTGACCTTTATTTTCTGTCTCTAGCCTTCCTTCTTTTTGGTAAGGGTCAATCGTGCTCCAACTTTTGTATTGATATTTTTGACAGTAATTTCAAAGGAATATATATTTATTCTTTCGGATTTACTGTTTTAAAGGCAGAACTGCTGTCAAATTTCGCATAAGAGCCTTTTTCTTTCTAGGTTAAATTGTAATATTTTTAGTTTAGGAGCCAAGTTATTTGGGCTACTAGTTTATTAAGCTGTACTTTTTCAGTTCGTCACCTATACACCCCCCCCCCCCCTGATCCGAATTTTCTTAATTATGGTCCAATTTCAATGGGACCTTTTTTGACATTCTTCCCGAATTATTTGTTTACCAACTAAACACTGATATTATATCTGCAGCTCTTGGTGAGCACTATTTATGAATGGTAATAACAAATTTCGTCTCTTTTCCATTTTAAACTTATCATTCTTGGTTTAAAGCCACGTGACTCAAGGTTCTCGTTAGTTAAGCCGTATTTTCACCCGTAAGTTTGTCAAAGTGTTTGTGTAAGTTGTATTATAAAAAATTCAGTCGTTTACAACCAAACTTACTGATTTATGATACTTTGATTTTTATGAAATTTCGGAGCTTTCCGAAACTAAAGGATCCCCTGTATGTTATTAATTTTTTTCAAGGGTGTAGGTATGAAAATACGTGCTAAAATGCTTTAAAACCCCCCCTTTTTTTTTCAAATAATATATATAACAATTTAAACAAAGCGATTCCCGAGAATTTTGTACTGTTTTAAAAGGGGACCACATCTTAGAATGTAACGGGCGTAAAAATTCGAAACTTGGACAGGGTGATGCAAAAAAAAAAAAAAAAAAATCTCCTTTCAGAAATTCGAAAAAATATTATCTTAATTACAAGCTGAAATATTAATTATTATTTCACTAATTGGTTTATTTCTATTAAATGCTTTTTTTTAAAGGCAGTCACGTGATTTTTTATAGCAGCATTAACGTTTTCTACCGTTTAGCGTTCTTTGACGGCGGGCTGAGATAATTACTACTTTTTCAATATCAAAAATTTTATAAGTGTTCATACCACTATTTTCGAATAGTAATTTCACAAATATCTTGAATTCTTCCTTAAGACTACCACCCCCTAGACTAATGTATCTTCGGATAGGTTGTATAAAGGAGTTTCGTTTGGATACACTTTTGTTTTGAATAAACTGCGCTCCCTGGTGGTGGAATATAAAACTAACAGACCGCGATTTCATTTAAAGTAGAAAATCTAACAAGGCGATCTGTTCGAAACTTTAAAGATAGTTTATAACACATAAGAAAAAGTTTAAAAAAGAATGGTGCGAAAATTTCGGGAGGAGGGGGGGGGGGGAGGCCGGTAGAATTTTTTTTAAACCTTAGCGTTCCTTACCGTTTTAGGTGGGGTTTTTTGACGGAGTCCTGAGATAAATGCTACGTATTAAATATAAAAAAGTCAAAAGTTTAGTTACCATTATTTCCGAATAGTAATTTCGGCAAATAGCTTAAATTTTTGATCAAGATTGCCACACTCTTGAGTAATATATCTACTGATAGGTTGTTTAACGGAGTTTTGTTCACAGTTTTGTTAGGAATAGAGTGCGCACCCTGGTGGTGGAATCTGGAGCCAACATAGCGCGATTTTGTTAAAATTAGGAAATCTAACAATGAGATCTGTTTTAAGTTTTAAGATTGTTTATAATACATGATAAAAAATTATAAAAAAGAATGGCGCGTCCCATTTCGGGGGGGGGGATAGAGGGGAGGGGCAGAACAAAATTAGAAAATATAACAGGGCGATTTGTTTGAAATTATAAGATAGTTTATAACACATAATAAAAAATTTTTAAATGATGAATGTCAAAAATTGGTGGTGGTGGTGGTGGGGGGGGGGGGAGAGGTGAGCGCGTTTTTCCGACCCGGTGGGCAAAGTGGGGGTGGGGTACACCTATACGATGCTGTAGGCAGCGGGAACCCGGTTCGCGGTTCGTTCGCTTCGAGATTTCATATTAGGCAGAACCCGCTAGTTACTAGCTATAATGTTAAAGATTTCCAAGCAATATACATGTGCGTCCACTATCCTTCTAAGACAGTAAAATTAATTGATTTTTATTTCTTCTGAGAAAACTAAATTTTCACGTCTTGCAGCGACGATTTTTTTTTTTTTTTTTTTTTTTTTAAATAAAAGAACTTTAATAAACTTTGCTAGTTACATTATTAAACTCAAATTATAAGAATACTAAATCGGTTCTTATGGCAACGTGAATTATGTCCCTGAAAATTTAAATTTTGATTCAGGCTGGAAGAAAATCACAATGATTTAATTACAGGGACAGTCAAAAGTTTTCCGTTACATTACGGCCAATGAAAAAAATTATTTCAAGTGCATTTTAAGGATGTTACAGGCTTTCGAACAGAATGAAATTGATATGCACTTATGAAGTGCACTGTTATAGTACGAGCGCACCACATTTGCCACGTTTGACGCGCAATTTCCAACTTGTATTTAACCGGGACCTTTCTTAAAAAATAAATTTAAATAAAATCTAAATTACAATATTAGTAAAATTACATCTTAAAACTAATAATTTAAAAGTTAAAAGCTTTATTATTTGACTCAAAGGTCTGTAATAGCTTACGACTGGGCCCCTGACTTTGTCTACCCTCTAAATGTGAGGTATGGGAGGTGGTCGCTACGGCTCTGCTGATTCGCTAAGTTTTGAAATTAATATTTTTGAGCTTATCTGTGCGAATCTGTGATTATCGAAATATCGATTCAAGTATCGATTCTAGAATTTGGGAATCGATTCTTATTGTGATCGATTCAGTTTTATACGATGCCGATTTTAATCGATTCCTGAATTTTCCAGAATCGCCCATCACTAGTGTACAGTACTGTCTTTGAGTAATAATTGCTGGAATGTACGGTTTAAAATTCGGTATCCGCTTTTAAATTAGATTAATTTTTTGCATCTTACTCGTTATTTATAAATTCTATACCTCAAATACAGGGCTGCACAAAAGTATTCACGTACCGTTTTCCTTATTAGAGGAATTTGCTGAAGGTAAATTTTCAACTGAAGTATGTGTATCTCTTAAGTGAACTATATTTTGGCATGCATGTAGTTAATAGATTCAAGTCTATGTATCATGTACAGGGCTGCTGAAAAATTCGGATAATTTTCTGATTGTGGATGGGAGCAGCTTAAATTGGGTTTTGAAATCTATTATGCGTTTCCATATGGTTGAATTAGACTTAATATTTTAATTTTTTAAACGGTGCAGTTTTGTTACATTATTCTGAATGTGGTGGAAAGAGTTTCATAATCTATGCTTGACGCATGATTTTTTCTTACTTGTTAATCATGTCTTTTCTATCTGGGATATTTTTGCATTTTTTTTACAATGTAATCTATAACCAAGTAAATGTCTTCCATTTTCGAGGAACGCTTTTGTTAGGCACGACAACACGCCGAAAAAGAACAGCTGCTAGGTAGCAACACATTCGGGCTCAGAATTTAGCTGCTTTAGCATAGCTGTGAAATTTTAAGCTGTTTTGCCATCACTTTTTAATGATTTACAGCTGGATACAGCTTTTTACAGCTGGATACAGAGGTATGTGCTATAATTTCATGTTATAGCAAAAACATGCAAATCTGCTTTTGCCTGACTTGTGAAATTTACTTATGTCGAGATGTGTCACATTTATTTCTACTGAGCGATATTATCTATTATATTATCTTCATTTCATTTCAGTAAAGCTCTATAATATGAGCTAACTGATAATAGAAATCTTTGAATTTTACTTTAGGAAAAATTGTAAATTTATTTACATAAATATTCACCATTTATGTAGAATTTTAAAACTTTCAAAGTGTGTAACTAACGCTAGCAATACATTCGCACAAAGCACATTTCTCTTAATCCCATAAGCATAATTTTCGACTTTCTATTATCGTAATTTCGCTCGCATCTTTAATACTTGCCATAGATATTCTAGAATTACACCAATTCTAAACAATATTCTATTATTCCCATATGCATGGCTTCGACATCGGATTTTCATTTGCATTTCTCATAATTATTTCATACGAGAAATATCTGTCCACAGAGCATCTGATGTCTATTCCGGTAATTGGGTATGAAAGCAAGTGTGTATAAATTATCTGTTATTTAAAAAATTATGAATAATGCAGATTTTCGGCTACTAATTATCAATTATTAGAAACGAACTTTGCAATACGCTATGAAAATGTGAAGGTTCATTAAATGCTAAAAGTTCGTCTATTGACCGAGTATTTAATATATCTCCTGGTAATTGGATATGAAAGCGATGCATATATTAGCTATAATTTTCAAATTTATGAACAACGCAAATTTTCGATTACTATCTGCCATTTATTAGAAATTACAGTCATTCGGGGTAACTTTGATCCGCATTTTCTCTATTTTCATATGCCACACTCTTATTTTAAGAATATTGTTGCAACTAGGGCCATAAAAGAGAAGAAATTATCCTAAATTATTGTTTGACTATCAAAAATTAAGGAATAATAAGGATAAAAGCAATAAATAATGAATTTTTAACCTGGTTCAAAGTTACCCAGCCATTTAGGGTAACTTTGCATCATATGATAAATATTATCTAAAATAATTCATTATAAAAAATTATTATAGTTAGGACAACTATAAACCCCCAAAAATATTTTCAGATATGTAAAGACTCCGAATTTACGAGGGTGAGTCGGAAAATAAGTTTCCCCTGGCAACTGTCGACAGAGGTGTGTATGAAAGACAAAAAATGTAATGAAACATTAACCCTCCGTCTACCAGACGGGTCCAATGGGCCCGATGGGTACATTCGAAATATTTATTCTAACCAGAAATTTCTTTAAAATAAACTAAATGTGTAAACCAGACAATAATGAGTTAAGTAAATAAGTTCCATAGTTTTAAATAAGAATTCTGATGTGCAATATTTTTATAAAACTTGAGTAAAATTTTCGGTAGTTCTAGGGTTAAAGATAAGACGTAACTTTATTTTTCTACTTGAGTGCCAAGTGAGTTGAGACATTTGTCATACCATTTATAAGCTTCATAAAGCCCTCCGGGAAAAAAACAGGGCTCTGGTACAAAAGAAACGTTGAACGGCTTGTCCGGCTTCAGCATTGCTTACAAAGAAGTAGTCAAGCATTACTTTCGTCTATAGAGGCCGTACACGTATCGGCCTGCCCAATGCTGACGCCCCTCACTGAATTGGCGGCACCATCTCCGCACCATTTGTTTCGACATCACTCTGGCCCATATACTCCCACGTGGAGATTATGGATTTATGCTCCCGATGCTCCACGTGCCCAATCATAGCGGACAACCGCTCTCAATTCCTCCTTTGACCACGAATTCACAACGCACTTTCTCTCCATATCTACCGGGAACAGAATGATGCAGAGCCCTGATTTTTTCAAGGAGCGCTTTTTGAAGCTTATAAAGGGGTATGACAAATGTCTCAACTCACTTGGCACTTATGTAGAAAAATAAAGTTACGTCTTATCTTTAAAGTTTCGTTACATTTTTTGTCGTTCATACAAACCTCTGTCCACAGTTGACAGGGGAAACTTATTTTCCGACTCACCCTCGTACATTTTCCAACATCACAAGATTTGTATAATTTATGATATTACAACAAATATTATGCATAATTAAAGTGGAAGAAGAGAACCATGAATATTTAGAAAGAAAAAAAACTGTTTATTGTTCATATAAAACATAAAAATGCAGTGAAAAACAATTTTCAATGATTTAACTCAATAATATATCCATTGTTACAGTAATACATACTAGTACTAGTATTATTCAAACAAGAATAAAAAATGTCGAATGTATGAAATGTCAAATTTGAGTAGCTCCGCCCCGAAAAACGCCATTAAATGAATTGTATGTGTATTGCACATATTTGTGAAAATATTTACTTTCTATATCTAATGCACACTTTCGGCATTTATATAAAATATACGTGAAAATATGGGAAATTTTTGACAGTAGCACCTATAATCAGTAAATTATAAACATTGAGTCGGCTCAAAGTTACCCTGAAAATGTGGTAAAATGTTAGTGACTTCTTATTTTACATTTTATTAACTATTAATAAATAAATAATCACAAAATATTAACACATTTACAACATTTAGATAATAATATATCTTATAAATGAGTATATTGTTGCTTACTATGAAAATTTAATCGGATTACAACAACTTCAAAACAGCATTCAATATTAACTTGAAAACAGTACTTCGCAAAAATAGTTAGATGATGCAATTAATTGCGCATAATGTTGCTAATTTATTTTCTAAAATAAAGAGTAGAAGTCCCAGTTTAGAGCCTTGTCAACAGAGCACAGTTCTGGAGTTGATTTAGTCTTTCAGAGTCAAAAATATTGAAAAATAGGAGGTGGTGCAAAGTTACACCCCATGGTTCAAAGTTACCTTGAATGACTGTAATTTTGTAATAGGCTAGAAAAGTACACTGTAAAGAAAAACTTTAAAGTACTAAAATTTTTCTAGGAAAGTGGGATCCTAGAACTTTTTATGTAACGGCAACAAGAACAATTCATGTAACAGATACAAATTTGCACTGCAAATCAAAAAATCTGTAAGGTTACTAAGAATTTTTTAGTACACTGGGATGCCTAGAACTGTTTGTGAAACTGTAACCTTGTTACAGATAAAATTTTAGTAAGATTACTGTAATTTTTGTGGATTCTTTTGTCAAGCTACAGATTTTGTATAGCCGTACAAAAACTAGTTTTGTAGATCTACATCTTTTTTTGTAAAGATAAAAATTTAGTAAGAATACAGATTTCCGCAACTTAATATCCGTAGAATTACAGATTTTTTTTTTACTGTGTAGGAGGTTAATTAAAGGCTAGAAGATCATAAGTAATTCTGAATGACTTTGACAACTTGAAGGAGAGTAAAGGAAATTTTAAGTTATAAATGGTTGCTAAGATACTAACCCTTTTAGGGTCAGGCAATTGCGTTTGTGTAATGCTGAATTCCCACCGGAAATATTCACAAAGTTTACTTCAAAATAGGTAAAGGCAAGAGGTAAAGGTTCAACTCTTTTCCCCCAAAGTTATAAAAGTAAAACTTAGTTAAAATTTTTTGGTGCGACTGGTATTTAAACTTAGAAAGTGTATAATATATTCCACCGCTCCACGAGGGGTTAGTTAATACACCTCTATTGTGCGTTCATCAGTCCGGGAATAAAAGTTTTAGGAGTTTTTGTTCTATTATTCTTTAAGTAAAAATAAACCTATTTTAATTTTCGGGTAAATTTTTACTATTCAGTTTATGGACTCTTGGAACATGCATTGGAAACAACCGTATATAATCGTGTTATGAGTCAACTTCAATATTCGTGCGAAAAAAAAATGAACTTCAGTTTTAATGAATAGGTAGCTTCGTTTTATTTAAATTAAGAAATTTTTTATGTAAAACTTTTGATTAAATATGAGAAAGAAATACTCGTACTTACTTATTTTTATCTCCCGAATTACGCGGTACACGATATACAGTATTTACAGTAAATGGTATGTGTATTAAATTAAACATCATTAAATATAATAGAGGGGTAAAGACATAATTTACAAAAATTTAGTATTTTTTTCTGTTTCGGATTCAGTGGATCACAGAAACATTTTAGTTAAAAGTGGATTCTCTCTTCGACGGCAGTCACTTGATTTTATATTGAATTTAAAAAGTTTTGAAAGACTTTTGAGACTTTTTTCAGAGTTTTGAGTTTTGAGACTTTTTAAACCACATAATGTGAAAACTGTTTGGTAGTGTAATTAACTTATTATTAGAATATTTTAATATGTACACATAAAGGCTTGTTTTATAAAATAAAAAATAAAACAAATAAAATGTATTTAAAAATTATTATAATAAAAAACTCATATACAAAATTATAATATGAAGGCCAAATGACTCAGGTTAATCAGAAAAGAAAATTGCAGGCTATTTTTTGGCATAAATTGAGCGATACAAAGAAATTAAAATGTTAACACATAATCAAAGTTCATAATATTAAATATGCCATACATACAGTGATTGTCACAAGTCTAAGCAAATCGTAAAGAAACTTGCTTTTCGTTCATTCTTCTACTTGCTTATGGACTGAGTGTGACACAGATAACAAAATATGTAATTTCTGTGTCGATTTAATACGGAAAATAAATAGAAATGCATAGCTACCAACACTTCCGCTTTTTAGTACAACAAAAATTTAATAGAAATTTTTGCCTTAATTAATCGGCAGATTACGGCGATTTAAAAAAGTAAAATTTTCTCTAAAATTTTTCTGGTACAAAAAAGCATACCATGTTGTCAGCTATGGAAATGTGTCAAAACATTAGTTTTATGGTTGAAGGCGTTGCAATTTACAAGCTTTTTCTTTAGTTTCAGCTCTACGTTGCCCGCTAGCAGTAATTTAATCTACCATTCTACATTAGTTATTTGTTTACTAGCAAGTACAGCCAGGTAAACCTGTGGTAACATGTCGTGTGAGCACGACGTCATCTTAAGTATTCGAATAATATCAACGTGTGATTGAGTTATTTTCTTATGTACAAAATTATCAACGAGATTCCCGAAAACTCCACTTAGTCAAAAAAACTGCTAGTTAAATATAGAAACACATGCTCATAATATTGTAGAGGAAAAATAATGTTATTCTTTGTGGCAAATACGCAAATGGCTAAAGGTATCATTTGGTATAGTGCCTCGGGTTGTACGACGAAAGTCAAAATTTGGGACAACTACTAGTAAGCATAACAGACGTTTGAACCCTCTTGAAATTAGTAGAGAGTTGCGGGAAAATCGGTCTCAGCCTGTGTCCGACAGGACAATGACCAGGCACTTGCAGGAACATGGCTTTAATGGTAGGGTTGCATTACGACGTGTTACAGACCTAGCAAAATGGTTCACATGGAATAAGAAGCATAAAGGATTTGAATGAGGATTAGTGGGAGAGCGTCAGAATTTAAACATTTTGCTGCACATTGCAGGATTTTTGTGCGTCTTCATCCAACTGAGCGTTTTCTCCTAGTATGTGTATTGCCAACAGTGAAGTATGGAGGAGGCAACGGTACGGTTTGGGGTATGTTTCGAAGACAAAAAAAATGATGTTTTATTCAGAACCAAAGTTACAATGTATTAAACAGTGTATCACAACATATTAGTGGATTATGCGATTCATTCTGGTGACCGACTTGTGAATCAGAACTTCGCTTTCTAACAAGATAACTATCCAAAGCATACTTCCAAGTTATGTACTAATTATTTGCAAACAAACGCGTTCAAGTCATAATAAAAATGGAATATCCGCCTCAATCACCAGAAGTTTCACTTATCGAACGAAAATGGAACAGACACCTCAATCCTCAGATGTTTCTCCTATCGAGCTTATGTGGAAGAAATTGACAGGGAAGTCCGGAAACAGATACCTACCTACACATTTATTGTTCACATAGATTGTTAGTTTGTAAACAAGGCCAATACAGCAGGTTTTATTTCGTTATTGTGCAGAATAATTGAAAATTCCTTAAGCTATACTGATTTGCACAGACTTTTGAGAAATGCTACATATGCAGTGCGCGTCAGGTATTTGAGAACCAATCAACGCCTGCTTTCAAATACGAATATACACTAGAGATAGAGCATTATTTTTACTTTGACGGTTCGTACAGGTGAACACATACACACTGGATGACATCATTCATTGAAACCACTGCCGCCTCTACAGGCTGTGAAAACTGACTGCAGGTAATGATCAGATGAGCGTTCGGAACATTTGCGACTGCAGACACAACGGCTGCCTTTAGACCTGCAACAATGTCGTGTGGATGACTATTAGAGTCTCTGTCAACTACGCCACATATGTAATAGGCCATTCGGTTAATATTTGGGTAGCTGGGGGCCAACAATTTGAGGTTGACATTGTCATGAATGCTTTAGCCGTCATTTTTGGTTTGTATCGGCCGTATGCAATAGTGCAATGTCTTGTTAAAAAGCGTACGGCCTCCCACGTGTAACAGAAGTAATTTAGTGATTTAACACCTCGGTATAAGCAACGGCATTGACTCTGGCACCTTGTAGAATGCAATGTGGAGGCATCAGATAATCCTCGCTACTCAGGACTCCCCAGAATCGTACGTGAGGTAAGAAATTTTCTGCACATGTCTGTCAGAACCTCTTCGGCGATTTTACACCACACCGATCTTTTTGCAGTTCCATTTCTTGGCCTGGGCAAAGTTTTTCTCTTTGGAGAGGAACAAGAGCATTCTAGGCAGTGCTGCCAGATTATTGACTTTTTTGTCCCCAGATTGTTGATTGTCACCGCTTTTTTTAAATAGAAATATTCTGCCTATTTAGACATGGATTTAAAAAAAAATAAGGCAAATTAAACTATTTAAAAAAATGGTTAAAATTCACCAATCTGGCAGCACTGATTCTCGGCTCCTCTTGATGTTTTAGCTTATTAATTACCGTTTGTCTCTGGTCAGTCAGTTATTCCTGATTCTCTGGGACAAGAACTGTACTCTCCTGATCACGTACGGCCTCTAACAAATGTCCTCATGCATCACACATCAGATCATGGCCTCATCAACCTTCATCTCCCTCGCGATTGCCCTCATCGACTTCGTGAGTTTTTCATCAATTTGACTGACGAATACCGGTGTGTTGATCATTTCATATTGCTGACAATGTCGTTTCCTACATGAAACGTTTGTCACATGAAATCTGAAAGTCTTCATTTCTTTCCTTATATTTAAGATGAAAGACCGAGCGAGCTTCAAGAATGTGGCAATCCCTAAATCGAAGTGTTCTTGAGCCAGTGAGACAATCACACAGTGCCTCTTCATATCTTCAGTTAGCTTAGGTTTTGACATATACATGTAACAGAAAAAGATTTGTAACTATGATACACAAGTTGATGTTTTACCTGTAACATGTGTTCTCAAATACCTGACTCACACTGAATGTTTTAAAAAGCAAAGATTTCTTAAAACATAAAGTGTCTTCAGGGTGCGTGCAATTCTATTATAATAGAAATATTCAAATAGAAATTTTCATCTAATTTAATCGCTGAAAATGTTAACAAATATGCGATAAATCGAAGAAATCACTTTAATCTTAAACAAAAATATTAGAAAAAGGTATATAATCAAATATAATGTTTGGAAAATTTTTAGGAGTTTTGCGTATGTTGTGTCTTATAAAATAAAACCGTCCATGTTAAAATACATAACATTTTTCAGAGAAGAATAAACATCAGATTGATATTGCAGATATACCTTTGTAGAAACAGGAATAGAAACTTGGCTTTAAATGAGGCACAAGTTAAATTAAATGATTAATTAGGATTTAACATATGTTTTTGTTAAGGTGTCTTTTTGGAAAATGTTATTTCAGTGAAATTTATTTTACCATACCTTTTGCATCTGGAAATCAAACATTTTCTACCTTTAAAATGATAATTCACAGCGATGTATACATTTCTAAATGTCCTAATATAATCCCTGGATAAACTTCTGTGAACAGATTAGTGAATGTAAAAATATTTTCTTCTTAAAAAAAATGAACAGAACGTTTCCAATAACAGAATCTAAATCCAACATCTTTTTACACTGCACTTGACAATATGAATCAACTATGAAAGAAAAAATGATAAATGTCAAACGTCGTTTCTGAGGATTACGAAATTTCAAATCAGTTCAATTCACCTGGATAAATGAAGATGAATAATATTCATGATTGCATATGAAATAAGTTATTTGTATTTCATCTCTAACGTTGATTTATTTTTAAAAAGATTTAAAAAGTGAAGAGAGCTATTGATTTTCGATTTAAAAAATGGTTCCAGTATCTTCATTATACTTTTGGAATAAAGATATTATTTATGCATGCCAATTTCTTTCATTGAAATGAAAGATTACAAATTTTAATTTTGACGCAACAACAGATGTTTGTGAAATGAAATGCACGCTAAAAAATCTGAAAAAAGTTATTTTCTAATTTAGTATAAAGACGCATTTAAAATATTCCATTAATTATTTTTGTTTTCAACATATGTTTTAAAGTTTTTGTTGTATGCAATCTCCTACATAGGGAGTAACAAAAAGAATGAAAATAATACAGTGTGAATTCCAAAATCCGGCATGAAAGCCTTTCCGGCTCCACCCGTTTTTTTACTCTTCCAACAAACTGAAGGAAGATGAATAGCAATAGTTTACGAATTAAAAACTTTGAGATCGAAAGCGATGGATTAGCGGACAGCGAGATCGCTAACTCTGTGGTAAATAGAACCGTCGATAAGGCTGGTAGCAGCTCAGAGGGACAAGGACCAGAAGCCGACGGAAGAAAAGTTGTCACTGTAAAAATGCATAAATTTGACTGGAAAATTAATGCGTGCATTAGAGAAAAAGACTCTATTTTCTTATATTAGATGTAAATTTCCAACTGGGCGAAAAATGTCCGGACCAGGACATTTTTCGCCCAGTTGGAAATTTACATCTAATATGATTTGTTTACCGATTAGAATAATTGTGTTAATATTAATATAGTCTATTTTCTTAATTTATATTCTTCACTTGAATAAAATCCAAGAAATACTTGTTAAAGAACAACCGAAAAAATTTAAGCAAATAAAATTGACATCGATTTTTCAGAAATTATAAGAGAAGAAATGACTTTACTGCTTATTAGAATTTGTTTGCAATACACAAAATATCAATTAAATTAAGTTTTTTTTTCTCTTTTTTTCACATAAATATAAGTATGAATTAAACTAAGTAAAAGGCACTATTTGGAATATCCGAAGTACTTTTGATATTTTTTCAGGACTTCGGTATTTTCAAAAATCAGGCTTAGTCAAGGACCCGAAGGTGCCGAATTTTTGAGGATATACTGTATTAGTTTTTTATATGTTACAAATAACAAGGGACATACACGCTTTGAAATTTTCAATTAGTCTGCACCAGTATTTATCTTAATCAACTGTCTGTTTAATATTTAAATAGCACAATTCAAAGTCATCTTGTTTAATTGTTGAATTTGTAACACTTTAAGTAGATTAAATAAGACGAATCATTTCATAAAAAATTGAAGTAGAACTATACACAGACTAGTGGACAATGTAAAGTGTAAAGATGTTCTAAATGAAGAAAGAAATGTGATTATGTTGATGAAATAGTCATCCCATCTCTCTGTTCTAAAAAGAAGTAACTACCGCTGTCACCGCCGCCGCCGCCGCCGGTTTTGATTTTTTTGTGACCGGAGGCCTTTCTTCGTTAATATTAACAAAAATAATGCATACAAAAATATGAAAATCAGTGGTTTTATACAGAAATGTTTGATAAACACGCTGATGCAGACAGTTTTCAAATGGAAGAATTATTTTAAGAGATATTTAATGCTAAAGTTGGACAAAATCGTTCCACTAAAAAAGTTTTATAGCAGCAAAAACTATACATGACAGTGTAATCATTTTTAGATCATTTTATGCGTTAGAATTTGCCGGAGTGCAGATTGCATTAATTTTTTTATTTTGACTCATTTTTTCAGGTTTTATTTCAATTTTAAATTCAAATTTTCAGCATTTCGAGAGATATTTTTTACAGATTTCAGAAAATTGTACTAATTTAAACTGTTGCCAACTGTATAAAAAGCGCAAGCAATAATGTTTGCTTCAAATTAAAAATTTATTTACACGTGACTATTATAAACAGGAAAAAAACTTTCAAATTAGAATTAAATAATTACGTATAAAAAGCAGGAACTTATTAAAAATTACGTCATAAAAAGTATACACGTGAAATTTAAAAGAGAAAGGATATTGTAAAATAATAAATTCATTAACATGCGTTAGAAGTCTTAGTTAGAAATTACGTCATATTTACGTCACATTATAGTTATTACATAAAATGAACACAAAATAATATTGCAAAAAAGTTTAAATTTAGAAATTGCGCTAGACATTTATTTGATATTTTGAGAATTAATTTAAAATGTCTCATTTAAAAGAACTTTCTTTTCGCTTTGTTAAAAAATACCAGGAGACAAAGACTCTCTTTACTTAATTCCTTTTATATTAGCTTATTTTGAAATGTTGTTACACGTGTATACGTCATCAAGTTATTTTTATTTCGACGTTTTATTTGTGTTTTTATTAATGTTGTACGAATTTATTTGTTCTTTCGTTATTTAAAATAAAAATTATATCAATTTGTATAATTTGGCGAGTGGTTTGGCGATTTATATAATTTGGCGAAATTGGTCGACAGGATAATCAAGTAGTACCGCAGCGGATTTGGCGTTAAAATTCCCCAATCAAAGAGAAATGAATAGAAATTCGTTTATAGGGAGATCGCCACTGTTTTTTAAATTATAATTCAATCTTTCGAAATCTTTTTAAAGCCGATCAAATTAGCGTGCATTTAGAGTCTGCGGTGTCTGGACGGGGGTTGGCGAGCGTAGCTCGTAGGGGGCCGAGCCCCCTAGTTAATTAAAAAAAAATACATTTTTAAAATTTTTATTCGACGTCCCAGTCAAAATATGTCAATTACAAAACTTTTATTTTTACTGGAACAAGATAATTTCCAAACGCTAAATTAAAGGAATTTTGCTTTATTAAAATTTGTCGAATTGTTAACTATTATCGAATAAAAAACATGATTCTGTGAGATGGAACAAGAAAGATAATGCATGTAAAGTTAGCATTAAATACAAGAGAATCGCTCCTTGAAAAAAATGGCAAAAGACTCGAATAGGGGCAAAAGACTCGAAACTTTTTACCGAATCATTTTCTGCAAACATCAGTAAAGTATTGGAAATAAGAAAAAACACTTTTAAAATATCTTGTGAATCTTGTATATGTATACAGTGTGTTCAAAATTCGACCGACAAATTCAAAAGGGTGATAGAAGGCATCCAGAGGATGAAAAATTACCATAGGAAATGTGATCGCAAGTACCGTAGTCAATAAAAATATAGGGTGTTTCATCCTAACTCAATTACTGTTGACGGCAAACTTTCAGAAAATTGAAGTATATTATAGTAAAACATTTAGCAGACATTCTCACCTTTGTTGTAAATGTGATAACACAAAAAAAGTGATAGAAGTTTACATTATACGTGCCAGTAGTATGCACTTGACGCCCCACATTTTGAACTGTGATTATCAGTTCACACGGTATCATCGATTGCTTGAGCACCCTATATTTCCAGATCTTTTCGTGATGTTATCACATTTCACACAAACCATGGTACGAGGATGTATCAGTAAGTTTTTGACCTCACACAGAAATAATTCAGTGAAATTTATTAAATTGCTACATTGTATTAGGCCTTTTGTATATAGTCACCGTTCTGCAAACAGTATTTCTAAGAGAGGGGAGAGGACTCCAGGAGTTGCGATAGTAGACCCAAAGAGGGTCATTCTTCTAACTGTTGCCGACCCCCACATGTGTAATATTGTTGGAAAGGCCTGTGACCACTTATTCCTGCTATGCAACTCCCGAGACCCTGTCCCAAATTTTTCCCAAAAGCATGTATGATGTCCGCAAAATTTAGAAATGTTCCCCCTCCACGGGGGACAAATTTGGGGGAGGAGCTCGGGAGGTGCAGAGCATGAATAAGTAGTCTTAGGCCTTTCCAACAATATGTCACATGTGGGGGTCGGCGCAAGTTAGAAAAATGACCCTTTTTGGGTCTACTATCGCGACTCCTGGAATACATCCTCCCCCCCCCTCTCTTAGAAATATTGTTTGCAGAAATCTGTTACTTTGCACGGTGGCTATATAGAAAAGGACTAATACAATGTAGCAATTTCATAAATTTCACTCAATTATTTCCTTGTGAGGGCAAAAACTTATTCATACACCCTCGTACATAGAGTCGCATTTTCATTGCAATGTTTTTATTTATGTCGAAATTATTACAGCCAACCCGATTGCAGCTAGCATGAAACACCCTGTATTTATGACTAAATAAAGGGCTTATAACCGCATGCTGTAGGGCAATTTTTAATCCTCTTTATGCCCACTATCACACCACTGAATTTTTCGGTCGAATTTTGGAACACCTTGTATATATGTTCGTCGAATTTAAAACTATATTAGTCTCTATTCATAATTTATTTAAATGTATATTTTAAGCACATTTTTCGAATTTATTAACATATAATTTAAAGTATATTTTCGTCAGCCTTTTAAATAGTATTAAAAATGGCTCTTGTAACACTTGTTCGAGCAAAAGATATTTTTCTAATTCACCAATTTTGTAAACAGGAGTCGTATAAATATTATAAAAGTCTAACTTCTTGAAAAATAACGAGAGGTCTGTTTTATTAATAATACTTTATTCCCAAACTAATCTTAAATATTTTTGCTATTCACATTGTCTATTTAAATTCAGCAAGTAAAATATTAAATTGTATATTAATCTTCTTGAGACACCTTAAAAATAGTTCTTTCATGAAATATGAGCATTATACTCATTAAAATAAAACATGTAAAATTACCTTATGCCTACTCAATGAAATTTCACCGACATCGTCAAAATTATATCGTTAGTAGAGCTCTTTAACCATTTTAAAGACAAAATGATTCTATTGCTAAAATGTTGAAATGATTGACTGCTACCAGAATTTGCGAACAAATTGGTTGGAAAATAAATATATTTTTTCTTCGCATCATTATTTGCTTCTTCATATTTCTATTATAAATTCAAACTAGTATTCAAAACTCGGGTACCCATTTACCCATTTGGTACTTTAAAATTAAGAATTTGTAATACATAAACTACACCACAGCTCCTCAAAGGGTTAAGAAGTAAGCCCTACTTAAGAAGAAATGAATGTATATATAACAATTATCCTGTTATACATGTTTTTGTTTTAGTCCCCCCCCCCCCCGCAGTTTCATTTTAAGAATTCAAGTAAATACTTTTTATTAGGCCCGGTACGGTATGCTATTTCTTTCTCCCAGCTTATTTTGTCTCCAAAAAATAACGTTACCTTACAGAAGCCAGCAATAAACAAAGCAGATGTATCATTGTACGATTAAATGCTCTATAGCAATTTTTATAATTTCTAAGCATCACACATTTTCAATTTTTATACCGTCGTATTGGGATAAAAGTAATTTTAAATGCAATTTGTTTGAAATCTGTATCTCCATTTATTTTTGAAATATTATTTTTTTGTAGTTTTTAACACCATTTGTTTAATTTTGGCAACTCAAGTACTCCATTTATATAGAAAGTAAAGGGAAAATAGTTGAAAAATAGCAATTATATCATTTTGTTGCCATTGTCTCATAACAACCGAAATAAAATGTAATTAAAATACGTGCTATTTTGAAAAATTATAAACGAATAATTTCTGTTAAAACATATTTAAACATAATTAAAAACATATTGTTAAACAGTTATTTTAAACTATATTTAATTTTAAGTATCTGTAGACGCTTTCAGTGTGACGTCAGTCATGACGTTTTGGTTGGAAACTGGCTCCAAACAAATGGTTCCTATGCGTCATTGCTTTTTAAATATAAATCGTGAAAATGTTACCAGTACATATCAAGTATTAAAACACTTACCGGGTGTCCTAAAAAGGACTGACTGATTTTAAAATTCAATAACTTGCAAACGGTAACAGATATTTAAAAAATTTTTGCAGGAGGGTTATGCATAAGGTCAAAAGACTTTTTACAGTGATTTTCGATTTTAGTTCGAATTAGAAACAATAGATGGCGCTGCGATCAATAGACGCTAAATTCAGACTCGTTTTTTGGTACTTCGGGACCCACTCAATACATTTTAACCTCATTTTTCCGCATGGAAGAAGAGAAAGCCCAAAAGATCGAGCCTGTATTTAGCGCCTAATTCGAACTAAAATCGAAAATCACTGTAAAAAATCTTTTGAGCTTTATGCATAACCCTCCTGCAAGAATTTTTTAAATATCTGTGACCGTTTGCAAGTTATTGAATTTCAAAATCAGTCGGTCCTTTTTAGGACACTCGGTAGATGTGAGATATAGATATAAGATATAGCTGCAACACACAAACAAAATAGAAAATACAACAAAACAACCGTTTGTTTGGAGTCAGTTTCCAACCAATACGTCATGACTGACGTCACAACTAAAATCGTATATATTAATGTTACAATCAAATGAATCATTAGATAGCCGTTTTTTGTCGAGTTTCTTTAATGACGGCATCTTTTTGCTGCATTTGTGTATTATTTTGCGATAGTGACATCATATGCATGCTTTACTGCAGATGTTTAAGAGTGGATCGTAAATGTGAAAATCTTAAGTGTATGCGAATGACGTCATTTTACAAAAATAAAAAGAATGTGTTGCAAGTCTTAAAATTGAAATATATTTTGTACTATTTATATATACATATATTTTTTTAATCGGGGGCGACACTAAATTGTGAAAAAGCAGAATTCCTGTTTTCTAGTTTTAACATACTATTTTCTCCCAGTGCGTTTCCTAATTTAAATCTAATATTTAAAAAGTGTATCGCTTGTATTAATAACCCCTCACATTTCAGATTTCAGTTAAAGTAATTTTTATGCCATGCACTCATTTACTTTAATAAAACAAAACCAGTAATTCAGTCTTCCCATTCTACTTTGAGATATTTTCTCACATATATTTAGCCTTTAGGGGAAAAAAAAAGTTACGGTTGTCGGTTAGTACAAAAACCTTTTAATTTCTTAGCTTCTCATTTTCGGTAATGTGTCTGGAGAATCATCAGAAGTCACTTTACTTTCATTTTATTCATTGCATTTATTCTCGCGCTGCGCCCTAAAATTCAGACAGTTAAGTACACGTGTATTATAAAACTACATATTTTTTTCACAGCTGCAATTTACAACAGGCTGAACTTCGTGTTCACATCTATGTCAGCAACCGCATTCACACGCCTATCGGCTAACGATTCTTTCATTTCTCCAGCCTTTGTCTATAATCGGAAACATTTTCCGTTATAACTTAAAACACACTTATATCCAAAGTGCAGTTTATTTTTTTTTTTTCATGTCCCATACCACAAGAATGTTGTAACCTCAAAATATAGTACACCTACGCAATTCAAATACATATATGTTCACCGCATGTGTTTGGCTAATCTTTTGGCAGCCAATGTTTGGTTCTTCCCTTGTGCATGGCGCAAAATACTTGTATATTGGTGATATTGTATCACGCCAAGCACGTGAATTCTAGCTGTGAAGTCAGGTCACTTTTGCTCTGACGCTTGCCTCTGGTTGTGCTGCTAAAGGGAGGCTTATGCATTTGTTCCTTGTTTGTACCTCTCTCCCGGTGTTTGATATGATACAATAAATTCATCTTCCTATACTATGGAGTTTTTTTTTTTTTTTTTTTTTTTTTTTTTTTTGTTTTTTTTTTTTTTTTACATTAGCACCTACGTGAGTTGTTGTGGTTTTTCGTGTAACGATCGCGGATGCCAGGTTAGAGAACAATCTCCTTTATAGTATATGCGTTCAAGTTTTTTCATACACATTCATTTTAATTCGTACTATTTTAAAATAAAACTTCTTAATAAACCAAAGAAAAACGAAAGAATGACAACGCGTTTATCGAAGAATTTACGGCTATTCTTTATGCGTTAAACTATGTACCATTATAACAGGTGCAAAATAAAATCTAGTGTAAATAGTGCATCACAAAACTCCTCTGTTTATTACTTTAACCCATTTGTGCCTAGCGTACCATTTTTGGGACGTTTAAAATTTTCATGAATAAGTATATTTTTCTTCTCCTTTATAACATGAAAATTGTATGAAATAATTATTTATAAATGTCTTTATCTATTACCGAGAGATGACAGCATAAGATGGATATTTATTTGTTTAAATGAAGGCTCTTTTCGGTGTTATATACATTTTTAATTTTTCAAGATGGCGAAATGCAAAAAGTAAGTTTATTTGTATTTTTTCTATGAAGGATCCAAAATCGCAGGTCATAATCTTAGCTTGTAGACTTTTTTTAAATACGTATTTTTTTAAATTGCGAAATTAAATGTTCAAGCCTATTTTTTATGCATTTTTGTAACGTCCAAACTATAGGGTTCTAGGCACAAATGGGGACATATTTTTGTTGGACATTTAGGAGACATTTATGTAATCACCTTTTGAAGATATTTATGAAATAAATTGTTTTTAAGTAAGCAATACGATTATTCTTATTTTATTATTAATAATAGTTTATAACGTTATTAGTCTATATAAAGAAATGAATATATTTTTTTTGTAGTTCATAAAAATACTAATTATAGTACATAATATACAATTTAAAAACTTTTTTAAATATAAATATAGACAAAACATATAATTATGCATATTATTCTACTAGAAATACTCATATGTAGTTTTTTTTTTACATTTTATTAAATAAATACAAAAAAAATTTAAGTGTATTTTTTTTAGTATTTTCCAGTTCATTTTGCAATATTTTAAAGTGATTTTACCAAAACATTTGAGAAAACCAAAATTCAGGCACATATGGGTTAAAATTAGGAGTTACATACATCAATTATAAATCGTGGAACTAAGAATAAAGAAGAACTGGCCTATCATCGAAATGGCGGAGTTTCTACTGTAACCTATTTCGCAGTGGCTCATTACCGCCTGAGAAATCTCCCACTAGTAAACTTTAATACAAAATTTCTCCTTATTTAAACTCCTTATTAATGCAGAAATTTTGTCATAATTATAGTATAAAACATATATTCATTTTTACTGGTGGAAGTTTATTTCGGCGGTAGTCAGTTCCTTAGTTTTCGCTCAATTGTGGCAATCTAAATAACTTCCTATCTGTTTCGGTGAAAGAGATTAAAATAACCGGGTTAACTTGCACCAGTAAAGAGGAACAGAAATTTTTACCACATTTGTAAGAGACCTTTTGCATGAATAAGCCGCCATAATTAATAATAATGAATAAGCATGAATAAGCCGCCATAAGAAAAATGGCCATAATTTTTTTTTTTCAAAAAAAAAAAAAAATATGGCCTTTTTTTTTTATTCTGACCAGAAAATAAGAGTTCTAACTTTTTACGACTGCTCTTTGATCTTCACCTAACGCCTCATTTATAATGGCTGTTTCATAATAATAGAAACCACTAGTCCACCAGAAGAAAATGAAGTAATGGAAAATTCCTGTTCTCTAGTTATTACAATGTATTTATGCTGTTACATTTGTCATATCGTTAAATTCATATTTCTTACTGTTAAATGGCTTACTGTTAACTTAATTATGTTTCTTATGATTATAAGTAAAATATGCAAAAAAGTCAATGGCTGTAAATGCAGGGCTGCCACAGGTGACTATTTTTATATTCTATTCGCTCCATTATTTTTTAAAAAATAAATTTTTAATTACATTTCTCTTGCACATGTTGTCAAACTACATGTGAAAGATTTTTATTTTAGAATGTGGTGCGAGACGAAAATAAAAATTAGTCCCCAATAATAGTTTTGTATTGGGTGTAGTAAGAAGTTGTATAGCGAATTTTGTCTGACGATTACTGCGAAACAGCACACCAATGAGTAAAACGCGTTTCCATCATGTGATAAAAACCAATTCAGCGTTTTCAAATCGACGCAGAAGCTGGGAGAAAAGTGAAAGCAAAGTTGAAATATTGAAGGTGAAAGATGTCATACGATAAGTCATTTATTCATCACTGCATTCGTTATGAATTTCACAAAGGAAAAAGTGCTGCAAAAGCATATCAATCAATCTGTCCTGTTCTTAGAGAGGAAATCGTAGCGAACAGCACATGTGAATTTTGGTTTTGACTTGTTAAAGACGGCGATTTTGATGTTAGCGATCGAGAACGTAGCGGCGCCCTCTGAAAGCTAGTAATGAGGATTTGCAATCACTATTTGATGAAGATGCATCTCAGACGCAAAAAGAACTTGCCGAACAATTAGGAATATCACAAAAAACGATTTTAATCGTTTACAGGCAATAGGAAAGATTCAGTAGGCAGGAAGATGGGTGCCACATGCATTGAGCCAGAGGAAGAAAGATGAGTGTGTCTTGAGGCTACCGAACGACTCCTTCTGCTTCTAGCTTATTATTAGTCTGCTCGTTTTACAACTACTACTATTAGCTCTGCTCGTCTCGTACCAAGATATGACGAGGCAGACTGAAATATTCTTATTGTACTGATATATACCTTTAATGTGCCAAATTTTCAAGCCGTAACTCGATGACGTGATTATACCGCCAAAATTAAAAATTGGCGCCCTTCTCTGCTCATTTCTAACCAAGATATGACGAGGCATACTGGAATATTCTTATTGTACTGATATGTACCTTTAATGTGCCAAATTTTCAAGCCATAACTCGATGACCTGATTATACCGACAAAATTAATAATTTGGTAAACAGGCAACAAATTTTTTTGGTGGAAAATCGTAACGGGAGATAAAAATGGATATGTTATGACAGTCCGAAACACAAAAAATATTGGTCGAATCCCGGCGGAGCAGCAACATCAACGCCGAAATGAGCCATTCACTGCAAAAAAGTTATCCTTAGCATCTGGTGGGATATAAAAGTTGTGCTCTACCACGAAATGTTGGAGCCTTGAGTAAGTGTAACAACTGAATTCTGCAAGCAACAATTGCTTCAACTGAACCGAGAAATCGGTCAAAAATGTCTATTTACTGGCAAAGGTTTGCGCCCCGTGAAATTGCTCCATAAAAACGCCAGGCCTCATGTTGCAAAACCAGTCAAGGACACGTTAGTAACTCTTGGCGGGGATGTTTTGGAACACCCGGCATATAGTCCCGACATAGCCCGTTCGGACTAATATTTGTTTCGGTCGATTCAGAATGCCTTGTCTTCTGTACACTTCCGGACATAGGACGAAGTGCGAAACTGGGTTGACGACTTCATCGCGTCAAAAGACCAATCGTTCTACACTGCTAGAATCCGTCAATTACTCGACCGATGGCGGAAGGTGTTAGATAATGGTGGAGGTTATTTTGATGAATAAAGGTATTATTCTCAGCTCTTAATTGTATATTCATTCCTCTGAAAAACGCTTTAAAACTTTTTACTACATGCAATAAATGTATTGTTTCGTGTGCTGTGTGTTTGTTTGTTGAAGATTTGCAGCGCGCATTGGTGGTTGTGATCTTCTATATAGAAGTGTGGAAGAAGCCCTTTAACAACAAAAATTATAAATTTAACGACATAACAAATGTTACAGCATAAATACATTATACTAAACAAACAAACTATGTGACATAAATCGCCAGATAACTCGGAATCGGCTAATTTGCGATGGGTAGTTCTATTGAGCTTTTTACTCTACACGACGAGAATTTTCAAACAATACCACTCTTGTGAGAATAGGTGAGTAACACTTTTTACACCTCCTAGTAAGATACAGCTCTTATATTCAGCACAAAATACATAGAATAACAGTATGTGTGTTGCATAATCATATCAAAAACTTAAAGGGCATAATTTTTCAAACCGTGAAAAGCATAGTATAGATTTGGGATATCAGACCTCTCGTCTGATATACAGCAAAATAAAATAAATATTAATTTATGTCAAGAATTAATTAAATATGAATTTCAATAGAAACCTATGCATTGGCTCTTTACAGGCCTTCCAGTTTGGCCTCCATTTTTAGTCTGAAATTTCGGATTCGTGTTAATGTGGCTTTGCTGCCTCTCTTACTGCTTTTCCTGCCCTACACTGAGAAAAAAATATAGTTCGGGCGTCTAGAATCTAAATTGTGGCTCTAGAAAAATAGTTCCATGTCATCCTTATAAATTCTAGTTCCATTTGATAGAGAGTTCTAGAGTCTGCTACTAGAATTCAAGAGAATTTTCCTATATTCTCGTGGCCAAAATTATTTTAAAATCCCTGCAAATAAATGCCAAGACAAGAGATTAGTTTTAGTAACTATAATTCTTGTTTATGAAACCATTCCAGAAATCAAGCTATAATTTCTCGTTATTGAAAATATTTATTATAGTTTCCTCACCTAGAAAACAAGAGACTAGAATTTCTAGATCATTTCGTCTATTCAGCTTAGTTGTTTACCCTATTCCCATAGCTCGGAAATCTATATTTCTAGTTTAGGGATACAGAAAATGACTATCTATTCATTCTAGGTGAAGGCGGCATATTTTTTTTCCTCAGTGTAGCTTGGTGAGTGTTACTTCTAAACAAGTGCTAACTTTAACTCTTTTTCTCATCTTTTTAATTTTTTTATAGTAGTTCTTGCAACTACAGTTACACCTATATTTAATATAATTATTATATCTTTTTCTATGTTTAAAGACTTAACTTCAGTTTTTTATCTCTTAAAAATAAGTTCTTAATTTTAAATTCTGTCCTTAATATTCTTTCCACATTATTATGTAGTTCTTAACAACTATACCTTTACTTAGTAAGTACAACTGCACCTTTAATTAGTAAGACATTAAACCTTTAGACTGGGTAGTAAGCTGATAACAACTAGATAACTCCTCAACTCTGCTCTACTGTTCAACACTGTGTGACAACTTATAGTAAAAACTCTTCGTTAGAAAGATCCGATCTGAAGTCAAAATTTCGGGATAAAAATGGAGGCCAAACTGGCAGCCCTGGCTTTTGAGTTCAGTACTCACAAAATTTGTATAGCACACAGACAGTCAGACAGATGTCGGTCGAATAATGGACAAATCGTATTGAGAACACCTGAAAACATGCGAATCCGTCAAAAACCGGAAGTTAAAATTTTCCTGAATCCAATAATAACAAACAATTCAAATGTTTTGTTGAAAAACAAAAAAAATATTTGGTCACACTGATGAAGAGAAATATAAAATCCTACAAAAAACAATGTGAGAGATCCAAACAATGCTGCCGGCTGTTTACCTATATTATCAATCAAAATCTATTGTAACAAAAAAAAAGTGAACTTTCCGCAAAATTAAAACAATGATGTAAAAAATACCACTTCTTCCGTTATCGCAAATAAAAGTGATTTAATAATTTAATTACATTTAAATTATGTATGTAATTTATTTGCAAATTTTGTTTAATCTGAGTAATTAGCTCTTTTGTATTGACAAAAATGTAATTAATTTTCATTTTTATTACAAATTTTAAATTAAAATAACGTTGTTTTTGTTAGCATAAAGTTATAAACTATTTAATTTCTTTAAAAAACTAAATTATATTATTTCGATGCAAGGGATTATTTTTATCCCATTCAGATGTTTACAGTGTTTAATGACGACTTCGGTTAATACTGACAAAAAATAACCTCGCTCGAAACGCCTCACTAATGCCGAGGTTGTACTTCTGAAATTTCAGGGTCAGAAAATTATTGGGTACCAGTATTTTATAATAGAAAATCACTTCTTACATAACGCGAAATATCAAATACATAATTTTAATCTTACCAATCCATAACTTTAATCCAATACATAACTTTAATCTTACTCAAAATGTTTTATAAAAAATACGCCATACAAATGTGCCTTTAAAAAGAAAGATTCATTTAAAAAGTAACAGACATTAGGCAATAACACTTTGTATGCAGTAACACTTTATATCTTAAATTATGGCATATTAATACATAGTTATTAAAAATATGTGATCTGTCATGAAAATTTTCTTCTCAGAATTAAAAAGCCTGCGCTATATGACTGCCACAAATTCAACTAAGTAATTTATAAAACAATCAAATACTTTTTGGTTATAATGGGTTTTGAAAAAATAATAGATTCACTGAAGGGTTTAATACCCTACTTCATTTACCTGAAAAATCTAAATATCTGCTTTCAAAATGTCAATCCATATCAATAAATATACTTTGAAATATTCAAATATGAGCTCTTCGTAAATCCCTTAAGGCTGCAGATTACTCAACAGAAAGAATACTTTTAGAATTAAAAAATGATCAGTATATTTCAGGTAACCAAATCAAAATGTATTTTTACACTGCATTTATGGATAGACTTTAAAGCGTAAAATACGTAAATGTCAAATGTCATTTTTAGGTATTACGGAATTTGAAATCTCTTCAATTCACATGAATAAAAATGAATATGGATACTTATGATTGTGTTACATCTTATGATTGTATAACGCTAGGTTATTGGAAGTTTATAAATTCTATTTATTCATTTAAAAAAATATAAAACAAACAAATAAAATTATATGCAGCGTTTGAGTTTGAAAGAGAATTTACGTATTTTATTCTTTGCATCAGATATTTCCATTTTATTTTAGAACAATACATTAAGCCACGGTGTCTAATCAGACGCGATTAACCACATATTTCTTGCATTTGTTGCATGAACACATAGAATCTGAACTTTTTTTTAATTGAAGTGAATAAAAATGAAGGTGGATACTTATGACTGTATAAATGTTATGTTATTGGTAGTTTATAAATTCCATTTATTCATTCGAAAAATAAAAAACGTTCGAAGTGCGAGTATTACTCGCGCTCAGAGGGTTCCGTACAATAAATATATGAATTATTAACTGTATTATTAAAAAACTTCTTGCAAAAAGAATAATAAGACTTTGTAAAAAAACTGTACAAAGTAATGTTGGGTATAGCTGTATATACTTGATAAGGATGGAGGATGAGTAAACCGTAAAAGATCAACGAGATATGAAGCCTAAATAGTAATATCAAATATTGCTATTCAGTATCACTTTTTTTAATCTTATCCTAATCTGTTTATGAGGAGCTTAATTCGGTACTGACAATAAAAATAGTGCATATTTAAACTTCATTTGGCATTTCATAAAACTAAATTCAGCGCAATAATAATCATTTCTTTTTACAGTGTAGCTAAAACAAAACCCTTGTTCAAAATTTAAACTTGGTATTGTGCTAAGCGCGCATCGAAAGGAGGTCGCAAATTGCAACGCCGCCTTGGTCCGTGCCCCGTTTTTCCAGATAGGTTTTTAATTTAATTTTAAAGACACGGGAGACGTATTGAGAGATCCGCTCAATACAAACTAGTCGCGAATCCCATAGTACTTATGTGATTAATTCCAATTAAATTACCCTGTTTTTAACAATTTGACGTTTATTGCATTGATACTGCTACTGGGCATTACATTACAGAAATATATCATTAATATATCATTAAGTTATTATCTAGGCTTTAAAAGCCGATGGTGCTTAGAGGACTCCGCCCCTATCATTATTTATGCCCGAACCGTCCGTGTCTTTAAGGGTTAATATCTCGGCTAATGACCGGCGATTTTTTTATCAAAAATCATTATGAATAATGCTTTTATACTTTTGTTACGATAGATACCTCCAGCGCTCCTCAAAATCTTTGCTAAATGCCCGGAAATCGAAATTTGTGTCTAACAAAAAAGGCGCTTTTCTCAAAAACTATGTCACCCAGGGTAATCTCTATAATTTTCCTGCAAGGTTTAACTTAACTTCTATTACCTCTAATTTTTTTATAATTTTACTTTCAATACATTCGGAAATAAAGTGAGGGTAACATATTTTTGCATTACATTTTCGACGATATCTCCGAAAATTTAATACCTAAAATTAAACGAACTGTATTTTTGAGTTGAGCATTACAAAAACGTTCATACGATACCACACGATATACAAAGAAAAGAATTTTTTTTTCAAGTAACTTAATTATCCCCTCTACATATTTCCTAAATATTTTTATGAATGTTTAATAATCTGAAAATATGTGGGTGAACAGTCTTTATTACTTTCCCCAATTTGAACTTTCACGTTCCGTATGTTTACGAGTAAAATGGCTGTGACAGACAGACAGACACAGGAGTGATCTTATAATGGTTCCGTTTTTACTTTTTTTGTACGTAACACTAAACTCAAACAAAAAGGATATGCAGTGTTTGATTTTTAAAGAGAATTGATATATTTTATTTTTGGCATATGACGCCGCATAGTTTTGTCAGATTTAGAACGTAACATATAGAATATGAAATTTCATCAATTCATTTGAACAAAACAGAAGATGGACAACACGTGTGATTGTATATACGCTAGGTTATTAATAGTTTATAAATTATATATATTTATTTGAAAAATAAAAATAAAATAAACTAACAAAAAAGATACGCAGTGTTTGACTTTTAAAGAGAATTAATGAATTTTATTTTTTGCATCAGATGTTTCCTTTTTATTTTACAACTGCATATAAAGTCACTGTCACTAAATCAGACATGACCCTGCATAGTTTTGTCACATTTATAATAGAACAAATAGACTTTTAAATTTCTCCAATTCATTTGAACAAAAAAGAAGAGTGATAATTGTATAAATGCTAGGTTATTGGTAGTTTAAAATTCTATTTATTCATTAGAAAAAAATATATATACTAACAGAAATTATACGCTGTGTTTGACTTTTAAAGAGAATTAATGAATTTTATTCTTTGCATCAGATAATTCCTTTTTATTTTACAACTACATATAAAATCCCTGTGACTAAATCAGACACGACCCCGCACAGTTTTGGCACATTTAGAATAGAACACATTGAATTTTAAATTTAACCAATTCACATGAATAAAAAATAAAATGGTTAATACTTAGATTGTATAAACGCTAGGTAATTGGTAGTTTAAAATTCTATTTATTCATTTGAAAAAAAAAATTATACGCAGGTGTTTGCTTTTTAAATAGAATTGACGTATTTTATTCGTTACATCAAATATTTCCATTTTATTTCATAACTGCATATTAAGTAACTCTGACTAATTCATACACGACCCCGCACAGTTTTGTCACATTTAGAATAGAACACATTGAATTTTAAATTTAACCAATTCACATGAATAAAAAATAAAATAGTTAATACTTAGATTGTATAAACGCCAGGTTATTGGTAGTTTAAAATTCTATTTATTCATTTGAAAAAAAAATTATACGCAGGTGTTTGCTTTTTAAATAGAATTGACGTATTTTATTCGTTACATCAAATATTTCCATTTTATTTCATAACTGCATATTAAGTAACTCTGACTAAATCAGACACGACCCCGCACAGTTTTGTCACATTTAGAATAGAACACATTGAATTTTAAATTTAACCAATTCACATGAATAAAAAAAATGGTTAATACTTAGATTGTATAAACGCCAGGTTATTGGTAGTTTAAAATTCTATTTATTCATTTGAAAAAAAAATTATACGCAGGTGTTTGCTTTTTAAATAGAATTGACGTATTTTATTCGTTACATCAAATATTTCCATTTTATTTCATAACTGCATATTAACCCTAGAACTACCGGAAATTTTACTCAAGTTTTATAAAAACATTCTACACCAGAATTTTTACTTAAAACTATTTAATTTGTTTATTTAACTTATTATTGTCTGATTTATACATTTAGTTTGTTTTGAAGAAATTTCTGGTTTGAATAAATATTTTGAATGTACATGTCGGGTCCATTGGACCCTTCTGGTAGACAGAGGGTTAAGTAACTCTGACTAATTCATACACGACCCCGCATATTTTTGTCACATTTAGAAAAGAACTCATCGAATTAGAAATTTTTTAAATTAACGTGAATAAAAATGAAGATGATACTTGTGATTGAATAAGATATGGGTAGTTTATAAATTCCATGTATTCATTCGAAAAATCAAAAACAAACAAAAATGATATGCAGTGTTTGATTTTTAAAGAGAATTGATGTATTAAGTTTACCGGAAAATTCTGTCGTTCAATGGTCTTTCACGCCTACTTTTTTTTTAAAATCCTGATTTCTTCATTAGCACAACTTTTTGGAAATACTAGTAAAATTCCCATATTTTTCACATTTCACATTAAGGTGAAAACAATAAGAATTTTACCATTTCAAAAAAGTGGTGCCAATGAAGAAATTAGAACTTTTAAAAAGTAGTCATAAAAGAACATTAAACGACAGAATTTTCCTGTACACCTAGTACTCTTTTATCCTTTGCATTATATATATCCTTTTTTATTTTACAACTATATACCAAGTCTTTGAGTCTAAATCAGACACGACCTCGCATAGTTTTATCACATTTAGAATAGAACATACAAAATTTGAAATTGCTCCAATTCACCTGAATAAAAAAGACGATGGATAATACTTATGATTGTATGAACGCTAAGTTATTGGTAGTTTAAAATTCTATTTATTCATTTGAAAAATAAAAAACAAACAAATAAAATTATATGCAGGTGTTGGATTAAAAAAAAATTGAAGTACTTTATTTTTTGCACCAGATATTTTCATTTTATTTCAGAACAACATATTAGCTCATTGTTTCTAAACGAACGCGATTCCCCATAGTTTTGTTACATTTACAGGGGCCGTACGCTTTAGGGAATTTTTCGGGCGGAATATCAGTATTTTTGTGTAGAAAAAGGTTAAGCGCGCGAAATTTCGCCTTGTTTAAGAAGAGATTCCCTATAAGAAAATACTGGTACCGAAGAATTTCTTGCTCTTGAAATTTCAGGACAAGTACAACCCCTGCATTTAGAACAGAACACATAGAATTTAAAAATGTATTCAAGTAAATAAAAATAAAGATGGATAATATTTATGTTTATATAAACGTTAGATTATTGGCAGTTTATAAATTCTATTTATTCATTTGAAAAATAAAAACAAACAAACAGAAAAGGTATGCAATTTTTTTATTTTTCCAGGAGAATCGAAGTGTTTTATGCTTCAAACTAGACATTAGCATTTTATACACTACATATAATTCCACTTATAATACCACCATTGTATAATACCACTTGGCACATTACAACAAACAGGCGTGCAAAATCGCGGGTTTTGCTAGTTTGTTAACCCCTTAAGAGGTTTTCCCGTACACTGTACGTACATGAAGTTCTTCTTTCGTTACTAAACGCTTTCGACACCACTAATTTTAAACTCCAATATTCGATTTAATTAATGGCAGACATATTTTGATTATATAAGGTAAATATTTTAGTACGGGAAACGTGGTGTATGGTACCTACTTTTTTTTTATTGTGTCAAAAAAATTTAACCTCTTAACGGGTTAATAATCATAATAGCATTGTAATTCGCAAATATTTTACATAATAATTTAAGATTAGAAATTTAAAATCTTTATGTAGTTATCAAATATAAATATTTCAGTATTGAAATGTATAAAGTTATTAATATAATCAATTTTAAATAAAAGTAAGGCTATATTGAAATAAATGTTCACTAGATATTGCTAAGAAATAAACCTGATGAAAATTTATTTGACGTAATTTCTTTTATTTTCCGTACTGCTCAGGTCTAACATAAGAAACGTACTTTGTTTCTCTAGATACACTGTAACATTCTTCCATTATTCCTTTTTTCATTACAATCGAAAAAGAGCTTAGGGATAAGTTCGTATTATCCGTTTCGTCTATATATAACATTTAATGCGCTGTTTATACCTAATAATATCTTTGGTCCAGTGCAATATCGGCTAAGAAATATGAGTGATGAAAAAGGCACATTTCTTTGACATAAAATATATGTATAGCACAGAAGAAATATATAACATTTAATATATTTTTTCATGTAAGATAAAAATACAGAGTGTCTCAAAGAGACATGTGTAATTATAAAATTAAATAATTCATTAATTATAAAAAATATAACATTGAAATAGTTGTAATTTGTAATTTTACAAAGATGCCAAAGCAGGGCTCCCAAATGGTCCGCCAACTGAATACCAATACTTTTTTAGAAAAAATTCATTTTTAGATTTTTCTTACAAACCGCCCCGGAACCACCTTTGAAAGTTAATTCTAGCGCAAACCGACCATAAAATTTTCTGTTAAAATTTATTGGTATTCAGTTGGCGGACCATTTGGGAGACCTGCAAAGCTCTGCCGACTGAGCTATCTCGGACGAATCTGGATGAAACCCAGCTATCCCTGTTGATCGCAGATGGCCCGGAAATTTTTTGCCCAGTTGGTAAATTACAACTTATATGAATTATTTACCAATTAGAATAATTTGTATTAAAATTAATCTATTGAAATAAGTGCTTCTTGATAAGATTGCTCATTAATTGTATATACAGTAGTTTTAAAAAAATAATAATAACATTTCATTAATAAGTTGCTCAACCGCAAGTCAAAAGAGACAATTCAAAAAATTGTTTTTGTCTTAAATGGTTTAAATTATGTGCGTTTCTCTACAGAAAAAATGTCGTAAGTAGTTATACGTAAAACCACTAGATTATGTTATATGTCAGTTTGCTACAACAGAAGGAGGCAAGTTTTGTTTTTGGACAAATTTATTGAATCCTTCCTGACTCTTCTACGTCTTGACTTTTAAGAGTTATTTGCACGATGATTCAGCTGAATGCAGAGATAAGTGCTTTAGTTTTATATTGCAGTAAAAAATGCTAATCTTTCTTTGCCTGTACTGTGAAATACAGCATTTTTTTAGTGTGTCACTTGTGTCACATTTCTTGCAGATCAACAATATGGTGAGGCAAAATATCGCTCACTTCCAATATATATATATATATATATTAGTGCACACTATATTTCATTACTTAAGATAATAATTCGAATTTTAACATTAGTGTCTTTTTTCATATGCTTTATATTTACTGACTGTAAAAAAAATTTCAACTAATGATAAAGTTATTTTGGCTTACATAAACAGTTCACATTATTTTTTTTTCTAAATCGCTGCTTCAACAAACTTTTTTGAAGATAATCTTCAGAGAAAAAGTGTCATTGACATTTTCTTAAATATACCGACTACTTTGAAAAACAATAAAACTTTATATTTTTTGATATAATTGCTCAATATCTCTTTGAATATTTGTAAATAATGTGATTCATATTAATGAATAATTATGATTTATGATTAAAAACCTTAAATTCACTTTTTAACCTGTTCCTTGTGGACATACATTCTTATGAAGAGTTAAAAATTAAGTTCCCTAAATCTAAGTTATAATGCCATACAGATTTCTTAATCGTTAGCTAGTCTAGAATTTAAATATCTTATGTGTTATTAAACGAATATGTCATAATATAATAGTATAAGAGAGCTATTTAATCCATCTAGATAAAAAAATGTAGCGATTATTTTTTCAAGTAAATATTATTTAGACATATTTATTGGGATTGTAGAGTTAGTAATAGTCTAACAATCTTCGCTTGGCTTAAATTATGTGTTTGTATATATGTTACCTAGAGTACTATCAAATGAGAATTAACAATTGTGGACTTCAGTACCATATTTACATATTTTAGCAATTATTGCATTTTTAAATCAATTAAATCACAAATAAACAAATAGAGAGACATATAAATCTAAAAAAAAAAACTGTGGGGGCAATTTATGAAATACATTTCTGATAATAATTGAAATAGCTACAATAATCATGGTTAGATGTAATACTTGTGGAGCATGTATTGTAATTGATTAACATTGTTCACCAAACGCTATTTATTTAAGCGATGGTGGAGCGAATAATTTTGTTTAAATATAAATATTGCTCGTACATCTCAGAATCACATGTTTCAAAACAGTATTTGACTATGAAAAATTTATGCAGGAAACACATACCGGTGTCCCAAAAAGGACTGACTGATTTTAAAATTCAATAACTTCCAAACGGTGACAGATATTAAAAAAAATTCTTGCAGGAGGGTTATGTATAAAGTCAAAAGTATTTTTACAGTGATTTTCGATTTTAGTTCGTATTACAAACAATAGATGGCGCTGCGATCAATAAAGGCTAAATTCAGGCTCGATTTTTGGTACTTTGTGGCCCGGATAATACATTTCCATCTCCTTTTTCTGCATGGAACAACAGAAAGGACCAAAAATCGAGCCTGTATTTAGCGACTATTGCTAACAGCGTCATCTATTGTTTGTAATTCGAACTAAAATCGAAAATCACTGTAAAAAAACTTTTGACTTTATGCATAACCCTCCTGCAAGATTTTTTTTAATATCTGTCACCGTTTGGAAGTTATTGAATTTTAAAATCAGTCAGTCCTTTTTGGGACACCCGGTGTGTCAAATTATGTACTGTAATGAGAGCAGCTAAAATGAGAAACCGTCTCCAGTTGAAGATGGTTCCTGCTGTTACAGTGAAATAACAATATTGAATTATTTCTTCTATTAATTGGATTTTATTGCAGGGTTGCTTCGGTGCAATAGGATTCTTTAGTCCGCTCATCAGATATCAAATTGGGTAAAGGTCTATGCTATAACCTGGTTATTCCAGCACTGGAATATGATTATTTTGAAACCACGTTTTGCGTACTTTAGCAAAGTTGTATACAGCTGAATTCTGTTGAAGTATAAATGCTTCATTTTTCCTGAAAATATCACGTATGAAAAGCTTCCGTTGTGGTTGATGTATTTCATGGTTTTTTTTAGGTATTGATGTTCCCATTAATCACACAAATGCTGTCCACAACTTTTGATCTCGTACAACCCCATGTGACAACATTGACTATATGATATACGGTATGTTTGTAATGCAATTAGCATACAAATCTTTGATTCATCTCCTTACGTATTTTATACTATCACTAGCAAAAAGAAAGATTTTGATCCTGAGAGACCAAATAACACTGTGTCATTTTTCCGCTATCTCTGCTTTTTAGCACAGTAAAATCTTTTACATTTTTGTTGAAGAGATGAATATGGCTTTTGTCGTGGAATTATATTATCTAAACCAAACCCTTGCAGTGTGAGTTAACCCTTTATTTACTGAATGAAAGTTTTATATTCTAAAGCATTTTTTGTGAATTGTTTAAACTACATCAGAAGGTTTACATAAATATTTAATAAATAATAGAAGAATTTTAGAAGGTTTAAAGGATTAAGAAGAATTAATTAAAGTTGAATTTATAGTGATTTTGTGCAATACTTATAACCCCACTCAAATCTTTTAATTTAAATATTTTCTTAGTATTTTGTAGAATTAGGAAATGTATAAATATAATGTTCTTACAATAGAAATATAGAAATACTTCCGAATTGAAAACTCCCCCCCCCCCCGAACGCCAAGAAAGCTGTAAAGATGCAAAGGCAAAAGAAATCATCCTTTTAAAAATATTTTTGTTTTGTGTAACCAATAATGCTTTTGGAACAAGATAAAGTAATATATCTGTAACTCATTCTAATCTGTATTACAACTAATCGATGCATTAAATGAATTTTATAACAAGTTATTTTAATTGTACTTATAAGTATCGTCAGTAGATAAAGAGTAAATAAATAATTTACGTTATTATTCTTTATTTTATCATTATTATTTATTATTATACTTATTATTTTACTCTTTATTTGCGACCTTGAACCAACACTCTACAACGCTTACAGTTGATATTATTTAAATTTTTGACTGGTATATTCTTTTATGGACACCCTCTATCTTGTTGTTTTTTTCATTTTTTCATTTCTTGCATTTCTGTTTTTTTTTTTTTTTCATTTCTATTTTCAAAGGGCTGTGCATCTATAACGTTATCATTTTAGGGGAGAGTGGGGGGTTTGGCAAATGATATCGTTAGATATCCCTAAGGGGAGGGGGGTTCGTCTTTTGATATCGTTATCATTTTTGATCCAACCAAAATTTTCTCTTTTTATTTATAACTTAGCCTTTACATGAAAATAGAATGTTATCTTTTTTGTCTGTTATCTATTTTTATGAAAATACAAAGTTATTATTAAAATCATTAAATGATTATAAAATTATTTAATTCCAAATTTCCTATTTCTTCTGTCATATGTGTATGCATATATAATTCGCTGTTCGAGAAACCATATGCGAAGTATGTTTCAAATGATACGTGTGTTTACTTGTAAATAAAGGAGAAAGAATGTTGTCCACCTGTTTTGGTGATAAGACGCTCTGTCTACCCCTCCCCCCCCCCCTGTGCGGGGGCAAGTGCAAGAAAACATTATTACTGTTGAATGTATTATGTAACAAAAAGCTATTATAAAATACTTTTAAATAGTAACTATTAATTTTAAGTGTTAATTGACAAAAAGTTATTTCATATATAAAGTGATATTTTATTAAGTTCTCTTCATTTGAATCAATGAAGTGTGCGAAAAATAAATGTAACCATATTTGTATATCACTATAAGCAAAAAAAAAAAAAATCACAGATGAAAAGAATTTTTAGACATTGATAACGATATCATTACGGGGGAGAAGGGGGGGGGGGTTTCGAGGGATGATAACGTATGATATCGTAAGGGGGTGAGGGGGTCCAAAATTGCCAAAAAAGTGATAACGTTATATATGCACAGCCCCCAAGGCTTGGTTTAGACCATCTCTAATCAGTTGAGATTTGAATGAATCTGAGATGGCGTTGGCATCAACCACTTCTATCTGACTTAACCAATAAAACGTTGTCTTAGATTTTTTGTCATCCCTGATGAAGTACCTAATCGTAATTCAAAGCACCTTTGTTGTATCAAATACTGTACTTTCATAAATAATAAAAGAAAAATATCTATTTTCCACATCTTTAATGAAATCATTTAAAAAGAACGTTTCAAATAAGTCCAGCATATTTTGTAATCTGAAGGTATATGCCGCTTAAGAATGCAGAATTCTCATTCAAGTTTCTTGGAAGGAGAACTAGAGTGTCTGATGCATTCATTGAGCAATTTCAATTATAAACACCGCAATGTTATTGTAATATGCAATTGCATGTCTTACAAAAAGCTCTACTGCCATTCCTTGAAGCACAAATTAACCAGACACATACAAAAAAGTTATAAAATTGTTTCTATTTCTGTTATATACTTCTATAGAAATAAAAGAAATGTGTATATGCGTCTGCGATGATTATGTAAATCTGCCACACATATATTGTGGTCTGAAAATTCAGGTGGGAATAGTCCAAGGTTGGTCGTGCCTGTGATACTTGTAAAGTGCTATATTGTTAACGACGAACACGACCAAGAGACTAATAATTGATATCTCTGATTTCTGCATTTTATTTTCATTTTCCAAATCAAAATCGTGTTAGATCCAGTGCTGTTATATGACTAAAAGTAAACTTTAAGTGAAATAATTTTTAAAAAATCCCCAATTTTTCCCCAAAAATGCTGATTGTCTCCTAAAAATTCCCTAGAGGTTCAAAATTCCCCAAAATGGAGACAAAATCCCCAATCTGTCAACACTGCAACATATGCAAGAAAAATATATTACAGAATTTATATTTTATAAATAGTGGTGCGAATAGAATATAAAAATAGTCGCCAGTGGCAGCCCTGTATAATGCGTATGAGCATCTAAAATGTTAATGCATGCCTGACTTTATGAGCTACAATATATAAACTACTTTTCGTAAAACAGTCTCTAGCTCCTTAGGTATGCTTATTATTTTTTTTGTAATTTTATTTTCATTCCATGAGGTTGAACTATAAATAGAGATGTACAGCCACCTCTTACTTATACGCGTGTGAAGGGATTAATTTAAAGTCACGCATAGTTGAGAGGATGTTGTATATAGTAATTCTTTATAGACTTTATGGGCGAAAACATTTTTAAATATAAGAATTATAATTAATAACATTTTATAAAATAAAAGAGGTGTAATATTAGTATAGTGTACTTAAATTCCTTACATTTTCCCTATAAAATTTAGCTTAAAAAATACAATAAACGTAAAATTTCATTGTACATAGAAGAAGATCTGCCAACCAGTCGTCTTTTAAGAAGTCATCGATGCTAGTTTGCTGTTGCTTAAACCGCTTTTGTACAACGACCTTTTCTAATGCATTAAAGTGCGTCATTGTACTTTATGCTACATCAGCATATTGAAGGTAACATCTCAAAGCGTAGCATAAGATGGGATAGTTGCAATATCAGTATCATCATTATCATAATCTTCTCCTTCTTTTTCAGCTGTCATGTCACCAAAAACAGTTTCAATATCTCTTATTGCCGTTAATATCAACATTGACGAAATCTTGAAAAGAAAGATAAATCTTGGTTTATGCTGTTCCATTCTTCTTCGTCTATTTTAAAATCATTTCTGTTGTTTTAATTTTCCTGTAATGGAATAGCTTCAGCATAATTTGAAGGATCAAAATTCGCTTTTCTAAAGAAGTTAGTACTTGTTGTGGTTGTTACGTTATTCCAAGAGGAAACGAACATATGCTTAGCATCCAGAATCCAAATTTTCTTGAATTCCTTTTTCTGCTGGAACATAAGCATTCTTAGCACCAAATCTTTCCTATACTGCAATTTAACTGACCTTATTATAAATAGATGTTGTGGCTGGAGTCTGCTAATACAATTAATAGGGGAAAATATAACCCGTGTATGTGTCAGCAACGGTAGAAATGATGGATGGGCGAGACACTGATCCATAAATAGCAGAACTTTTCTTTTTTTTTGCCGTCTTTATATCAAATTCCTTCAAAAAGTCTAAAAACAGTCTGTTATTTCCGCGTATAACTGAGAGTGACAATTCAAAGTGGCGCTTATAAGTGAGAAATCTACAGTATTATTTTCCTATTCCTCGTGATGGGACCTTAGGAAAATCGCGTATAACTGAGAGGCGCATAGGTGAGAGGTGACTGTATTTGAAGTAAATTGAGTTTATGAAAAAATTCCATGCGTTTATTTAATAACATGATTATTTAAAATTATATTTAAAACGTTGTTGAGCCGGAATCACTAATCAAAATGTTCGATTTTTTAATCATAAAAAGAGCATATTTGATGTTTTTTTATGCTTTAAAAAAACCTAATTCATGTATTTTTAGCCCCTTTTTAGTAAAATAATTCAAAAGTTTTGATTTTAATTTTTTTTTTAATTTTTAATTAAAAAAAAATTAAATTTTAACAAAAATTCAAACAAAACAAAATTCAAAACTTTTCTTAAGAGGATAATACCAAAATACACTATCTAATTATTCTATATTATGATTGGATACGCCTTTATCTAATAAAAATCTATCTTTAAAATAACAAAAATTCTTCTAAAACCCGTTAACAAATTTTATTTTCAGCTCAGCGATAAATACATTTACATATCCCGTATCGTTGCAGACGTTGTAGTAAAACTCTAAGCTAAGAAAGTTCTTCAACCAAAATATTTGTATTTTATGCACCAAAGAGCTTTAGTGTTCTTTAGAATTCGTTTTAGATCCTAATTCTGAGCCACTTGCTGATATGAAATTGAAAACTGAAATAAATATAGAGAACGAAATTCAAATATATGAATTTTTAGTACAGTAAATATTATCTGTATATCTATTTTACAAAACGTCCCGATAATAATTTTATTGAGAAATTGAAACTCGATGTACAAGAAAAGGATTTCTGGAAAAAAAAGCTGACGACTGCAAATATTGTGCAATACAGACGAGTAATCTTTAGATGCGTTCGTAATTATAAAAATATATGTAACACCTATAGTCGCGGTCTGGTCTATCCATCTGTCAGCATATAACAACGCAAAAACTACCCAACCGAATGTTTAGAAATTTAATATATAAAATCGTTGCAGAATTTTGTCCAGTCATTTCAAATTTTAAGAAAATCGAATTAAAACTTAAAAAGATATTAATAATATTTTTCTTCATTCTATTAAACACTATCATATGTAAGTAATTCAATGATATCCCATGATAGGTAATGATTCTAGGTTGCCATAGATATTACGTCCTATTTAAGAAGGAGTCATATTATTTCCGTCTTACTGAATTTAATATATATAATCGTAATAAATTTTGCATTCATCTATTTTTGTATGAGAGTGCAGCAGCTATTGCACCAAGATCTGAATATTTATAAACTGGTTATAGTACGAATGCATCTCATTTGCCACGTTTGACGTACAATTTTCCTCTTATTCAAATTAACAGTGCTATTGAAGGAGCAATTAAATGCGAAAAATTTCCAAACGTTATATACTCAATGTTATTAAATTTTTTTTTCAGAAATAATAATTTTTAACACTTTCCAACATACTTGAAAAGGGTTTATAAATTCGGTTTTTCTGTCAGTCTGTCTGGCAGTCCGTGCTCTAACTTGCGCAAATATTGTCCGATTGCCCTGAAATTGATATATGTCTTTGAGAATTATTATGGCGTGTTTGGTATTGAAAATGAAGTGTGTAGCATTTATGGTTCATTTACAGAGATACTCAAAAGAATTCCGTTACATTACGGCCAGTGGGGAAAATCGTTTACGGTATATTTTAATAATATTATACTATTTTAAACACATTAAAATTTATATATATGACTTAGGTGTACTACAAGACGCTTACTGTAGAAACTGGCTTGCATATAATTTATTGTTCATTTAGAGCGACACACAAAAGTATTTCGCTACAGTACTGCCTACGATGAATAATCGCTGGAAGTACTTTTACAGCTGTGGTGCGCGTTTTGAAATTTAAAAGGGTTTTTGTTTTCTAAATTCTTTGCGTGTATAAATTCTATATATGATATACAGGGCTACACAAAAAATCTCAAGTATATTTCTGTTTATTGATGGAAATTGCTGAATGGTATTTTTCAACTGTACTTATGCATCTGATTGAACTAACTTTTAGCAGCATACTATGTATGCATTTGTACATCTGTATGTAGTATACATACAAATCTATAGACCCCATACAGGTTTGCATTTGTATTAAAATGCATTTTTATTAAACAATTAAATTAATTAATTAATAAAAAAATATATAATTAAATAAATTTTCAACTAATGATGGTAATTGCAGAAGCGTTTCAAACGCGTTAAGCATTTTTTAAAACTGTTTATTTACACATATTTTACCTTAATAAAATGTAAAGTTTTGTTACAAAATTGTGAATGTGTTGGAAAGTGTTACATAATCTACGACAGGCCGCATGATTTTTTATTCTTGTTAGTAATACCACCGCTCTTTATTTACTATCCTTCTCGTCACCTAACAAAACTCATGTAATCTGAAAATGCAGTTTCAAATATCACAATGTCCTAATAAATTAACTTTTACTTCTTTTCATGGGCCATAATTCCATATTACCCATTTACTTTAGAAATGTTAATATTTTTTTATTTCAACTTAGCGATAAAAACATAAATCTTTTTTCATGGAAGAAATTGTCGTAAATTTCATCAAGCAAAATAAATTTGCTTTATGCATGAAGAACTTTACATTTCTTTAGAATTCTTTTTACAATTCTAAAACCGAACCACTCGCCGATATGATACAAAAGTTAAAATAAATATAGAATAAGAAAATCAAATATATGAAACTGGTTTTAATTTTGAATTATGTGCGTAAGTAAAATTTACAAAAAGGATTTATACAAAATGCATATGATGCATTATTAATTAAAACCAAAAGAAAGTGTACTTGCCAAAATTGGGCTATAAAACGCTTGTTGTTGTAACTTTCTCAGTTTCTTCATATCTAGTTTATGGTACTGAAAGTGTTACTTGGCAATAATGTGGTAACGTTTTCAATAGTTTTGTAGTACGCAAGCAAAACTATTGAAGCAAGTAGTTAAGCAAGTAGTTAGGCCGACAATTCAAATAAAACATTTTGATGATCATTGTGGCTCTCTATAAAGTGACTAAACTGCAAATTTGTGAAACACTTTTGCAACACTAACTGAACATAATAATTAACATTTATAACTAAAATCATTTTCGATTGTGTTGTGAATGTGTAACGAATGTGTTAGACTAAATAAAAAGATTGTGGCGAAAAGCTGTTAAAATTACAAGAGGAAAAAATGTGTTTTTAAAACATTTCAAAAGATTAATTTTTAAAATTGTGTTATAAATGTTTCATAAATAGTATGTTTTAAGTGTGTGTGTGTGTGTTATTTTAAAGGCACCATGTACAAAGTGTTTTGAAAGTCTTTTACATGTGTTGTTTTATAGTGTTTTAAATTGTGTGGTGTTTAAAATGTGTTGTTAATTTGGTGACAAAGTGTTGTGCAGCACAACACTATTGTAAGAAAATATTTTCTTCAACACTATTTGCAACATGATTTCAACTCAATTAACAACGCTATTTTTAGAACACATTTTTAGATATCAACACTTTTGCATCATATTAACCCTTTGTATCACCGTGTTGCAGATCTGCAACATACCCAAAAATTCATTGTTATTTAAACAGTAAAGTTCAAAAGAAGATTTTGTTGATTGTTGTTATTCTATTAGACTACGATTAGTATAATTATTTCATTAAATCCGCAACAAATGTCGATACTGATTTTTTTTTTTTTCACGACAAAGTTTGATTTATTGCTTGATCAGCTACATGGGATTTTTGCTGAATTAAGCTTTGATATATAGGAGTTAAAAAAGTCTGCAGACGTCTACAAGTATATTGTTTACAAAGGTGAGTTTAAATTCTTTATTTAAAGACCATTTTCGGGATAGGAAATTTATAATATGTATAAGATAAACCTAGACTTTTGTTTGTTGCAGATCTGCAACAAAGCGCCATATCTTCCTTGTAATGGATTTTTTTTTAATATCGGAAGAGCATCGAAAATATCTTCTAATGTTTTTTTTAAGTTGCATTTCTTTCAGAAGAGCAAATTTATTGAAAAGGGGTAGCATTAGTCTGTTTTTTTTAATTATTTAATTGCTATAGTGTAAGTTAGGGTTCTCCCCCCCCCTTTTCTCTGTAAAAGTAACACCGAGTCCAAAGCTAGCAAAAAAGGGAAAGATCTCGTAGAAAAGGGAATTCAACAGAAAAAGCATAGAGTGCCTACTCAACATATTCCACCAAAACAAGTGCGCCTAGACAAAAATGGGCACTGGCCATATTGGGCAGAAAAAATAATACGTTGTAAATACCCCATTTGTAAAAACTTTAATCAAACTGTTAGTGAGAAATGTGGTGTGGGACTTTGCTACAACAAAACTAACAATTGTTTCACAAATTTTCGTGTAAATTAAAATTTTAAATATTTTCAGCTTCTGTGCAATTTTACAAGATGTTGCAGATATGCAACAAACCCAGTTTTCCAAATAAAATTTTATTTTTCTGTTCTGAATTTTTTAAATTATTTTTTCCATGCTTAAAATGATGCATTTTAATATCTGTGTAAGAATTTTTCCAATCGCATTTGTTGAGTTACAAAGGGTTAGGAACATATTTCTAGATAGTAACACTTTTGCAACATATTAAGAACACAATCACAACACAAAAAATATATTGTATATGAAGTCTTCTAATTCACAAAACATTAACCTGCTGTTAATTTGGTGACAAAAAGTGTTGTAAAATGTGTTTATTTTTGTGTTTGGGAATTTGCAGTGTGAGTGACTATCTATAAAATGCAAAAGGTTTAATATAGTTTTTGCATCTGAAATTAATGCATGAGTCATAAATGTGATGCAACCAAGTTGCAAAAGAGTTCCAATGTTTTATTGTTTGAACGTGGGCATACCATACAGGAAGGGGCAGAACATGTTGGAATAGTCCAATCCACACTCCGTGCAGGATAAGTAACAGGGTTCGTACCTCTCACGGGATTCAAGGGGATTCGAATACAATAATTTCGTAATGTAAAGTTCCCCATATCTAAAAAGAATTTTTTTTCATTAGATAAGGCAAATATTACCTTAGAAAAATCCTGGTATTTTTAACTTGAGGTGCACAAACCTTGTACTCTCACTGCAAATAAAGGAGTCTTAAAATAAGACAGAAAAACGACTGAAAAAGCATTTAAGACACGTAAATGTCTTAATGTAGAGCTTAGACATAATAGATACCTTAATTTAAGATACTTGTGTGTCTTAATGGACCGGTAGTAGAAATGAACTAATATAAAGTGTCTTAATATGGTGAAACGTCTTAAATTAAGATATCCAATTACAGACATTCACTGCACTGTGTTATCACCGCAGCCATATTTGTTTGTTGTATGTCGTGCGAGGATCGAAAATTATTTCCTTCTATGAATGTCAAAAAATCACTGTTAAATGCGAGTAAATGAACAGTGGACAAACATTTCAGTGACCTTGCAGGTGAAAATGCAATGCTCCCTCCTGACCGCTGGATAATCCTCTGTGGAATGCAGTGCACATGTAAAAGAAACGCTATGTGAATTGAACCTCGTATGGTGGTTCTGACTTCAGTCTAATTGAGTTTTCTATTATAGCTGGTTACTTTAAATGGAATATATATTAATCAGTTATCTAGAAATCTTTTTTGGATATAAAAAAATATTTCCTCCATCTAAACAAAGGAATATCCTAGAAAATGTATGCCATGAAAAGGGTAAGTGACTTATAAAATATAATACTCCATTTTGTCCCGCATTTAAAGTATACATTTATGTCTAAGATTTTAAATTAATATTAATCCATATTTACGCTATTGTTTACTGTGGGGTTTTTTTTCGTAGTATAAAATGCAATACAGTATTGTTTAACTTGGTGTTTTTACGCAGTTTTTCTTACATAAAAAAAAAATTTTAATCATATTTATTTATTTATTTATTTTTGTGTAAAAAAATAATGGTCTCGTTTTTAACTATATGTATTATTGCAACAGTCGTAAACATTTATTTTATTGTTTAAACACACGGAATTAAGCAAGCTTTTTTTCCCTTTCCAATGGAAACATGAATGAATTAACATATAAATTTTTGACAACTTTAATTATTAAATGCTCTTATATGTTAAATTGAAGCAAAAAGACATGCAATGTTTTCAGATTTTTCTAATTATATGATGGAAAATATTTATATATGAACGGTGAATTTAATAATAATTTGAAATGATGTGTAAAATTATTTAAAATATTTACTCCTGTTTAACAATAATATTATTAACTGTTGTATCATAAAATGATTTCTTAAGTGATTTTAATATTTTACAGCAAGATAATTTTGAATAATAAAATCATACGTAAATGATGATGTTAATTTCACCTCACACACACACACAAAAAAAAATAACAACAATAATAAATAAACAAACAGTGTTATCAGAAATTTTAAATATGCTTCAAATGTTTGCTTATGAAAATGTGCCAGGATTTATTTTTGTGTACATTTTCCTTGAATTATAAATGAAATATAAAAACTTGTTATGATTTACCTTATGACTCATAGAAAATTTTCATAAAGAGGAGGGGGGATTTGTCGATTGGAAAATAATATTATATTTATTTTGTCCACAATGTTGAAGAGGTACGGAATTTCGTTTTTTAATTATATTCAATCTATGAAAAAATAACATAAATAATAATCCCAGATATGGTTTGTATGTATGTCTAATAATTTAAATTGACTAAATGGTTAATAAACTTCTTCGATTATTTTCTAAAGTAAACAAAGAAAAATTAATATTTTTAAATACTTGAAAATGGATTAATATATCTTGGCATCGAATCTGTTGAATGTAAAAATAATAATAATAGTAATAATAATAATAATAATAATAATAATAATAATAATAAAATACATAAATAAATAAAAATAAATAATGCAGTCTGTTGTAGTCTTCGATAATTGGCAAACATTTATTTTGCTTTGTAGCTTGTAAGTTTAAGTTTTAGCTTGCTGTCAATGAGACAGTGTAAATAAGAGAAAAAAAAAATCTTCTAAGATGCTTCGAGTGTCTTAAAAGACCTCATTTTACATGTTCAAATGTGTAAAAAATGGCGGCTTTTTAAGACGTTCCAAGGGTTTCAAAAATGGCACCATTTTAGATGTTTCGAATGTCTAAAAAATGGCGTCTTTTTAAGACATTTCAAGTGTTTTAAAAATGGCGGTGTTTTAAGACGTTTCAATGTGTTAACTTCAGATGCAAAAAGGTGTCTTAAAAAGTAAGACACGTTTTATTCACTTAAAATGTGACCATCCACTTAAGACACTTTTTTAACTGAATTTCAGACTTTTGCGTTTACAGTGCTGATAGTTTAAAAAACGTTTGAATAGAATCAATCTCAGTTGAGTAATTGCTGGCAAAAGTCAAGCATAACAAATTCAGTTCGCAGACATATAAGGCTACTAGCAACCACTAATAGGTTTCATACTGACAAGGAAATGCTTAACCCTTAAATGCGTGGTTTTTTTATTTTGTTTCGAAAAAATTATGTATGATTCTCTGAAAGATTTATTACACAGGACAAATAATGAAAAATATCAGAAATACATTTTTCATATAATACGTCAATCTTTTCTTCTGTTGCACATTTGAAATACAAGTAAAAACTGCTGTCTTGTCGCTGTTTTACGCTAAAATATTGCAACTTAGTAAATACTTCAATAAGTATATCTCCCAAATACCTTATTTTATATAATTACTTATTTTATAAAACTTAACCTTTAACCCTCTAATTCCCATGATAAAATACGTTCTAGAAATTACGCAGTTCAGAGAATCTGCCTTTACGCAAGAAAGTTTCAATGGTTAATTTCGCTGTATTTAGAAACGGAATGCCTGTTATTAATTCAAGCAAATATTACTATTTTAATTTTCTGGTGGGAATTAGGCAAGTACGAATAAAAAAATCTATTAAATTCAAAACACTGTTGTTTGCATATATGCAAAGCTGCGTACTAAAGGGTTAAGATGTATAATTAAGGATTCAATCATTCCACTTCAGGACAGAAGTTTTCGGCAAGAGCCTGATGAATTAAAGATTTTGAACCGTGTAACCGAAATACCTCAAAAAACTACAACACTTGATAGGAAACAGCATCTAGAATATTCAAAAGCACATTACCACTAGACTACTGAGCAGTATAGGCGACTATTACAGTCTGACGCGTCAAATGCATTTTTATGTGCGTTCGTAATTATATAAATACGTAACACCTATAGTCGTGGTCTGGTCCGACCGCATGTAACAGCGCAAAAACTGCTCATCCGAATGATTTGAAACTTAATATATGTAATTGTTGCAGTATTTTTCAAAGTCATTTTAAATCTTATCAAAATTGGATCAAAACTTTAAAATATATTAATTAAAGTTTTCTTCATTCTATTAAATCCTATCACACTAAATTAATTCAATGGTATCCCATGATAGGTAATGATTCTAGGTTGGCATGGTGATTACGTTCTATTTAAGATGGAGTCATATTATATCCACATTATTGAATTTAATATAAATAATCGTAATAATTTTGAATTCATGCATTTATATTCATAAGAGTGCAACAGCTATTGCACCAAGCTCTGAATATTTATAAAACTAGTTATAGTACAAACGCATCTCATTTGCTACCTTTGACATAAATTTCCGAATTGTTTGTATTTCATTGATTGCACTGATCTAAAGTAATGATAAAAAGCCGGGAAAGCTTTCAAATCCGAATATGTTCAAAGGAAAAACATACCCCGATTTTGTATTTACTGAAGGGTTAATATACTATGCAGTAGGCTAAATTGGATACGAATGTGATCTGGAAAGATATTGATAACATTCGTAAGAAATATGAGGCTTTTATTAATTAACCCTCTCGCTGGGCAACCCGAGAGTTTCTCGGGCAACGTAAAAGTAGCAAAATTTGCGCAACCCGAGATTGTACGGGGATGCATTTTTCCGTCTAATTAACTCTCCTTGATCATTCCTACCAGTTATTTTTTCATTCTAAATTTTGCCTTATCTAATCCCGATTGAATCAGACGAAAGTTTTTGTTTTGAAAAACAGGTGGCAAAAGATTAAAAATTCTTAAAAGACGCTCGTCGCGAAGGAGTTCAATACGCAATTTTTAAAGCTGTTTTGATAAACCAATTAAGCAGCGAGAGAGTTAAGGCGATTACATAGCACCAAGAACATGAAGAAACGGCACTTCATATTTTTGGTCCGGTTTGTTTTGAGAAGAAAAAAATCCGTTTATAATATAAGAAAAAATTTACAAAAAAAGTTAAATTTTCTATTTATCGCCAAGTGTAGAAACGTGCATCCTTTATTGCAGGAAATGCTGTCGTAAAACTTACAGTAAAGGAAGATTTTCAAGCAAATGGGTTTTATTTTACGTGTCAAAGAACTTTACTGTTCATTCCACTTCCTTTTAAGACTGCATTTCCACGTCAATTGCTTATTCGAAAAGGAAACTCAAGTAAAGTCATGATAGTAGGATTTTAAGAATAAAGCCTGAATTTACAGTTATCTTAGTTTGTAAGTATATTAAGAAATAATAAAATATATATCAACCCTATGTTCTACTGTTATCAAAGTGTCGCTATAGGTATTAAAATACGGTTTCTTTTCATTTTAGAAACAGTACAGTTTTTAGCAATTAACGTGTCGAAGTGAAAAATGTGGGAAAATAAATAAATGTAACAAATACAAGTAGTAGATTTTCATTCTCAAAATGTCATTAATATTAAACTAGAAACTGACCTTATAACCTAAATTTTGACCTTATAAACTTATAACTGAACCTAGAAATATTGTATTATTATTATGCAAATAAACAGAAAATTGTGAATTCGCCAAGCTCAATGATAAGTAACGCAAATGTTAAGTTGTTAGGATTACAGTAAGAATTCACCTTGTTTTATGCATTTGAGAGCTTATTTTTGTTATCAAATTCAATGTTAGCCAATTTTAAACAACACTGATATTTATTTCAGCGTTCGTTTTCGTGTGTGTATGCGCGTTTAAATATTTACGTATAGGCCTACATGTATGCAAATATTACACTAAAAAGTATACAGACTTTTCATTTATTATATTTTCTCAATTTCTATGTATTAGCATCATGACGCTATTGTCTAATAAGGTAACTCGTGAAGCCTGCGTTAATCACGGACATGTTTTTGTTTCATAATAAAAGTTTCATAAGGTTAATATACAATGGAGTAGGCTAAACTGGATAGGAATAAGATCTGGAAAGATATTGATAACATTCCTAAGAAATATAAAGCTTTTATTAACTCAATAGATTACATAACATGAAAAACATGAAGAAACGGACATTCCATATTCTTTGTTCGGTTTATTTTGAGAAGAAAAATCCTGTTTAGAATATAAGAAACATTGCACAAAAAAAGTTAAATTTTCTATTTATCGCCAAGTGAAGAAGCGTGCATCCTTTATTGCAGGAAATGCTGTCGTAAAACTTACAGTAGAGGAAGAATTTCAAGCAAATGGATTTTATTTTACGTGTCAAAGAACTTTACTCTTCATTGCACTTCCTTTTAAGACTGCATTTCCACGTCAATTGCATGTTTGAAAAGGAAACTGAAGTAAAGTCATGATAATAGGATTTTCAGAATAAGGACTGAATTTACAGTTATCTTAGTATGTAGTCGAGCTAGGGGATGAATGGGACAAGGGATGGATGGTACATTCTCAATATTTCAGGCAATAAACATTTATTTTAAATTGCTTCCCACCCCATATAAGGCACTACCACAGTGTGCTTCAGAACTAAAAGTAGGACCACATTGCTGTTTTCATTTTCCTTCAAAGTTTCATTCTCGGAAATCTCTGTTTAAAAGTAAGTTTTTTTTACATTTGAAGTTGTGAAATATCTTATATAATATAAAAAAATAAGCTATGTTGTAGTTATTTATTTTAAGGTTCAATATCGATAGTTAAAATGAATAAATAATAACCATTGTGACAAAATAATTTTTGAAGCAAAATGGCTGAGAAGGGAATATATGTATCATGAGGACGATTGGGAGATTTCAAATGGGGATGAATGGGACATTCTCATTCATCCCTAGAGATGCTGAAAATTTTTATTAACTAAATAGTATTATATAGGTTGATAAATTAATAACTAACGTTAATTAATAGTATTAAATAGTATTATATGAGTTGTTATTGTTTTAAATTTCTGAGTGTTATTTATCGTATTATAATAATTATTAATGGATTATCAAAAAATTGGTACTAAAAGTTAATCAAAATAGATAAAATTGTTAAAAATAGTATGTTTATTGATCAAATGGGGAAATTATATTGAATTTTGAAATGTTGCACAATTAAATCCCCCCCCCCCCCCTTCATCAGTGGGAAAAAAGAACAGATTGATAGCCGAAGTCTACATTAAAAGTTAAAACTGCAATAAAAGAAGTTATTGAAAAAAAACATATCGATTCGTGCTGTAAAATCATATATTACAAAAATAATTATATATATGGTTATAATTATAAATTTTAATATGGTAAAATTGAATACAGGGAATATCTTTGTGTCCCATCCATCCCTATTAGTGTCCCATCCATGCCTATTAGTGTCCCATTCACACCTGCTGTGGGGATGATTGGGACAGGGAGGAAATTTTTGGTTTCATAATGTTTTTCTGAATAAATCATAATCTAGAATAAATATTGTTCATATATGTTGTCAAATACCTAATTTATGAAATGTGATATATAATATTGATAATAATTTAAATAAAAAGATAAAAAAATATATTTTTGTGAAAATGTCCCATTCATTCCCCATCTCCCCTAAGTATATTAAGAAATAATAAAATACATATGAACCCTATGTTCTACTGCTAAAAAAGGGAGGCTATAAATATTAAAATACAATTTTTTTTTATTGAGAAACTGTACATTTTTTAGCATTTATGAATAATTAACGTGTCAAAGTGAAAAATGTGGGAAAATAAATAAATATGAGAAATATAATTAGTAGATTTTCATTCTCAAAATGTCACTAATATTAAAGAAATGAACCTAGAAATATTGTATTATTATTATTATTATGTAAATAAACAGAAAATTATGAATTTGCCAAGCTAAATGATAAGTAAAGCAAATGTTAATTTGTTTGGATTACAGTGGAAATCCACCTTTGTTTTTGCATTTGAGGGCTTATTTTATATATATCTATATCAAATTCAACGTTAGACAATTTTAAATTAGATTGATATCGATTTTAGAGTGCATTTTTGTGTGTACATGCGCGGTTATATATTTAAGTATACGCCTATATGTATGCAAATATTACACTAAAAAGTATATACAGGACTACGCCCTTTTATATGTTATATTTTTCTAATTTCTATGTATTCACATCATGACGCCATTGTCTAATAAGGTAACACGTGACGCTTGCGTTAATCGCGGACATGTTTTTGTTTCATAATACAGATAGTATAATGAATACGATGCCAACGATAAAAATTCTTTTTCTAATATATATATTCGAAATAAAAATCAGAAGCTCATTTTTATATTCTGTAAATAGTACTACATATAAATTCTTGGTGGAAAAGCTTCCATTAAACTTTGAAATTTAAGAAAGTTCTTCATGCAAAAGTCTTTCACTTTTAAGCATAAAATGATCTTTACACAGCATAGTTTAAAACTTCTCTTCCCCTTCAGTTGTTTATTTAATAAAAAAAGGTCCATGTTAATATTTGATAAAGGATATAAATATGTAAATTCTATTCTAACTGTGCATAACCTTCTTATGTAAATGAACTTAAGTTACTTTTCATTTAAACATGTAAGATAATACATTCCAAAATTAATATATATTTCATTTTAAAAATAAATTCTGAAAAATAGTTTTTATGCTGAAAATTCTGTGCGAAGTTTTACAATTTTATTTTTAAACAAACTGTGGCAATATGATATACATTTTGATTAAATTAGTCTGTTATCGATGCTGAATTGTATCTTCTTTTTAACTGTTTCTAACATAGATGAAAAGGGTTTATGGATTCTATCTGTCTGTCTATCTAGTTTCTGTCCTGTAACTCAAGTAAATATACTCTGATAGCCATGCAGTTGATATGTGTTATTGAGGTTTACGGTATTGAATACGAAAAATGTGTAACATTTACAGATCATTTACAGGGAGACTCAAAATAACTACGTTACATGAGGATCTAAAATTAGAAATCGTCTGCGGTGTATTTTAATGCTATTATACTTTTTCAAATATATTAAAATTGATATATATTACTGAGATGCACTACAAGATGCTTACTATAGAATACTAGAAAGATGACTTAAAATGAGATATATACAACACATGTGCAAGAATACGAGTTTTCTCGTTAGTCCCACAGTGATAGATGAAAATAACACATTTTAAAAACGAAACTCATTTATAAAAATCTATAAACAATAGAAGACAACTAATCCGCAAGCTTGGTGCCAAGTGTTGTGCGGATTTGAGGATTTTTGTGGATTACAGGTCATGTCTATTCAATCTTTGTTTACCATTTTATATTCATATTTTGGACAATTTAGATTGTTAATTCTTAAAAATAAATAAATTGCACACTTAAACAAATAACTAAAGTAAAAGCTATTTTTAAAATAATATTTCTTTATTTTTAAATATGAGATGTATGTCCTCTTTTAAGACATTTGGTTTTGTTTTTTTAATTTTGTCTTGCAGCCTACAAATAGTCATAAGTTCTTGCTAAGTTACAAAACTTTGTTACTCTAAAAAAATTAAATATTTCTGGCCTAATGCCAAACTTTCATCAAAAGGTATTTTTTCCACTTAGTCTCAGTGTCTGAATTTTCTTTATTTGGGATTGAGGAACTCAGAGATTTCTTTATCAAAGAAAATAAGTTGAAACTGGCGTGAATCAATCAGAAATAAAAGATCTTCTTAAAATACTATCAAAAACTTTTAAATGCGCTCATTTAAAAGTTTTTGATGTTATTTTAAGAAGATCTTTTAGTTCTGATTTGTTAATCAGTAGATCTTTTGTCTCGCCCTCTATTGTTACAAACTTGTGCAAAAGTTCATGTATATATTTCAAAGTGTTATAAAAATCATTCTAAAATTATTATTAATATAAGTTTTTAAATTTTTTTACAAATTTTAATAATGTTGCAATGGTGGGAGAATTAAAATCATTAGTAAGTTTTAGATGAAAAAATTTGGTAAGTTTTGTTAACAAAGGAATCACGAAATTTTGAAAATAAAGGACAAATGTTAGAAATAAGAAAAAAAAAACAATTATTACAAATGTGTACTAAAATTTTTATTTATACTTCAGGATGTTATAAAAATAATCCCAATATCATTATTAATAAGAGACTTTAAAATGTTTTTAAATTTCTAATCATGATTTAATGAGGGGGAATTAAAATAATTAGTAAGTTTTAGATGAAAGAATCTGGTAAGTTTTATTAGCAAAAAGAATCGGGAAATTTTGAAAGTAAAGCACAAATGTCAAAAATAAAAAGAAAAAAAATGTCTTGGAAGCTGTCAAAAAGAAAAAAAATCCAGATTTTATTATTTTAATTACCACTTTAAGAGTATTTTCATAATTACTTAGCAAGAAATAGCGAAATTACAGAATTTTATGCTTATATGTGGTGCGCCATATATTGGTTAAAATCAGTAAGAGATGCTTTATTAAGATCTCACAGTGTAATGTAGTATTATTAAATAGAAACAATCACTGTTTAAATAAAATATAAATGTTCAAATGATTGGTTGTGTTTATGACGGCAAATTATCAACACGTGGAATATAAGCCCTAAGGGGTGGAGTGCCCTCCGTGAGGGTCTTTCTAAGGGAACCTAACCCGTATTTACACTTGGAAAACCAAGGTTCGAAGAAAACCACAAAAACTCCGAACGATTAGGCCGACGGGCGCGATTGGGATCGAACCCAGCACCTCCCGTCTACCAGCTTCGAAAGCAGAACCTTTCGGCCACTGGTGGGGGCCTAATGTTGAAATGAATGTTAGAAATTTTATAATTGCGACTTAATCTAAAAAAGAAAAATGATTATGTTATCTAAGTAAGGATCTTTCATTTAAAACAAATACTTTTTTATCTCAAACTGCATTTTTCAGGTACTACTGTATCATGAGATAAATGTGTGGCGGTAAGGATCGAAACGGAGAAGCCACGGTCAGAAAGCGAGATCTTTAGGGCCGAGCAAAAGGCTTGATCGAATCGCTTCCTGCGAAAAACTCGTTTTACTGACCCTGCAAGATGGCGTCGCCACAGTACTCCACCCCCAGTGAGAAGAACGTCTCGTTGGCATTGGACGAGCGATGTGCACCCATGTTGCGGTTGCGGTTGTCAGAGTGATGCTGTCGTGCTGCCGAGCGCATGTGTGTGCCCCGGAGATGCGCGGTATGACAGGCTTTGTGCTATGAGAGTTGTCATAGCCTTTGCGTGCTGTGAGCTTTTCACAGGTTTTGCTTGCTGCTTGCGTTCTGTGAGAGTTTCACAGACTTTTGCGTGCTGTGAGTGTTTCACAGGTTTTGTTCCTGGGGTTATTTTTAGTGCTGCCATCTGTTGTTCTCAAGCGGAGGTGGTGAAGTGCGTATTCGTTTGTCCAAGGTCACCAATGCAGGTGATGTGCGGCGGTAAGGATCGAACCGGAGAACCCATGGTCAGCGAGATCTTTAGTGCCAAGCAAAAGACTCGCTCGATCGCTTCATGCGCGAGAAACTCGTTTTACTGACCGCGTAAGATGGCGTCACCACAACCTGACAGATCGATTACTATGGTTTTCGTTAGTTCTTTGATTTGAATGTCTTAATCTATTTTCTTCACGAAGAGAATTTAATGTTTCTTGCGAATGACGAACTAGTCACACTGATTCGATATCTAACATAATTAAGAAGTTAGGGGTTTTTTCATTTTTCACAAAACCCCTCCCTATATCCATCCCCTTCGTCCGATTTTCCCCATTTTAATATTTATGTTCGTGGATTTAAGATTCAAGTTTATAGTTGTTGGTTTTTTAAATATTTAAATGATGAATTTGTTGAATTTATTCGATTTTTTACTATACACGAGAGAAACAAAAGTCGTATTAAATGTAATAACCTACACATCTAAAAATTCACGCACAGTTTTATGTGGTACATTCAAAAGAATGTAGAAAAAATTTGTAGCAGAAATATTCATGTTTAAAAAGTAGAGGGATTTTTTAAAAATAAAGTTTTTTTATTAAATTTTAGTTAATTACGCTGGTTTTTAACATGTTTGAAAATTATATATATATTTTTTATTATTAAATATAAAGCCACTATAGATATTACAGTATTATTGAGAATTGAAAAAATAGTTTAAAAGGTACTGTGTTCTCTTAAATTAAAAACATTGAGACGTCAAATTCGTTAAACAAGTGTGTTAATATCCTCTGTATGTACAAAATTAACCCCGTTATTTTTAAACACTTTTCGTCTTACTCTATATCACTTTTACTAATCAGAATATTATTCTGCTTCTTACTTCACTAATGACTGTTAGGAAATAGAACATGAGGTATTGTCCTTGTGTAATGTATTGTTTTTCGTATAAACAAGTCCATTATCCTTCATCACATAAAACAAAGGAAAACGGTGTCAATGGAATTCGATATTCATTCAAGATTACAAGTGAAAACGGTGAATTTCACAAGATAATGGTGAAACATGGACAATCAGGTTGGCTTATTCGAAAGAATTTTAAACACACATTTAGCGAGACAGCGGTGTTGTTTCTTACAGTCGATTATCTAAGCGAGTCATATAGGCCAAGGTGGGAATCCCTTCGTGGAGGGGTCTTTCTAAGGAAGTCTGACCGGTATTTACTTTAGGTAACCAAAGGTTCGAAGAAAACCACTAATAACACCGAACGATTAAGCCAAAATGGGTGCAAAAGATTTCGAACCCAGCACCTCCTGCCAACTAGTTTTGAGAGCAGAACAGACGTTGGTGGTGTAGTGAGACAGCTATTTCATTAGATTTTGCAAGGCTACTGATGTGTGTTTGTTTATAACTACTAAACTAAAATGTTTTTCTTATATAGGTGAATAAAATCTATAATGTGGATTACTATATTTTGGACAAGAATTTTCAGCTAAAATACCTCGCTACTCTCTTATAAAGAGACAATAGGGGAAAAGCCCTGCCCGCTCTGCCTACAGGCACAGGTAGATTTCGAAGTACTAATTTCACAAACAAAATCTAAGTCAAGATTATAGATAAACTCAGTTTAACAATTTTATCTGGCCGCTTTTGACGAATCTTTTATTTCATTTTTCTGCAAGAGTTCGTTTTATCAGAATCATGTTAATACGATAATTTTTTCTTCAACCCCTCATTTTTTTCATCTCTTGAGAATGTTTTTAAGAATATCATCCATTAGTAGAGTTCATCTTATCAAAAACTTGTTACTACAAAAAATAGTTAATATTAAGAAGATTTGTATAATAAATTTAATACGTGCGGTGATTGTTTCATTAAATGAATCACATGATATATTTTAAATTCTGACGTTCTTTCTACTTAGACTCGCGCGTATTTAATAATGCAACCCTATATACAGCATCTTTGTGAGTTATCAAAAATTTTCATCATGCCAGTGATACTTTTCATCTCCTTTTTGCCGGATTAACGGATATGTGATTTTTTTCTTCTACAACACCCCCCTTTTTACCCGACTGCCAAGAAGGGTTATGTGTTTCACGCGTATTTGAGTATGTGGATTTCTTTATATCCTCGAAACATTCCAACGGCTGAATGGATTTTACTGAATGAGGTCTCTATCGATTCGTCTTAACGGTCCGATGGTTATACGCTAGGTTTTGTTTTTACAAATTCAAATGGCGGCCGTAAAATACAAAATGGTTGTACAGACGAAAAAAAATTACGCACCCTATTGAGTGGCATATCATTGGATAGGTCTTTGAAATGAAGACGATGTTTCATTGACTATTTTACAGTCAGAAGTTCAAATATTACACAATCTGGAAGTTGTGTAGGTAGGATCTCTAGCTTTACTGCAACTCTAATCTTCGTAGACATCTGTGTCTCATCAAAACAGTGTTTATAGATAGGAACTAACAATTAAACACAACTTAAAAATCATGAATACAAGTAAATGAAAAAATAGGTAAGTAATATAAAAATAGTTTCATATTGATGAGGAATAATTAATTAGTTCGCTTTTTACGCAGTCGGGTTTTTTGATTTTTTAAATTTATTTTATTTTTTTATTTATATATATTTTTTGTTGTTGTGAGAGCTGGTCTAATCAAAAACTTGTCAATATGAAAGTTGTATTAAGAAGATAATATTAAGAAGATTTATAATAATTTTAAGCGGATATGATAACTTGTGAATTGACGAAGTTATGAATTTTCTTCTTCTTAAAACCCTATTTTCTCGCCCTTTGAGGTCATTTTTAACGATATCAATAATATGTCTTACCTAAATCGTTAACATTTTTCCTAGAAGTAATAATAGCTTTAAACTGATTCTATATGTAAAAAAATTAAGAAGTTATGGTTTTTTTTTTCAGTTTTTACAAAAACCTTCCCCTGTTCCCCTCCTTTCGTCCGATTTTGCACATTAACGAACTTTATCGAGATTGTCTGCCTCTTTATTTTATTATGTGTAAGTTTTGAAGAGATTTGTGTAGAATTATGGAAGTTACCGTGTCCATAAAAAAGTGATATATATATATATATAGATAGATAGATAAAGTTTTGAATTGGGGGTGGTCTTGGGTTTTGGTGTTATGATCAGCGTAGATCTGCAAAACTTTTTCAGCAATTCTAACATAGGGGAGAACATAATAGGTAGTATTTCTTACGAAATCTATTTAAAAACGTTGAATCTTCACTTCCTTCAAAAATCCAAAGGATAGTAACTGCTAGAAAGCCTTCAATCTTACATAGTGCTTGTGTTTTTATTTATCTCTACACTAAATTCTAAACTTACTGATCTTCAATAGTTTATTTTCTTAAAATTGGTTTTCTTTAGTGTTCTTCAAAACACAAAATTCACAACAAAATTTAAACAATCTTCCAATGAAGAAAATAAAGGGTTTCTCGGTGAAAATTTAAAAGTATTCGGATTTCCAATTTATTTTTATATCTTCTACATTTAAATATAGATATCTTCGGATATTGCTTTTCATCTGAAATCCAAGAAATATATATTTTCTCCTTTTGTGACTTTAATAAAATAAATTTATCCAAGAAAGGCTTCCAGATAAATCTTAAATAAACTTCGGGAATTTTTTTTAACTCAACAAAGTTGATATTTTTTTATTTCCTAAATTAACAAACTAGACATCATAGCTAGTTTGTTAAGATTACAACTAGTAGACTATTCAGACTTTTATTTGCTCATTCAGGTAAAATTTGAACAATATTTTAAAATGGGATATTTCCAAGATTTTCTGCTTATAATTCTGCATAACGTTTTTAATCAAAAATTAACGGGTATGTAAAAGTTAAAAAAAAAGCAAAAATAAATAAATTATACATATAATAGTATCAAAAAACCTATTTAGGGAAGAGTTCTATACCCGGTTTCGGTTGGGGCGATTAGCGAAGGAATCTAAAATGGCGCCAAAAGTCCGATTTGGAATCTTAATATATTTTTGAAGACGGCGAAAAACATGGCTTTTAAATATTTATAAACGTTATACTATAAACATATATTTATATTATAAACTTTACATCTGTCACATGTTAAGTTTTACACGGGGGCTCGGACAGCTTTTGTTCGGCTTTGTATGTATTCTCGGGCAGATACAGTCCTTTCACCAGTGTAAATGTTGAAAAACATAAGTACGATGTTTATATATATTTGTGTGCGTGTGTGTATTATTTTTATGTATATTATTACATATATATGCAATTATATAAATGTAGGAAAATCATAAAAATTTGACCTATTAATTAGATTTTTGTTCACAGACTATCGAAGCCGGAGAGCTAATGTGCCCGTAGGATCTGTATGTATGTACAGTCGTGGAAAATAAAGTAAACACCCCCGACTAACTACTCAAAAAATTATCGTAGAAGAACGTTACTGGTACCAAACGATTGAAAATAAAGTCTACTTTTAAATGATGAATATAAAATTTCCTCAGGAGGTCGCCTACATATAAAAATGAACCCAAATTTCATTTTTTTCGATGGCAATATCCAATTTTAACAAGATATTTCAAATCTTCAGTTCAACCTATGCTTAGACACCAAATTTCAAGTCATTTGAATGATAAGTTTTTTAATTATAAAGATTCAAAATTTAGTGTTTCTAATGTTAAATTACATTTTCATATTTTTATTAATATCTCATGAAGTTATACTCCGAATGTGCCAAATTTTTATGTAGCAATAATACTAAAATACCCAAACATAAATACGTTGAATTTGCAATTTTTATATTTTTATGATATGAATTAATAATTATGAAATTAATATTTAAAAAAAATATGAATTGCAACCTAAAATTTTTTGATAGATTTAGATTTATAATGTCCTTTATGGAATTTTTCTGCCAAGTAGTTTTCCAATTATGCTTAAAAAACGACAAAATGATGGTTTAAATGGCTGTCTTTGATAGAAGAGACTAAATATTTTGAAATTTCTTATGCTATCCTGTAATATGGTAGTCTTCAATGACTGCTTGAGTGGCGCTTAAGATGCCTTGATCAAAAAGAGGGCTCTGTCTGTCAACAATCGAGTACCGAACTTCAATTTGTATATAGCCCCTAAAATACGCTCGTTTTAAAATACTTATTTTCTCGGAAACTTATCGTACGAATTGTACAAAAATTTGTTTTCAGGCTGATTGAAGGGTGTAAAGTTCGTTTATGCTGTCAGAACTCCGCACTGCTATTGAAAAAAACAAAGTTGCAGTTTGTTTTAATATGTAGATGGCCCCCTAAGCAAATTTTTTATACATCATTTAAAAGTAGTCTTTATTAACAATCGTGTGGTACCAGTAACTTTCTTCTACGATAATTTTTTTGCAGAGTTAGTAAGGGGTGTTTATTTTTTTTCCACGACTGTACGTATGTACGTACGTAACGCGAGAACTCTTGATAGAAATATCCGATTGTATTCATATTTTTTTCTAGGTTCATTCTGATAAGACGCTTCCCTGATTAGTTTTGGAGGTTCATTGGTTTAGTATAAAGGGGGAGCGGGGGGATAATCCCCCCTTAATATAGACAAATGTGTTTTTCATGTAGGATTGTCAGATTCGCTTCAAATTTAGTATACCGGTTAATTCTGATCAGGCACTTCCCTGATTAGATATGGAGGTTCATTTTTGAAGTATAAAGGGGAGAAAAGGGGCAAACACGCCCCTTAATTTAGATAAATGTGTTTTTGTATCCGATTTGCTTCAAATTTGGTGTACCGGATTATTCTGACAAGGCGCTTCCCGGATGAGATTTGGTGGCTCATTCGTTAAGTATAAAGATGGGAAACAGGAAGGGGGGGAAACCCTCCTAAATGTATTTTCCGAATTGCATTATTCTTTGAAATAAGAGTATAATATACTATTAGTGTGAATAGCGTGTGAGCTCAATGCCATCAGTTTAACTGGACACTTTTTTTTTAATTTAATGAATCGCCCCTCAATTTAGATACAGGCCCAATGAATAATCACGAGTTTGGCCGGGTAGCCAGTTAGCCCATTTTATCGTTAAATTAATGACACCATATGGCCCTTATCAACTGGCAGCTCTACGGATATGTAAAATTTCAGAGATATACCTCTACGCCACTTGCTGCGTAGAATCCATCCTGTAGATAACTATGGAATATGACTGCTACTTCTTCGGTTATTTAAATAAAACTTAGTAAAGTAAAACGCAATGAATACCGTCGCATTTTAATGCAAATGAGCATTTTATTGTAAAATGAAACAGTGGCGTAGCTAAGGAGGGGCAAGGGGGGCGACCGCCCCGTGTGTCTGTGTGTGAATGTTTTCTTTAGTAAGAATTTTGTTACATATTGAAATAATGAGGAAAGAAAAAGCCTCTGTAAATGTTTCTATGGACGACTCAACACACCTGGTAACTAAGATAATTATGTATCTTAACTGAGGCGCAAAAAGATTAAATAGGGGGCGCCAAATTGAGAAAATGTTTAAACCGATATTATTTCACATATTTTGACAATAAATAAGAATTGTTGATTTTTTTTTCTTTTTGTGTGTATATTTGAAAGTTTTCTTTAGTAAGATATTTTGTGATATCCAAATAATGAAGAAAGAAAAAGCTTCTGAAAATGTTTCTAGGGATGGCTCAACACACTTGGTACCTAATATAATTATGTACCTGAATTGAGGCGCAAAAAAGATTAAATAGGGGGCGCCAAATTGAGAGGAGGTTTAAACTGGTATTATTTCACATATTTTGACAAAAAGTAAGAATTATTGACCTTTTTTTGTGAGTATCTGTATGAATGGTTTGAAGAACTTCGGTGAAGGTGTGGGTGGGCAATGGAGAGATCGGTAATTGTCAATCGCTGATGGAGGTTTCTAACTGTCTAGCCTCCAGTTTATAAGTCAAAAGGCCAGTTTGCGACTTGCAATGACATTTCTGGTATCAAAAGAACACCTCTGGGAGGGGTCCCCACTGCCTTCGGCAGCGTAGACCGGGTGTGCTACGCACGCATTTTAACCCCTAAAAACGTCCAAATTTATTTCTTTCAAAAGGAATCTACTGCATGGGTCCCCGCTGCTGATGTCACCGTATAGCAAATGTGCTGCGCACGTCCTGGAAAATCTGAAGAGAGTCGTAAGATGAGTAGAAAGAAAAGAAATTCCGCAGAAATCGGTCCAATGAAACCAGAAATAAAAATGCCCCTTGGCGGTGGAAAATACAACTAAAAACTGTAAGACAATCGAAAACCAAGTGGAATGAGCAAAAACCAAGTTGAAATTGAGTCCATAGAACCCAAAATAAGAATGCGCAAGAGGTGGAGCTAAAACTGCAAGAAAATCGTAAGCTAAGTTGTATGAATCAATTCCCGCTGAAATCTGGCCCATAGAATCCAAGTAAAGAATGCGCCATTAATACTCGATAATTGTGTGTAAAAGAAGTCTATATTTTGGAAAACATCCTTTTAAATGTAAATAAAGAGGAGAAACCCTTGTGGGCAAACTTTTAACTCATATAACGGGACTCTTATTCTTCCCACAGAACACACTAATAATCTTCGATTAAATTGATAAAATACTTTTAAAGTATGTTTTTAGAATTTGGCAACGTTTAATAATTAAGTCGATTGTCCATATGTCATATAATCTTTGATCGATCGATTTTCGGAAATTAAATGAAGGTGTCGGCTGGAAAAAAGATCTCTTTTTAGTTCGGTTTTTTAATAAATATTTGCCCTGTATGGTTATTTCTCCGAACTTTTGTACTGTCGCTGTCAGTTTTTTGAAAACATTAAGAAAAATTACCGACTGATTTTCAAAAATTTTATACGCAGGTGTAAAATTTTTTTCTACATGTGCTCTGAAATTTTCAAATCGATATCTTAATTAGTTTCTTAATTTTTCCTGATTAGTGAAAATCGTCAATTTTTTCCATTTTGGCTGTGGAATCAGGTTCAGATGTGGGCGCAATTTTGACATTTTTTAAGAAAAAAAAAACGCGTTTTTGAAGTTTTTAATTAATATTCTTGTCAAATTGTCAAAAAATTAGAAACCTGAGCCCCATGTGCATCGAGACCTGCCTTGGACTACCCTCACACAAATTTTCAGACTTGCACTTGTGCCAAATATTTCTAATCATCTCCGTCACACAAACACACACATGGATTGATTTTCATGCTGATTTTTGCGTTCTTCGGTCCACATGAATATTTTCGTGTGATGGGGACTTCTGAAAACCAATGCAAAATGGATTTAGCTGGAAGAACAACAAGTACAGATATTATTTTTTCTTTATTGGAAATTCCATTTTCCCGTCAAATTGGCATTGTGAAAAGCCAAATAATAAAATGTAGGCGACCTATCCCCAAATTTTTCCTTCTTAAATCGTATAAAAAACAAAGTAGAACTTTTCAATCTTCCTAGTACGACCAGTACAAATGGCTGTTTTCATCATTTTAAAAGTTAAATATATTTGATATATGCTTAAATTCAGCGCATGAAAACTGTATCTATATCTCTGCATGAAAGGAATAACTGGGAGAAATCAATTTCACTCGGGAACCTCTTTGTGGGCTGAACTAATTTATTTCGTCGCTGCGTCTTACAATCATGTTTGCGCATGTCTCACGAGCCATTTACATCAATTTCGGGACCTACATGGTCGTAGGTTGTGCAGGCATCTCACTAAAATGGTCAAAATCTAATCTTTTTCGTGGGTGTTCTTGCTAATATGTTGGCAATATTTTCCAGCAGGGGGCGAAGGTATCAATTTGGGTGGAACATTTAGTTTAGTTGGTTAATTAGCTCTTGACTGACATGTGGTCAAGATCCGCAAAATTCTCGGGATCTGTGGCGTACAAGGCTTTAATCACAAGCGAAGGAGAAATTCCCAAACGTCAGCATTTTTAACCTTAAATTACTCTCTGAATTTAATGTTGAACGCAATAAATGTTGAACTGGGAAACAAAGTTACAAGGGGTAAGACGGATTTTAGAATATAAGATTTAAAGTTGGAAAAAAGAACTTAAAGATTTTAATTTAAATTTTGAATCTTGAAAGGATTTTAATTCTTATCATTTATATCTATATATGTAGTATGTATCTATAAATATCTGATTATTGTCATGCGACTGCGCTCGTATTTATAAACTGATTTGGATGTGATTGAGCTTATGTTAAGGGTTTATTAAGATCTCGACCAAATTCGTTTCCCTTAAAAGTTTCAAACTAAAATGAAAATTATTAGAAAATTATAAATGCAAATTTATTTCTTGCATAATTGTTAAGTCTTGATAGAAGGATTCAAGAAAATTTCTTGGTTTCCCCTCTATCTTAAAAAATGGTATAGCAATTTGAAAATCTTGGGTGACTGCCGTGTTGAAACAGGAGATTTTTTTTCCATAATCGAGAGAATTTTAGAAATTTAAGCAATTTTTTGGGGGGGGGGGACAATTTATTTTCAATGCTGCTACTCCCATACGCTTAAAACAACAGTCATATCCGTGAACGTTCCGCTAAGTTTTTAAAATTTCCATGGAAAAATAATGTGATTTTTTTTTTTTGGGGGGGGGGGCGCAAAGTTTCTTCCTCCCCCGGGCGCCAAAAAATGTAACTACTCCCCTGAAATGAAAACTCTTGTTTGTTTTTTTATCATTTCTAAATGAATATAGTACTTTTACTAAATACTATTGTACTAATATTATTTAGAAATATTTCATTAATAAATGTACTTGTATGCTGTATGATATAGTGAAAAGAATAAACTCATTCATTGAGAATCGTAGTATCTGACAAATGTTGTAAGAGTACCTAAGAAAATTTCTTCTAAAGACGTTTCTGTTAAGGTCTAACTTAGCATTCTTACTTTTTTGTAGAGATTCATTAGGGTGTGCATCTGATTGGAAATCAGTATTGTCCATTAATCCCATTTTATTATTATCGCTGTAAGGCATCATTGTATAACAAATATTTAGGAAAGTTTCCTTGGATTTATTATCATACATTTATTTTTCAAGAAAACACTTATTGGGTATAAAATATATAATGTGAACTTTAAAAAGCCAAACAGTCTTCCTTAAAAAGGCGACTAATGTAATGAAAAAGATGTTACAGGTTTAAAATATACATTTTATTTAAAACTTCTTAGTACTTTCAAGCTTTCCAAGCTCATCATGAGAGAATATTTTAATAACTAAATGTTGTTTAGTATTAACAACATTTAGTTATTAAAATGTTCTCTGATGATGAGCTTGGGAAGCTTGAAAGTGAAATAAACAATATCTAGTTATTAAAATATTGTCTGATGATGAGCTTGGAAAGCTTGAAAGTACTAAGAAGTTTTAAATAAAATGTATATTTTAAACTTGTAACATATTTTTTCATTACTTTAGTCGCTTTTTAAATAAGGCTGTGGATTTTTTAAAGTTCGCATTATGTATTTTATTTTGAATCAAGGTGAAAAATTGCGTTTCGTCTTATGATTTTATCACTTATTGGATGTTTGCAAACGTTCGTGCCCTATTTCATAGATGACAGAAACTTACAATTTTGACTGCGCTGATGTTTCTTTTATAACAATGTTATTAACTGACAGCTATCTACATGTGTCGTGAGTGGAAATAACGTTAAAAACAGTTTTTCAAGTTTATTTGTGTGCAAGGTTAATATTCAAAATGGAAAATGAAAAGCTACATTTTCAATATGTTATGTTAAATGAGTTTAAAAAAGGAGTGAGTGTTGGACCTGCTACAAAAAAAAAAAAAAAAAAAAAAAAAAAAAAAAAAAAAAAAAAAAAACAAGACTTTTATGGAACGTGCTCCCTCTCTTGGACAGTTACAAATTGGTTTTGTCAATTTCGAAATGGTGATTTCAATCTAAACGATAAAATTCGCTATTGGTGACTTTCTGGCATTGATAATTACTTAATCGGCGATTTAATGAATAATAATTTACGGATTACTACTGAACAGATTCCTGAGAGACTAAGTGTTGGCAATTCAACTGTATTTCGCCATTTAAAACAACTTCGGTACCCTTCGGAACTCGATGCATCGGAAGTCGGGCACGATCTTCTGCAATCACCCAATAATGGGCTGTTTTAAGCCTAATTGAAGTTTTATATAGGGTGGTCCATCTGTTGGTTCTTTTTTGAACTATGAATATTTCACAGGTTATTTGTGTTAGCTTCCATATGCCATTTGTAATTATGTATGTCATTTGTATGACAAAACGGGGACATTGCTCGCCAAACTATTCACTTACTGAACGAGAAATTTCCAGATCGCTTACTTTCAAGAAATTCTGATGTGGATTGGCCTTTAAGATCATGCGATTTAACCCCAATGGATTATTGTCTTTAGAGGTTTCTGAAAAATAAAGTGTACGTCAATGCCCCCCGCACAATCGAAGACCTTAAACGTAACATCCGTGTTGAAATGTTGGCCATAGATCCACTCATTCTGCGAAAAGTCATCGAAAATTTTGATGTTCGGATGATGGCATGTAAGCAGAGCCGCGGTGGCCACATGTGCGACATTGTATTCCAAACATAAATGGCATAGACCCCCACCTTCCGCGTTCAATAAAGAATTTCGATTTTCACTCATAAAAAATTCGTTTTATTTCATAATAAAAAAAGAACCAACAGATGGACCACCTGATGCAAATATTGTATAAGCTACTGTTTTTAAGTATTAATTCTGGTGTTTTTAAAAGATAGTAATAGCGCATTTTGAAATTAAGTGTGTTCAAGAGATTAAATTTATGCTCATTTTATTTTAGCATTCTTTAAATATTTAAACATATAAATAAATTAACTTTTCGCACATCTACCACATATATGCGGTGAGACTCTACCCCGGATATAATTCACAAGATGAAGACCCTTAATTTACATTTATTTGACCATAACTGGACGAGAACTAAACAAAACACAGAATGAGAGTTACACTAATTATCTTTGTCGCTGAACTATTACATAAAAGTATTTCACTTGACGAGTATTGCAAACACCATTCTCACGTCTTTTCAAATCATCAAAAGGATCATCTTAAGTCGTCGACAATATTCAATGCATTCTTCATTCAGCATCAATCTGCCGCGTTCTATTTACTTTTTTCGTATCTTCCTCTCCATGCAGCTTCGTTCCTCTTAATCTCGAAGAAGGTGTTTCTTATTTCCGCGTTTGATTCTGGCACAGGATAGTTTCACTCGGAAATCAAGTGCAGTTTACGAAGATACCCCGCACATATATATGATTACACTTATAATATTTATTGAAACTTCATTATAAAATACAATAACTTGCTTATTACACAGCATTGGGAAATTAATAATTCTGTTTATTAATCATTTATAAATATATCTTATCCACTTGGTATTGCTTATAATTTGTTAATATTACTTATAATTTATCAATATTATTTAAAGCTCTTCTTTTTTAAAATCAGTTACTTGAATATATCGCCTCAGAGCAACAATAGGACATCTGGTAAAAATAAAAAATGAGATGTCTGACTTACTGCTATGACAAACTGTGCTTGCATCTTGTGCAACAACTTCTGAAACACAGAGTTATGTGTAATACTATATCTCAGATGTGTTTTATAAAAATCCCCTACTGTTCCACTAGATGCATAGACAGTTTTTCATAGCAGTAAGTCAGACATCTCATTTTCGATTATTACTAGATGTCCTACGGTTGCTCTGAGGCAAATTCAGGGGTGTTGTAAAATGAAATTTCTTGTTTCTTTTTCTTTTTTTTTTTTTTTTTTTTTTTTTAACTGGACATGGACATAGTACTTTTACGAAATACTATCGTACTATAATGGGTGACCGGTTAACGAACTTAATCCGTTCCAAAATAGTGTTCGCTAACCGAATTGTTCGTTACCCAATCATAGGTTTGGTATTGATTTGTATGGGAATTCAATTAATTCGTTCTGAAAAGCTAAATTGTGTATAAAAAATAATATAAATCTTCCCTTTATAATAGGGTTAATACACGTCCTTATTTAATGTGAACAGATCGTATTTTGATGGCATTGTCAATGGCGAAGTGTAAAAAAAAAGAATAAAGGACGTGCCCTTTTTGAATATTTTTAGGTTTACATTCACTGACTACGGCTTTAAATCATATCAATTTGTTCCCACTTTGACCTTTCAAAAACTCATTAGCTCTCTAAAAGATCGTGTTCAATGCAGTGTCCGATAAAGCTCAAGTGGAGACTATAGAGCATGTTAATAATTTGTGAACTAAGTTTCAATTAAATGAATAAATTTGCAATTAAAAATATTTCTTTAAAGAGGGACACAAAATATAAAAATTCATGTTTCTGACCTGTTCATTCTAATTTGGGGACCGTAAATGGGAGCCTGAACCACCGGTAGCCCATGAATTAATTAGGCCATACGTATAAAACTGTTAAAATTTTCAAGTCGACAATATATGCAATTAAATACAGCTCGGTAAATCTGAAACACAACATAGCTTTTTCTTAGATTTGTTTTGTGAGGTGTTCGTTAACAGAACATAAAAATCTCTCGCGAAAGTGTTCGTTAACTGATCTTTTCGTTAACCGATCACCCACTGTAATATTATTTACAAATATTTAATTAATAAATATACTTGTATGCTGTATCATATTGTGAAACGAATAAACTCATTTATTGATAATGGCAGTATCTGGTAAATGTTGAACGAGCATCTAACAAAATTTCTTCTAAAGACGTTTCTGCGAGGAGTTAAGATCTATCTGAGCATTATTACTTTTATCTTGAGATTCATTAGTGTAGGTATTTGATGGGAAATCAATATTGTCCCTTCTTTCTATTTTGTTATATTTTTGCAAGATATCGCTGTATAACAAATATTTAGGAAAGTTTCCTTTGATTACATTTTTGATTGTGTATGCATACATGCATTTATTAAAAAAAGAACTACTTATATATTGGGTATTGCAAATGTTTGCGGACCGATTTCCAGTGTGGCTTCACCTGGCGGATTTTTTATGTAGAAATATTGAAGTCACATCAGAAAGTTTTAAATAGCAATTTTCATTTGTGTTATTTATGAAAAATATATATTGTATGTCACTCACACGCCAGAAAAGTGGCACATCTCGACAGAAAGTAAATTTTACAGAAGAAGCAAATGAAGTTTCTCATTTTTTTTAATGTAACGTAAAACGATAGCACTTAACTCTACGTGCAGCTGTAAAAGTGTTAAAAAATATGCAAAACCGTTAACCCCTTGGAGATCAGTGACCAGTATACGTGCCACTTAAGCTGCTCAGAAACCTTCATTATTCCTCCCAGTTATTTTTAATTGTCAGGTTTACCTTTTTTAATCAGAGAATTTTCCCGGTGCAATTACAGAAAATTTTCTACTTTGAAAAACAGGTGGTAAAACATTAAAAAGTCCTTCCGGCCAGTGCCGGGAGGAAGAGTTAGCTTTCATATTCCTTGTTTAAAAAAAGCCAACTTATATTATTCAAACACACGAAGCTCAGTTTAGTGGAAACCGAATGTAGGAGATTCAATACTAATTTTTATCAATATAATGAATGAGAATTTCGCGAAATTAGTCAGCTTTATCCAAGCTGCTTTTCTTTAAAGTGATTTATATTTGGCTGCCAAATTCGGCGATTTCTTAAAGTGCCTGCCATTTTAAGACAACAAGGTGGATGTGGCTAACCAGTGAACTTGGTCGAGACCTTAGTAATTGCTGTGCACATGCTCACTCACATCGGAATCGGTTGATATATATGAGTGCTGTCGCAGGCAAAAAATCGGATTTTTCAAAATGTCACCCACATTAGAAATTGAAACTGCTATATCTGAGCCAATTTTTAAGATAAAGACAAACAAAAAATGCTCCTGAATCCTTATATCAAGGTCAAATACTTAAGAAAGAAACTTTTCCAATTTCTAATTTTTTTGCACCTCACTTTAAATATAATTTTTTTTTAATTTAATGGCCGCCATTTTGAAACATGATGGCTGATGAATCTGGACAGCGAACTTGGTCGAGATATTGATGTATACTATCCACATGCCTTCTTACATCGAAATAGGCGAATACGTGTGTTATCGCGTGACAAATACAAGATCATTTCAAAATTTTAGCCATGATAGAAATTCAAAGTGCTGTAATTCAACCATTTTTTAAGATATAAACAAAAGAACAAATTTTCAGAAACAAAAACTGCTCATGAATCTTTGTATCAAGGTCAAGCACATAAAAAAATCTTTTTCATTTTCCACATTTTTATTACCTCATTTTGATTTTAAATTTATTGTTTTTTTTTTAAATGGCAACCCTTTTGAAACAAGATGGTGAATGAAGCTGGCCAACGAACTCCGTCGAGATATTTGTATGTACTATGTACACACCAAGGTACATCCAAATCGGTTCATAAATACGCCTGTTATCACGTGACAAAAATCAGGACTTTCAAAATGTCAGCCACGCTAGAAATTCAAAATACTATAACTCAGCCATTTTTTAAGATACAGACGAAACAAAAACTGCTCCCGAATCTTTTTATCAAGGTCAAACACATAAGAAAAAAATATTTTTTCAATTTTCAATTTTTTGGTACCACATTTCAAATTTAAATTTTTCTTAAAAATTTAAATGTCCTCCATTTTTAAACAAGATGGCGGATGAAGCTGGCCAACGAACTCGGTCGAGACATTGGTATGTACTATGTATAAACGAAGTTACATCCAAATCGGTTCATAAATACGCCTTTTATCGCGAGACAAAATTCAGGACGTTTCAAAATGTCAGCCACGCTAGAAATTCAAAATGCTATAACTCAGCCATTTTTTAAGATATAGACAAAAGAAAAGCTGCTCCAGAATCTTTGTATAAAGGTTAAATACATAACAAAAAAATATTTTTCCATTTTCAATTTTTTGGTACCACATTTCAAATTTTAAATTTTTTTAAAAATTTTAAATGGCCGCCATTTTGAAACAAAATGGCGGATGAAGCTGGCCAATGAACTCGGTCGAGACATTGGTATGTACTATGTACACACCGAATTACATCGAAATCGGTTCATAAATACGATAGTTACAGTGTGACAAAGGTCAGATATATATATATATATATTGATATATATATCTGAATATATATATCTGAATTGATATATCAATTTTGAACGGAGGGTGGTTTCGGGGTCTGGGGGTCATGATCGATGAAAATATACCAAAATTTTTTGAAATCGCTTTCCTCCGAACGGCTGCAATAGGTAGCTTTTTGTAATGACAGCTACCTAAAATTAAGCAAAGGGCTCGCGCAAAGGGTTAAGAATCAAGACATAAAAGAGATAAGGTGTAGGGTAACTTCCCCAGTAATTGGCACCTTAAGAATTTGTCCTTAAACTTACCCCTGTTTTCATTACTTAGAGAAAAATATTTACTTGCAAATATTTTTAAATCAAAGAGTGCATATCTGTGCATCTAATTTGCCAACTAAAATCAAAAATATTTGAATAGGTATTTTTATAAAAAAATATTTATAAAAAGCTACTATAATCACCAGTAATTGGCACCAAGTGCACCAATGTATGACACCTTGTGATCCAGTGATTGGCACATGTGTATATAAGTAAAAAAACACACTATTTTTTACTTTTAGATTATATGAAATATATGGCTATGAGAAACATATTATAGAAAACATTAATTATAACAAAATATAAGCAGAAAATCTTGGTTATAAGATAATATAGCTTGATAATATTAATTTTAAAAACTTTATGCTGAAAATATTAATCATCGCATAAGTAAATTATTGCTAATTCACACATCTTGATGTTGGAAATATATTGTAACTGTTTTAGACTTGTCTAAAATAGTTATAAAATAAAAACATAATTTGAAATGTTACATGGAAAAATAGTAATATGGAAATTAATGCTGTTTTATCTGTCAGTATAGAGTTTTGATTTTTCGAATAATGAATGACTCCAGAGAAAAAAGAAAATTTCCTGATAATTCCAAGGAACAATAAAAAAAAAAGATTGTCTACAGTCACTAATATCTGACTTTGGTCACCAAATATATTTGTTTTCCATTGTTTCTCCTAAAAAAAATTAACAGTAGGTTCTGCAGGATCAAATCAATTATATGACCCATATAATATTGTTCATCATAAAAAACATCATAAAATACATTATTATTATTAAGAGCAGTAGAATCAGTTAATTTTTCAAATTAACTGTAATCAACTCCATCTCGATTAAAGGGATATAGGCCACAATGTCTAAAGCCATGTGAAATGCATTCAGAACTAATGCTTCTAACAACAACACTTCAAACATTTTTGCAAACGTAATTTTGGTAATAACTCCATGAAAGTTACTCTCCGTTCATGAGCTACCTGCTTCCACTTCAATTTCATCACTTTGAACAAGCTGACATCACATGATTGCATTGTATGTGTTGCATGTGGGGGAGAGAAATCATTACTATAACTTTTTCAGCACAATAATTACTTAAATGCAATGTAAGGTGACTCTGATGAAAATCCATAAAAATTATTATTGGTAAATCAATCTGATTTTGCTGCAGCCATGGAAAAAAAAAATATATTAGCTACGTATTTATAAAATGTTTCACAATTCATCTAGCCACTTTTACCTTTCCCTGAACCCCAACTTTTAGGAGCATTATTGACGAGATCTGATGGCAATCTCAGATAAGGATAAATTATAAATGGTGGACAAACAACTCCCTCAGCTCGAACTGGCATCAGTACAGTAAGAGATTCTTTGTCTGAGCTTTGCACAATTTCATAAACATCTTTGCATCCTCTTTTCCAGTTTTGGGACAAAGCAAAAATGCAGCCTCATCACAATTATTGTATATTCTCAGGGGATATTTGAAAAGCTCTTTGAGATTTTCTTTGCAAAAATAATCTACCATTTCTTTAAACATAATTCGCAAATCTAACTCAGTTAGTTTGGCTATTGAATGAGTAAGAGTTTCTATTTCTGGAACGTTCACAATAATTTCAGGATGATAAGCTAAAAGTTATTTAAACCATTTTTTACTAGGTTTATTATTTGTGAATGGAGTTTTCTGTTTGACAGTTCAATAATTTTTTGAACTGTACACAATAAATCCTCTTTTATCAAGGGAAAGCCATCTTTGGTAATGCTCAAAATTCATTTTACTATGTTAACTTCTGCTACTGCTGTAAGAACTGATGATGCTCTTATTCTTCTTGGAGTTTTCCCATTAACTTAGTTTTCTAAAGTATTATGAGGCACACCAAATATAACATTGGCTTTATGAAAGCTCATGTTTTGAGTATGTGTAGCATGCATTTTATTCATCACTGCTTCTTCAGAATACAAGAATTTGGGTTTAATCCCTTTCAATGAATTTACTGTAGATGAAGATGCCATATTTCAGGTTTTTGAGAGAAAGAAAGCAGCATAATTAGTTCGAAATGTGAATACTTTAAAAGAAAAAATATATTTATATTAATACCCAATAATTGTCATGCCATCCCCAGTAATTGTCATATGAAGCTTTAATGCATGCCAATTACTGGTAATATTTCATATTTTAAAATAAAAACAATTGCTAAAGAAAATTAGTTTATAACTTTAAAAGAACTGCCAAAATAAGTGGTTTAATGCCAAATTTCCTGATTCCCCAGTAATTGGCACATGTGCCAATTACTTGGAACTAGCAAAACTGAAGCACCATTAAATAGCACCCCATTAATTCAAAAATCCAAATATTTATGTCAAAAATACTTTTACACAATTAAAGTAAGCCCTTTCAACTAAACAAAATTTTTGTCAGTCGAAATTTATAACATATTATAAATCAGATAATAATGAATTGATATGCATGCTACCTTAAGTCAGAGAAGAAGCATTTGCAATGAAAATGGCTAATTTGACACAAGCCATAATTGTTTCTCTTTCTTATGCACTATTGTCATCTAGTAGCATAAATCAAAGTTATAATCTTTAAAGTAAATGTACATATAGCTGGAATATGGTCTTGCATTTTTAAAAGACTGGATGTAAATCTTATTTTAGGACATTTTTGTAGGATATGCCAATCACTGGTGACCTGCCAATCACTGGGGATGTTACCCTATTTAGTAAATTTATACCCCTATCCTGATAAATGTAACCCCTTGTTGAGTTGTGAAACATTCCTTGTTGCACAATTTGTCAAATTGCAGTTGCCTTTCAAAATAGCACGTGCAAAAATATGTAGAAGAGACGGTCCAAATACCGGTTACTAGGTGTTCTGAGAACTGAGCACAGCGCAGCCTAGTGGCGATAGGTAGAGTTTCTAACTTTAATTGAGAGAAGAAATTTACGAAAAGTACATAGCTGAAGTCTGTCTCATTTACAAACAGTAAATGCAAAAGTGTCGAAGTGACGCAATCTGGTACATCAAAAGTTTTTCAGATATGTGTTTCTCATTTTTAGGTGCGTTCGTAATTATATAAATACGTAGCACCTATACTCGTCGTTCAGTCCGTCCGTCCGTCCGCATATAACAGAGCAAAAACTACCCAACCGAATGGTCTGAAATATTAAATATATGATTGTTGCAAAATTTTGTCGAGCCATTTAAAATTTTATGGAAATCGGGTGTATAGTTTAATTACAGGGACAGTCAAAAGTTTTCTTTACATTACGACCAATGGGAAAAATTATTGCAAGTGCATTTTAATAATGTTACAGCCTTCCGAATGGTCTGAAATTTTAAATATATAATTGTTGCAAAATTTTGTCGACCATTTAAAATTTTATGAAAATCGGATGTATAGTTTAATTACAGGGACAGTCAAAAGCTTTTCTTTACATTACGGCCAAAGGGATAAATTATTGCAAGTGCATTTTAATGATGTCACAGCCTTTCGAATGGTCTGAAATTTGAAATATATAATTGTTGCAAATTTGTCGAGCCATTTAAAATTTTATGAAAATCGAATGTATAGTTTCATTACAGGAACAGTAAAAAGCTTTTCTTTACATTACGGCCAATGCGAAAAATTATTGCAAGTGCATTTTAATGATGTTACAGCCTTCCAAATGGTCTGAAATTTTAAATATATAAGGCCCCACCAGTGGCTGAGAGGTTCTGCTCTCGAAACTGGTAGACGGGAGGTGCTGGGTTCGATCCCAATCGCGCCCGTCGGCCTAATCGTTCGGAGTTTTCGTGGTTTTCTTCGAACCTTGGTTCTCCAAGCGTTAATACGGGTTAGGTTCCCTTAGAAAGACCTCCACGGAAGGCACGCCCCCCCTTTAGGGCCTATATCCCACGTGCAGATCATTGGCCGACATAAATACAACCTTTAAATATATAAATGCTGCAAAATTTTGTCGAGCCATTTCAAATTTTATGAAAATCGGATGTATAGTTTAATTACAGGGACAGTCAAAAGTTTTTCGTTACATTACGGGGAATGGGAAAAAATTATTGCAAGTGCATTTTAATGATGTTACAGACTATGCACTTATGAAGTGCAAAACAAATATATACATTCAATACAATATGGGTACAAAAATAATTATAAAACTAGTTATAGTACGAACGCACCTCATTTGCCACGTTTGACGAGCAATTTCCAACTTGTTTTAAAATATACTAATCGTATATTGGTTTGAATTGATAATTATGTTATTTTCTAGGCATATTTAGCTCTCAGTTGTTGCGCGCAACTTATTGGTATTTTATTATATGAATGAGTGATACCGGTTTTAACTTAAACATAGCAGTGGTCCGAATACCGGCTACCTTGAGTGGTCTAAATACTGGCTAGTCGGTATTTTTACCTCTCTCGGTTGCTCTGCTTGACTGGGAGGAAAATAAATTAATTAAAATAGTTCCATAGTTTAAAAAAAAATTTAAATGGTTCAGAAATAGGTTTAGTCCCATTTTGCAATATGAAAAAAAGCAACCGTGGCCGTAATTCTTCAGGGGCGACACTGGTTACCAGATCACTTCACCAAAAAGCACAGATAGGCACTCCAAAATTGCCTGCAATAAATCTGAAGAGAAAGAAGGAAAATGGCAGAAGAAAACTGGCGAAAAGGGCAAAAATTGGATTTTCAAAAAAGTGGAAAAGGAAGAAATCCAATAGAGGATGATGTTGCAATTTGTGTCTTCTGCACGGGTGAATTCTCTGCGGACAAGAATGGGGGAAGGGATTCTGGGTTCAATGTTAAGAATACGATATGTGGGCCTATAGCGTCTGCACCGACGCAGAGAGTGATATGTTTGGGATTGTTTCAGATAAAATTATTCACATTACAATCAGCAAACATTTTTTTTGTTGTTGTTTTACACGTTACAAACGAAACTAGAAACATAATGGAATGAAGACTGTGACAGAAGAATTTTATAAATTTGACAAAAATGTTTGTTTATTAAAAATCACGCATTTTTTCTGTGCATAAGAAAGGTTATTAATCAATAAAGTTTATTAAAATGTTATTCTTATTGCTTAATAATTGTCATTAGCTCTATTTGTGTGATATTTTGGAAAAAAAACTTAGGTAGCCGGTATTTAGACCCCATTTTCAAAAGTCAAAATTTGCAGGATTTCCGAATTTTGTTTTTTATAAACAGAAAACGCCTATTAAATTGATTTCTTTTTCTCTAAATAGGTGTAATACATGTCAAGGTATCCTGCTGTCACTTTTTTTTTTTTTTTTTTTTTTTTTTGTGTGTGTGTGATCTAGATTGAAAACAAAAGTTGTAGCCCGTATTTGGACCTTCTCCTCTATTCTATAGAAAATAATAGAAAGTATTCTAAACGAAATTTTTTTCTACTGCCGGTTTCCGACTGATGGCTGTTTTAGGAGTCATAAGTACCCAAAAACATGTTTATACAATGTGTTTGTCTTTCCATGTGTCGCCAATGTACCATCGAAAATTGTACGATGTTATGCATAGAATTAAACGAAAATTTGTTTGTTTGTTAATGGCTATGGACAGCAGGTCTTCCATCAGTTTGGAAATATTCCGCCGTAAGGGGTGCTGTAGAAACTATTTTTGTGGCGTTTTCATTATTGTACCATCAAAAGGTGTATGAAGTTATGCATAGAATTGAACCAAATTTTTGTGTGTATGTTTTTGGCTATGGCAAGCAGGTCCTCCTGAATTTGGAAATATTCCACCGAAAGGGAGTATTGTAATAGCGACTTTTGTATAATTTTCTTGATATTTCTTAGTTCTATTGTACACCGACGACTAGTGCAGTGACGGGAACTTCGCATCATGATAAGCCGTCTATTCGCAAACAGCTGATGTACTACAGAATAACGGAGAACTATTGATTTTAATAAATATCATGATCGAGATGAACTCGTTTTTTTACTCCGATTAATTAATTAAAGCAGAAATTTAAGATGAAAGTCAAAGTTGGAATAGGATTGCAATAATAATATTAAAGTATTGACATTTGAAACTACATTTTGAAATATTAAGATGTATTAGAAGAAAGCTTTGGGATTGACACATCCAACTAGATTAATATACTGACATACTACGAGAACTGTAAATTCAGGCGTTTTCCAGAAAATCCTATTATCATGACTTTACTTCAGTTTCCTTTTCAAATAAGCAATTGGCGTGGGAATGCAGTCTTAAAAGGAAGTCGAATGAACAGTAAAGTTCTTTGACACGTTAAATAAAATCTATTTGCTTGAAAATGCCTTTACACTTGGTTCTTCCATTAAAAGTAGGAGGGAAGAGGAATATTACTGTTTGCTGTGAAAGAGTAGAAGTGAGGGGAGATGGGAAATGCATTTTGTGCTCATTTTTACATTCATCTTCAATAGAAGAATATGGTGTATTCGGAATTTTATCGACATCCGATTTTCGACCGATTTTCACGTTTTAGGGATCACAGATACCAAAAAAAGTGTTTATAGAAAATGTCTGTTTGCCCGTGTGTCGCCCATTTTACCATCGAAAATTGTATGAAGTTATGCATAGAACTGAACTAAAGCTTTTGTGTATGCTATTGGCTATGGACAGCAGGAAATATTCTGCTGGATGGGGTGTTGTAATAGCAATTTTTGAGCCATTTTCATTTTTGTACCATCGAATACTGTAAGAAGTTGAACCAAAGTTTTTGTGTGTTTTCGGCTATAGCATGCAGTATAGGTGCAGATTTCCGGTCGCCAGTCGCCACGTGGCGACTAAATTTTTTACTGTGGCGACTATCTTTCAGAGTCTTAGTCGCCAGAGATCAATTTCCAGTGTTCCCAATCCCCGTCGCAGAATTTTGATTTTTTTTCCTTTTGCAAATAGAAGAGCACCTGCTCTTTTCACTGGCCTAGATCAAATATGACCTTGATAAAAAGTCAGGGAATTTTTGTGATCTCAGTTACCGTCGTGAATGCTGCCCCTGTGATGTACTGTTTTCTTACCGAACATTATGTTCGAATAAAATTCTGCGCATGTCCGCTTCACTACAACGCTTAGCAGCTGCGACGCTCGGCACATGAGCGCGCTAATGGTAAAGCTTCTCCTTTGGGCACCAGCGAAAATAAGCATTTCTTCGAAGGTTTCGTCCGAAATCCAGAGTTGAAATAAATACCCATTTACAGCAGATCGGCTCACGAGACAATCCTAAGTTTCCGTTGCGATCGAAATTATTTAAGGGCTGTGGATCATGGAGTCGCGAGGATAGAGGATTCCGAACTTAAGAACAAAAAGAAAAAGAAACTCGCATAAAAAAATACTTAACGCGAAGTATATTCTTGCTGTATAAATGTTTTCTGCAAGTGCGAGATTTTCATAGAAGGGATCTTTATCCCTAGTTTTGTGAATTTAGCCCCTCTGTAATTTCCCTTATCGCTATCTTATTCCATTTAGATCCAGAGTGTAGAGTCCTGCATCGGGGCGGGTTCGCGCTGCATTTTTTCGTTTTATATTATACTTTTTTAATATCAAAGTTTCCAGAATTTTAGGGTTAAATTAAATATGCACATTTGTTGTATCTAGTCTGTGTTTAGTTGCACATGTGTATTTATTGATTAAACTATTTTTCATTTTGAATTCCTGTTTTTTTTTTCATATAAACACTATTGTTTTATGAGTTTGTTAACACTAGACCACTAGATTTTGGTTAGAAGCCAAAGTGGTCACTGGATTTGATTTTTGGGGTTTAGGCACCACTGGTTCCTTAAAAATTTTGGAAATCTGTACCTATAGCATGCAGGTTCTCATTCGATTTGGAAATCTTCTACCGAAGGGGTGCTATAATGGCGATTTTTGTGCCATTTTCATTGTTATACCTTTGGAAAGTATATCAAGTTATGCATAGAACTAAACCAAAGTATTAACATTTGTAAAGTAAAATATGCAAGTATTAATAATTGTATACTTTTTGAAATATTAAGATGTGTAATATATAAGAAAGTTTTGGGATTGGCACATCCAACTAGTTTTTAATCACAGTGTTTTAACTTTAATCCATTATCAATCATTATCAAAAATATTAGTTTGTATCAAAGTAAGAATCAATTGCAAATTCATAACAAGGTTTCTAGGAAATTAAATTAAAAGAAAAGCACATTTCAAAACTATTTTATTTTCATTTCATCAAAACAAAATTGTAGTTACTACAAAATAAATATACAAGAACTGATTATTTTATTAATAAATCACGTAGTCGTAGTTGCGTCATCACAATATTTTCTATAACAATTGAAAAATAAAAGAAGTATGTAAGTTATTTTTTAGACTTATATTTTAGTCAACTATTTACTTGTTGAAAACATTTGTATATATTTATAAACTAGATTATTATAAAAAAGAAACATTACTCGGGAGAACAAAAAATATAAAAATTGTTGTTGTTGTTTAGAAACATTTCAAAAACAAATATGGTGCTTTCAGTTTTCAGTGTTATTTTCTCTTAAGCACGAACAGAATTACTCTGTTTGTTTTATAGCTTCTTCGTACTTTTGTGAAAGAAAAGAATAGTTATTCAAATCAAACATATGACAAATAATTATCACAGATTTTTTAAAACACTCAATTAAAAATGAAAAACTAGATAAGTGATTTTATCTCTTCTTTTTTAAATTTCTTATTCTTATAAAAAATAAATTTTGCAGCATTTTATAGTACTTTCTCAAACTGTGCTATGTGTGACTTTTCTAGCGTGTGAGCGATATCATCGAATAAAGTAAAAATAACTATTAAAACTTACTGGTGATAATTCGGAATGCCTAAATGAAAAATCATCCATATGCAGCAACATTGTCGATTTCTGATTAATCGAGTTTCGAAGTGTACCCAAGCTGTTTTAAATGGGGAAATGCAGTCTAAATTACACCATTTGGTTTCTCAGCAATCTCTTTAGTAGTAATACGTGGATTATTAATCAATAAGTCTCAGATTAAGTCATTATCAATACCAGAAGGTCTCCCAAAGCGAATTTTATCGATTAGAATGAAAACCCCATTTCGAAATCGTCAAAACCACTCTTTAAGGGGTCTTAAATCCAAAAGGGCAGCGTTATGACATAAGTTTAAATTTATTTTTGGTCGGAAATGCATGAAACTAGCAGGTGTTGTTGTTAAGAAACTATGTAATCGAGCTGTTTTTCCATTTTTTTGCAAATGCAATAGATCTTTCTGAAAATTGTGTTAAAGTTGACGTTTTGAACAGAAGTTCCCGAAAAAAACAGAAAAACCCGTCAGCGAAGGAATAAAAATGTATTTGTTACTTGAATAGAATCGTTTATAACTCAATAGGTAATTTATTTATCAAAAAATGGAAAACACAGTTCGCTTCTAAAAGCAATTCCAAATCGCTTCCATAAGCAAGCTTTCCAATTTTATATCTTTCTGTTAAAAAATGAATTTGTAAATGTGTCAAAACGTTTTGCGCTTGTTGAGCAGAGCAGTTGGGAACAGCCTTAACTGTCCTGAGAGCGAGAGCACGATCCACATAAAAGTCATAAATATTTTTTCTTGCAAATCCAACACTCACTCCTTTTTTAAACTCATATAATATAAGATAACGTAAGCATAACCTTTCATTTTTCCTTTAGAATATTAACCTTGCACGCAAATTTATTTAAAAAACCTTTTTTTTTTAACGTTATGTTCACTCACGATACATGTAACGACTTTCAGTTAATAATATGGTTATAAAAGACACATCACCACAGACAAATTTGCTAGCTGCTGACATCTATGAAATCGGACACGAACTTTTGCAATCACCCAATATATATGTGTGTGAGTGCATATTTGAATGTGTTAGAACACCACTCCCTGAGTACTACTCCTGAGGGCTGACACGAAAATGGCGGCTACCGAAGGCGGAATTTTTTCACCGTGTGTGCGGTCCCTTAAATATTCTTACCAATAATTTTTTAATGATTTTTCCGCTTTATTTTTCTGAGACTAAACAAGTCAGAGAAATTTTTTATAAAATACTGGTGTCTACATTTGAGGTACCGTACCTAGTCCAGGCAATAGGGAATTTTACCTAGCAAAATTAATAGTAGTTCTGGAAATCGGATTGCTTTATGTGTTTTGGGTCGCTGAATCCGAATTTGTAACTTCCCACCAAAATTTTCCCCGACAACACCCCCCCCCCCAAATTTTGGAAAAAGCCCCCCCAAAAAGGTTTTTATTAAAAAAAATCAATTTTTATATTGTTTTAGGGGAAAAGTATCTAGAAATTCAGAAAGCAGACAAAATTTGCAACAAGTTAGATATATGACAATATGACTTAGGATTAAGGGGAAGGGGGGATCTGCCTCGGAACATGCGCGCGGTGCTGCGTGGACTAAGTTGCGCAATTCCACTTAACCACTCTCACGTTTACATTCGCCCTCCCATCTCCCCTACGATCTTTCCTTATAAGGTTTACTTTAAGTTTTTTGGGTCGCTGAACCCGAATTTTTAACTTACCCCCAAAATTCCCCCCCCCGAACTTCTGACCCCCCCAAATAGTTGTTATTAACTTAAATTTCTTATTGTTTTAGGGGAAAACCATTACGAAATTCAGAAACTAGAGAATATTTGCAACAAATAGGACATATGACATTATGACGTAGGATAAACGGGGAGAGAGGGGGCTGCCTCGGAACATTCCCCGCGTGCTTTTCTCAAAAACCAAATTTTTTCAAAAAATCAATTTTTTGGGGGGTTGCCGGGTTAAATTTTGGTGGGAAGTTACAAATTCGGATTCAGCGACCCAAAAAACATAAACTGAGTCGAAATCCAGAACTAGTATTAATTTTCCAGGTAAAATACCCTATTGCCTGGACTTCATAACTTAGTGCACGTAGCGCCGCAGTGCATATTCAGAGACACCCGTCCCCTTCCCGCTCATCATACGTCATAATGTCATATATCCTATTTGTTGTAAATTTTGTCTAGTAAAACATATATTAAGCCTTTTTCCAGAACTACCATGAATTTTGCTAGGTAGAGCCCCTATACGGTCTCTATTGCCTGGACTAACATACGTTAAAAAAAAAAAAAATCCCTGCCGGCTCGGGCCTACAGGCGGAGGTAGATTTCGAAGTTAAGTACTATATTCACCAACAAAAGTTAAATCAAGATTAAAGATAAACCCAGTTCCTTCGCTAAGAATGAGCTCTAGGGAGCTAAACATTTTGTGAAAATTCTAATATACACACACGCATGTATATGGAATAGGTTTAAAAATGGCTAAATCAAATTCAAAGAACCTCAAAGTGTTAAAATATGTTAATATTTCCATACTCGAGTTTTTATCATGTTTTAATACGTTTCTTCAAACTCAATGACGTTACATATTTACCTGCTGTGGTCCATTATATTTTCAATATGACGCAATATTTTGTTGTTTTTTTTTTTAATTCGTCAAACTATTTATTTCATTTTGAATTTTCATGCAGAAATCTTGCCCTAGAAAACTTATGACGTAATATTCAATTTGTTTGCAATTCGTCAAACTATTTATTTCATTTTGAATTTTCATGCAGAAATCTTGCTCTAGAAAACTTATGACGTAATATTCAATTTGTTTTGAATTCGTCAAACTGCTTATCTAATTTAATTTTTCACGTGAAAACACTGCATTAGAAAAGCAATTGTTGTGGTGAGAATTTTATTGCTTTTTTTTTAATTGTTGGCAACAGCTATAACGAAAAATATTTATTTTTTCCTGCCATTGTTGTGTAAAAGCTGGTTTTATCAGAATCATGTTAAGACGGTATTCAAAATTTTAAACCTTCCCCATTCCCATTCCCTTGGACCGATTTTGCTCATTTTCAATCCCCGCCGAGAAATTAGCTATCTTAAAGTTGGTGGCGAGTTTGAAGACGTTCCGTGCATAATTGCGACTTTTATCGTGCGGACAAAATTTAGTACATACATACATATATATATATATATATATATATATATATATATAAACTTTTAAGGTGGGGGTGGTTTTGGGTTCCTGGGGTCATGTAATGAAAAGTTATGAAGGAATTTTTCAAAAGTCGCACCATGGTAACGACTGCAATAGGTAGTATTTCTTACGAAATCTACCTAAAATCCGCCTTCGGCAGTCGCCATTTTTGCGACAGCGCTCAGGCGTAGTATTCGGGCGGCGAGATCAGGGTGATTAGAGATGAGATGGAGTCATCCCCAGTTCGGGTTTGAAACGGGATCGATCTTGCTTTTTATACTAGTCTTCGAACTGGAACAAGCTTGAGCTCAAAGTGAAATCTTTATTTATCCACAAGTGGAAAATAGGGATAAAATCTCTTTGTAAGAAGGAAGAATGTAGTTTAAGTTTTTTAATATATTTGAATTGTTATTTATGGAATGTAAGGAGAAATATCTTACTCTGCAGCTGTTAACATGGCCACGGTTAGTGTTAGCAACATAAAGAAACCGTTTTATATTCAGTGCCTTATGCTCAATTTCTGTTTAAATTTCTTTTCTAAAATTACTGGAAAATTGAACTCATGTCTTCTTGTCATTGCTGTGCAATAATAGCGTAAAAATAAGAATAAGGATTGGGAAAATAAGGGAATGTTAAACTTCTAGTGCTAAATTCACTAAAGTGCACCATTTAATTATTATACAAAAAAAAAGCATTTGAAGTTTGTTCAAGCCATCTACTAAAAGAAGAACTAGATGTAATTAGAAAAATAGCAACAGAAAATGCAATTCCATGACGGTATTTGAAAAATTCATAAGTAAGTTTGAAGGGAAAGATTAAGTAAAACAAAGCATAATTTCACCCAAAAGATTTGAATTTTTTAAAGTTAACTGCATCCCATGGCTTTTTGAAATTATGAGGCATACCCTTTTTAAATATGATGTAAAGTTAATCGCAGTTCCTCCACCAAAATTAAAATATATGTTAGTTACAAAAATTTATGCAGACCAAGCTATTAATAGATCAAGTGTATATATTCTACATTTTAAATTTCCTTTTTTTATTATAGAGGCATGACAATGAGGAAATTTCGAGATAGAATAAAAGAACACGAAACAGTTCTCAGATTAAACAGACGACATACTGCGTAGCAAGATTAGCTCAAATTCAACCTATAATTGCACGGGTCGTACGCTTCAAGGTTTTTTCAGGACAAAAAACATTATTTTTTTATGGAAAAATAAATTTAGGTTAAACGCGCGAAATTTCGCCTGATTTAAGAAGAGTGAAATTTCAGGACAAGTATGACCCATGTAAATGTAGAGTTCAATAAATCCAAAATTATCTTTCGTACAAGTAATTACCAAGAAGCAATTATAAGAGAATGCCGTAACCCCTTTGAGGGGTGGTGGGATATATTATATCCTACCTAAGCTAATTAAGATTTGCACCAGAAAATTTTAATTAAGTTTTACTTTTATAACTTTGGAGGGAAAGTATTGAAAAATTGTTTTTCCTTTTTTAAAATAATTTTTTTCTAAATTTGCGGTGGGAATTTAGCATTACCCAAAGGTAGTTGCTTGCCTCTCAAAGGATTAAAATGATGTCCAATACAGATAAAAAATGTAACGATGCATTGTCATATGACATCAATGGAGTCTGTAAAGAATTGTAGCATAGTAGATGAAAGCTTGTTTCTTTAAAAATTCGAATATTTTTTCCTCTCAAATTATCTTCCATACTACCCTAAAATTCCAATGGTCTGTGCTTGAAGAATAAGCTCAAAGACACTAAATAAATACTGACGATGGCCGTGTGAATTTAACAAGAAAATGTTTTGGGAATTTAATTTGATTTTTGATGTATTATAAGGTATTTTAATGTACTTTAAATAATTTTATATTATTTATATACATGCACCGAAAAGCAAGTTTAGTACGTTTTATTTGTGCTTTATACGAATTTTAAGAACTGTGTCTGTTGCTAATTTTTGCTAGTTGTTGGGTATAAAAAACAAATTTGCTGTTTTAAACAAGTTTTAAGACACATTAAAATCGAGAAATCTTCTCAAAAGGGAGTATTTAAGGTTACTAGTTTTTTCGGAGTAAGAAAAGATTTTAAAATGAGAAAACAATTCTTCAAGCAGTGTATACTGTTATTAATTACTTTCTGTTACGTACTTCAAGTATCGGGCTCTGACTGTAATAACACAAAAGTTTTAGTCCTGGGCGTTTCGAATCGTCGAACTCGGTCGAGGTCAGTCTCTGAAAAAAGAGCTCAAACTTATATCTTTTACATGTGTATTTATGAAGACGCAAATTTAAAAACTCGCCATATAAAAAAAAATAATATCGTGTTTGCTCTATTCATTTATTATGTTAATAAACCTACACCAAAAAACACTACAATCTGCAACAAAACTAGTTTTACTGGTATTTTTGGCATTGTAAAATTTAGGTTTACTTTCAAAAATCCCCTTAATATACCAGGGATTTGGGAACAAAACTTGGTCTACCAAAATTTTCTTTTATGGCAAAGGCGAGTTTTGAAACTTACGTCCTCAAATATATATATGTGTGTGTGTGTGTGTTTTATAATGAGAAAACTTTTTAATTAGTTTTTAATCGTGTGATGAATCAAAAATAAATATTCACACAGGTTTTTTGTGCAATAGGACTATAGTTGAACCCTTATATATAGATGTTTTAAACAATGTGAAAAATCACATCAATGCTAAGAAATTTGACCGCCTGAAAAGTTACAAAACGTCCACAACACCTACTGAAACAGTTTGCACTGTTCTAAAATTATCTCTGGAACAGGATCAGTATTAAGACAGACACTTCAGGAATATTAAATTCATAATTATAACCAGGGCTAGATAAATGTAGTTGACAGATCACCATTGGCGACTAAATTATTAAATCTGGATGTGATTTTTGTTTTATTTTAATTTGATCTGTTTACAAAAATTGCTCTAAACTAGTTAGATGTATCATTTCCAAACCCTTTTCTATCCCATGCTTCTTAATATTTCAAAAAGTAGTTACAAATTTTAATACTTCATTATCATTAGTTCAATACTATACCAAGTTTGACTTTCATCTTAAATTTCTGCTTCAGCCAATTAATCGGAGTAATTAAATTTAAAAAATCAAAAAACCCGACTGCTTAAAAAGCAAACTAATTAATTATTTCTCATCAATGTCAAACTATTTTTATATTGCTTACCTATTTTTTATTAACTTGTATTGATGACATTTAAGATGTGTTTAATTATTAGTTTCTATCTATAAACACGGTAATGAGGCCTATAGATGTCTATGCCGGTTAGAGTTGCAGAAAAGCTAGAGATCCTACATACATAACTTCCATGCTGTGTAATATTTAAACGGAGCTTCTGAGTGTAAAATAGTCAATGAAACATCGCCATCATTTTGAAAGACCTATCCAATGATATGCCACACAATATGGTGCGTGAAAAATTTTTTCGTCTCTACCGCCATTTTGAATTTATAAAAAGAAAACCTTGCCTATAACCATCGGACGTTAAGACGATTCGATAGAGACCTCATTCATTAAAATCCATCTAGCCGTTGGGATGATTCGAGGGTATAAATAAATCCACATACCCAGATACGCGTGAAACACATAACCCTTCTTGGCAGTCGGGTAAAAACGAGTTAAGCTCGATCATGATACTTATTAAAATTAATAGATTTTCGATATTCTGTTGAACATCAGCTGTTGGCGAATAGCCGGCTTAGCATGATGCCCTTCCTGTCGCTTCACTAGCCGCCAACGTACAGTAATAGAAATACAAAAAATTGAGAAAAGTATACAAAAATCACTATTACAGGACTCCCTTCCGGTGGAATATGTCGAAATTCAAGGAGGACCAGCTGGCCATAGCCAAAAACATACACAAAAGATTTGTTTCAATTCTATGCAGAGGTTCATGCCTTTTTCGATGGTACAATAATGAAAATGTCACAAAAGGTACTATTACAGCCCCTGTGCGGCAAATATTTCCAAATTGAAGGAGAACCTGCTAGCGACAGCCAATAACATACACAAAAGATTTGGTTTAATTCTATGCATAACTTCATACAATTATCCATGATAAAATGGCGACACACGGACAGACATTTTGTATAAACATGTTTTTCTCGTATCTGTGACCCCTAAAACGTATAAATCCGTCGAAAACCGGAAGTCTAAAAATATTTCGAGTACAACACTTTCTTCTATTGAAGATGGGTGTAAAAATGAGTATAAAATATATTTTTTATCTCTCCTCACTCCTACTCTTTTACGGCAAACAGTAATATTCCTCTTCTCTCGTACTTTTAATGGAGGAACCAAGTGTAAAGGCCTTTTCAAGCAAATGGATTTTATTTCATGTGTCAAAGAACTTTACAGTTTATTCAACTTCCTTTTAAGACTGCATTTCCACGTCAATTGCTTATTTGAAAAGGAAACTGAAGTAAAGTCATGCTAATAGGATTTTCAGGATAAGACCTGAATTTACAGTTATCTTAGTATGTTATGTCAGTATATTAACCCTTTATCTACTGACGGTACTTATAAGTACCATTAAAATAACTTGTTATAAAATTCATTTAATACATCGATTAGTTGTAATACAGTCTAGAATGAGTTATAGATGCATTACTTTATCTTGTTCCAAAAGCATTATGGGTTACACAAAACAAAAATATTTTTAAAAGAATGATTTCTTTTATCTTTGCATCTTTTCAGCTTTCTTGGCGTTGAGAGGGGGGGGGGGGGATTTTTCAATTCGGAAATATTTGTATATTTCTATTGTAAGAACATTATATTTGTACATTTTCTAATTCTACAAAATACTAAGAAAAATATTTAAAATAAAAGATTTGAGTGGGGTTATAAATATTACACAAAATCCCTATAAATTCAAATTTAACTAATCCTTATAAATCCTTCAATTCTACTAAAATCTTTCTAAAATTTATTAAATGATTATATAACTCTTCTAATGTAGTTTATACAATTCACGAAAAATGCTTTAGAAGATAAAACGTTCATTAATTCATAACTTAGTAGATAAAGGGTTAAACAAGTTGGATGTGCCAATCCTAAAACTTTCTTCTATCTAATACATCTTAATATTTCAAAATATAGTTATAATTGTCAATGCTTTAATATTATTAGTTCAATACTATACCAACTTTGACTTTCATCTTAAATTTCTGTTTTATTCAATTAATCGGAATAAAAACGAGTTCATCTCAGTCATGATATTTATAAAAATCATGATCTACGTATGAGTTGTGGTACGCTTTTTAAATTGAACTATTTTTTAAATATTACTTGGTGTGTATAAATTCTATAGATCATATATAGTTCTGCACAAAAGTTCTCACGTATATTTCAGTTTATTCATGGAAATTGTTGAATGGGAATTTTCACTTGTGCTATTCGTTTAACTGAACTATTTCTTATCATACTATGTAGTATACATACAAATCTGAAGATCATATACAGGGTTGCACGAAAAATGGGATGTTTTTCCGACTATTGAACGTAATAACAGAAACTGGTTTTTGAAATGCATTTTGTGTTTTCCAAATTGTTTCTTTAGGCATCACATTTCACCTTAATAAACTGTAAAGTTTTGTTACAGTAATCTGAATGTGATGGAATGTGTTTCATAATCTATTCGGGACGCATAATTTTTAGTTCTTGCTTTAATATAATAAAGTAATGAAGATCCTAATCTTTAACAAAGAACTATATTATTTCTAGTTTTCAATTAAATAAAAGTAGTATGTTAATTTCTTTTCAGAATTATGTGTTATTTGAGAGATTTCTATTTAATACCCATAGTTCATATACGCGTTATATTTACAAAATTATATATATATAATTTAAAAAAAAAAAAAAAAAAAAAAAAAAAAAAAAAAAAAAAACGTTGAGGAAAAGATTATCTTCAGTATTTGCATTTTTATTTTTTACAATAATTTTCTTGATACGGACAAACATTTTCTTAGAATAAAAAGCCGTCTTTCATATTTTTTACGTTACTGAAACTAAAAAAAAAAAAAATACTAAGTATATCTGTTTATAAATATACTATTTTTATAAAAATGTATCGGAGAAATATTTAATTTTGTAAAAAATCAATAAAATGAACTAAAACTTAAATTAAATCTTTGGTCGACAAATTTAATGTTTGATAATCAATAAATGTAATATTTTTCTATTAAATGCTTATATGTTATTAAATGCTTAAATGATCTGTTTATATATTTTATGTAACAATATACGGTTAGTTATTTATTACGTATGTAAGAAGTACGTGTAGGGAATTTTCTTTTTTCAGGCGTTATCAAAAGAAAATATTATGTAAATAATTCTTTTATTAATATTTATGTAAATCTTCACTGATAATTGATATTCATTACATATAATATTTGTTTTGTAAGAAATACTAATTGTGACACGTTCCTTTTGTTAAAAAAAGAACTTTCTTTATTAAAGTAGGAAAAAGTAATTATGAATTTTTATCTTAAAAAAACTATATTGTTGCCTCATAATCAAATCGCTATTTATTAAAGGAACAAATTTTTTTATTTCAGAAAATAAAGATTTGTTATTTTTTCCGTAACTTATTGTGTTTTTATTTAATATAAAATATTTATACATACGGAATATCTTTGCTCTAACAAAATTCGTTCAAATATCAACTAAGATTAAATAAAAAATAATATTTAATTTAAAAAGGTTTTGTATGCAGCAGAAGGTGGAAAATATTTTCAATATCTGCATTTTTATTTATTTATGGCGATCTTCCATAAATATGCTTTTCATTTTGTAAAGATGGAAAACCCGTCTTTTAGAATATTAAATGCTTGCAAATCTCTACTATATTTAACGCATTATGCATTAAATATCTTGCATATTGCAAAGAAGATATTTTATTCGCAATATAGCTCTTTCATTTTCTCAGAAGTAATATATTTTATATTTTATAAATGTTAAAAGTTTTGTCTTCTTCTAATCTCATTTTATTTTTCTGCTGTAAAGATATTAAATCAGCATATTGACTATATATTCTTTGCAATAAAAGTTTCTGTGACCAAAATACAGGCAAAATTCTGTATTAACTCTTTATCTCCGGACGGTACTGTTAAGCACCATTACAGAAAATTCAATGTAAACTATGTCTAATTCTTCTACTAATAAAAGTAAATAGGACTTTTCATACAAAATAATTTGTTCAATCATATTAAAGAAAAAACAATGAAACAGTCGAAGCTGAATATTTTTTAATGTGGTTATTTTCTCAACCATTTACCTATGTGTAGCTTTTATCCTATTAAAAAATGTTATACGAAAAATTTGTAACTACAAAACACTTGTCTGTTAAGTTTACGTGGGGCGACTGGGCCATGATTTTACAATGTGACTCTGGATATTCTGACAATCCAGCTTCAAAATGCTAATCTTCATTTGAATTAAAGTCTGGACTTTTGTAAATGTGTTCAGTTAGGTTCCTTCTACCAGACAGAAATGTTCAAAATTACATTTTAATATCTAAAATAATATATATATATATATATATATATATATTTCCTCTTTTTTTAAACGCGGTAGACAAGGAGAGTCTATGTTTCATTATTATTATTATTATTATTATTATTATTATTATTATTATTATTATTATTATTATTATTATTATTATTATTATTATTATTATTATTTAAATACTGGGTATCAGGTCCTGTTTGAAAAAGTGTAAACAACTAAAAAAAATTAAACCAGGCAGATCATGTAAATTATATATCAACTAAAGAGCATTGTAAGGGAAACTTTTATTGCTAATGTGTCTAAAAAAACTAAAAGTGAAAATATTAGATTTATTTATACAAAAAACATAAAAATTAATTAAGTACGTATGTAGTATACGTAATAAGTATAAAAGTTACATGGGCATTTTAAGGAAAACAATAACAAGATAAATCTATGAACAAACGGCTACTAAGTACTTAAGTATCTCATTCTCTTTTTTATTTATCACAATGAAAGTTCGATATGTCCTATAAACCTGTAGATAATGTAATCATATTTTTATATCGAATAGAACTTTTTTTATTCGTTTCGATAATTTTCTAATAATCTCACTTTGCCTTGCGTATGCCTCTTCATCTGAATCGTAAAACTCGAGCTATAGCTATCACATTTCAGAAATTTGGTTTGATACCCCAATATACTTTTTTTTTAAATTGTATTATCTAATTTTAATAAGGTATTATGCCATTTTCTTTATTGCAAGCAAAAAACCAATTGAGAAATTAATTTTCCGTAGTAAGAGAAACTCAAAAAGATATTTATAACTGTCCGGAGTAACTGGACCCCGTATGGTCCAGTTACCTTATTCTTGAAAAATTTATGGGGTAACTTGAACACCGGTCTTACATTTGAAACATGGAGTAAATATGTATAGATACCTAATAATATAATGTATTTATGTGCCTAATCTTAAAAAAATATATATGTAATAAAAGTACTTACCGTATTTTAATAAAAATCCGAGAAATTTCAACCAAATGGACGTTGCTTTTAAAAAAGAATCCTAAATTTTCAACAACCTAACACAGCAAATGCGAAGTTATGATTACGTTGACATACGTTTTTTAAGAAGTATAGAGATGAGGGTGCAATGTTGACAAAAGCTAAAACTTAAAAAACATCAACGGTTTTTTAAAAAATAGCCTATGGCCCAGTTACCTCGTGGGAACAGTTACCCCGGCTTATCTTATAATAAAACAGAAGTAAAATTAATCAAATTAAAGAATAGCTTTTTACAAATGTTTCTATACTATTATCTCTTGTATGAAAATATTTGCATCTGAATAGTTACATTACCTTGAAAACGCTTCAAGCAAAATTCTGCATGAAGACTGTTTGTTTTCAGAAGTTATATGAAAACATAAAGAAAATACAAATGGGTTCTACCATTTATTTAGTAACATATTAACCCTTAAATGCCTGATTTTTCAAAAATCATTGCAATAATGTTTTTCGTCTTTCATTTTTTAAATAAATCATGGGAAAAATACTTTAAAAAATCATATTTTGTTTTAAGCATAGTTTACGGCTAAAAAACGGTTTGTTACTAATCGGCAATACTGGTGTTTAATTGAAAAAACAATTTCCCTTGTTAAAATTCTACAATATTAAACACACAAGAATTTTAGGAACTTTAATAAGAAATAAATTTTACTTGCTCACTGCAGGTCAAAATAGGATATTCTAATAGTATTTTAGAGCCTAAATTGGGTATGTTGCCGAAAAGCAACACCAGGCATTTAAGGGTTAATTAATAACAGAGATTGTTTGCGAAAGCACGTCCAGTTTAAATAAAAATATTCTTACTGAAACATAATAAACTAATGAATATCAAATTATTTAAAAAAATAAATTTATTATTTTGCAGATGTTAATTAAATAAATACTGGATATATTTTTAAATAAAAAAATAATATTATTTATATAAATTTAGGTATATTTCTACTTATATATTAGTTGCATTTTTTTTACATCTGGCTATTATCATGTTCATTATTAAAAAGAAAATTATTTATAAATATACTTTACGTACATAAAATGTGGGAAAGGTAGACTTCCTGTACATAAAATGGACAACATTATTTTTTGAAAATTTCATGCTTAAAAAGCTCTACTATATTTAAGTATGCCAATTTATAAATATACAAATTTTTACATATACAACATAATAGGTTTTAAAATTTAAAAACAAAATTCAATATTGACATAGATTGAAACTTATTATACATGTATTATACATGTTGTTCTGGAAATCTTAGGCATTAGCTTAAATAATTATTCAGGTGAACCAATTTTTTTATTCAAAATTTAGGATATAAGGAGTTACACATGCTTCGCCTAGGTAAATTTATTCATTTTTTAGTACCTTTTCATCAAAATTGCAAAGCTTTAACGTTAAAAGTAACATATTGTTAGATACAGTTTCTGTTTTGATTTGTTGTACATATCAATTACACAAACGTGCGATATCGTGTATGTAAACTTTTAAAACTTGATTTTTATGTGTTTTTTAGCTCTGAATCCGAAAATGACTTTTTTTTTTTTTTTTTTTTTTTTTTTTTTGTAACCATCACGTAACGATTTTTTGCAAATCATAAATTTCAAAGGTTAAAAAAAAAAAAAAAAAAGCGATAATCATGATACTAAAAACTATACGAAATGGTTTTGTTTTTAACTTTTGATATGGATTTTTATGTATTTTTAGCACTGAATCCGAAAATGACCTTCCTTTTTAACCATCATGTCAGGTTTTTTCTCAAATTGTAAATTTCTAAGTTAAAAAAAATAGCAAAATTCTGATACTATAAAATAGATGTAAAACATGTTTTATTCAATTTTATTTTAGTTTATTCAATAATTTATTTAATTTTTTGCCTTATATTGGGGATTCTTACTGATAAGCAGCTCAGGGGTGCGATGAAATGGGGGGGGGGATAAATTTTGACTTTAAACTTTTAGCTTAGGAATTTACGATTTGCGAAAAAACATGACATCTTGGTTAAAAATGAATTCAATGAATGAATAAAATTTTCGGATTCTGTGGAGAAAGCACGTAAATATCAATTATCAAAAGTTAAAAAACACAACAGTCTCATTTACTTTATAGTATCAGTTTTTCGCTATTTTTCGACATTTTATCTTTGAAACTTACGATTTGCGAATAATGCTTACGTGATGATACAAAATGAAGACCATTTTCGGATTCAGCTCTAGAAAATACTTAAGAATCAATTATCAGAGCTAAAAAACATGACACAACCCAAATTTTGCAGGCTAGTGTTACTCCTTTAAATAATTGCTACTATACATACTTTCAAGTAAATACTGGGTTATTGTTAGCGTCGAGAATTAATCAAAACTGATAGTCACCAAATTAATGATTGAAATATAATGTACTATTTACCATCATTGTAAAATATAATATATGCTCTTATCCTTTATACAGGGTGTTTACAAATTAGTTGGGCAATTTCGTAAGTTAAGAACTTCCGAAATATTAAATGAAATTAAGTAGTTGAAAGTCAGACTAGAAGTAACATTGCCAAAGTTTATTCATAGATGGCGTTAGGTGTCATAAATGACGCTATCGCTTAGCGAGCAGAAATGTTATTCAATGGCCACCACGATCACAAGATCTTTCACCTCTTGATTTCGGTGTATGGGGTTTTGTAAAGGATCAAGTGTACAAGCCGCCACTTCCTGCATCCATTCCTGAACTAAAATCTAGAATCTGCACTGATATTAATGTGATCGACGAAAACAGGCTGACAAATCTGTGGTAAGAAATAATTTACCGATGGGACATTTGTAGGGTAGACTGGGGCACATTTACGCGAATTTTGTTCAATGAATTTTCTCATTTTTATGTTTCAACTTAGGGAATTTTAGGCATTGTAGTTTTATAAAGCTGTTAATAAAGTTAACATTTGTGTATTCAGTTGTTGCCCTATTTGTATTTTTAACCGAAAAAAAAAATTAGGACCAAGTCTCTTGCACGCATCAAGTGGGGCACGTTTATGCATATTATAAGTGATACCAAGGAGTAAGTGAAATAAATATTTAATCGAATTGAAATGTTTTATGTATAAATTAAAACACTGTTTAAAAGAAAATTAAAGATAATTAATTAAAGAACATATTATAGGCTAAACTGAAAACATAGGGCTTATTGCTAATTAAAAACAGAAACTATTTATATCGCAATATTAAAATATTTATTTACTTAAAAGACGTGATAAAAACACATGAAAAGTAAATTAAAAATCTATGTTTACATGTTTCAACTATTTTACTGAGTCGTCATCAGAATGTATAAGAGAAAATTACAAATGCATATGAAAAACGTAAAAATCATCGAATATAAACAAGTAATCATAGAAACTATTTAGTCATCTTCATCATCACTGTTACAGTTTTTACAAACAAAAAATAAAGTATTTCCTTTTGCACACTTGTCATGGACCACCTTTTGCGTCTAAGACATTGAACCCAGTCTTGACCTTTTTTGGATTGGTTGTATGATTTCAAAAAATAAATACATACACAGTTTTCATCTTCGTCATCAGATTCATTCACTATTTTCTATATTCTAGAGTGTACAAACTTTTTCCCTTTTGCAGTTTTTGGTTTCATACTTTTTTCTTTGTTGTCTTCTTGTTCTGCTTTCAAAGAAACTAGTAACTTTTTACGTAGTTTCTTCTTTTTGAACGTGCGTAAAGGTGCCCCGATGTCAATGCGTAAACGTGCCCCGCCGCCATGTTTGGATTTATTTTTTACGTGCAACGAAAATTAATAACATTTCTGTTCATACAAATACAGTTCTCAAAAAAGGATAAAATTCTGCTGATGTTCATATATTTGTTTATCCTTAACTAAGTATTATTAGTTCACAATAAGTTTCAATAAGTTCAACACAAAATTTACTCACCTTGAAAAGAAAACAGATTATTCTTTCCTCCTGCTAGACCGAAGCTCGACTGAAGCTCGAAAACGCGTGAGAATACCCACTAGGGTGCAGCATCAATCTGTCATGACTGGTGGCGCGCCAGTTATAACTGGTTTCGGAAAAGGTGCACTGCGTAAACGTGTCCCGGTCTACCCTACAGTCAAGAAAAAAAGTCTCTTGACTATAGGGTAGACCGGGATGATTACTTGTCTTTCTTTGACAGCAGCATCAAACTGTCATGACTGGTGGCGCGCCAGTTATAACTCGTTTCGGAAAAAGGTGCACTGCGTAAACGTACCCCGGTCTACCCTATAGTCATGAAAGGAAGTCTCTTGACTATAGGGTAGACCGGGATGATTACTTGTCTTTCTTTGACAGCAGCATCAATCTGTCATGACTGGTGGCGCGCCAGTTATAACTCGTTTCGGAAAAGGTGCACTGCGTAAACGTGCCCCGGTCTACCCTGTAGTAAAGAAAGGAACTCACATCGAACATTTGTGATAATGGTAAACTTGAACTATTTTTCTATCTTAAGACAATATGTATTTTATTTTATTTATTTATTTATTTATTTATTGTCAATTCTATTCAATAAATCATTCTTTTTGTCAAACTAATTTTTAGACACCCTGAACTATAAAATTCCCAAATCAAAAGATTTTGTCTTTATATTGTTTAAATTCCCGATAAATAAAAAAAACCGTTTATATAAAACTATTATTCTAGTCTAGTGTGATGTTCAAATGTAAGTAACATACATAATTAATTATCTGTTTTTGAGGACTCCCACTGTTCCATGTTTTGAATAACAATATTTCAGGAAAAAATAATTCATATTAAGTTTTTTACAAAATTTCCACAAAAATAACGTTCAGGGTTAGTTTCTATAAAATTTACAAAATAAATCTAAAAGAAAGCTTTTTATTTGAAAATATTGATATTCAAAAAACGTGCTGAGTGCATACCCTGCTTTTTCTATAACATTTATTTATGTATGCAATAAGAAATAAGATTCTTTGCAAAATATTTTTAACATTAGAATCAGGAATTTTGTTGGGTATAGATCATCGTTAACTTCAATTTCTGATATCAAAACTGATAGCTAAGAAATTATTAAAATAATCAAATAATAATTTGCAAAATCTTTGTGGAAAACTTCGAACAATTTTTTTTCATATTATGCATGTTAAAAATTAAATAAATTAGGGTATCTTCTTTTTAGGTGCGTTCGTAATTATATAAATACATCTATAGTCGCCGTCTGGTCCTTTTGTCTATTTGTCCGTCCGTCCGCATATAACAGCGCGAAACCCCCCAACCGAATGGTTTGAAATTTAAAACATGTAATTGTTGCATAATTTTGTCGAGTCATTTCAAATTTTATGAAAATCGGATGTATAGTCAAAAGTATTTCGTTATATTAAACCAATGGGATAAAATAGTTTCAAGTGCGTTTTAATGATGTTACACCCTTTCGAACATAATGAAATTGAAATACATTTATGAAGTACCCTAAAGATACATTTTGTAAATATGCGGTAAAAAGAATATATATTCTTCATTTACAGGGGCGCACAAAAGTATTCCGTTACATAATGATATAAAGGGAAACATTTGTTTGGAGAGTATTTTAATTATGTTAAAATATTTCACATACAATGAAATTGATATACGTTGCTGAGCTTTACTACAAGTTACTTCTTGTATAATATAAAGTACATAAAGTTTACAGGGACTCGCAAAAGATTTCGGACACTATACTGTATCCGAAATACTGTATATTAGCGATGATTGCTGGAAGTGCATTTTTAGTTGTGAAATGAGTTTTTAAGTTTAACTAAATTTTTGCATTTTACATATGTTTGTTGTATATATGCTGTAGATCATATACACGGCTACAAAAATGAATTCGTAAGGGTTCGTAAGGTATAAAACTGCGTTATAGTACGGATGCACCTCATTTTCGACGTTTAAAAATAAAGCTTCGCCATTTCGTACAAAGTCTGAGGTTTCTCTATTTAATATTTAAAGTCATATTTAATTTCTATGCTGTTAAATAACCTTCTACGTAGATAAATGTTTCTGTTTAAAAAACATATAAAGTTTTATTAAAAATCTTTATTGTTATTATTTATCTTATAGTGCCATACTTAATTTTTATTGGGTTTTTTTAACATATGGCTATTAAATATGTAGCAAATTAACACCTTTTAATAATATACAAATTTCAAATGCTAAAAGGTGTAAATAAGAACTTTAAAACCAGTAAAAATACGTTTATTTGGACTGTTGATATGTTTCGACTTACTCCGAGTCATTTTCAAAATTATCAAAAGTCTTGTTTCAAGTTTTGAAAATGACTCGGAGTGAGTTTAAACATGTCAACAGTCGAAATAAAAGTAGTTTTACTGGTTTTAAAGTTTAATTTACACCTTTTAGCATTTGAAATTAGCATATTATTACAAGGTGTTAATTTGCTACATATTTACATAACTATGATGCTACATATTTACATACTGATGTTGGATAAAATGTCTCGAGTTTTGAAAAAGACTCGGGGTGAATCGAAACATATCAACAATCGAAATAAACGTATTTTTACTGGCTTTAATGTTTTAACTTACATCTTTTAGCATTTGAAATTAGTGTATGGCTATTAATTTATTCGTTACAAGCTGACCGAACCGGCGTTGCCAAGGCCCGTGATCTTAAATAAACCTCCAGATTTCGGACAACAAGAACTATTTTTTTTTTTTTTTCACGAATCGAAATCGGATTCTAAAGCAGTATATTATTCTCGATTTTTTCCTTTAAAAATATAAATTCAGCCAAAATGGAGTTAAAGTTATAAAATCGTAAGTTTGTACGATTTTATAACTTTAACTCCATTTTGGCTGAATTTATATTTTTAAAGGAAAAAATCGAGAAAAATATATTGCTTTAGAATCCGATTTCGATTCGTGAAAAAAAAATAGTTCTTGTTGTCCGAAATCTTTGAAAATTTTATCGGTTATAAATGTAACGTTTTTGGAAGCCCATGTAAAAATTTCGTTAAAAAAGATTGAAAAATTTAGCAAAAGTTTTTAAAGAAGTTATCCTTAATAAATGTTTGGTCCGAATTTGAATTACAGACCTTTCGTTACAAAATGATTTTTTTTTTCCTTAACCATTTGGAAAAATGGTTATTGTTCTCGTCAGGATGGGAAATCAAAAGCATATCTGAAGGTTTTCATTGGTTTAATCTGCAATTTATTCGTTTTCTGATTGGTCTATACAGTAATCTATATTTCCCTTTAATTTCAACAACGATGGATAATTTCTGTTGCCACTATGACAAAAAAGTAATTAAAACTACAAAAAAAAATTAATAACTCAGAAAAAAATTGAGATACAGCTTTCAAACAAATTGCATTTAAAAGTACATTTTTTTTTCTATCCGACGGTGTAAAAAGTAATATTGTCGGATGTTTAGAAGTTTAAGAATGAAATTTCATTTAAAATAAGCCGTCAGATTTCTTGGAAATCTGACGATGGAAAATCCTTTTCCCGAATAGCCAATGAAATGCTTGGATATTTACGTAAGTTTCAGGTGGATAATACTTAAGTTTCATGAAATCTGACGGGTCGCAGGCAATATTTTTGGCTTGCAATTATTACGTGTAATATCGCTATTAATGTTTAATTCATGGCGTACGTAATGTATGATCAACTCCGTGCGATTTTTTTGTCTTAAATTTTGTCTTCAAAAAAATCGTTTTCCAAATGGTTGTTGTAATTTGATAAATTGCTTTTTTTATTTTATTTTATTTTATTTATTTATTTATTTATTTTTTTACAAAATTTATATGAGGGTGTATCAATAAGTTTTTGCCCTCACATAGAAATAATTGAGTGAAATTTATGAAATTGCTACATTGTATTAGTAATTTTCTATATAGTCACCGTACACAGTAACACATTTCTGCAAACGGTATTTCAAAGAGAAGGAAGAGGATGTATTCCGGGAGGCACGATAGTAGACCCAAAGGGGGCCGTTATTCTAACTTTTTCCGACTCCCACCTCTTACAGATTGTTGGAAAGGCTTGTGACCACTTATTCATGCTATGCACCTTCCGAGACCCTACTCCCAAATCAGGGTTCGTACGGGTGCTTGAATTTCATGACTAAGAAATTCTTCGGTACCAGTATTTTTTTATGGAAAATCTCTCCTGAAATAAGTCGAAATTTCGTCCGTTTAAACTAAATTTATTTTTCTATAAAAAAAAACTCTGATATTGGGCCTTGAAAATAACGGTACCCGTACGAACCCTGCAAATTTGACCCCGGGGGTATGAATTATGTCAGCAAAATTTAGAAACGTGTCCTCCGGAGGGAAAATTTGGGGGGGGGGGAGGCTCGGGAGGTGCATAGCATGAATAAGTAGTCACAGACATTTCCAACAATTTGTCGCATGTGGAGGTCGGTAAAAGTTAGAAAACTGCCCCCCTTTGGGTCTACTATTGTGTCTCCTGGAATACATCCTCCCCCCTCTCTTTGAAATACTTGTTGCACAAATGTGTTGCTGTGCACAATGATTATATAGAAAAGGACTCATAAAATGTAGCATTTTCATAAATTTCACTCTACTATTTCTATTTGAGGGCAAAAACTTATTGATACACCCTCGTAAAAAATTTCACAACCTATAACCGTTCAAATGCTTAAAGATTTAGATATAGAAAATTCATGTGCGCTGACTGTGTGAAAAATCAGTTTAACCCGGGAGAACTCGCTAGTGAGAATTCTCAATTGCTTTTCTTTTACTTTACATTCATATAATATGAACTTTTTTGGTTGGCTTAGTACTTTTATTCACAAAAGAGGTTAAATAACTGAAATAACATTTTGAAATTTTAATTAAAATGAAAAATGGTTTAAATAAGAGTCTTAAAAAAGTACGACTGTGAGAGAAAATCTCATGCAGCGAGTTCTCCCGGGTTAAAAAAACAGCAACTAATATTTAGCGGTAAAAGGTGTCGAAATAACTGCAGAGGGAAAGAGACGGAGTGGGGTGATTCAACTTAAAAAAAAACATTTCTTATTGTCCGAAGCATGTATATAATTTTCATGCTAAGATATTTATATTGCGTTTTAAAAAGCAGTGTTTTTTTTTCTTTTTTTTTCTTCTGATGGCTGGAATATATGGGAAAATCTTTGAAATTGGAACATATTATTTCCTTCCTATGTGTTACATTTTCTAATCTAAATTTCTGAGTTATAAATATGTTTCTGACGACTGTGTGTAGTTTTTGTGCTAAAATATTCAGTTGTAAAAATCGCTCTTTTAGGCATAACTAATTATTTTCATTACTTTTTTTTTCAAACTAATTTTCTCACCCTTAAATCCGATTATACCTGAACTAAATCGATACTCGATCATTAGCTTAGTATTAAATAATACAAGAAAGAGAAAATCATGCTTCAAGCATAGATTATGAAAAACTTCCCAACACATTCAGAGTAATATATCAAAACTGCACCGTCGTATAAGTTAAAATATCGCGTTTAATTCAATCATATGGAAGCGTATAACACATTAGAAAACCCAATTTCGGCTGTTTTCATCTACAATCGGAAAATTATCCGAATTGTTTGAGCAGGCCTGTATAGGTTATATTGATTTGTATCTGTTAACTACATTCACGCCAAAATTTAGTTAAGTTAATAAATACATATATACTTTAGTAAAAATAAATACATATATACTTTAGCTGATAAGGAGAATGTGAATTCTTTTGTGCAGCCCTTTATATTATGTATAGAATTTATATACAACTAGTAAAATGCAAAAAAAATAGTTAAATTTAAAGCACATGCTGAGATAGAAAACGCCTTACAGCAAATATTACTCAAAGACAGTACTGTAATCTATTTATTTTGTGTGTCCCTGTAAATGAACGAGAAATGCTATGAACGCCCTATTCTATCGTTATGATCTTGTAGTGAAATTCAGTGATTTTCATCAGTTTCAATACATTTGAAATAGCGTAATATTATTAAAATACTCTGCAAACAATTTTTCCACATACGCCATAAGGTAATGGAATTCTTTTGGGTGCCCCTGTAAATGTACTATTAATCCCGCGTACTTCATAAACAATACCAAGCATACCTAGGTGACCTTAAATAACGTTTATCAATTGTATGAAAATCCGACAATATTTACGGGAGATAGAGTGTGGACGGACGGACAGACAAGCATAATGCATAAACCCTTTTCAACTTTGTTGGAAAGTGTTCAAAAATTAAAGAGAATTTTTTTAATCAAAAATCACGTAACGTTAATCCTACGGCAAACTACGCGGAAAAAAACGAAAAGTGAATTCGACGAATAAATTTTTTCTATAGGTTAATTTTTGTATTTTTTTTTTCATGTTTTGCAGAGTTTCAAAGAGAATTGAAAGTATATGCTATTTGTTTTGTTTTTTTTTTTGTTGTTGTTGTTTTTTTTCTCTGCGTAAATTCTGCGTAATTTGACTTTTGGAGTCTGTACGTAATTTGAAAATTTGTTGGATAAGGGAGGGACGGACGGGAGTCTTCCGTTATTTTAAATGCTAAAAAATATGTCTTTATTGTCTATACTCTTTGAAATTTTTAGGAGTTCAAAACATAATGTTTTCACAGACCGGGGGGAAAATTCGTGAAAAACTCTTGATATTTAGTGGTGAAAGTTCCCGTAAGAAGACTTTTTTTTTATCGACGAAACACTTAGGCTTTTTTCTGATTTATTCGAAATTTTCACACATTTTATTTTCTAAAAAATATTTCTACCCCTCGGAACGTTTCGAATTTTTTTGTAGGTGATATCAATCTGGTCTATTGAGATGCTTTAAAAAGATTGTGTTCAAATATGGACGTTTAGTTACTTCTAGAGTTAAAAATATATATATATCACCTCAGTGAGACGCTAAGTGATCTGCGTTCGCCCATATATTTGAAAGTGTTAAAATTCATATTTTTAAAACCGATTGCACCATGGATTGTAAAGAACGTTTCAGCTTTTAGAACAGTTTTTGGGTTTGTCGGTATCACTAAGATTACGCTCTGAAAAGGCGTTGCCATAAGGCGGGGGGGGGGGGGGGTGTTTTTCGGAAAAACGACCATTTTTATTTTTATTTTATTAAAAGCTCAACTGTGGTATTTTTTTCGAATTGATTGTGGCATTTGAGACGTAAGAGTACAATATCCTTCGGAATATGTATTTCAATTTTAACTCTACCCAGCGGTTTTGGTCGATTTAGGTTAAAACAAAACTATTTAAATACACAAATAAAATCGAAAGGTCGATTCGTCTCTTGCTTCCGATTCAGAAATGGACTTCTAGGCATGCGCAAGCGCTCTCGACGACTGGGGATGAAAAAAAGGATTTTTTGATGAGTGTGAGTTACGATTTTTATTTAATAACTCAACTAATTATTAGAAATTTAAAATTCTGAGCCTCAGGTGCACCAGGAGAGTCCTTCGACTACCTTCACACAAATTTTCAGTCAAAACGTGCAGTATATTTTCTTAGCCATCGCACACAGGCAGACAGAGCGAAACTTCCTTTTATTCGTATAGATTCAAAAGAACGTTATTTATAAATACACTTTACGTACATTAAACGTAGAAAAAAATTTCTTTTAGTACACAAAATGGACAAAGTTTCATGTTTATAAAGTTCTACTATATTTGAGTACGCCAGTTTATAAATATACAAATTTTTGCATGTACAACATAAAATAAAAATGTTTCATGTTTATAAAGCCCTACTATATTTAAGTATGCTAGTTTATAAATATGCAAATTTTTACATATGCAACGTAATAGCTTTTAAAGTTTTGAAGAAAATTTCAATATGTAAAATAAAATGTAAAATAAAAGTACGCTGAAACAATTAAAAGAATAGCGATTTATTAAATGTTTCTATACTATTATCTCTTGGATGAAAATATTTGCATATGAATAGATCCTGCTCTGGTACATTATTTTGAAAATACTTCAAGCAAAATTCTGCATAAAGTCTGTTTGTTTTTAGAAACTATATGAAAATGTAAAAAAAATGCAAATGAGTATCTGTTCTTCCAAATTTAGTAACATCTTAATTAATAACAGAGATTGTATGCGAAAACACGTTCAGTTAAATAAAAATATTCTTACTGAAACATAATTAACTAATGAATATCAACATATTTAATAAACAAATTGTTTTCTAGTTGTTAATTAAATAAATCCTGGATAGTTTTTTAAATTAAAAAAAATAATATTTTTTATATAAATTCAGGTATTCTATTTATGTATTAGTTTCATCTGATTAAACGTTAATTTTTCTCTTCCGAAATTATCTTTAAAAAAAGTCTACACTGCTTTTTATTTGTGTACATGAAGATTAAGTAAAAGAATTATCTTAAATATTTACATTTCATTCGTTTACTTTGTAAACATTTCTTTTCGTCATGAATGAGTTTTTGTTTTTAGCAAAGAAATAGTTTTATTCTTTTGAAATTTTTCCCGTTTATGAAAGTCTATCAAACTTGAAACATTTTATATAAAATGTATTTCAACGCAGGTTTCTCAGTTTGGCCACCTTTTTAGGTGCATTCGTAATTAGATACATACGTAGCACTTATAGTCGTCGTCTGGACCCGTCCGTCTGTCTGTCCGCATATAACAGCACAAGAACTACCCAACCGAATAGATTGAAATGCAATATATAAATCGTTGCAAAATTTTGCCGACTCATGTCAAATTTTATGAAAATCGAATCAAAATTTTAAAAAATATTAATAAAAGTTTTCTTCATTCTATTAAATCCTATCTTACGTGATTAATTCAGTGATATCCGATGAAAAGTAATGATTCTAGGTTGCCGTGTGATTTCGTTTTATCTCAGATGGAGTCATATTATTTTCGTATTACTGCATTTAATATATGCACATTGCACTAAGATCTGAATATTTATAACACAAGTTATAGTACGAACGCAGCTCATTTGCCGCGTTTGACGTACAATTTCCGACATGTTTATTCAGACTTTTTTAATTTATACCAGAAATTCCGAAAAGTATATATTTTTTTTGTTTGACAGACATCTCATAATTACATAAAATAGAAAAAAAAAATCTTTCGTAATTTCAGGAATTAATTCAGAATTTCTGAATAAAAATTAATCCAAACTATCAACGCTTTTTCAAAGCATTAACAGATGATTTTATAAAATTGCTATTTTTTATTTCTATCGTTCCCCTATTTTTGATAAAATCTTTATAGGAATTTTGATCTTTTGCTAAATAATTGTAATGTACTATGTTTGCCAGTAAAATTTGGATTTGCAACTATTCCTTATTGGTGTATTTTTTTTTTTTTATATGTAAAACAAGAAAGAAAAGATAAATATATATACCGTCAATCGGGACAACTTTGCCACAAGAAATAACATTTTGAAAAATATATTGTCTGACAGTCTGGGATATTCCAGATCGAATTAAGGTAGGCGCTAGTGTTTTTATTTCTCTAAGAAGGCATTGTGTGACATTTTTTAAGCGCGGTTTTTGCCTTACCAGTTGTTTTAAGGCCATTATGAATGTAAATGTTTTGAAACTGCAGAACAGGCGATTTTGGACGTTTACAAAAATTTCACCTTTTTATTCCGGACTTAAGTAAAATGTGCCAATTTTGTCTGATAGAGTATATAATAAGCTTTCGGAATCGGGAACTTGATATAATGTTATTTTTAGGATTTCGTACTTAAAAAATAAAAACGGAACCATTATAAGATCACTCCTGTGTCTGTCTGTCCGACTGTCACAGTCATTTTACTCGTAAACTATGGAACGTGGAAAGTTCAAATTGGGGGAAGTAATAAAGAACATTCACGAACATATTTAGAGATTATTAAACATTTACAAATATCTTTAGCAAAAATACAGAGGGGCTAATTAAATTACGTAAAAAAAAAAAAAAATCTACTCTTTGTATATCGTGTGGGGTAGGTGTCAAAGCTTTCGTAACGCTGAACTCAAAAATACATTTCTTTTAATTTTAGGAATTATATCTATCTTCGAAAATGTAGTGCAAAAATATGCCCCCCCCCCCCTTTATATTCCGAATCTACTGGAATAACAATAAAACTAAAATTATGAAAAAATTAGAGGTAGCAGAGGTTAATTTAAACCTTTCAGAAAAAGTATAGCGATTACCATAGGTTACATAGTTTTTGAGAAAAGCGCATTTTTCCATTACACACAAATTTCGATTTTGGGGCATTTAGCAAAAGTGTTGAGGAGCGCTGGAGGTACCTATCGTAGCAGAAGTATAAAAGCATTGGTGATAATGATTTATGAAAAAAATCGCCGGTAATTAGCCAAGATATTAACCCTTAAAGACGGGAGATCGGCCTTCGTTTGGTTGTGTGCGGACGTGTCCCAGACGCGCTCGCAAAAAATGCTTGGCTAAAGGCGTCCCAAGACCCGCGGGCCAGGGGCCCTCTATGGATTCTGATGTGTGAATGTCCCTGCTACAGTTTAAGGTATGTTGCATGTTTCTCGGCCTTTTAATTATTAAGTTATGAGTAATTTATTATTTCATTCCTCAGTCATTTAATTCTGCTGGCCCTTGCATTTGCTAGTATTTTAAAATATAACTTAATATTAGGCATTTCACCTTCTAAATCGCCGACAATCTAATCTAATAGCAACAACAAAGCAGCAGTTATTATTCTAATTTAATTTCTCATGTTTTCATTAAAATGTTCATTCCTACTTAAGATTAAATCATTATTATAGCTGCTTTTAAACCCGGACCATATGCTTCGAATTCGCTGGATTTACCCTAAGTCCAGCCTCCTTGGGATGACTATTAAGATAACTATTTCCCATGCTGGCGTCTTCTCACCCCTGCCAGCAGCTAGTTGGGCCATAGGCGAGGTTCTGGAAGGGGGGGGGGGCGGGGGTCGCAGTCGGGTGGGGTGTATCCGCCCTACTGGTCGTGTGTGTGAGTGTTTTTTTTTTTTTTTTTTTTTTTTTTTTTTTTTTTTTTTTTTTTTTAGAGAGAGAGAGATAAGTGCGAGGTTTACCTCTACTTGGTTCTTTCTCCGTTTCTCCATCTGAATTTTGAGGGGAGTGAGGGGCTAGTAATTTGGAAGCGATTGATACCTTCTAATCTTGTCTGCAATGGGCAATCAATCGGGACTGGCTTGGGATATTGTACAGCGGGGGTGGGGGATTTGGTTTATGAGATGTATAGTAAAGCCCTTTTTTCCAGACTTTACTTTCGGATCGTTTATGTAAAAATATACTTTTTAAAATTACAATTCCCATTAATGTATATGTGCATATATATATATAAATCAGCGTAAATACACATGATTATTATTTAAAAAATTATTCAAATAAGTTAAAATACAGAATTTAATGTTTAGGCATTAAAGGGGAATAAATAAATAAATAATTAAATCCTTTATAATCTCCTTCTTTTAATTTACGATTAGAAGCATGAACCAGTGCATTTAGTTTTTTTTTTTTTTTTAAAAAGGCTATTTTCCGTCTGCTTCTTTCTTTATTATTTGCTAAAGTTAAAAGTACAGTTTTAACTACCTCCCAAGATATTTTAAATGTTCCATTTTAAATTTTAAAATCATTAATAAATAAATAATTTAAATAATTGTCGAATAAGTGCATTTAAGAAATATATATTACATACTTTATACTTTATTTTTTTACATTTTAATATTTACATTTTTGTATTGTTGCAGTTTCATAGCAAATTGGCATATTTTAGCGTACATGATTTGGCATATAATTAATTGCATTCTTCTTGTAACTCTAATACAATTTTATCCATAAGCATTATTTAGAATTTTTCACCTGGAACCACCTTAGGGTAGACATTATCAATTTAAATTAAATTATCAAAATATTAAAATGTTATTTTGTCATCGAAAACACACAAGCTTGCACAATTTGTATAACCTTTGCTTACCAGGAAGTGAATGAAATATCTTTGAAAAAAGGAAAAAAAAAAAAAAAGTCCATGTAAAAATACATAAACCACGTTAAAAAGAGTAATTATCTTGGCTAAGGTCTTTTTATTTTCTTTTTTTTATCTATTTTCTTTTATTGTGTAACATCATTAACTTTAAAAAACTTAAAGCCAGTAGAAAACCTAAGAAATCAGTGTTTATGACTAGTAGTGTTTGTGAGACAAAAAGGCATTCAAATAAGATTACACTCACGCCACTTAATGTAATTTAATAATGGGGGGGGGGGGGTGATTTATAACAAACCTTCTACAATCTAATTTCAATCATTCAAGTAACCGGCTTTATCACAATTTTAAAAACAGTGTTTAAATATTAATTTTACCTCCGCATGTATATGTGTATGTATACATGCAGTATGTATGTGTGTATATGTATATATATATATTAATCTTACTTTCCCCCCATAATACTCAGAGTGTCTTTAGCTTTCCACTGCACACTTTTCTGTATGTCCAAGCATAATAAGATCGTTTGGAAATAATACTTTTAATTTTCAATTACCACTAGACTCATGTTAAATCAGCGTTTATAGAGATGACGTTACAAATTACTTATGTAAAGCAGATTAGTAAAAATAACATAACCTATTTATTGGACTGCATGTAAATAAAATCTGTTTTTTTTTTTTTTAAAGAAAAAGAAAAGGGGAAAAAAAAGGGAAAGAGATGGAAGGGGGGAAAATTAAAAGGAAAGGAAGGGAAAGGAAAGAAAAAAAGAGAAGGAAAGGGAAAAAAAAGGGGGGGGGAACTGTAAGACTTTTCTTTTTTTTTTCTTCCTAATTTGTTAAACTTTTATTTCTGATGGACAGCGCAACATAAACAAAAATAACTTATTGTACATACTTTTTCAAAATAGTTCTTGTATTTTTTTTTATGTTCTTTATATTCTTAATGATTAAAATTGGTTAAAAAACTGACATTTTTCTTTTTTTTTTAATTATTTTCCATTAGGCCAAATAAGGGGAGGGGGGAAAAAAGGGAAAAAGAAGGGAAAGAAAGGAGAAAAGAAATTGCATTTTTTTTTTTTTTTTTTGGAAGCTTAAGCTGCGTTTTGATTATCCTGCAAAAGACCATCTAGAAAAACCCATAAATTTTATCTTTGATCTAAGGAGTAGCTCCCGACAGAAATGACAAGAACAACCGATTGCTAGATTTGGCGTTTAATCGCCAATGTAATAAATGTACTTTAGGTGCTTTTTATTATTTGTTATTTTCTGTTATTCTCAATTCAATTATATATATATATTAAACAAAAACATAATTTGAAGAATAAATTTAAAAAAAACAAAATTTATTTCTTACATTGTTTAAGCCTGAGAAGGGAGAGATATTAAGTTATTTTATTCAATTAGTTCTACATTTAATGTTATTTTTTTGTAACAAATTAGTTAAGCCAATTGAAGATTTAAAAAAAAAAAAAAATAAACTAGAGAACAGGAATTCTGCTTTATCAGAATTTAGTGTCGCCTCCGGCATTTCCATTACTTCATTTTCTTCTGATGGACTGATGGCTTCTATTATTATGAAACAGCCATTATAAATGAAGTGTTAGGTGAAGATGAAAAGCAGCCTTAAAAAGTTAGAACTCTGATTTTCTGGTCAGAATGGGGGGGGGGGGGGAGAAATGGCCATAATTGTTTTTTACGGCTGCTCTTTCATCTTCACCTAACACTTCATTTATAATGGCTGTTTCATAGTAATAGAAGCCACCAGTCCATCAGAAGAAAAGAACTCGGTTAAGCGGGACTCTACTGCAGTACAAAACATATTTAAATTTTAAGACTTGAAGCACACGTTTTATTTTATGTAAAATGACGTCATTCGCATCCTCTTAAGAATTTCACACACCGACAGTAAAGCATGCATAGCACATCACTATCGCGAAATAATGCACAAATGCAGCAAAAAGATATCGTCATTCAAGAAAATAGAAAAAAAAACAAAAAAAAAAGGCTATCTAATGATTCATCGATACTTACAATTAAATATAGTATATAATAGCTCCATTGTTTTAACAGAAATCATTCGTTTATATTTTTTTTTCAAAATAGCACGTATTTTAATTACATTTTCTTTCGGTTGTTATGAGAAAATGGCAACAAAAATATATAATTAATATTTTAAAACTATTTTTCCTTTGCTTTCTACAGAAATGGATAAAATGCCGTTGCCAATATTAAACAAATGGCTCCAAAAACTACAAAAAAAAAAAAATAATAATAATAATAATAATAATATTTCAAAAACACATGGAGATACAGTTTTCAAACAAAGTGCATTTAAAAGAACCTTTTTTTTTTTCCAATACGACGGTATAAGAACTAAAAGTGTGCGATGC